>OZ018330.1:51956347-52556347 GCA_963969495.1 Ceratothoa steindachneri | reverse complement strand
TGAACTAGGTATTAAGAAAAACAATTAAACAAATATAAATATATTCATAGAATCAACGAATACACAATGAGATAAGTTTGATTAGGTATACCATGTAAGATATGGTAAAATATGATTTACAGTAACAAGATGTGAAGAGAAATGAAGTAAGTGAAAAAAATATGAAATAATATGGTTGCTATGATGGACTGTGAATTAGGGGTCTTTATGTGGAGAATGGCGAGAGTCGAATGGGAAAGAATAGTGTTTCATTTGGTCGAGCTGAAAGCGTGTGTTTGTTTGTTTGTGTGCGAAATTTAAAGAGATGTTGTTTGAAACAGTATTACGTTAAATCAATTGACAAGTTAAGTAAAATAAATGAATTAATTATTAAGTTGTACATAAAATATGATTTAATTTACAAAAGTATATATATTTTAAGTTTCCCATGAGAATTTTATTATAGGAATGCCCAGAGGGCATTGCTATAGTGTGCACAAATTGGCACTGAACTGCTATCATAGCCTGGAAATTCCCTAGAGTTTATGGTAAATTCTAAAAAATGAAATACATGAAGTTCACTTAACACCCAAAGCAAAGCTCATAGAACCTCTTATCTACGTTTGGTTTCACTCTGACAGAATCGAGCAATTATACAGAACTTTAATCACTGGCATGCCAGAACGTGTTAAAGCACCAAGTATTAATTAATGTAAGAATAAGAAAGGATATTTTTGTCATACGAGTATGTATGAAAATCAATTAATACTTGTCAATAAAATAACTTTATATAACCTTTTTCCAGAAAAAATATGAATTTTCAAGAAATCCATAATAATCGATCATTACTGTAGCATGTAACAACCGAAAGATCAACCTCTGCACGTATATCGGGCCAGCCAGCATGAGACTGATAGTGAGAGAACCTGTTATTAAAATTCTCACCACTGGGTCACTGACCCTCGAAAGAAGGACGAACACCAAGGGAGCTTTGTCTCCTCCTCCCCACCCATCAAGCTTGGTTGGCGGAGGGAGGAAATGACTCATTTGCCGGAGTTCTGCCTCCGGGAAGAGTACTGCTGTGAGGTTGTTTCCAAGAGGTGCCGCGTATCTCATACGAGCTAGGCTGGAAAGAATATTCCTTCAATGAAATTGCTTCGGGCTCCGAACTAACTAGGAGGAGATGCGGAGGATCGTATCCTGTTAGATCTATTTTTAAAGGAGACTATGCTGGACGAGTCCCCCTACCCACCCTCTCAGGTTATAAAGATTTTGCGACCCCACCACTACAGGATAGGGACCGGGAAGTAGCATACGCGATTTACACCCGGCACGATGTCTCCATTCTTCTTTTTACTATAAATACCTCCTTTCAGACAGTATGAGTGCAGCTGCCCCTGGATAAGAGGTATATTGTTATTTATGTGTACATTCTATCGTCAGTCGAGTGCGAAACGGAGGACTTCCGCCGCGTTGTGGCACGGTTGCCGAGGTTCTTTCTACAGCTTGGGAATTTGAACAGGAGTTACTCCCTCTGGGAAGACTAATCGATCAATCTCAGGGGTCAGGTTCTTTCATACCTGATCGACGAGCTAGGGGTAGGTGTTCTAAATGCGGGTGAGTTTACGCATCACTGCTCGAGAACCGCTTCATTTTCCTATCATGATCTATCTTTGTGCTCTCCGGATGCACAGCCTGATTTGGGGTGGAAGGTGGTCAATGACCTCATGGTAGTGCTCACTTTCCCATTCAAATATCATTTTGGGCCCCGCCCCCCTCACCCGTTAGTGTTGGTGCAGGAGTGGTGGTCTGCATTTTAGTAAGTGACAGACTTTTCTGTCACAGTCAAGGAGTTTAGGTGGGTGGGTGAAGCCGTGAGTTCTTCTCTGGCAACGTCATTGCCGCGGGCCACACTAATATTCTTAGAACGTTTGGCGTCTTCACTTAACGGGAAAGCCCCCTCTAGCAAAGGTGTGGTAGTGAGCCAAAAGGATTCGGGGCAAGTTTTTTTTCACAGGGCCGATCTGCTGTTCTCCAGGAGAATGAAACGGCAATCTCAGAGCCTGCCTCCGTTGCAGAATACTTTGCGACCGTATGCCATGCTTTGACACCTAGATGAGCGAAGCATAGCCTTTCTGTTAGATTGTTCAACAGGATCTGGTCAGAGGGTATGCTCCAAGACTTCTTGGGTGTTAACCCTTTGTGCTACCAGAACCCACATAAGGGTTCTTAATGTGCGCGGAAACGACGATGCTCCTAAACCTGGAGGGGCGAGGAGTAGAGGGTGTTTTTATAAAAAAAGTGTGGCATAAAATGTCTCAGGCAGTGCCAGGTGCGCTAGGACCTAGGCCTTAGCCTCGCGAATGAAAGAGATCGCTAGTCTGAACGGCGAGGATTTAATTCTCCATAAGATTCGCACCACATTGCTTCTAAGAAGCGGGGCACGGGTCTTCTCATTTTGTCCCGAAGCGGCAGCTGGCTCATCCGTCTCTGGAGCCCTCGGAGAGAGAGATGGGAAGGAAACCCTTTGTCCTCTGTCTTTTCTTCCTGTACTTTTTTTTCTTTTAGAGAGAGGATGGCGAGGAAAGAACCCACTTCTCTCTGCCGCCGGAAGGTCCCCTAGGCCGAACGGACCGTCCTAAGCAATATTCTCCTCCGAGATGGAGAAGGTCTTGGCTGTCGAGGGGCACCAGCCTGGGGAAGAGGTTCTTCCTCTCATTGTGAGTTCTTGATGGCCCGAGCCGTCTGGGGAGAAACTTTTATATTTGTGCATGGGTGGACGCAGGTTCGATGTTTGGCACCGATCACGGAAGATCATGCCGTTTGGGGCTGTGTTACCTCTTGGGCAATGTCCCTCTCAGGGTCGGGGGCTCCATATGCCCCCCCCTCTCTCGGTATCACGGATCCAATTTGAGGTACTTTTTGTTGTATCGTCTCTGGCCGACGAACCCACATCTATCGGGGTTGAGAGTGGGGTGGGGGCAGTCACGCTGACCCCCTGCAAATTATAAATGCAGAACTGTATGGGGCACGGACCGGCTGGCCCTGCTATCTCTTGACCCCTTAAGGGGTAAGAAGTTTGGCCGAATTGAGCTGCTCCCACCGTTGGCAGTCAATTTTCGGCCTCCTACCTGCTCTGTTGGCAGTCTGCCTCTTCTTTGGTAGAAGAAGGTTGGAAGAGCCACTGAGGAAGGACAGGAGGCGCACCTCCCCTATAGAGGAGCCCGAAAGCGGCTGCAAAGATGGCAGAGGGGAAGCAACTTTTCTGCATGGTGTGAGGGAATCCACTCCACCTGTCGAAGGTGTTTCTCATATTATTTCATCTTCTCCGACACATAAGGATGGCGAGGCCGCGCTCGGAGGCGAATCTCGATGCGCATTCTCACTATTGCCTTCTATTGTAACCATAATATCAGAAAAAAAGATGAAAAAAGAATTCATGGAAAGTAGATATTATGACCTACCAATAACTTAAGAAGTTAAAAGACGTTTGCATAAAATCAGAAATTTCAGACTGTGATCATTTACACATAATCGTTCACGGTCCTGCATCGTTGAATGTCTCTGCCAACCCGACCGCCATTCAGTCAACATTGTCCTGGAGCTTTTACCATAAAGGATGATGTCGGCGTAGCAACCATATATGTGTACTAGACGAAGGTGAGCACAATTGACAGTCCAGCACACCCAGTACCTATTACTTGCCTTAGCCGGCGGCCTTTCACCCCTCGCAGCAGGTAGGGACCTCATGGTATAAACTGCCACTCGACTAAGGCTCATAAGAGGACGAAGGTGCGCTGGCAACTAAAACCTCTGTGGATAGAAGAGTAAGTTTGGAAGGGGCTAGAGGGTAAGTAGAAATAGGAGGGCCACTAACGAGTAGGTTGGGTGATCTCCTCTTCTTATCATATCTTGAATGGTGCAGTGAACCTCGTCACGTGCGTTTCCCTAACCACGGAGCCCTGTTAGTGGAGGTCACCTTCTGCCTCCAACATGATTCTGTCAAAGCCCTCAAGATTCTTGATTGCTCTGAGATTGCTCTCATCTCACCCAACTTTCAACACTGTGAAAAGTGTTATCCGTTCTAAGTAATGGACTATTACCCTAAGATACTGCAGTTAGAGCTGGCTAGCGAGCCGTTCCTTAACATTAATAGACAACAGTGAACCGATGGTGAGATTCGGGTAAACACACCAATGATGTTCCTAACGGGATTTCCCATCGCATATTAAAGGGGGATATTCATGAATACCAGTCAAACCCTATGTATCCAATCTGAGACGATACACTGCCTGCCGCCACCCCCGTACATGCGTGGATTACGCGCAGGCCTACCAACGAACTGCAGAGAGTCCCATAGTGCATCTTCAAAATGTCGCCTATTTCTATTTGAAAAAGAAGTCAACTGTCATCGATTCTGCTGAGCTGGATATGCAGTAGGACCGTCGACTAGGCCGAGAGAAATTCATCTTTCCCAGCTTCAGCTTCTCCTATGTCCTACGAACGGCAGCAGACTCTCAGCCTGCTAGCCCACATATCCCGTCTACTACCCTATCTGCTCCGCTAGCGTCCCAGTATGCAGTACCACCACCTTCTGCTGTATCACTCTCGTCTCCTAAACCCCTTTCCTCTTCTCCACTTATTACCCCCGCGCCGGCAGAGTGTGTCCATTCTCCTGATGCCGCTCCGGAGACTGAACGCTATTCAGGGCTATATTGAATCTATTGAGGCACTCTGCTCTGATGTAGTCACGACTGAGGACTCCTGGCCCAAGCGTAAGGCCTTTCCAGACTCTGTCCCTCCCTCTAAGAAACTAACTTCCTAAAAAGGGCGGGCAATCAACCTCTATAAAAACTTAAATCTCCACCTCAGTTGAAGTACACCATATACGCCCCCCAATGCCCCTGTTCCTTCGACACCTGTAACTACAACTTCCGATATCCCCTCAGGCGAAGGTTGTGTATCCTTAATCAATAGTGATGTACCTCCACCCCTAAAAAGTAACGACGCCTCCAAGTATCCTTATCCTTACCATTTCCTTCAGATCACGACCATACCCCGTTCCTCCTTCCCGCTACCCCTGTTCCCTTGAAGCGCCCCCATAACTACGACTTCCAACCTTCCTTCAGACGTGGGTTTTACACCCTCCATTATGAGTGATGATCCTCCTCACCCTGGGTGTAACGATGTCCCCAAATCTCTCTTGTCTCTACCCTTTCTCCGGGTCTGTCAAAACAAATTAGCTCTCGAAATAATAGTCCCCGTCACTCTAAACAGGGGTTGCCTCGCCGTTCAGAGGCTGCTTCTATAACGTCCATGCTGGGCTCCTCTCGCAGGCCACCTGTACTATCTCGACTGTGGTCTCTTACCGGTCTGAGTGATGGCATTAATTTTTCAATGGAACTGCTAGGATATTCTTCCCAAATGGGAAGAATTCTCCTCTTTAGTATCTGAAATTGCACCTTCTGTTATTTGTTTGCGATAAGCCAAACTCGGGAAATGTCCTCTCCTCAATTTACGCCCTTTCACAGTTTTTAACTCTCTACCACCCCCGAGCGGGTGGCCCATAGTGGTGTCTTGCTCTTGGTGAGCACTAACTAGTTTTGCACGCCTTCAATTTTGCGGGCTACTCTTCAAGCAGTCGCATCTCGCGTTCATCCTATGGAAAGAATTTAAACTTTTTGTTTAATTTATCCCCCTCCTCCAGACGAGCCCCCTTCAAGGGCTCAGTTTTTAAATCTTTTATATCAGCTTCCTACCCCATTTCTAGTTCCATGTGACTTTATTGCAGGAAACTCCGTATGAGGTGATAGAGTGAAAAGCTGTCGAAGCCCTCTCCTTGAATCTCTTTTATCCACTACTCATTTTAACCTTCTTAACTCTGGTCACGTTAGGTCTTACCACATTCAAACTAATTATTTCAGTTATGTGTATCTATTCATTGGCTCTGCCGACTGTATCTCATATTTCAAGTGGTCTGTTTTATATGACCTGCATAGCAGCGACAACTTTTCCAATGTCTTGAAACACACAACTATTTGCTCTTCCATTTAATATTCACCTAAAATGAAATGTTGTAAGGGCCGACTGGTCAAAGTTCTATGACGCTTCCTTCACTAGTAATAAAATTGGAGAATTTGTATATATTGCTGTGACTATAATTTATATTTCTTGTTTAGTGTTTGAAGTTGAAGAGTCCTCAATTCATTGCACTCGGTCCCGCCGTGCAGAACATCAGTCCCATGGTAGAACGCTGATTGCCTCCATGTGGTAGAGGCCTATAAAAAAAGCTCATACGCGGTTCCACCTAAACCCAATCCCTCCGAAGCATGTTCACAGAAATCGAACTAGAACCATTTACCAGCGAACTTTACGTCAGACGTGCATTGACTCCTGGAGGGCATATGTGTCTTCCTGGTCTTCCGCTACCTCTTCGGCTCAAGTGTTGAAGAGTATAACAAAATTATTTGTCGGTATGATGGTCATTCCTAACTCCTGACATTGAGATTAATGGTTGTATCTTCTACGATCCCGCCAGCGTTGCCGATATATTGACCTTCTTTTCCGATGTTAGCAGCGTTGAGCGCTACCCGGCAGAGTTAGGAGGTATCAACCCGAACTGGAAAGCGAAGCCTTGCGTTTCCCACGCGATTGAACAGGAGTCCTACAACTGTCTGTTCACTACCGCCGCGATGCGTTCAGCGCTGTTTTGGTACGTTCCCACGTCCCGGGCCTAGGCAATATCTGATACGATTTCCTCGTTCTTCTCTATCCCCGTACGGAATCACTCCTAGTAGATATTTTTAACTGGATTTGAATCCATGGATTCTACCCTACTGCGTGCCACTTCTGAAACTGGGTAGAGATGGATTGTCTCCTTGCCACTATAGGAAAAATAGCCCCCACCAGCTGTTTCAGTAAGTTGTTAGAGAAAATGGTGAATGCCCGCTTACAGTGGTTTCCGGAATACCATAGCTTCCTAACTACATAACAGTTTGGCTTTCTTAAGAAGAAGAGTACAACAGATATTCTTGTTCGTGTGTAGGTACTCTATGAGGTATTTGCTCTAGAATTTTTATGTCACCAGTCGGCGCCATAGAGTCCTCCGCCAGTTGTATGAGTGATGATTGAGGGAACTTTTATCAGTTTTTATCCAGAGTTTTTTTTAGCTACTCGCAATTTCCGGGTTAGAGTTGACAACACTTATTCTGACCTCTATGTCCAGGATGACAATGTTCCCCAGAGTAGTGTATTAAGTGTTACTTTATTTGCTATTGCGATAAATAGCCTGTTATTCTCTGCCCAAAGGGGTGTTTGCAATCTTATTTGTAGATCATGTCGCTCTTTATTGCTCCGCTTCACGTCCGACATCCGCAACCCGCCGCCGCCTCCAGTATGCGGTTGATACCATTAATTGCCGGGCCCTTCATAAAGGGTTCCGCTTCTCTGCCTTCGAGACGAAGGCGATGCACTTTCACCGGAAGCAGGGGCAGTAAGTTAAACCCCCCCTGCATGTTGGGGAGGGGGGGTAGGCTCACGTTGTGAACGCTATGCACCTCTCGTCCAGTCTAAGTTGGACTATGGTAATGAGGGATATTCCTCGACCTCTCCCTCATCTCTCCCGATGTTGGATCCTATCCGCAACCTGGCCCTTCGTCTATCTAGTGGCGCATTCCTCTCTTCCTCTATATCGAGCATTTATGCTGAGGGGGAATTTTCTCGCTGCATCACCACCGCCTCCAGTTCTGTCTACGGTATATTTTCCATTTTCAGCAGCTCCCTTGTTTAGAGGTCTATAAGTGTGCCTTCTTCCCTGGGTCTGTTGTGTATTCATACACCGGGCCTAGGAACCTCGTGCAGCGGAACACGTTCTCTGTTTAGCCCCACACAACTCACTCCAGCCCTTCTCGTTTCCACCCGTTCCCTAGTCAAATATTTGCATGACTCTCTTTGATATGCAGAAGTCTCTGGTTGACCCGCGTGCGGCATGTGCTATGTTCATTGAACATGCAACATCACACACATCATTGTCATCTCTTCAGAGACAGGTCTCATCGGGGCCTATAGTCTCCGAGTCGATACCACGGGTAGTGTGTTTATTGATTCGAGGAGCGTATTATACGCTTTTCGTTCTTTAACTTCTGACCATCCTTTTGTTTTCCAAAATACATTCCTGTTGGCCAAGAACTCTTCCAGATATTGAGTAGAGTTTTGCTGGCATCCTAGTCTATCTGAGTCCAGGGTAGCTCGAATTGCAGCCACCCGGACACCAACTTTTTGCACTTTGCCTTATCGTGACCTTTATCCTCTTATTAGGGACTACATTCAATCACTATGGCATTCAGAATGGGATAGCTGCATCGATAATAAGCTGCATTCCGTTGAACTTTCAGTTTTACCGTAGTCTAGCAGTTATCAACCTCGGCGGCGCTTTGAGGTGTTCCTTTGTCTGGCTGTCTGGCTTTGTTCTGGAAGGTTGTCTTACAGGAAGCTCCTGATTCTCATTATAAGATTGGGATATAATACTGATTTGGGTGTGTAGTTTTTCTTGTATTTATTTAATACATCAATCACTGTATAATAAATACATTAGTGATTAATACTTTTGGGGAAGATAACTGGCAGCAATCCTGAGCAAGAATTTTTGGGGGTGAGTGTTAACTTTTTCCTTAGTAAATTTCTGAGAGTATGGCTGTTTGTATAGATGGTGAGAGCATGCCGTTTGAAAGTAGTGTGTATGTGGTGTGTGATGCATGTGGAGTTGAAAGGAGAGTGAATGTAACTGAATGCCGTGTGTGTTTTCTGGAAGGGTAGGTTAGGAGGTTGAGTGGGGAATGTAAGAGGTTGAATGATTTGGTGTTTGAGGTGAGAAGAGAGGCAAGTGTGCGATTGAAGGGTGAGATTAGTGCTAAGAGGGTGGAAGATAGGGCTAGGACTGGGAACAGTGTGGAAGTTGTGAGTGATGATGAATGGTGGGTGAAAATGGATAGGATAAATAAGTTAGGACAGGTTAGGTGTGTGAATGAGAGGGACATAGAACCTGTTAGGTTGACTAACAGATTCAATGTCCTGAGAGAGGAAGAGAGTGAAAGTGATTTGCCTGGTGTGATTGTGGATGAAAGCAAGATGGGTGGTAGTGTGACTGATAGCAGGAGGGAGGGTAATGTTAGGCCAAGACAGAATAGAAGAATGACTGAGGTGCTAGTGATGGGTGACTCTCAGATTAGGTATTTAGATAGGAAGTTGAGTGATAGCAAGTGGAAGGGAATGAGAGTTTGTCTGCCGGGTGCTGGTGTAAGTGATGTTTGTGAGAGGTATGATCGGCTGGTTTCTAGATGTGAGAGGGATGCAGTTGTGATTACGCATGTGGGAGTGAATGATGTAAAGAAGGTGGGTACGAAACTAAGGTTAGAGATAAAATAGGCCCACTTATAGATTCCAATGGAGAATTAGTGAGTGATAGGGACTCAATGGCTGGAATGCTAAATGACTTTTTTCTCTCAGTATTTACACAGGAGGATACTCTAAATATACCCGAGGTGTCAATGATCTTTCGGGGTAATGATGAAGAGAAACTAAAGGATATCTTGATCACAAAGGAGATAGTGACAAAGGAAATTGATAAAATCAAAAGTAGTAAAGCACCCGGTCCTGATGAGCTCTTTCCTAGAATTTTGAAAGAATGTAAGGATGTGTTAAGTGAGCCCCTAGCATGCATCTTTAGAAAATCATTGGAGAGTGGCATTGTGCCAGTGGCATGGATGAAAGCCAATGTGATACATATATTTAAGAAAGGGGATAAAACAAATATGTCTAATTACAGACCAGTAAGTTTGACATCAATGGTAGGGAAAATGATGGAATCTATTATAGCAAGGAATATTAGAGATCACTTGGATAAGCATAAGTTGATAAAAGAATCACAGCATGGCTTTAGTAAGGGTAACTCCTGTCTGACTAATTTGCTGTCTTTTTATAGTAAGGTGTATGAAGCAGCAGATAATGATGAAAACTATGATATTTTATACTTGGACTTTAGTAAGGCTTTTGATTGAGTGCCACACTTATCGCTTCTGAGCAAAGTTGAAGCACACGGGATCGATGGCAGTATATTTAGGTGGATTCAGTCATGGCTTGGTGACAGACAGCAAAGAGTTAGTATAGATGGAGTTAAATCTGAGTGGGGGTGTGTTAGCAGTGGAATTCCGCAAGTATCTGTTTTGGGTCCCTTGCTATTCTTAATTTATATTAATGATCTTGACATAGGTATAAGTAGTGACCTGAGTAAATTTGCTGATGATACTAAGCTAGGTAGGGCCATTAGGGCTGATTCTGATGCTGTTGTAATGCAGGAGGAATTGACCATTCTGTCCAATTGGGCCGAGAAATGGCAAATGAAGTTTAACATAGACAAATGTAGTGTACTTAGTATAGGTAGAAATAATCCATTGAATAGTTATAAATTAAATGGGAGAATTTTAGGGAGGACCCATTGTGAGAGGGACTTGGGTATTTTGGTAAGTTCAGACCTTCGTCCTAGAAAGCAATGCCTAAATGCTAAGAATAAAGCTAATAGGATATTGGGATTCATTTGGAGGAGTGTAAGCAATAAGAGTGCTGAAGTCATTCTAAAACTGTATCTGACGCTAGTTAGGCCTCATCTAGACTATGCAGTACAATTTTGGTCACCATATTATAGGAAGGATATTGATTTGCTTGAGTCTGTGCAGAGAAGGATGACAGATATGATTGGTGGGCTAAGGAACTTACCTTATGGTGAAAGGCTCAGAAAACTAAATCTACATACATTGGAAAGGAGAAGAGTCAGAGGTGAATTGATTGAAGTCTTCAAATGGGTAAAAGGATATAATAAAGGGGATCTGGGTAAGGGTCTTATACTTAAGGGACATGTCAGGACACGTAGCAAGGGGGTTAAGCTTGATAAGTATAGGTTTAGGAAGGAGATTGGGAGGAATTGGTTTACAAATCGTGTGGTAGATGAATGGAATAGGCTCACTAGACATGTGATAGAAGCCTCCTCTCTGGGTAGTTTTAAGAATAGATTAGATAAATATATGGATGTAGCTGCTAGATGGGACTGACTTTTTTATGTACATATGTATATATTTTTCTAAGGAGTGTGGAGATTATATTTTGCAGTTGCATAAATGGACATAATCCTCTGGATGCATTTTATGTATATTGTAGATTAGATCTGACGAACTCCTTACGGGTGACAATGTTGAGGACTTTTCTCTGGTAAGAAATCTTTTGTGTGTTGACTGGAACAGGAGCTGCCAAGTGTAGGCCATGAATGGTCTTTTGCAGTCTCCTTCTTTTCTTATGTTCTTATGTTTATGTTGAGAATCGGCCACACACGCCTCACACATGGACATTTAATGAGTAGCGGTGGGCCTCACAACGCCCCTTTGTGTCCTCTTTGTTCATCTATATCAGTACGCCATCTTTTGATCGATTGCCAGTCCCTATCTGCCCTCCGTCTGGAATGCTTCCCATCTATTTTACGCGTCCCATGTAACGATCGACTGCGCTTCCTCTTAGGTGAGGTTCTCTCTTTTAGCACTAATTCCCTCTTCTGATTTCTGATACGGTATGTTTTTTTATCTCTTTATTGCGTGTAATTAAATCTTTTTAATTAACTAGAAATGTAAATATTAGTATGCTCGCGTGTCTTTTTTTTGTTTTGGTGTGGACAATACCCCATCCCCCCTCCACCTCGCTACGTTTTCCATTTTAGTTAAGCTATGCTGGTGCATGTCATTTGTTTATTGTTTCGGGGCCCTCTTTTTAATATGTTTATCGTTTTTATTTAAACCTTACCACTTTTTGTATTTTAGATGCTTCGTATCCTTTTCTGCCTTGTCGCTTCATAGACTTTTTTAATTTTATTTAGTGACGTAAACTCTGCTCTAAATAATAATAATAAAACATTTCCGTGCCGTAAGCAGTATCAGCCGTTAGGCTTTTCTAATCTATAAAGCAAACGCGGTGGCTCTCTTTTCATCAATTTTGCGATGAGCTCCAACCCTTCATATAATGCCTTGTTCTCCATCCACGAGTTGCGTACTTCATTTTCCTTTTGTGGGTCTACTTCTCCTGGCCTTGACGGGATCGATTATGATATGATTGAGCACCTTCATCCGAACTTTTTCCTGTTCTTACTTTACCTATATAATTTTATATGCAGGAAGAGTTCTTTCCCACCATCATGGCGCGTTGGGATTGTGATCCCCTTAGTCAAACCAACCAGGAAAGGATTGGGCCCAGATCACTATCGCTCTATAACTCTTCCCAGTTTTTCGAGCAAGTTGTTAGAGAAGATAGTGCTGGAGCGCCTGAATTACTTCCTGGAAACTATTCGGCGGCTTCTATTTTTATCGATGAATTTTCGACCATTCTTTTAGCATTTAGACTGATCCAAATTTTCTCTTTAAAGATATTATCGTTTTCTCCGAATCTATGAGCGTTTTACAAGGTATTGGCTCTTTTAGTACTTCTCATCCATTAGTTGCATAAATTTGCAGCTGGCTGGTCCGGAATGTTTCCCGTTATTGGGTTCTATTTTGTTGGGTTCCGGGGCATGTACGGGTCCTGGGCAAAAAGGTGGCTGATCAGCTGGCCCGTCCAGCCTATCCTCGGGTCCCAGATAACTCTGCATTGCCTTTTCGGGATTTATTTGCCTCTATAAGTGATTATGTTTTTCGTTTGCAACAGAACGAATGGGATGGGTGTTCATCATTTAAATTATATAATATCAAATAATCTGCCCGTTCTTGGGCATTGAGCCTTCCGAGACTGCGGTCCCTTGAAGCGGCCCTTTGACGCGTTAGCATCAACCACACGAGACTTACCGACTGCCATCTTGTTTCGGCTGGTGTTCAAATTATCCCTGGCTGCCATTTTTTTGCGGTGGGGCCCAATCGGTCGCCCATCTTCTATTGTGATGTCCTCATTTTGCTACTCTCCGGTCGTCCTGTTTCCTGGCCCCTTCAAGTCAAGTATCACTCGTCTGTCACACCTTCGTTTCCTTCTGGCAGATGAATCTTTTAAATATATTTCTCTCATAGTGGTATTCTCCCTCTTTTATAATTAATTTGACTCTATTTGTTTGTGGGGCCATCTAGAATCCACTGAGATTGGGAAGCTGTTCACTTTGTTCCTTCCTTAAATCCTTCCCCATAGCTCCCTCCTCGCTCCCTCTTAGCATTCCTTTATCTCTACTACTCTCCCCTCAACCCTCTGTTTAGGCTTAAGGATCTGACCAGATTTATCATGCGGTGTCAGAAGAGGAGCTTTGGAACTTCTATAAACAAAGTACTTTAACGTCTCCCGAACAAAAATATCAGGACTTTAGGGCACCTGGGCGTTAGGGCGCTAATAAGGAGAATATAGGTTTAGTTCCGTTACATCTGGACCCTTCATTCAGAGACTACTGGGTGTTGCTGAGCCCGCTGACTTCAAACGGTATCTTGTTATTCGTACCACAGATGGCATTATGTTGGCCTATGGCAACATGATCCGTGAGAGGAGAGCATTGACTAGTTTGGCTGGTAGAGATCAGTAGGTGACCCGTTTCTTGGACGGGAGCTTTCTGGCGAATGTATCAGACCCTTCCAAGGCTGCCATAATTAGTGACTTCAGGCACTCAATGGTTCGCTGAGGAGTGTGACGCTGAACACTAGCGTAAAGTTTGTGAAAGGAGTAGTTTATGCGAGGGAAATTGTGGACTACTCCTTAGAAGACATCACAAAAGAACTCGCCGACTAGGGGGCAGTCATGGTTGCCCGTGGGATAAGATAAAGGGGAGTGGCCTCTTGATCCAATTGGCATCGTTACTGCGTGAAGGCATTCAATTCACTGACGCGTCTACTATGTGACTCGCTCATTTAGATGTGCAAAGTCGGCTTTATCCAAAGTCTACGTAAGTTGATCCAATGCCATACACGATAAGTCCTTATATTGTATCGCTAAGTGTTTCCTCAAAGCAATGTGGCTCGTATATCATAAAGAAGGAAATCATTGCCGTTTACTCTGCGGATCTTCTCTTTTCCGCGAAGTTAAGGACTTCGTCCGGGCGCGCCGGACGCTGCCTGGGACGTGTTATGCCTCAATTTTTAAAAGCCACCCTCTGAGCACAGTCGTTTCCGCGCCCATGTGAAACCCTCTACCGGTTTTATCCCCGTCCAGGCGCTTCCCTGATAGAGCTAGTGGCACAAAAAGTTCACACCCTTCCTTGGCTAAGACCAGGGCTCCCTTCTCTTCGAAGAAGGCCACCACATCTCCTCCGAGCTAGGCCTAGAAGAGATATTCTTCAATGAAATTGATGCGGAGCCTTATCTTCTCAATTTCTCAGTTAGATATCTTTATGTGTATAAATGTTTAGTGCCTCCGCCTCAACTGGATGCTAGCCAGGCAGGGCGATGAGCTATTTCCAACCGGCATGATGTTTCCGTTATTGTATTTGCTATAAATACCTCTATGCAGCTACACCTGGATAGGAAGCACTGTATGCATTCCACCGGCAGCCGATTTCTAACGGGGATTTCCACCGGCTCGTGGCCCTTCTAATCGGGAATTTGAACGGTAGACACCGTGTGTAAGAGGACTAAAAAATCAATCCCAGGAATCAGGTCTTTGCTGACTAGATTGACGACATGGATTTTGTTTTCTTTTTCAGCGCTAATCTAGTGACTTGACGACCTAGGGATAGGTGTCCTAAATGTAGATGAGGTAGTCGAGGTGATCGATGACCTTCATGGTAGTGACTACTTCCTTAATCCACTATCCTTTTATGTGTTACTGCCGCCTGAAAATACGACGCAACCTTGCTTGGAATGGTCCCGGTGGTCGGCATTTTAGGAAATACTGATTTATCTGTCCTAGTCGATGAGTTTAAGTCGGTGGATGAGGCTCTTGAGTTTTTACCCCACAACTTCTTTGCCTTGGGGATAACTACTATTCGTAGAACGTCTGGTCGTTTTGAATCCTTTCTTCTCCTTTTGTGGTCGGCAGAGTGTGAGACAGCCCTCAGAAGGAGGTGATATGCCTACATGTGCTATAAGCACTGCCCGAACAATTTCACTGTCGGTGAATTTCGTCGAACTAGGTCTAAGTTCCTGTATGTTTCGGAACCCGTCCGCTGCTCTTCCTACCGGGCATAATATCTTCACTTAACGGGAAAGACCCCTCTATCAGAGGTGTTGAAGCTACTCAAAAGAATTTGGAGCAAATTCTCTCAGGACCCCTCCCCGTTCTCCAGGAGAATGGAACCGCAATATCAGACCCCGCGTTAATGTTGGAGTCCTTTTCTCCGCATTCTCTAGCCGGGATGCTCCTCCGCCAGCATTTTAGCATTTAATTTACGTGGTGATGATGCTGAAGGCCGCCGACTGAACTTTACATCCAGTGGGGGAGAACACTTCAACGACAAATTTATATTGAGTGACTTGCGTTCTGCTCTCATTTCATGCGCGGACAGCGCCTCTGTTCCTGGGAATATGCCAAATATCATGATTCAACACTTAGTTAAGCGAGACATAGACTTTCTCTTAGATATGTTCAACAATCGCTGGCTAGAGGGTATCCTTCACACTCATGAAGAATGGCTACTATGCATGTTTTTCGTAAACCGGGAAGAGATTATTCTACCCCACTCGGTTTCTGCCTGATTGCTCTAATCTCCTACTGGGGCAATTTGATGAAGCGATCGATAAATGGTAGATTATCCTTATTTTTCTACAGCGGACGCTACCCTTCTCCAAATTTATTTTCCGCACGTTCCATTCTACGTCGGATGCTCTACTACGAATGTGAAATGTCGTCTACGATGACTTCCTTCGTAGACAGAGCTACGCCACGGTGTTTTTCATATGTTCCTGCGCCGGGCGGAGGCGGGCCTTGACCCGATGGCGGAATGTGATTCCTTCTTTTTGCATTTTTGTTTCTTATTTTGAGTTTTATTGTTTCTTTGCCTTTGTTTTCGTTTGTTTGTTTTTATTTGTTTTTTGAATGTGTTTTTTTTAATATGTCAGTATTATGCTGCAAGGTGATTATGGCGGCTTTTTCCTTTAGAAATTTCCATCTATGCACGAGCAGCGGTCCCCTATTTCCTTTCACAGGAGAATGCCAAGAAAACATGCAGGAAGCTAAGAAACGACCATAACGGGGAGGGAGTGGCTCGAAATAGCCAACCCCTTTAGAGGGGCAAGAAATAGCAGGGCTCATCGATCCATGGCCCTACAGTTCTGTAGTATGAGTCTACAGTGGCTCAGTGTGACCACGCCCCTAATGGCAGGATCTTCCATGGGGGCAAACTTAGGCTCGTTTTTAATCACCGAACCTGAGTCCGCTCCAATGCAAGCTTCTCAGGCGACGCAGGCCACCGATGACTCACAAGGAGAGGGGGAGCTCCTCCCCCAACTGGTGCCACTTTAGCAACCAAGTCATTCTCCATCTCGGACAAGGATCTTGCTGAGGTGGGTCCGTCCGTCCTTCATGCGCCTTCCAGGGGTGGGGAGAAGCTGGTTCACAGTTGATAAGTAGAGAGCCGAAGGTTACCCGATTCTCGGACACAGACTTCTGCCGAATGCGCCATTGTATGTAATGCCACACTCTACCAGGAATTTTGTGGAAAGAATGATTTATGCTAGAGAACAAGTATACTAATCCATAGGAGAAATCACTTTAGAGCTGGCCGACCACATGGCAGTCAAGGTCGAACGTGTAATGAGAAAATAGAGATGGACCTCGAGACCCAGCATACACTCTTAGTCACGTCCGATCACGACAGGCTACCTGAGTCAGTGCGTGCCGGTATGGTAGCACTACCGCGTGAAAGCATTCTGTCCATAGCGCAAAGATGCTCCTATTTGTTTTTTCGGGTGTCACGGAAAATACAAAAGAACGATTGCATTCGACTCGCTCTCCCGCGAATTTAACAGCATCATACGCCTATTAATACTCCTTGGGGAGACCTATGGGAAGGAGATCACTTTGGGGCCATGCCTAGACTATTTTACCTGCGACTAATGACTTTTTGGAGGTCGACACGCTGGGTCCCTAGATTTCTAGACCTAAAATAGGCCACGATCCTGTCGACTCCCCGACGTTACGAGAGGGGGGTGGGAGATGGTCAAAAAAGACATGTCCCGAGGCAAACAGCAGGGTCCTTTTCCATTTCTGGAAAAGAACAAGTTGCAACTGGCAGAACCGGCGGATTGTGCGAAAAGGGAGCATACACTCCTCTCCAATTCGGCAGTTGACCAGGCTAATGCTAGCTCGTCTGGCTACGGGAAATAAAGCTTCAAGGCTTTATTGAGCGGCCGCTCTACTGAATAGAACATGTAGCCTAGAGGACACATATCCTATCAGAGACATGAATTAGCTATGTTTCTCTGTGGGGAACTAAAGGTTGCCTTTTTTTCGGAAGGGACACTTCTTGTGAAAGCTGCTGATCTTTAACGGGGGGGGGGGGGAGTTGGGACCTACACAGGTGACATCTCAGAAGAACTGGGCGACCAGGTAGCGGAAAAATCGAAGGCGTGATGAGGAAACAAGAGGAGCCTTGAGACCCACTTCTATACTCTTTGTCAGGTTCGACCGAAACATGTTCTCTGAGTCGGAGCGAGCTGGTTATTATCTCTACCGCGTTAAAGTATTTGAACCATTACCGCAGTGTTACCACTGGCACCGTTGTGGTCATACGAATAGAACATATCAGCCTGCAAAGTTGAGTCAATCCTTAAGCTTTGTTAATTGCTCTAAGGATTTACAGGATAAATATGTATCGTGAAGGGTGTAAACTGTGGTTGCCGCCCCTTGCCTTCTCAAATCAATGTGACTCGTATTTGTTTGAGAAGTAGGTCCTGGCATTCCTGACTTCGGACTGAATCTCTCTTATAGAGGTCTGTACGACCAGTGATCTCCTACGTGGCTCATGTTAAAAAAAAAACGACTTCTGCTCTTGACCCTTCCAAGCGTACAAAGATGTTATTCAAATGTGCCCAGTCTGAACTCTTTTGCGGGTTATACATATCTTCTACGGACGCCACTCTGGTAGAGCTGATGTCTATAAGGACTCTCAACCAGAGCTAGCTAAAACTAGGGACCATCTCCGCCCCATTTGTCCCCTTGGTAATAAAGTAAAGAGGATGCGTGTCTCCACCGAGTTGTTACACTCACAGGGAGCAAAACTCCAGAATGTGGTAGTGAGACCATCCCGGGGGATTCTAAATTCTGCCCCGAAAGGAAGGAAGCTTCGGCCACATAGCCCCTGTTATAGGCTGGACTATTTGCATTGAAAATTTGGCCCCCTTCTAAGTACGAGGGACCAGAACCAAAACCAACTCCGCGATGTTAAGTTTTTGAGGCAGGAGGAGAGAATGGCTACTGCATCGAGCCAAGCCTTTACCAGTACTCCCTGGAAAGGGGCAGTGCCTTGTACGCTTAATGGGGCTGACATCCCTGAGTTGTGTCTCCAGAAAGGATACGACCATTCCTTTGAGGATTTTCTCATCGATAGGGCAGCCACATCTCATTCTAACTAGGCCCGAGGAGATTTTTTCTTCAATAGATTTGGCATCGAATCCGAGCTAATTGGGTGTATCTGCGGAAGCTCGTTCCCTCATATTTTCCTTTCGCTGTTTATCTTCAGGAGACCATATTGAGGGCGTGTTCCTTGCACACCCTCCCGTGATATAAGGATTTGGCCCCTACATCTTGCAATCTAACTAATGCAAAGAGGACCTTTCGCAAGTCCGGCGAATCTTGTGGTAAAACTACATATCCTCGATATCCTCTTTGATTCAATCTGCTAAGATCTTGAAGAGGATACACAAGATCCGAGATAAATATACCGGCCATGCTGACCCTGCTTTGAATGTAAATTGAACTGTTTTATCTTACCATATAATGGTGGCTGCACCCTGGCCGATCATTTGCATGGTTTAAACAGCACTGTGAGATATCTAAAGCAGTTTTTACCTTCGAGGTTTCTCAGGACTCTCGCTCTTGAATTTCAATACGAGCTCCAACCTTCCATATAATAATCTATTTACGATTTCCGAAATGCATGCTGCTCTTTCCCAATGTGCGTCTTCGTCTCTCGACCTTAAAGAAATCCATTAAGACTTTTAACATTGCCTACATCCGCGCACAGAATGTTTCTAGTTGGTGTTTACAACCTTATTTGATCTGAAGGCTTTTATCTGACCTATTGACGGATTGGAGTAGTTTTGCCATTCCTTATATCCGAGAGAGATCGTTTGAATTCAGAAAGTTACCGGCCTCTCTCCTTTACGAGTTGAGTGAGCAAACTGTTAATAAAATGGTTAACGTCCGGCTGGACTGTTTTTTTAGAAGTTAATAACCTTTCTCCCTTTAGATTGGTTTTCGTGAATACCATAGTGCAACTAATTTACCTGAAGGCTTTGAGTCATAGGTTCGGGAAACCACATTTCAATCATTTTTACGACCGTTTTTAATTCAGAGTTTATATATTCCCGTAATTTTAAAGTTCCTATTGGGGAACAGGAACAAGATGCTCCGCAAGGTAGTATCTCGAGCGTCACCTGTTTTGTCATAGCTAATAATAACCTAGTTTTAGCCCTCCCAGTAGGAGTTTCGGCTACCCTCTTGGTTGACTATTTGGCTCTCTTCTGCGTTTCGCCTCTCACCCCTTCAGTCGCTCGCTGTCTACAGTTGGCGGTCGATACGTTGTCCCAACCTGCATTTTTTCAAAGATTTCTGCATCTCGGCAACTAGGAGCAAAGCTATGCATTCTTATAGGGGAAGAGTATCGTGACGGGCGGAGACTGGTATGATTAGCTTTTGGAGTAGGGGGAGGGAGGGGCCCTTTTATACTATTTATTTAACTGTTGGTTGTACCTATGTTCAGGCCGCTGATGGAGACTGGTCTTCTTTTGCACCTAAACATGTCCTGTAGATGCGCTTTTTTTCTAATTTCAGCGGCTGTGACCTCGCTGTTTGTTGCCAGTGGTGATCATAAAATAATAATAATAAAATACTGGGGTGTAGGTTACTCACAGAGCTGCAAGTTCGATGCCACCCCCCCCCCCCTTTACGTCGTTATTTTAAATGAAACGTGACCGCAATGTGGCACCCGTGTGTACTGTTACACACGCTACAGGAAGAAATGGCAAGCTCTCCCTGAGCAAGTGACCCCGCCAGTCGAAAACTAGATTGAGACTAACTGCGCTGTATTCCTTCTAGCATTTTCTATTTTACCTTTTCTCACTACTTTTTTTGCAAGCTGCTTCTCGCCATTTCTTGGCCGGTGGATAATATTGTAGGCTAGTCGCTAACCAGCTTATATCCATTCAGCCATGGTCCCGACATCAAAGGGGCTGGTCCCCCGTCCCTCGTGGTTCCTGATGGGGCAGTGGGGTTTAATGAGTCTGCTTCCTGCTCCCATCTTTTTCTCCATCTCATCTTTCCTCTTAATCACCTGCATGGGGATTGAACGTGACATTTGGATGCTTATGCACCCTCCTTGCCCCAACATCCAGTTTTCCCTTCCGTCCCCAATGTCTAAGGAGGATTAGTGGTTATATATCTTCAACCCCTTTCTCTTTTTTCTGGTTGGAGTACTTTCTTCACAGATTTTTCCTTACAAACGTTCAGATCGAAACGTCTTCGTTGTTATTGCGCTTTAAATTCGAGAAGGAAAAATAGAAACACGTTTGGGCACGTTAGCTCTGCCTGCCCCAAAGTTTGGCAAGTCGTCTGGAGTGTGGGATTGAGTTCCATCCCACTCCCCACCGAGAAAAACTCACCTGATCGAACTGGTCTACCGAACATCCAGGGGGGGGGGGGTATTAGTAAAGGAGTATAACGGAATAACGCCAGTTTTTCCGCCCCACTAAGCCCGGTGTGTTAATGTAAAAAAAAAAAAAATGGAATAGGAGTGCAAGTGGGAGGGGGGTCTAAGGTATTGTCGAGTAGTCTGGAGAAGGTACAAGGAAGGCCCAAGACATGTTTCATTAGGTGTAGAGTGAAGGCCAACTCAACATGGGCTGCCGAATGCAGGACGCTTTCCGCCAAAACAATGCCTTGGTTCGGGGAGGGCTCAATGGGGTGTAAGGAAAGAAATCAATGTGTGTACAGGAAGAGTCCACAGTACCGTGGGCGCCGACCGCCGCACATTCTCCGTTAAAACAGTAGCTTGGTTCAGGGAAGGTTCAATGAGTGTTCAGGGAGATATCAATGGTTTATTATTGAAAGAGCATCGAGGATTCAGTTAAGGTTCAATACGTTTTTAAGGTTGGACAACACTACATGGGGTGGCGACGGCCGCACTTTCCCCACCCAAAACAGTGCTTTGGTCGAGGGAGGGTGCAATGGGCGTCACGGGAGGGACCATACTACAATGGGCGCCAAACGCAGCACCTTTTCTGCCATAACAGTGGACTGGTCAAGGGATGGTTCAATGGATGTTCAGGGAGGGTTCATTGCGTGTTGAAGGATGGAACAATAGATGCTCAGAAAATGGCTCAATGAGGGTGAGAAAGGGATCAATGTGTTATTTTGGTGGGTCAATGGGTTTTTAAGAAGGGGCCACACCACAACATGGAGCGTTGACCTACCCACGTTCTCCATCTAAACATCGCTTTGGTTCAAGGGGAGCTCAATGGGTGTTACAGAAGGGATCAATGGGTTTTCAGGGAAGTCCCACCTTACATTTCACCCCGACCACCACACATTCTCCGCCAAATACTACCTTGGTCTAGGTAGGGCTCAATGAGCGTTCATGAAGATCTCAATTGGTGTTAAGGAAGTGAAAATGGGTGATATGGGATGGCTGAATGGGTTTTACGGGAGGGATCAATGGATGTTACAGGATTGTGATAGCGCTCAGAAGCTAGTACAGGATTGCGAAGGGCTCAATGGGTGACGCAAGAGAACTGAATTGGTGATACGGGAAAGTTCATTTGGTATTACGTGATTACGGAAGTGCTGAATTGGTGATAGGGCATGGTTCAATGGGTGATACGAGAGTGTATTAAGGGAGGGTTAAACGGGAATTACAGGAGGTCCCAATGAGTATAACGAGATTGTGTGTAAGCGCTCAATGGTTGTCACGGGTGGTTCAACGGAAGTTACTAGATGTCTCAATGGATATTACGGGACACCTAATGAGTTTTTGCAGGGGCGGATCCAAGGGAGAGGCAGACCCCCCCCCCACCCTCAATGACCAGGGGGAAATTCCACACAGTGTGCCTGGCTTGCATTGCTTTTTGAATCGCCACCTCGTGTCTTGAGGCACGGCGGACACACGGCGCGTGCGCTTGACTCGTTGACCAGTCGGATCGCGCATCCTGACTCACACGCTTGGCCCTTCCGCTCTCTGTCAGCTGGCCTTAGCTGGGCATATGTTCGCTGGTATCTTTCACTTTCGGAACTAATTGCAGCATCCTCTCTCTCTCTTCTTCCTCTCCTCGCAATTACATCAGAATCATCTCCGCGTCATCCTCTCTCTGAAACACATCAGTGCAAAGTAAGTGATTTTTTTATTATTTATTATTACGGAGACGGGGTGATGTCAGCGGCTGGGCATTAGTTCCCTCTCATTCACAGGGCGTGTATCATGAAGCGAGCCGGCGATATGAAGATCACCTCGTTCTTCAAGACCAAAGGGGCCAAGACGAGTGGTGATTGCGAGCGTGATGTCAATGAGTTGGAGCAACAGCCAAGCACTTCGACATCGATAGTCTGTAGATCCGACAACGTAGTCGAATCTCTCCATTAGGAGCAGGGGGGCAAGGAACTCGCTTCTCTTTTTCGCATTGCGCAATGACACTCCCCGCAGCTCCAGTGGGCGTTGCCAATTTCATTGGGAACAAGGCGGCCACAGACTCCGAGAAAATGGCCTTAATCAACCAGATTTACCCATCTGTAGAATTGCTACCCTTCATTGAAGAAGGTGGTCATAAGAGACGATTCCAACCAAGCTGGTGCATCACATACCCCTAGTTGAAGTACTCGTTGCTGAACGAGGGTGGATACTGCGTTGCATGTGTGCTGTTCGGCGGAAATACGGGTTGAGTTGGAGACCATGGGTTTGGCACCTTGGTGTTAAAGTCAATCTGCAGGTTCAAAAAAGCCACCGAACTGCTCAGCAGTCACAATAACTACGGATATCACGCGACAGCTATGACGAAAATGAAGGGGTTTGTCGATACTTTGCGAAACCCTACGAGGGCTGTTGACACCATGTTACAGGCGAAGAAGAAGGACCAAATCGAGGCCAACCGGCACCTGTTGGTTCTGATCATTGAGAGCATCTTCTTTTGTGGACGAAATATGCTGCCTCCCCGTGGGCATCGAGATAACGGTCCATTGGACTTCTCTATTCCGAGCAAAACGGGAGAATGAGTCTTCAGAGCGCTTCTGCATCATCGAACCCAGGAAGGAGATGCCAACGTCAACCGCCTCTTAACCAGCTTGGCCAGCCGAGCCAACTCCACCCTCATTAGCAAAACCATTCAGGACGAGCTGATCGATATCACATGTGGGTGACATTGCAACCTCTGTCCCCAAAATAGGTATCTTATTCCAAAAGTAGAATTCATGCTATTTTGACATTATGAGCAGGTATCACAATAATCATATTTCGCTTTACAGGTCGATTGGTGCTGGAAGAGGTCTTAACCAGAGTGTCAGGGGTATTCGCAGTGCGAATGGACCAGACCATGGACTTCACAGGGAAGGAGCAAGTAACCATTATCCTTCAACACGTCGCAGAGGACATCAAGGAGGACTTTCTTACTTTCGTCCATGTTGAGAACCTCACCGGTGAAGGCCTGGCCCAACTGCTCATTCGCACCGTACATGGCCTTCGTTTGGACATGTCAAACTGCCGGGGCCTCGGTTTCGAGGAAGCGAGTGTCATGATGGGGAAGTTCAGAGGTTGTGCCACCATCATCATGCAGCAATACCCCATCGCCAAATCGATCCACTGCTTTAATCACCGACTGAACCTGACGCTGACCAAGGCCTGCGATGTGAAAGAAGTGAAACTCTCCCTTCAGACGCTCAACGACGTCCATAACTTCATTTAACCCAACAACATGCAGACGCTCCGGTTCTCCAAAATCGTGAAGCTTTCCTTAGCTAAGCGGGAGAAGTTGGTGTCCTTGTTTCCCACCAGATGGGTTGAGCGGCATGATGCAGTCTTCGTATTCATCGAGTTTCTGCCTCACATCGCGGTCTTCATAGAAGAAGAAATGAAGCTGGATGTCAAAATGCCTGCATCTTACTCACCGCAATTAGAGACCCTTGCTCTCTCATTGGGCTGGTGGGGTCGGAGTCAGTTTTGGCCCACACACTCGAGCCGAGCAGGACCATGCAGATGAAGGGCGGTGAGTTTGCATCTGCGTAGGCACTGATTCATGAGATCGTGACTGTTTTCGCCAAGTTCAGAAAGAATGCCGAGGAGCACTTCCATGCTGTATTTGCAAAAACCAAGGATCTCCTGATTGAAGTGGACTAGCGCACGATGACGTCCTCTTTCCTTATCAAATTTTGTTTATTAGCAATTGTTGTTATATACAAAGAAAATCTGATTAATGCGTATTTGTTCTGATACATATATGTTTAATGAGTTTCCTATTAGTTTTATAACCAGATGAAAGCACGAAATATTTAAAATTTAAATGTGCAAATACCTGTCACCTCAATATATATATAGTGACGGATATATGTCACCATATGTCTTTGACAACAAAAGGAGAGGGAAATAAGAGAAACCACAAGTAGTACAAGCTTCTTTATTACTGCTGTTTCGCTCCTCTGGAGCTTCCTCAAAGGAATAAAAAACTAAGACAAGAATTAGTGGGAGAAGGCATAGTACGGCCTCATGGGACTCCCCATCTCCTCACCGTCCCTTCCGGGCATGGAGAGGTAGGAATGGGCCGATCCAGGCCGACCTCTCCTCAGGATCTCTTTACCCCTTTCACATCGACTATATTTGAGCCGAATGTGAGTTGGGTGCCAGCGAGAGGCGGGAGTGGATGAAGAAAAGGGGTAGAGAAAGAAAAGGTGAAAATTAAAATTTATAAAATCTGCTTGAGGTTAATAGTTGACCTTAGTTGGTTGGAGAGGGTGGAGCTGAGCCAGATTTCTCTGGGTGATCTACATGTTTATCCTTCAAATGAGCTATGATTTGTCCCTACTCTATACTTACCCTCCACCTGTCCGTTCTTTCTTTGAGGTTCGTCGGTCTTTGGGCTGATGACATTAGAGGCTAGTCATGCTAGCCGTTCTCCATATGTTCCAGTATATTTCTTTTCCTTTTAATCCTTACCTCAGCTGGGAGAAGCTAGCGTCCCAGCGGGGTCATCTTCTGTAGGTGTTCAAGCCGTTGTCTTCTTTCATTTTATTTTTACTTTCTTCTTTCATCTGATTATCTTTTCATTGTCATATTAAGTGTAAATTGGTATATCTTTAGTTAGAAGTTCCTTTCTACTGCTTGGAAATCTAAGATTTATCCTTAGATCGTCCTCCATGTTTGTTTTGTTGTACAAGTCTTTGTGTCTTTCTTCTATCTTCGTCCAAATTTTCTGTGCCATTTTACTTAGAGTCAGGTTGAGTGGCAGAATATTAGCACCTGCGTGTAAGTCCGAAAGGCTTCTTCTACTTTCTCTCCACCTCGTGTCCGTTATCCAGTCGATAGCTTTATTCTGTATTCTTTGTATTTTAGTAGTGTTGACTTTGATAGTGTGTAGGCTAGAATCGGTGGTTAGTTAAGACTGATTGTACCAGCGCGTTATAAAGTTTTCTCTTATTTTTCTTTCCCAGTCCTCTCATTTTGGCTAGAAGTGATATTCCGTTTTCTGTTCTATATTTTTTACCTTATCTTAGTCTGAATATCATCTTGAGTTTACACTAAGGCCTAGCACTGTTTCTTCGCAGGCATGTCTGTAGTCGTTTCCCTCTATTACGATTTGGAAGGTTTTTCTTCTTCCTCTTAGGATTATTTTCAATTTATGAATTTTTGTTTTGATTTTCCATATTTGTTCATAGTTATTTATATTTTATATTTCCAGTTTTGTTACTCTTGCCTGGCTCCTAGGATTTCGCTAAGGAGCAGTAACGATCTGTGTGATAGCCTCTATGTACTGCATGCTCATGCTTCCTGGTGTTACGAACCTAGATATATCTGCAGTGTACAATCAGTAGAGTGTCGGACTAAGACACCCATTATGTGGCACTCCAGCCCTCAGTTGGAAGGTTGTTCCTTAATATCCCGATACACCGATACATCTATGTATGCCGATCTGTTTCTTACACAGTCGTAGATTAGGCACTCCATATTGTTGTTCATGTCTAGCCGAAGTATATTACATATAGATTAACTCTTCGGTCGAGACTTTGTCAAATGCCTTTTCAACATCTCGCATAGCGATATCGATTGTGTTTTTCTCAGCCTTAGCTTTGGCATTTTTTCATTAATTACCGCAATGACATTGTCGTGTCATGATTTTTTCTGAAACCAAACTGAAAATCATTTTACCCTTAATTTCCATCGCGGTATTCTATTAGTCTTCTGTTCATGATCTTTTCTAAGACTTTTTCAAAGAAGTTGACAAACGAGATAGGCCTGTAACTCGTTACCAGTTCGGTCTAGTTGGGTGTCTCTTTATGAAGATCCACCTTTTTGTATGTATAGGGAGATAGTTTTGCCGGGGTGACCGGTATCTTGCCGCTATTGTGAGAAAGGAGTATTTGAATTGGATAGTTATAGCTAGATAAGATTCCTTCAATTGCTCCCATTCTTGGTGTATTATTATTTTCGTAATTGCTATTGCAGTTCCATCATATATTCGTTCGTTGTGTTGTGAGTTGTAGACCATGGTTAGAGATTGTTATCACGTTCGGGTCGATTTCTCTGAATATATTCCCGTATGTTGCTTGTTTGTTTTTCCATCCGTTTGTATCTATGTGAATTATCTTAAGTTTTCTAAATGTTCCATCTTTTTCTGTCTGTTTTTGTTTTCTTTCCTCTGTTAGTTCCTCTTGGTGCGTTTGTGTTTATCTACTTTTTTTTTGCCCCCTTAAGTTTTCAGCAATTTGGAAGGCTTCAGTTTTGAGGACTCTTATATTCCTCGGGAAGATTCTAGTTATGTTTTCCATAAGAAGTTTCTCGACTGTTTCTTCCCCATGAAATGAGTTAAACACCCACTTGCTTAATCCACTCTTTACTCTTTTAATAACATCTTCCTGCTGGCATTTGGTTTCAGAGTCCGTGCTTACCTTACCTTTTTTCTTCTTTTTTGGTTTCCTTTCCTCTATTACAGATGGAATGTTACTATTCTGATTCCTCCGTCGCTGTGTTGTCTTCTGTGACTGTAGGGGTCGGATTACGCATAAGTAGGCTCCTGGCACCCATAAAAGCTGCAGTCAATAGGCCCAAAGACACCTACACAAATGGACGCGAATTGGTTCTATTAAATCCAAGCACAATTTATTAAATGTATAGACCCAATTGTGTATTAGAAATAGGATGGGTTTTGCAAATGTGCATATGTAGCAAGAAGCGTGAGAGACAAATTCAAGCAAAGAAATGGTTGAACATCTGCGTTTGATGAAGCTTCCCAAGTTGTGTTTCGAGATAAATTAATCAAAGATAGATATTTATTTAGGAAGAGCCAGAGTAAACACAGCTGCTGACCATAAGAGATGCTGCAGCGAAAGTTGTATCAAAAGACAAATAAGGGTTTATCATGTAAGCGTACACATATTGTAATAGGACAAGAAACGGAGTTAGGCTGTCCGACGGTAGCCGTCCAATGTCTAGGCCACGCCCTCTGGATTTAGAGCGCAAATATAACTATAAGGAAGACAGTCAGTTATGAGGTAGTTAATCAGAACATCAGAGAGAGAATAGTAGCTAAATTTTCCGCGTTAACGCTCCGCCTCTCGCCCTTAACTCGTACTCGCGTTGAATATATATATATATATATATATATATATATATATATATATATATATATATATATATATATATATATATATATATATATACTAGTCTCCCGCTTAGTAAGCTCCGTCTCTCGCCGTTTACAAATCCTAATATTACTTTGTTAGAATAAAGAGTATATTTTATAAGTCCAACTTTACCAAAAAGGACACCGTTAAAAACAATTATCTTTGGAGTCAGATAAATAATTCGCCGTAAATCCATCCTTCACCTATAAACTGGAACTAGTCGCTCTCTCAATAAGGTGGTTTTACGGAAAAGATCATTCTCTCATGACTTCTTCACTGGTTTCCTCGATAATTTCCTCCTGTTTTTTTTGTTTTTTTTCCTTGGGCTTATCATTGACGAGATTATTGTTTAGTATCATTTCCCCAGAAGCTCCAAGACCTAAAATCTGAGACCTAAAACAATGTGGGGATTCAATTTTTTTTCCATCATAATTTTAATGTTTCAGATAAGGAACACGGCATCGCTATGTTTTGCAAAGGTGCATACATAATGCACGTAAGTATATCCAGCCCTGTGCCTTATTTGATGATATGCACCTCTTCCTCGTTCTCTGTTTCATTGATTGTTTCTTTGGCTACATTTTTATATGTTCGTTTCATCTACGAGTCTTCTTTTTATCACGTCTCCTTCTCTTTTCTAGTTAAAAATTTATTCCTCCGGTCAGTTTATGGCCATGGTCCTGTGGGAGGCACTGCAGTTAATACACTCTTTGTCATTTCCGTGCAGTTTCCGAATATGTGTCTGCATTTAGAACATTCCAAGCACTCCAGAGTCCTGCTTGTATAGGTCTTTGAAGTGTGTGGAAGCATGTCTAAATGATAACAAATCTTTCTTTTTTTATGTTGTCCGGGGGAATTCTCATTACCTAAGAAAAACAATAATCCATGGGTCGTAGCCATGGTAGCCATTTCTGAGGAGTCCCACACTTCTTTAAAAACGTGAATGTGATTCCCAAATTTGATTACCTCGGCTATTTAAGTTAAGTTATGGGGGATGTGTGTGATTTGGCTAAGGGTTATCGACTGCGGTTGGTTATGCCATAGAATTCTATCTGGCTCTAATTGAAAGTTCAAGATACCCGCTTGAAATCTACTTATAGACTGGGCTAACGGTAACCGACTTATTATTTGAAGGAGGTAAAGAAATTAGAAAAATGGTGGGTTTAGAGGTTTATTCTTGGTCTTATGTTCGTCTTTTGTTTTCGGACAAATGAAATCGCTGAGTTGTTGGTTTGTAGTATGCTCACGTCCTTGTATCTAACTATCGGTGTTAACAGACTCAATGTCCTTGGATTTCTCTCTCTGTCTGCCTGACTGTCTATGTGTGTCTTCTAAAAGCCCTTTTATCCTAACGAAAGATTAGGGGCGTGGCTCCATTTCTCCAATCCGAGAGCGGAGTGAGACCTATGCGCGTGTATTTAGTGTAGGCGCGTGTACACCAAGAGAGTGTTCAAATTTGGAAATCTGACTGATATCTATCAGGCCGGTATTCGTAAAAACATAAAATTTCGTCTTTCGCGGTTCCATGTCAAAGCTGGTCAGTTAGACTTCCTCTGTATCAGATTCATTACTTGTATGGACAGCTGTTTCAATTGTCTTCCTTATTGGGGTAACCAAAACGTCGTCTCGCACCTGTTTTCTAGTGTGTGTGTGTGTGAATGTTTGTGTGTTAGCATGAGACCACAGCGATTTCATTGCCTAGCAGTTTTGCATTATTTACAAGTCTACATTTTGCTTTACATTAATAAATTAATTATTGACTAGCGGTTTATCATTATTTAATTAATTATTATCAAATAACATAATATTTTAGAGTTTGGTTTGTGGGCCAATTCCAAAATTTCCTAGGGCCAACAGGGTGCTCAATTTGTGAGGTTCCTTGTCAGCTCTACTTCACCTTGTAATTGGGCACTACAAGAAAAAGTCCCCCTTCCCCCCCAAACACAAGAAAACGGAGTTTTACAAATGCTATTTTTTAACTCTAATGCACTCCTTGTGATTAGGCATTTTGTCACTTAAATAATTGTTACTAATTTTTACACAGCGTAAATATTTGCTCTTATTTTTTTTACAATTTAAAGGGGTCTTTTGCACCTTCTCGGTATTTTCTATAACGTAACATATAGTGTCCTATTCGGTCTACATATGAAAGTACATTAATCTTACATAGGCATATGTACAAAAATATTGAGGCGCACGAACAATCTTACTCCTTTTATTATAAGTATGCCGTGGCAACGGAATGAAAATGTACATGTAATAATTTGAGATCAATCTACTTTTAGACAATGCACATTTATCCCTCTTTCCGGTGCCGGGAGAGGTTTTCCTTCCATTATCTTTGTCGTTACTGTTATTTGTTCCATCTCCTTCCTCACGACACGAAGCATCAAGGTCCTTCTCCCATGTCCTGCGTGAATCCTTGAGTATCGTTGATCGTTCAGCGCATTACCATTATATGAGGGTGGGAGTTTCGCCGGTTTCAACCTGTCTACTGAGACAGTATCTTGGTTGCCATTAGGGAATTCCAGCTTGTCAACTTTGTCGTTGCGCTCGATCAAAAGGAAAGGTCCAGGATATGGCGCTTCTAGCCGCTTTCGAACTCGATCGACTCGGACGCACACATGCGTCGCCTCTCGTAGAGCTTCGGGTACGAAAGGTTTGGGCACCGAGCGCAGGTGTCCTTCGGATGCCGTTGTGAAATCGACTTGTGACATGGTTATGGCCAATTCCTTAATGAATTTTGATTCAGGTTTTGACGAAAAGAATGAAACCAAGGGCCTATGACAAAGTAGTGTAGTCCCTTTAACTGCTGTGAAAGGCGAAAAACCTGAGTCATTAGGTAAGGGGCGAATGCCCAAAAGGACTATCGGAAGGGCCATTAGCAATCCCTGTCGACGAGCCATTATGGAACTCTTCAGGGTTACATGTGCTCTATCGGCCATCCCGTTCGTGGTTGGGCGGTACGCCATGGTGTGGAGACGATATAAAACAACGAGGGCTGATAATTCTTTGAACAACTCTCACTTGAATTTGGCTCCTCTGTTTGTCACCACGCATAATGGGACTTCAAATCTGCAAATCCATCCGTATAAGAAGGCCAAATCAACTGTTGCAGCAATTGTGTCCGGAATCGGTAATGCCTTGACCCATCTTGTAGCACGGTCAATGAATGATAGGAGATACCGGTTATGCGACGGGTAAGATTGCCCAGGCAACGTGCACGAGGGTAGTGCTCAAATGATGTCAATGTGCACGGTCTCGAATCTTGACGAGGGGATATAAATATGTAGGACTGGGAATTTTGAGTGGCGATCGATCTTGGAGGACTGACATGAGAGGTACTCCCGTGCCTAGGAACGAATGTCACTATCCATATAAGGCCCAAAATATTTTGACTTAATTAGACGTAGGAATGCCTTAATTCCAGCGTGTGACAAATTGTGCAATTGTTTGGAGATTATCCTCCTGCATGCCGTAGGGACGAACGGTCGTGGGTATCTTGATGTTATTTCACACCATAGTTGAGCTTGTCCGGAAAGGGAAAGATGTTAATCAGGATTGTAGTACTTCTGTTTCTTCATCTTTTGTGTGCTGCCGCCAGAGCGCAGAGGTCAAATGAGTCAATTTGAACCGAATAGACGTTCCGTGATAGGCAGTCAGCAGCGACGTTGTCTTGGCCACGCACGTATGTGATGTCGCTAATGTAATCCGATATTGCCGTCCATTTGCGTTGTTGCCTGTCCGTTTTGGCACACAATGGTGAAGAGAACGCCGACACTAGCGGCTTGTGATCCGTGCACAAAGTAACATAGCAACCCTCAAGCTTGTGACTGAAGTGGATTACAACAAGATACCCCGCCAGGAGTTCCTTGTCGTATGTGGAGTATGCTTGTTGTGTCTTGCTTAATTTGCTTAAGAAAAGGCCACTGGTTGCAAGGGTCCATTCACCATCTGGTGAAGAGCAACACCTACCGCGTATTGGGAGCTGTCCGTCACCAGTTGGGCAGCGAGTGACAGAGTTTTACCGAGTTAACCCATTGCCTGCTTACAGGATAATCCCAATGGGTATGCTGTGTGCGGCTGATATTCATTTTTTTAAATATAACTATTTACTATTTTTTTAGCCGCCTAGTTATTTTTTTCCACTGAAGTGATTAGAAAAATATATTTATCATTTTTAAAATGTGCTCATTTCCTATACAATGGCACATTGAAAGTTCACCGAATTTATTTCTTCACATCCGTGACAAATGCGAAATATTCTGTTATATTAATATTATTATAAAATTTAACCGGCTCTTTCTATTTTTCAAAATAAAATTTGTAATGTTAATGACTAATTAGCATACATAAAGTATTTTATAGTTAAATTTAATACCTTTGAAAAATATTAAAAATCAAGGCACACATTCGAACTCGTGGACAGCGTACAAAAATTAACAGCTGATAAAAGAATGTCATATGATTTACTGACCTCCTTCCTATTTTCTTCCTTTTTTTATTTTATTAGGTATTTACATAATTTTATTTTTAAGTAGACCTAATTTGTATCTTTCCCTTCACTTATTGTAAATATAAAAGACTTTCTATAACGTGGATAAAAGAAATATATCAAAAGAATTTATTTCCAATTGACCAGGGATGGATGGGTAGGATTCGGTGGCGTTGGCGCGAACCGACTCATAATTGTAGATTAGTAGTCAATTATTATGCAGATGATGAAAATTGAAGTAGAAATTTCCTTCTGTATGTTAGTTTTTGAAACATAAGAGAACAAACCATGGTATTTCACACTCACCGAAGATATAGTTTATTCATTGCTATTTTTTCTCAGTTTTTGTTGTTTAGGCACATATATGAGTGTGGAAGCATGAAGCTCAATACGCCGTTATCACACATAATTTCTCTGGTCGAGACAGATCAACGCAACTGGGTTTAACTTGGGGTGCTTTATCACCGGTTTCTCCCCAGTTTGATAACGCTGTCCTGCTTCCAGAGGGCAGCCGTGTCCATCTTCTCCCTCTGTGAGTAGAAGGGAATCGCTCTCATTTCCCGTTCGCCTCGTCGATGCTCAAGATTATCAAGGTTCATGTTTACTTAATCCGCCTCCCATATCCCATTTGAAGACCATCGTGCGCGAAGCCCTCTCTCGACCATGGCTGTGGCTCCTATTTAAGGTGATGTCTGCAAATCCTCAGCAGATAGAGAGAACCCGAACTTCTTGCCGTACAGACCTTAGTATCTGTCTCCCGTGACGGGATGTCCTCGCCCTTGTGATCTCGTCAGCAGATCGTCTTCGTGTAATCCACCCTGATCAGAGGAAGATTACGGAAACCCGTTATACCCCGAAAGATTGTCCTGGGTTTCTCTCCTCTCACCACCTTGGTTGAGACTTCTTGCCGTCAGCAGACGAATCTCGAATTCGTTATTACTTCTTCCTGGAGCCGAGGTTTTCTCAACCCCCTTCAGAGTATCTCTGGACGCCTTCGCATCGAGACCCCCTAGAAGAAGACCTGGCCATTGGTCTTCCACATCCCCAGTTCATCCTCCAGAAGTAACCAGGAGTCCTTTCCTCGTATGTCCCACCTCTTCGTACCCAGTCCTAAGGAGAATTCTCCATTCGGTGTAACGTCAATAGACTTGCTAAATATTGCATTCAATCCAACTTATTAGATCTCTTATATTTTTGCCCGGACGTAGTTTCTTTAATTTTTGCCTGTCATAATATTCTTTTGTCGTACTGATTATTATTCAGATTTCCAAATTTATCTGTGCCCTTGTTCTTATTATTTGTATTAAAGTTTATTTTTGTAGAGGTGTTTAATCTTTCGAATAACCCTTGAGACGAACCCGGCAAACGTATTCCCTTTTAAGGAACCAACCTATAATATCGCACTCTAAGTAGAAAGTCCTTACCTTATTCCCAATTTAATTGTACCCAAGGGCAGCACCAATAGTAGCTGCTTGACGTACAGTAGTGTGTACCTTTAGAGACTTTTTGGTCACACGCCTTCGTCCCTCGATATATATATATATATATATATATATATATATATATATATATATATATATATATATATATATATATATATATATATATACACTCGTAGGAATCCTTCGACCTTCTTAAAGAACTAAAAGGACTTTATCAGGGTAAACGGTGCACCAACCGACCTTTTTAGCCATCTATTCACTGAGATTTTCCAGCGGTTAAATCTGCAACAGGGACACAGAGCGAGCACAAGCACGTGTTGGGCGATCGGAGGCGCAGGTCCCATTCGGGTGTCCAAAGGAGAAACCAACGAGGCCATCCCAACGTAAAAGGTGAGAAGCAGCGAAATTTCCAACTTCAATCTTCCGCCTATTCTCATAACCTTCCACACCACCAGGGCTTATGCTGGTACCATCAAAGGTACGGTCACAACGCTTAACACTGTACACAGCCTTGTAGCCACCGTTCTTCCTCTTCACACACTGCGACAAGTAATCTCTCGAAGCATAACGTTTCCTTTTCTTCTTAATCATCTACTCAATGGTGCTGGTACCATAACAGATATGGTGCACAAGCTGCAAAATACTTACAACCGTGCACATATTTGGAACCAGTACCTCCCTCTAACCTCAACCATCCAGTTTTCTCACATCAACCAACTCAACCACTTTCTCCCAATCCTTTAAATTCAGCCTCAACTTTTCAATTGCATCCTCTAAACTAAAAAGGCAATGGATAAACGGGCCAACATCCCCCACCTACACCTCATTGCCTCAGGTAGGTCCTCTTCTTCTCCTCATTTTTGACCCACCTTCTGGTTTCTCATTCCTGGTAGACACTGGTCCTGAATGCAGTGTCATATCAATTTATAAGGACGACAAAGCTTCTGCTCCCGCAGATTTAGTTCTGAAGGCAGCCAATTTGACCAATATTAGGATATATGGAAGGTGAAACCTTCAAGTCTCACTCGGTCTCCGTCGAGTTTTTCGATGGACCTTCGTCAAGGCCGAGGTAGATTGTCCAATATTGGGCCTCGCTTTTCTTTCTGCTCACGACCTTTTGGTTGATTCTTGACCCAGAAAGCTTGTCGACCACAAAACACTACCCACAGTTTCAGATTCGTACTCACCTTCTCAGAGTACCTTCCTCTCTATTCGTCTCACACTCACCGAACCACCATTTCAGCGCCTCTTCAGGAGTTTCCTGAACTCACCCTTCCACCTTCGCAGGATAGGCTCATACAGCATAGTGTGGTGCATTGAATATGGACAACAGGAGGTCCTGTATTTTCCAGTCCACGCCGTCTAGCTCCAGATAAACTGTCTGCTATGAGTGATGAATTTAAATTCATGATGGAGGCAGGGATTTGTAGGCCTTTCACTTCTCAGTCGACCTCCCCACTCCACATTGTGCCCAAACCCACGCCGGGAGAATTAAGAACAGTTGGGGACTACAGGGATCCAAACACTATTACAATCCCTGGCCGATATCAATTGTCGTTCATAGCAGATTTCACCTCATCTCTTTATGGCTGTACTCTCTTTTATCGACTGGATCTGGTTCGTACTTTCAACCAGATGTCTATTCACCCAGACGATGATCCGAAGACTAACATCACCAGTCCGTTTGGATGTTTTGAAATTGTCAAAATGCGATATGAATTGCACAACTATGGTCAAACTTTCCAGCACTTTATGGACTAAGTCCTTATGGGTCTTCCATTTGTATTTTGCTACATTGATGACCTTCTAATAGCATCCTCCTCACTGGAGGAACACCTTTCACACCTTCGACAGGTCTTTTCTCGCCTTCAAGAGTACGATATCGTACTCTTTACTCCAAGTGTCTCTTTCGTGTCTCGCAGCTCTCCTTCTTGGGACACCATGTCTTGAGTGCCGGGATTCGCCTACTCGAAGATAAAGTTACCGTGATGCGCAACTTTCCTCAACTCACATCACGCAAACAGCTCAGACGTTTCTGTGGTATGATCAACTTCTACCACAAATTCATTCCAAATTGTGACCAGGTCATGTAACCTATAATTCTATGCTCACCAATACCAAAAGAGATTCTCCTCTTGAATGGTCTACTGAGGCGTGCGATGCATTCTCTAGCACCAAAGAGGCTATTGCTCGCGCTGTAAAATTGTCTCATCCTTCTCCAGGAGCCCCCATCAGTGTATCCCCAGATGCATCCTCGACTCATGTAGGTGCAACCTTGCCTTAAAAGATTGCTGACCAATTACAACCTCTTGCTTTCTTCTCTCGATCTCTTTCTGACTCCCAAAAGAGGTATAGGACGTTCTCTCGCGAGCTCTTCTGAATATACCTCGCAATCCGCCACTTTCGCCATCACTTGAAGGACGTGACTTCAATATTTTTACGGACCATATGCCTTTGGTCGGTGCTTGTTCGTCCCGTAGTATTTCGTCAGCACACACTGCAGTTGACGCTCGTCATCTTGACTTCATCCTGCAGATGATGAATGGTATTCGCTATGTTCCGGGTTCTTCAAACATCGTACCGGATGCGCTTTCCCGCATTGCCGTGACTTCGGGCACACAGCTCCCTCACACTGCGCCCATCGATTATGCAACGCCAGCGCTAGCCCAGGAACAAGACAAAGACACGCAAATACTACGTCACTATTCTCAACTCGTTGTTCGCGAGATTGACTTACCGGACAGTCCTTCCAGGCACACCCTGGTCGAATATTCATTACCCAACAGTCCACGCTCTCTCATTCCTTTTGCTTACCGTCGGCACATTTTCGATGAAATTCACGGTCTCTCTCATCCTGGCGTCAATGCCACGCGCAAGCTCGATGCATAATGGCCAGGTATGAATGCCGAAGTGGGCAAATGGACTCGTTCATGCCTGCCATGCCAGCATGCCAAATTTCATTGTCACACAAAATCTCCTCTGGTCCCTTTTCATCTTCCTTTGTCACGCTTTGACGCCGTTAAGGTCAATCTAGTAGGTCTTCTGCCTTACTCTCGTGGTTGCAATTATCTTCTCACCATGATCGATCGTTTTATTCGATAGTCAGAGGCAGTTCGTACATCAGAGCTTCCACTGTCACTCGAGCCTTCGTCTCATCATGGGTTGCTCGTTTTGGTGTTCCCTCAACGATCATGGCTGATCGTAGCAGCAAATTTGAATCCCACCAATGGGGTGTACTCATGTCAGTGCTTGGCTCCTTTCCTCTACGTACCACTAGCTACCACCCCCAGAGCAACGCCAAAGTGGAACAGTTGTAGAGGATCCTCAAAGCAAGCTTACGCCCCACATATCGCAACATCACTTGGGGGGGGGGGCAGGCTACCTTTGATTCTCCTACGTATTCAATCATCCTTGAAAGAGGACTTGGGCTGCTCTGCGGCGGAACTTGGCTACGGTACTCAACTTCGACTTCTTGGTCAGGTTTTCTCTTCTTCTGATCAACCTCTACCATCTCACTTCGATCCTGCTTCATATGTACATAATTTTGTACGGGTGATGGCTGAAATTAATCCAACGGCTCATAGAGTGCCTGCCAATTATAAAACCTTCGTGCCGAAAGAGATGACAACATGCTCCCATGCTTCGTCCGTCGCGATTCCACTCGCACTACTTTGCAACCAGTCTATGACGGATCCTGTCTCGTCATCTCCAGGAAGCCGAAGTTCTTTGTATTTCGGCTTGGCACCAGGCATGATAGTGTCTCTATAGACCGCCTGAAACCCACCTATATAGAAAACGTTCACCTAGAACGCCCTTTACCTCTTCTTTCTCCAACTATAACTCTTTATGCTCCAGTCAGCCCCCCAAACAATTTCAAACCCACCCTTTCAACCACCCCTACTACTCAAACTCCACCTTCCGTTTCGCTGACTCCCCCTTTGTGTTGCAGGAACCCTCGTCGGCAGCGGTGGTCAGTCAAGAGCAAACATCTCCACCATTGGTCACTCCGTCAGCGAAGAACAGGAATCAAGACTCCCACAACACCATTTCGGAAGGAACCAGAAAGCAGATCACCTTCGCTCCGTCAACCTTCACACGTGCCAGTGATTCGTCAACGCTACTGCACTGCAACAGCAAATCTGTGCCCTCGTACCCGCAGTCAAACCAATGGCACTGTCACAAGCTCTGGTTGTGTCGTTAGGAGACCTCGGCGTTAACGGACCAGTAGTACTCTATTATAAAAGGGGAAGTAACCTTCTTAGGGGGGAGTGTTATAGCAATGCCCTCTGGGGCATAGTAATAATCCTGGGTAAATTATATTCATATGTATATAATATGTAAAATTGCAATTCCTAAAATATAATCAATCAATTAATTTGCAAGAATATCGCGAGAATATTCAATGTAACTTCACCCTAATACAGTAAAAATACCTTTTCTCAAAAATTTACCCTACACGAGCACGCACATACAAACACACACACACACCTTTCGTCATGCGCCTTGAAGCTCTGTACTCAGTCCACTTGTGCAGAAAGTCACTTCGAATAAGGCTAGTTACTTTTTATCTCACAATTATTCTCGGCAGTCAATCCATACGAGAGTAGATCTAACTCCTGTTCTTCTCTCATTGCTGACCCCAATTCACACCACATCATAGCTCTATCCTACTAATTATACTTACTACACCTACACCACATAGTTATATTTATTCACTCAAATGTGTATAAATATACTTACTACACCTACACCACATAATTATATTTATTCACCAACATGTACTCTAGTGTGCTCACGTATATCTCGCGCGTTTGTTTATAATTATATTCACCTATATTCATGGTCGTGTACTCCGAGTACTAGCTTGTACTCGCATAATTATATTACTTGAATTATATTTCAAACTCAACCGCTTACTTATGTTTCATATTCTCTGTATACCATAAAAATTGAATTCCTCAGTTATCATTAGTGTAAAAAAAAATCCCCGAAACAAGTTATCGATGTGACGTTGGAAAGTGCAGCTCGAATTCATGAGGCCAGAAGGTAATTTTAAATACCCCTGCCGTTTTTTCTATGTTCGCCGGGTTCATCGAGATCTGACGGTAAGCACGAACTAAGTCCAACCGAGAGAAAATTTTCTTCACAGGAGGGTTTGCTTCACTCTGTATTCTTGGTAGGGAATATCTGACGGGCTTTGTGATTGCATTAAGTGCGCAAAAATCGTCGACCACTCTGCAATCGCCTGGCGTCTTCTTCGGAACTATTTGAATAGGTAAAGCCCATGGTGATATCGACGGGCTCACAACCCCCTTCTTGAATGAGGCCTCACTCACGCGAAGGTTGGTGGTACACTGCTGGTCTCGATTGTGTATACCACGCATCTCACACGTTCGCACCAAATTAACTGGAATTATGGATACACTTGCTCCCGTATAGATTAGAAATCACACTTTATGTTATCTAATTTAGCGGTGCCGGTGAACACTGACGGCATGCCGGCAATCGCACTGGCAATGACATGTCGTGCTCGTTTCCCAGAGGGGCTGGCGAAGATGGGTTGGGGGACGGTTGCATTTGCACGTTTTCACCTCTTTTCGGCCATCTGCACCAAGACTTGAAGAATTTTGCACTTTCTCCAAAATATAAATGGGATCGACATACCACAGGTCTTTGGTTCCTGTGAAGAGGACGCAGTCCTATGGGTATATTATTCACGCTATAGTCGTTTCTACGCGGCGCAAAGTTAGAATGATTGCCATCAGGGTACGCACCCATGGGCACTGCACACGCATTGAGTGAATACTGTTCCTGGTTGGCCAGATTGTCACTTATGTCATTCACACTTAATGCACTTATGTTAGGGAGCGAGATATCACCACTTACTTCCTTGTAACCTCTGTGTACAGCAAGACATTGTGGTTTGTAAAATGGCATTAATTCATCCGCAAGTTTTCCTAGCTGAGCAAGAGTTAAGTCCTTCTGGGTAGAGATGATGGGTGTATGGGGGGGGGGGCGCTCTTTGAAGGTCGTACCTAATTATGGGGGAACATTGTAGGTAATCGTGAGGACAACCCAAGAGCCTTGGAAAGAAAACGCTGGTTGCCAGTAATGGTGATAGATTACCGAGTTATCGCGTAATCCCTTAGCAAGGACTCCGGTTGATGCAAATGCCCGGTTAGTTTGCGTTGTATTTTCTTATTTCCCACGAGAGTGATTTGATGATTGCTATGGGGTGCCTTAAGCCTAGGGGCGGTCTTATTCTAGCGACGGGGCCAAATAGCCCGGAGGATGGGGATATTCCACACCAGGGTAGAACACTGGTATTTCGGAAGTTATGTAATCGCGAGGAATTGCGGTTAACGAGGAGAATGCGCAACGGCTGTTTTCCCGATTAATAAGGCATTGAGGCAAGGAGATTAAGGGACGTCAGGATATTGAAGTCACCAAAGCAAAAATAGAATTATTATTGAACTAGATCTTATCGCACTTTACAAAAGTTCTTTAATTAAGTTTTAAGTTCTAAGTTATGACATAAATTAAGTTCGAGGTCAAGTGCGGGCAAGGTCTAAAGGAGGCCGGACGAATAGAGCCTTTAAGAGTTACACCTTAATGTCTGCGTTATGTACATGACTATATACAAAGATGAATTACACGAATCCGAGAGATCGGACTGAACGATATATATATATATATATATATATATATATATATATATATATATATATATATATATATATATATAACGCGATATATTGCTATATAAAACAGTAATCTAATTATCCTCTTTGTTCTGGCTTCACACTGTTATATATTCAATTTAAGCCACTCCCTACAAGTTCCTCGTCCAACTAAGCCACACCTCCCTCTTATGTACCGGCCTGTTGATTTGTTGGTATTAACATAACTCGACTTTTGATTGGGTACTGCCGAACATATTAATAAGGAGGGCACTCCGACTATTGGGTAAAATCCTCTGTGGGCGGTGGCATGTTGCCATGGAGACAGCTTCCTGACCTGACTTTTATTTGTCTAACTGTGATAGCTATCTGGTTTATTCTGGATTCTGTCTTGATTATAATGTTTGCCTAAGATTGCCTCGACCAACTCTAACAGAAATAACTGTGTTCCGTTTACTACCGTGTGACATTCTCGTAAACGACGCTAAATTTACTTTTCTCTCTGTGTGTACTTTATGTGTGTAGCGACTCTCGCGTTTGTCCTATTTTGGACGTACACGCCGTTCGCTACAGGTGCGATGTTTGACAGCAGGGACTGAATAAACGTGTGCCCTCACTAGCTCTTCTCCAACTTCTACCAGTATAGTTGTTCTTCGTAGTTCCCCCATATTGACCGAAGGTCGACCAGTGGGCGGAGAGGAGTCTATGAGATTTTAGAATAGCTTCGGTTTGGTCCTCTCAAACAGCCTAATTATCTCGGCCTTTAGAAGCTGGTAGTTATGTGTGGATAAGAGTGTAGCTGGAAGCCGTCGACAGTCTCGGGAGGCAGTGCAAAAGGATGTGACAAAACTTTGTGTCCTCCTTAGTTATCCTTGAGACAAGAAATTGGGCCTCTACTATTTTGAACCAACCTGATACCGCTGTCTCATTTAAGATGGAGGGGGGAGAGGGCTTGATCGTGATTGCGTTTGCGACTTCCGTTCTGCCCATGTTGTTCTGACGAATGCATATGATTTGGTTACCTCTTGTCCGGTCGAATGGGGTCACCGTTTTTTATGGGTGATGTGTGTGATTGGCTTGGGGTTATCGGCTGCGGTTGGTTATGCCGTAGAATTCTATCTGACTCTAATTGAAAGTTCAAATGCCCGCAGGTTATTAAATTATAGGCTGGGCTAACGGTAATCGACTTATTACTTGGCGTAGGTAAGAAAATTAGAAAAATGGTGGGTTTGGAGATTTATTCTTAGTCTTATGGCCGCCTTTTGTTTTCGGGCAAATGAAATCGCTGAGTTGTTGGTTTGTAGTATGCTCACGTCCTTGTATCTGACTATCGGTGCTAACAGCCTCAATGTCCTTGTATTTCTCTCTCTCTCTCTCTGTCTGCCTGACTGTCTATGTGTGCTTTGCTTGTTGTGTATAGAAAGAACAGAAAGGGACCGCTGTATGTGATACAGGCAGTCAGGTAGTCAGAGAGGAGCGTTGCGGAAAACATTTACGAAAAGACAGCGAGAGTTGATAGGTCGGTGGCTATACACAGATGCGTTATGTTGTTGTGGGGGCGTTGGTTATGTGGTATTTGACTGGACGAGGGTTGGAGGTAGGTCAGGAGGGGGAGGTTTACTGCTCATCCGGAAACGCGCTATTTATGATGTCTACTGGTTTATGCGAAGAACGGTACGGGCGGCGGGTGTTCGTGGGCCGCGGGATATCACGGCGCCATCGCGTACCTTCTCACGTGTATAGTGGGTTTGTAGTGAGTTTGTCGAGTTGTTTTGTCAATCTGGTGTAAGCGTAAGTGTTGAGAGGAGCTAGTTTATTGTTGTTATGTAGTGCGTCCATTCTCGAGTACCGCGGCGAACGGCAAGCGCGCTTCAGAGCAGAGTTCTGAATGTGCTGAGCCTTTCGCTTCCACGTGTCACTCGCAGCTACGAGCGACAGTGGGGTGTACGTGAGAATGGGACGCACGAGTGCTTTATATAAGTGTATTTTTAGTTTTTGCTCGCAGGGTAGAACCTACCCAGCGATGTGTTTGTACGTGAGGCTCTTGCTTGTATTATGTTTTGGTGTAAGTTGAACCTGAGGGACTTGTCAAAAGTTACCCCCAGGATTTTGGCGCATTGAGTGTATTCGAGCCTTGTTGGGTTTTGGTGGATCATGTCTAGTGTGTGTGAGTAGATTTGTAGGTTGTGCATGAAGTGGTCTCTAGCGCCGTAGAGTGTCATCTGTGTCTTCTGATGATTCGTGGCAATCAGCCATTTATCCTCGTAATCTGTCTTCACGTCTAGTATTCTTTGTGCGTGGAGTGCGATTTCTTCTGGGGCCCGGCCGCTGACGAGAATGGTCTCGTCATCGGCGTAGGCCACTATGTATGTGTCTATGTGTGTCTTCTAAAAGCCCTTTTATCCAAACGGAAGGTTAGGGGCGTGGTTCCGTTTCTCGAATCCGAGAGCTGGGCGAAGCCTATTTGACCAGAGTGTATGTGCGTTTATTTAGTGTAGGCGCGTGTACACCAAGAGAGTGTTCAAATTTGGAAATCTGACTGATATCTATCAGGCCGATATTTGTAGAAACATAAATTTTCGTCTTTCGCGGTTCGATGTCAAAGCTGTTCGGTTAGACTTCCTCTGTATCAGATTCATTACTTGTATGGACAGCTGTTTCAATTGTCTTCCTTATTGGGGTAACCAAAACGTCGTCTCGCACCTGTTTTCTAGTGTGTGTGTGTGTGTGTGTGTGTGTGTGAATGTTTGTGTGTTAGCATGAGACCACAGCGATTTCATTGCCTAGCAGTTTTGCATTATTTATAAGTATACATTTTGCTTTGCATTGCTACCTTAATTATTTACTAGCAGCTTAGTATTATTTACAAGTATACAGTTTACTTTACATTAATTGATTAATTATTAACAAATGGCATTCTATTTTAGTGTTTGGTTTGTGTGCCCATTTCAAGATTTCATAGGGCCGACCGGGTGCTAAATTTTTGAGGTTCCTTGTTGTCTCTACTCCACCTTGTAATTGGGCATTGCAAAGTCTCATAGTTCAAGCCTAAGAAGACGGGCAAATTAACTATCGGCTCAAGATACTGTCAGAACGAGTAGAGCCAACTTAAATGCCGAACGCCTCCTGATCACTCTAATTCTAATATCTAAAGAAGGTTGGGAATGAATCTATTCAAATTATCCATACGAATCAGTTTGTTTTGAAATTTTGATTCCAGTGATTCATTGTATGCTCCGACAGTTATCTAAGTTCACCTCCTAGCATAAGCCCTTCGGAACCCTAAACTTTGTGTAGCAATACTTCTGATCCGTGATCTTTTACAATATATAGTTTCCTCAAGTTTGCTCACTCTATTCCTTTCCAAGCTTGGATATGCAGTATCACGAGTGAAAGATGGCCTACGCAAATCACAACTACGAATCTAAAGTTGGAGTCGGGGACCACGTGGGTGAATAATATGCGTTGAAAAAGTCTTTCGTGATGCGATGGTCAAAAGTTTTAATATGTAAGGCAGGATTCTCTGTGAGGACATTGTAAAGGAATTTCGCAGAAGGGAAAAAAATGGCTTCACTTGCGAGCAAAGGACAGAATTTACTAATTGAGAACTCTGCACGGGAGTTTCAATTCGTACTATTGAGAAGATACATGTTCTCTTTGTGCAAAGCCAATGAATTTTGTATGGTATTCTTTGTTAAACTTAAGACGTGAAAGATGTAAAAACATATGTTTTTTATATCTTACGTGATGGCATGGATAACTTCGAATATCGTGGTATGGATTCAGAAAAGAAAAGGGGGAGGTGATTAGGTTGATAATAGAAGGAAAAACTAAAAGTTTATCATTTTGGTGTGCTGAGATTTTTAAAATTTTCATAGAACTTAATAATTTCCCCATTTTAAATAAACAAAACATGTATGTCAACCAAATTCGGCGAAACTAACATTTAGATATATTAGTCCTAAGATTTGCTCATTAAGTCAGACTTGAATACTTCGGAATGAAGCAGACCCTTCTCTACAACACTAGCTCCGTTTAGGTGAAACAACTAAATATGTAAACTGATCGAATATAAGTTTAGAGATTTGTCTTGTTAATTGTGATTCACTGTTGAACAATATTGAAATTAAAACAGTTCAATACCTGGTATTTTGTTTATTTTAAGTGAGCAAAACAAAGTTAAAAAACAGCTGTAAGCTTGCCTACATGAGCCCTAACTCATAATTGCCAGGGTACTATAAGTTAGCTTTTAAATAACAAACAATACAAGAGTAAATTTTCGTTTGTTCCCTACCTACCTACCATGATTACCTAGTTAAATAACATGGTTAAATAACATAGAGCAAATAAGGTGCTAGGTTACTGGTAAGTTTACATTAAAAGAAATGTTAGCTGCAAGAGTAAGGAGGTCATCCTTAAACTATACAACTCTTATGTCAGGCCACATTTAGAGTACTGTATACAGGCATGGTCACCACATTTTAGACATGATATAAACTTATTAGAGTCGGTACAAAGGAGGGCAACAAAAATAATTTACCATCCCTGAAACACCTTGAATATGAAGATAGACTGAGGGTATTAAATATGTTTTCATTTGAAAGAAGGTGTGTGAGGGGAGATATGATTTGAGCTTTTTAAAATCTTGGTAAATATGTAGATTATCGGCGCAAACGATGGGACGTACTATTTCATCTGTGTTCCAAAATGTTTCACGTTTTGGGAGTACATTTAAGTTGACGGCTCGTGTGGGGGTAAACACAATGGAGGACTACACTACGATGATCCTGAGTTTCATTAAATTGGGGGGTCTGGGGGGCACAGCCCCCCTGTATATAATCCTAATTGTTTATTTACCTTGAATCCCGGTCGATAGGTACCCTCTTGGGTAACATAACATAACATAACATAACATAATTACACGGATGACAAAAGCCACAAGGGCCTATCAAAGGTCATCCGCCTCCGTCAAAACCCACCCACAAAAAGCACCATCACCAGGGGAAGACAAAATCAAAGTCCCCCACAATATAATATAACGGATGACAAAAGCCACAAGGGCTCATCATAGGTCATCCGAGTCAAGCGGCCTCTTTTTCAAGGCACCCAAACTCCCAGGAAAACTACATCCAGAGGATTGCATCCAGAAACAAGGGTATCACCAATCAAGGCTTGTCAAGAACTAAATCATGCAGCTATAGATATATACAAACAATATTAATATATACAAAACTTAGGAACCATCACAACCTTCCCTTCCCATAAACTCATCCAACCTACTCTTAAATACATTTAGATTTGGACTACCTACTACCCTCTGCGGCAATTTGTTCCAGAAGTCTACCACTCTATTGGTGAAAAAATATTTTCTTAAATCCAACCTACACCCTTGCTTTTTAATTTTCAAGTGGTGACCTCTAGTCCGATTTCCATCATCTAACTCAAAAAACTTGCTAACATCCAATTTATCTATCCCGGAAAAAATTTTAAACAGCTCAATCATATCCCCTCTCACACACCTCCTTTCGAACGAGAACATATTTAATACCCTCAGTCTATCTTCATATTCAAGGTGCCTCAGGGAAGGAATAATCTTTGTTGCCCTCCGTTGCACTGACTCAAGAAGGTTAATATCGTGTCTAAAATGTGGGGACCATGCCTGTATACAGTACTCTAGATGTGGCCTAACATAAGAGTTATAGAGTTTAAGAATAACCTCCTTACTTTTGTAACTGACATTTCTCTTAATAAAACCCAGCACTCTATTTGCCCTATTTCTTGCTTCAATACACTGCTTAGAAAACCTTAATGACTTATCTATTACTACTCCTAGATCTTTCTCATCCTCTACTGAGCTCAGCCAATGCCCATCCATTTCATAGTTAAATTCTCTATTATCTTTTCCCATGTTAATAACTTTGCACTTATCAAGGTTGAAAGTCATTTGCCACTTATGTGCCCAGGATAACAATTTATTTAAGTCCCCCTGCACTTTAAAATTATCATCAATATCTTTAACTACAGCTGCTAATTTGGTATCATCCGCAAAAATTGACACTTTATTATTAACTGCCTCCCAAAGATCGTTTATATAGATGACAAATAATAATGGACCGAGAACTGATCCCTGAGGAACCCCACTGATAACATCCCTCCACTCTGACTTTACACCATTTAGCACTACCCTTTGCTTCCTGTCTTTCAGCCACTCAGCTATCCAATTTGAAACACCCCCACATATCCCAATCATTTTTAATTTATGAACTAGTCTCCTGTGTGGTACCTTATCAAATGCTTTACTAAAATCTAAGTAAATTATATCTACATTCTCTCCCTTATCTACTTGATCTGTTACAAACTCCAGAAAGTCTAGTAAGTTAGTCAAACATGATCTACCTGATCTAAACCCATGCTGAGCATCGCTGATTAACCCCTCGCTCTCTAGATGTTGGCAAATCCCTTTTTTAACTATTTTCTCAAGAATTTTACAGACTACAGGAGTTAGGCTAACCGGTCTAAAGTTATTTGGATCCTCTTTACTACCCTTCTTGAAAATGGGGACTACATTCGCTCTCTTCCAATCATCGGGTATTTCTCCATATTCCAATGACCTAGTATATAACTTGTCCAGAGCTATTGAGATACTTTCTACCCCTTCTTTAAGTATCCTAGAATGAATATTATCAGGGCCGGAGGCCTTGGTAGTATCTAAATCACCTATTAGTCCTTTTATCATCCTCCGATCCACACAAATGTTAGTAAACACCTCTTTTCCTGACCTATGAGTACTATACATAGGACTATTTAGTTTCTCTTTTGTAAATACTGATGCAAAATGACCATTTAGTACCTCAACTATTTCCTCATCAGTTTCTCTCACAAACCCTTCATATTTGATAGGTCCTATTTTAACTCTGCCACACTTGTTATTAATTTTATAGTAACTAAAGAACTTTCTAGGATCTTTGTTGCTATCCTGAGCTAATTTAATTTCTGACACCCTTTTGTTCTTCTTTATAATCTTATTTAACTCATTCCTAGCCATTCTATAATCACTTAAATTTTGAATATTATTTTCTACCTGTAATTTTTTATATGCCCTTTTCTTCTCTGAAATTTTTCTAGCTATCTCCTGATTCCACCATAATGGTTTCCTACTTTTGTTCCTAATGGCCTTCATTGGGATACATTGTTCTTGGACTACATTTATTATATGCTTGAAAGTATCCCACATCCCATAAGCATTTTTACCTCTGAATTCTATATCCCAGTCTACCAAATTTAGCAAGCTTCGAAGTTTTACATAATCTCCCTTATGAAAATTTGGAACTTTTTCAGCATTCTCAGTTATTTTACCCTTCTCAATTCCCAAGTTAAAACGAACTATCTGATGGTCACTATTTCCCAATGCTTCCCCAACAGTCAATTCTTGAACTAAATGATCACTGTTAGAAAGTACTAAATCTAATATATTGTCCCCCCTCGTTGAATCGTTAACAAATTGATTCAAAAAATTATCCTCAAAGCATTCTATGAACTTGCCACTTGTTCTATCCCTACCTATCATATTTTCCCAGTCCACAGAGTTTAAGTTGAAGTCCCCAATAATAACTGCATCTGTTTCACATCCCTTACTTATTTCCCTTATCATTAGTTCATCTATATCATCAGTCTGCCCAGGTGGCCTGTAAAAAGCTCCCAAATGCACCATTCTATTTTTACTGAACCTAATATCTATCCAAAGTGACTCAACTCCATCCTGCTTTATTGAAGTATTTAAACTTGAAACAATGTTGTTTTTTATATAGATAATTATTCCTCCACCAATCCTACCTGTCCTTTGACTAATGTACATATTATAGCCCTGAAAATCAAATTCACTTATAGTGTCACTAAATTCTATTTCATTAACCCATGATTCAGTAACGCATAATATATCTATATCCTCATTGCTAATATAACTAAATAGCTCATCCTTCTTGTTTCTAAGACTACGAGCATTTGTATAGAAACAATTTAACCCCCCTATCCCTGAAGCACCTCTTGAAACTTGAATGACCTCACCTCTATCGCCTTGGAACCTATTTCTGTTATCTGCCAATTCAATTCTACTTTCAGTACTATAATGTCCTCTCATAATTCCCTGACCACTATTAGTATCTAGTTTCCCGCCCGCAAAGACCTAATAACACGATCATACTCCTCCCACAACACATCTACCCCCCTCCTACTCAAATGCAGTCCATCCATCGCATACATTTCTTTCATTCCAACAAACCTATCCCACACATCCACAAACATGACACCTTCCATCTCACACATCCTCCTCACATAATCATTCAGCCCAATTGCACGAGACATCCATTCTACCCCAACATCCATTCTTGGAAGCACACCTGTCACAACACCTTTCATTCTACTTTCTTTCACCTTTTCAATCAACCTCTTGTACCTCTCACGTAACTCACATGCACCCACTTTCTTCACATCATTCACTCCTACATGTGTAATCACAACCGCATCCCTTGCACAGCCAGACACCAGTTCCTCATACCTATCAGACAGATCTCTCACTCCAGCACCCGGCAAACACACCCTCAAACCAATGAGACCGTACTGTTGTTTTTAGTTGATGTATGCAGAACGGATTTTTCATATGTGAATATATAACTGTGTAGGTCTTTGTGGTTTTTCCATTCTTTTTCTAATAACATAACATAACATAACATAATTTAACGGATGACAAAAGCCACAAGGGCCTATCAAAGGTCATCCGTATCCATCAAATCCCACCCATATAATGCATCCATAGGATTTTGTCAGATCATGCAGCTACAATATACAATTTAACAATCCATAGGAATGTCCAACCATGCATCTACAATATATAATTTAAAGCCTCCATAGGAGTCTGTCAAAAACAAAATCAAAATCCCCCAAAATATACAATAAAAAGAAACTGCATCCACAGGAATGAGTCAAGAAACATATCCACATACTAAAAAGTAAGAAATTAACCCTCCATCCCCATATAATCATCCAATCTGCGCTTGAAAACATTCAAGTTTGGGCTGTCTACAGTCTCAGGTGGCAAACTATTCCAATAATCCACCACTCTGTTAGTGAAAAAATATTTTCTAACATCCAGTCTGCACCTCTGTTTTTTAATCTTTAAGTGGTGGCCTCTAGTTCTATTACTACCTTCTAACTCAAATAACTTGCTGAAATCTAATTTATCCATCCCAGAAAAGATTTTAAAAAGCTCAATCATATCTCCCCTCACACACCTTCTTTCAAATGAAAACATATTTAATACCCTCAGTCTATCTTCATATTCAAGGTGCTTCAGGGATGGTATTATTTTTGTTGCCCTCCTTTGTACTGACTCTAATAAGTTTATATCATGTCTAAAATGTGGTGACCATGCCTGTATACAGTACTCTAAATGTGGCCTGACATAAGAGTTGTATAGTTTAAGGATGACCTCCTTACTCTTGTAGCTAACATTTCTTTTAATGTAACCTAGTACCCTATTTGCTCTATTTTTTGCCTCAATACACTGCTTTGAAAATTTCAGTGACCTATCTACTACCACTCCTAAGTCTTTCTCATCTTCAACTGAATTAAGCCAATATCCATCCATCTCATAGCTAAAAGTCATCTGCCACTTCTGAGCCCAAGCTAACAGCTTATCTAAGTCACCCTGCACTTTAAAGCTACCCTCAACCTCTTTGACTACAGCTGCCAATTTAGTGTCATCAGCAAAAATTGACACTTTGCTATTTACACCTTGCCCAAGATCATTTACATAGATTATAAATAATAAAGGGCCTAAAACTGATCCCTGAGGTACGCCACTAATAACATTCCTCCACTCTGACCTCACTCCATTCAGTACAACTCTCTGTTTCCTATTTTTCAGCCATTCAGTTATCCAATTTAAAACGTTCCCACATATCCCATGCAGCTTTAATTTATGAACTAGTCTTCTATGTGGAACCTTATCAAAAGCTTTGCTGAAATCTAAGTAGATCACATCAACTTTCTCACCCCTATCTAATTCTTTAGTTACATAATCCATAAAATCCAGTAAATTAGTTAAACACGATCTATCTTTTCTAAAACCATGCTGAGCATCATTAATTAACCTGCTACTCTCTAGATGATCAGAAATTCCCTTCTTAACCATCTTCTCAAGAATTTTACAGACTATAGAAGTTAAGCTTACTGGTCTAAAGTTATTTGGGTCCTCTTTGCTTCCCTTTTTAAAAATTGGCACTACATTTAAAAATTTCCAATCATTTGGTATTTCTCCAGACTCTAGTGATCTAATATATATCTTCTCGAGAGCTACTGCAATACTTTCTACACCTTCTTTGAGTATCCTAGAATGAATGTTGTCAGGGCCAGATGCCTTACTAGTATTTAACTGAATTATAAGCCCTTTAATTTCTTCTCTGTCTATATTAATAGAATTTATCACTACTTCCCTTGACCTAGAATTATCATCAATTAATCTAACTGGTTTCTCTTCTGTGAATACTGAAGCAAAATGATCATTAAGGACCTCTACTATTTCCTCATCAGATTCTTTCAAAACCCCTTCATATTTAATAGGCCCTATTTTATCACTGTTAGATTGATTATTGATTCTTTAATAGCTAAAGAATTTTTTAGGATCTTTATTATTATTTTTAGCTAAATTAATTTCTGCTGTCCTTTTGGTCTTCTTAATAATCTTATTTAGTTCATTTCTGGTTGACCTATAATGGTTTAAATTATCTAAACTACTCTCACTTTGTAATCTCTGGTATGCCCTTTTTTTCTCTGAAACTTTATTAGCTATTTCTTGGTTCCACCATAATGGTTTCCTACATTTCTTCCTAATAGACTTCATCGGAATACACTGTTCCTGAACCATGTTTAATATAGTCTTAAAAATATCCCACATCTCATAAGTATTCTTTCCATGGAATTCTATATCCCACCTAATCTGATTTAGCATGCTGCGTAATTTATCGTAATCTCCCCTATAAAAATTTGGAATTTTCGTGGAGTTTGTCGTTGTTCTACCCTTAACTATTTGCAAATTAAACCGAACCATCTGATGATCACTGTTTCCCAATGATTCCCCTACACTCAATCCTTGAACTAAGTGATCATCATTTGAAAGAATTAGATCTAATATATTGGCACCCCTTGTTGGCTTATTAACAAATTGGATCAAAAAGTTATCCTCAAAACACTCCATAAACTTACAACTTGCTCTATCTCTTCCTATCATATTTTCCCAGTCTACAGAAGTTAAATTAAAGTCACCAAGAATAACTGTATCTTCTTTGCATCCTTTACTTATTTCCCTAATCATTAACTCATCGATACAATCAGTCTGTCCTGGTGGTCTATAAAAAGCTCCCAAGTGTATTTTCCTATTTTTACCAACCTTAATATCTATCCATAATGATTCACCTTCTCCTTGCTTTATAGAGTTATTTAGATTTGAAGAAATGCTATTTCTGATATAAATAATCAACCCACCACCAGTCCTATCTCTCCTTTGACTAATGTACATAGTATAACCCTCTAGTTCAAATTCACTGACATTATCATTAAATATATTTTCATTAACCCATGATTCAACTATACATATTATATCTATATCTTCATGAATGATATAACTAAATAATTCATCCTTCTTATTTCTAAGACTACGAGCATTTGTGTAAAGACAACTCAGCCCACCTATCCCTGAAGCACCTGAGGGCCTATCTCCTCTGCATCTCCTTTCTCTCTTTCCCCGACCCTGTACTCTTGTATTTCCCTGACCACTATCACTACTCAAGTAGTTTAACCCTAAAGCACTTCCATTAGCCTGCCTACCTTCTACAAATCTGTGTTTGCTTCCTTTCCCTGCCTCACTTTGAGCCATTAAATTTCCCTGACCACTATCAAAACCTAGTTTCCCGCCTCTAAAGACCTAATAACACTATCTAATTCCCGCCACAAAACCTCAACCCCATCTCGGCTCAGATGGAGTCCATCCATCGCATACAAACCCTTATTCCCATAAAACCCTCTCCAAACATCTACAAATACCAATCCTGACTCCTCGCACAAACCTTTCACATATTCATTCAACCCCATTGCACGAGACAACCATTCCATCCCCACATCCATTCTGGGAAGCACACCTGAAACAACGCCTTTTACTCTACTTTCACACATCCTTTCAATCAGCCTTTTATACCGCTGTCGTAACTCACAAGTACCCACCTTCTTTACATCGTTTACTCCGACATGTGTAATCACAACTGCTTCCCTCTCACACCCAGATACCAACCTATCATACCTCTCACACACATCATTTACACCAGCACCCGGCAGACAAACTCTCACTCCCTTCCATTTACTTTCATTCAACTTCCTATCTAAATACCTAATCTGAGAGTCACCCATCACAATCACCTCAGTCATTCTCCTATTCTCTCTAGGCCTAGTATTACCCTCCCTCCTGCTCTCACTCACTCGACCTCCTATTCTACTTTCAGGCACGGCCACACCAGACAAATCTCTTTCAAATTCTTCCTCTCTCAGGGCATCAAATCTGTTAGTTAGCCTAACAGGTTCCATGTCCCTCTCATTCACACACCTAACCTGTCCTAACTTATCTATTCTGTTCACTTTCACCCACCACTCATCATCACTTACTTCACTTACTGCTTTCTCTCCAGTCCCTGTTCTAGGCCTAACTTCCTCCCTCCTGGTCCCAATCTGACTCTTCAAACGTACACTTGCATCTCTTCTCACTTCAGACACTAAATCGTTCAGTCTCAAGCATTCCGCACGTAATCGACTCACCTCCTCAGTCAAAGCACATACACGGCACTCAGACACATTCACTCTCCTCTCTACACCACAGACATCGCACACTACATACACACTACTTTCAAAAGGCATACTCTCTACATCCAAACAGTCAGCCATACTTAAACAAGAACAATAATAGAAACAAAAACTTACAAACAACAAGAATTTGACCCCAATTTGTGCGCGCAAGTTTAAAAACTGCTAATCAAGATGGCCCCGAAGTAAACAAAAGTCACTTTCTCACCAAAACAAAATAACCACAATTTATACAAAATAACCACAATTTAACTTTGTTATATTAACCAAATATATGATCTTATAACTTAATATTTATGTTTATGTCACACACCAAAGTATATCAAATAATCAAAATATTCTGAGAGCTCTACGAAACACGTGCTACCTGTTCGAAGGTCAGTCGAAGACTGACTTAAAGATATTTACAGTTTTGCTGGTTACAGTTTCTGTTGAGAGTTTGTTCCACATTGAAGTGACTCTTGTCGGGAAGAAATTGGCTCTTGGACCAGATGAGCTCTGCACTTGGTACTTAAAGCAGTGTCCTCTTGTGTTAGTCGAGAGACCCGGAGCAAACATTGACCTGTCTCACAGCTTACAGGGGTTTCCTATTTGCAGTTCGTCATGTCCATGTGAAATCTTATATAGTTGCATAACATCTGACCTCTGTCTTCTAAAGTACAGGGTAGGTAGATTAAGGGCTTTTAGTCTCTCTGAATAGGAGAGATGAGAGATACTGTGAACCATGCGTGTTGCTCTACGCTGTACCCTCTCCACCATATCTCTGTCTCTTTTAGTTTTTGGAGACCAGATTACTGATGCATACTCCAGATGGGGTCGAATAAGACTCTTGTACAGGGGGAGGAAGGCATCTTTGTCTAGATATTGGAATATATGCTTAATTGCCCCAAGTATCTTGTTGGCTTTGTTGACTTGAGCTTGGACGTCGTTACTAAAGCTTAGATTGCAATCAATAATCTCCTCCTTGGAGATTCAACATAAGTATTCTGAGAAAATGGTATACATGATGGAGAGAGCAAATTGGGGGAAACTAAGGGACTTAATGAACATTGATTGGAAGGACTATCTAAATGATCAAAATGTGGATGAAATTTGGAACAAATTTAAGACAAAGCTATTTGGAGATGTAGATAACTGTATTCCCAAGAGAAAGTTTAGGGTGGAGCAAAACAATAAAGTACATAAAAAGTACACTCAGAATAAGAAGTTGTGGTCCAAAATTAAGAAAAAACGTAGGTTATGGTCAAGACTAAAGCAGATCAAGACAACTGGTGCAGAAAATTATGTTGGTGAATTAAGCAATGTGTACGATAATTACAGAAGGATAAATAATCAAGTAAGAAGAGCCACAAGGAATGAAGCAATCAAACAAGATAAAGTAATAGCTAAAAATGTTAAGGAGAACCCTAAAATATTTTGGAAAGCTGTGCAGTCTAAAACAAGGAGTACTTGTACGATACCAGAGCTGTATATAAATGAACAAAGGGATGAAAAAACCAAGGGAGATATGGAGAAGGCCGAAGTATTGTCAGAGTTTTACTACAAGGTTTTCACGGAAGAGCCACAGGGAGAGGTCCCAGAGATAGAGGTCAAGGAGGTCCCAGTACTGGAGGAAATAACATGGACAGAAGAGATCATAAAGCAAAAGCTTGATAGCCTCAAGCGTAACAAGTCATCAGGGCCAGATGGTATACACGCTAGGATCATTAAGGAATTAGCAGAACAATTAGTGGCTCCACTGAAGATCATATTCAAACTCCTTCAAAAATCGAAAGTTGCCGGAAGAGTGGAAGAGGGCTAATGTCACAGCAATTTTCAAGAAAGGTGATCGAAGCGACCCCAGCAACTACAGACCAGTGAGCCTTACTTGCATCATTGGAAAAATCATGGAATCAGTCATCAAAGACCGTATCATCACACACATGAAAGAAAATAACTTGTGCAGCTCAAAGCAGTATGGTTTTGTTTCTGGTAGGTCAACAACATTGCAAATGCTACAAGTAGCCAACAAATGGACTGAAGCACTGGATGAAGGATGGGCTACAGATGTCGCATATTGCGACTTTATGAAAGCCTTTGATAAAGTTCCCCACCAAAGATTGCTGAAAAAGTTGAAAGCCTTTAATCTGGGGCCCAGTTACATGGGTTGGATTGAGTCTTTTTTGTGTGGATGGCAGCAGAGAGTCATGGTCAATGGTGAAAGGTCCAGCTGGAAGAGCGTCATAAGCGGGGTACCGCAAGGCTCCGTACTTGGACCTCTGCTGTTCGTCATGTACATCAACGACCTACCAGAATCGATGTCCAATGAGAGCCAACTATTTTTGTACGCTGATGATACGAAAATATTCAGGTCTATTAAAGATGTTGATGAGTGTAGAAAACTACAGGATGACATGGTTGACCTTAAGGAGTGGTCAAATAAGTGGCTCTTGAAATTCCATCCTGATAAATGTAAAGCTATGAGGATTGGTATATCAGAAATACCACATGGTGATTATGTCATGGAGCAGAGCTTAACACTCACCAATGAAGAGAAAGATCTAGGGGTAATAGTTGACAAGGATCTGAACTTTGAAAAGCACATATCGGAAAATAAATTCGGCTAATAGAATAGTGGGTCTCATACGTCGTACCATATCGTGTCTTGATGAAGAGGTCTTTCGATCATTGTTTGTGGCCTTGGTCCGACCCATCCTGGAATATGCAAGCCCAGTGTGGAGCCCTTATAAGGTAAAAGACATAACAGCACTGGAAAATGTTCAAAGAAGAGCTACGGAGCTAGTACCATCCCTAAAAGACTTGTCATATGAGGAGCGTTTAAGGAAATTAAAGTTACCAACACTGGCATACAGAAGAGCTAGGGGTGAAATGATTGAAACTTACAAAATATTGCAAGGGGTATATGATGAGGTGGCATGTCAGGGGCTTTTTGAGCTGCAAGAGGATGGTCGCACCAGAGGACATAGCAAGAAGCTTTACACCAAGAGGTCAAGACTTAATATTAGGAAGAACTTTTTCTGCAACAGAGTAGTAGAAAAATGGAATGACCTACCAGAATACGTAATATCTGCTGAAAATGTTTTGAAATTTGAAATTGCACTTGATAGGGTATGGGGTGGCCAGCCGATAAAGTATGACTATAGGGCTAAATTAGAAAAAATAGAAACGTCCACCCAAGACACACAACTAACGAGGTCATTGATGAGGAGCCGGGTCACATAGACTGAATAGCCTCCAACCCGGGCAACGTCTGTGAGTATCTGTGAGTGGTGTTCTGTAGTGTGTGATCTGTTCCATCATCTCTTGTCATTTTGTACTTGTGCTGGGGGTTGCTATTTCCCATGTGCATTACTTTGCATTTATCAGGGTGGAACTTCATTTGCCTTTTAACTGACCATTCTTGTAGCATTTTCAAGTCTGCCTGTAAACAGTTAGTATGGGAGTTGCCTTCACAGTTTTGGACAGCTGCATATATCTTTGTGTCATCTGCAAAGAGCGATATGAAGTTTTGTAGTTTGTCAGGTATATCACTGACAAATATCATAAAGAGAAGGGGGCCCATCACAGATCCCTGTGGTACGCCACTTGTAACTGGTTTCCAACATGATGCTGTACCACTTACTACCACTCTTTGCCTACGCTCCATCAAAAAAACACGGATCCACTGCAGGAGGTCACCGACGATACCAAGTGACTTCACTTTTCTAAGTAGTCTTTCATGTGGGACTGTGTCAAATGCTTTTGCATAGTCTAGGAAAATGATATCCACTGGTAAGAGATATAATGAACTAGCAAGAGATGTTAAAAAGTTAGTTAGAGTAGCAAGGAGAAATTATGAAATTAAAGTGGCAAATAGGGCAAAGGAAGATCCTAAAAGTTTTTATCAATTATACAAAACTAAGGTTAGAGATAAAATAGGCCCACTTATAGATTCCAATGGAGAATTAGTGAGTGATAGGGACTCAATGGCTGGAATGCTAAATGACTTTTTTCTCTCAGTATTTACACAGGAGGATACTCTAAATATACCTGAGGTGTCAATGATCTTTTGGGGTAATGATGAAGAGAAATTAAAGGATATATTGATCACAAAGGAGATAATGACAAAGGAAATTGATAAAATCAAAAGTAGTAAAGCACCCGGTCCTGATGAGCTCTTTCCTAGAATTTTGAAAGAATGTAAGGATGTGTTAAGTGAGCCCCTAGCATGCATCTTTAGAAAATCATTGGAGAGTGGCATTGTGCCAGTGGCATGGAAGAAAGCCAATGTGATACATATATTTAAGAAAGGGGATAAAACAAATATGTCTAATTACAGACCAGTAAGTTTGACATCAATGGTAGGGAAAATGATGGAATCTATTATAGCAAGGAATATTAGAGATCACTTGGATAAGCATAAGTTGATAAAAGAATCACAGCATGGCTTTAGTAAGGGTAAATCCTGTCTGACTAATTTGCTGTCTTTTTATAGTAAGGTGTATGAAGCAGCAGATAATGATGAAAACTATGATATTTTATACTTGGACTTTAGTAAGGCTTTTGATCGAGTGCCACACTTACAACTTCTGAGCAAAGTTAAAGCACACAGGATCGATGGCAGTATATTTAGGTGGATTCAGTCATGGCTTGGTGACAGACAGCAAAGAGTTAGTATAGATGGAGTTAAATCTGAGTGGGGGTGTGTTAGCAGTGGAGTTCCGCAAGGATCTGTTTTGGGTCCCTTGCTATTCTTAATTTATATTAATGATCTTTACATAGGTATAAGTAGTGACCTGAGTAAATTTGCTGATGATACTAAGCTAGGTAGGGCCATTAGGGCTGATTCTGATGCTGTTGTAATGCAGGAGGAATTGACCATTCTGTCCAATTGGGCCGAGAAATGGCAAATGAAGTTTAACATAGACAAATGTAGTGTACTTAGTATAGGTAGAAATAATCCATTGAATAGTTATAAATTAAATGGCAGAATTTTAGGGAGGACTGATTGTGAGAGAGACTTGGGTATTTTGGTAAGTTCAGACCTTCATCCTAGAAAGCAATGTCTAAATGCTAAGAATATAGCTAATAGGATATTGGGATTCATTAGGAGGAGTGTAAGCAATATGAGTGCTGAAGTCATTCTAAAACTGTATCTGGCGCTAGTTAGGCCTCATCTAGACTATGCAGTACAATTTTGGTCACCATATTATAGGAAGGATATTGATTTGCTTGAGTCTGTGCAGAGAAGGATGTCAAAGATGATTGGTGGGCTAAGGAACTTACCTTATGGTGAAAGGCTCAGAAAACTAAATCTACATACATTGGAAAGGAGAAGAGTCAGAGGGGAATTGATTGAAGTGTTCAAATGGGTAAAAGGATATAATAAAGGGGATCTGGGTAAGGTTCTTATACTTAGTGAACATGACAGGACACGTAGCAATGGGTTTAAGCTTGATAAGTATAGGTTTAGGAAGGAGATTGGGAGGAATTGGTTTACAAATCGTGTGGTAGATGAATGGAATAGGCTCACTAGGCATGTGATAGAAGCCTCCTCTCTGGGTAGTTTTAAGAATAGATTAGATAAATATATGGATGAAGATGCTAGATGGGACTGACTTTTTTTTATGTACATATGTATATATTTTTCTAAGGAGTGGGAAGATTATATTTTGCGGTTGTATGAATGGACATAGTCCTCTGGATGCATTTTGTGTATGTTGTAGATTAGATCTGACGAGCTCCTGTTAAGGGTGACAATGTTGATGACTTTTCTCTGGTAAGAGATCTTTTGTGTGTTGAATGGAACAGGAGCTGCCAAGTGTGGGCCATGAATGGTCTTTTGCAGTCTCCTTCTTTTCTTATGTTCTTATGTTCTTAAGCAGTGACTGAGAGCCTCTGTCCATATATCCAGCGCTTCTAAGAGATTTGTTACTGTGGATTTTCCCTTAGAGAAACCATGTTGTTGGACACATCTAAGATTATTGGCTTTGATATGTTGTATCATTGCCTCCGAGATAATTCTCTCTAGCATCTTGCACATTATTGAGGTTAGAGATACTGGACGATAGTTGGCTGGGTCAGCCTTATTTCCCTTCTTGTAAATGGGAGTGATGTTCGCTTCCCTCCACTGTTCTGGAAGCTCGGAGTTGGTGATGCTGGATTGGAATATTGCTGTCAGAGGTTGGGTTATTTCCTTTGCTTCTTCTCTAAGAACTCTAGGGTGTAGGTCGTCGTTTCCTGGAGATTTATCAGTTCGAAGTGAATTCAGTTGCTTAAAAATCATGCTCTCTGTAATTTCTATTGTTCCTAGTTCCTCATACTGGAGAGGTTTAGGCTCAAAGTCTGGAATGTTAATTCTGTCCTCTTGTGTAAAGGTCTTAAAGTATTGCTCATTTAGTGTTTCGGCTTTATCCTTATCGTCACTTACAAAGTTACCATGTGTATCCTTAAGGTCACCTACGTCAGTTCGAGTTTTCCTGCGGTTGTTGACATAGTTCCAAAAGGCTTTGTTATTGGTCTTGGCCTCCTTTGCTAATTTTTTTTCAAATTCCCTACGGGCCTGCCTTGATGCATGTGTAGCTGAATTTCTAGCTTCTGTGTAAGCTATCCAGTCAGGTTTGCTCTTTGTATTCAGATGTCTTATCCATGCGTGGTACTTTTTCCTAGCTTTGCGGAAGGCATCCTTGTTCATCCATAGTGGTTTGTTCTTACTCTTTAAATTTTTTGTTGGTATATGATCCCTCACTGCCTTCATGATTCTTGATTGTAGTATATCAATGGCTTCTTGTGTCGACTTGCCCGCAAGCAATTCGTCCCATTCAATGCTTAGATCTTCTCTCATTTTTTCATAGTCTGCCTGCTCATAGTTCCATATTGTCCTCTTCTTTTCCTGAGGTGTTGTGCAGAAGATGAATTTGAAGTCCAATCTGGCATGATCACTTGCTCCTAGTGGCTCATGATGTACTAGTTGTTCAATCATTTCTTGCTCATTACTAAACACAAGATCATCTAATGTTGGAGTCTGCTCATTTCTATATCTGGTTGGCTGGGTGACGTACTGATGTAAATATATATCTCATACACATTCAACGAATCTGGATGCAGGATTGTCTGGATTTTCTATGTTCAGCGTTTGAGGTGATGGGTTCCAGGTGATGCTCGGATGATTAAAATCTCCTGTGATGAGTAGATGAGTTTTCCGTTTGTTAGTTGCCCACCTGAGAGTATCATGTAACGCTGTGTCTCGTGTAGTTGCAAGTAGAGGTGAACCGGATCTATAGATGACCCCTAAAAGCAAGTTGTTGTTGTGACTTCCCTGTATAGTTACCCATGTGCAGTCCTGGAATGAGTCCATTGGTGGCTTGATCTGTTTAGCATTAAGTGTAGATCTTACATATATACATGTCCCTCTGGTATTTTCTGCATATAAATCACTGGTGAATATATCATATCCCTGAATTTGCATAACAGATAACTCTGGCACTTTCCCATGTTTGGGTTTAATTTCTGTTATTAGTATTACATCATATTGCTTGTCATTTACTAAAGCACAGAGCTCGTCATATTTGTTCATAAGTGAGTTATCTGTATTGGTATAGGATATTCTTAGTTCTGTTCGCTTGTTTCCACCACTTTTCTCTTTCTTATTATCCACCTTTTGTTTGGTTGTTTTACTCGTTGGTCCTTCAGTTGTTCCCTCAAGTTTTTTGACTCCTCCAATTGTTTCTTGGTTAGGTCAGGACGTATATAAATCTGGTTGTGGATAGGGTGCGAGCTATTACATAATTCTTTGGCCTTGATCAATATCTGCTTCCTCTCACTTAAGCTGGCCATTGTTATCCTGAGTAGTCGGGCACGTTCACAGTTTGGCTTTCCCATCCTTTGTGCATTATTGATGTTGATCTTAAGTTTAAACTCTTCCTGAATAAGTTCGGTTACCCTGTTTATGTCACCCTCCTTCGAGTTTGTCTCAGGTAGATTATGTATGATAAGGTTGAATTTCCTAGCTTCTTGGTCTTCCTTCTCATTCAATTTCAGATCTACTTTGTCAGTCAATGATTTTGTTACTGTGTCAGTTGTTTTGCTGACTATTTGCTCAATTAGCTGTTCTTCAGTTAATCTCCCAAGCCCTGTCTGTTGCGGGTTTACCTCTAAGCACTGCTGTATTTCCTCTAGTCGAAGAATTCTGGCTTCTAAAGAGATGTTGTTGTCACTCAGTTCCCCCACTTTCTCTCCTAGGTTCATCTTCACATCGCTTAGTTCTTGGCTCACTTGGTTTATTTTCTCATTTACCTTCTGTATTTCACCTGTCATTGCTACTATACTCTGGTAGAGCTTTTTCGCCCCCCCTTTTGCAGTTTTGCCAGTACCAGTGGCATTCGTCTGGTTCATCTGTTAATACTTGTTACAGGCTGTCAGAAACTTTTGCGCATTTTGTGTGGAACCAGAGGACACATATTTCACATTCTATGGCCTTGTCACTCTCTTTTACCAACTCACCACATTCCCCGCTCTTATATGCTTCCCCTTAGGGATAGTGTTATCTTTATCCATGTCCTTCTGATTATTTGTGGCATTTCTTTTGCCATTACATTCAGTTTTAAGCGTACTCACGTTAGCGCGACGGCGTCCACCTTCCGCCATCTTGAGTCTTTGTTTACCTTTTGTTTCAATGTCGTCGTGGCGGTGTTTTTTTTTAAACAGGGCAAAAATTTGGGTATTCATGGCAAAATAATACTGTCCGTTTATATCACATTCGCTTCAACAATAACTAAATTCCTTTTCTTTGTTCACAAATTGTGTTCAAGTTTCACAAAAATCATTCAAAACACAGAATTTGTAGGGAGCTTCTATCGCACGTCCGTCCGCACTCAACTAAGGACCTTAATAATAATTCAAAAAGGACTCAAACGCGCATGAATATTCCAACACGAGTGAACGATAATATTTACACACAAATTTTTTTTGCGGCCGGGCCGCTAATCTACATATTTACCAAAGTCTTTTCTGGGATGGATAAATTGGATTTCAGCAAGTTATTTGAGTTAGAAGGTAGTAATAGAACTAGAGGCCACCACTTAAAGGTTAAAAAACAGAGGTGTAGACTGGATGTTAGAAAATATTTTTTCACTAACAGAGTGGTGGATTATTGGAACAGTTTGCCACCTGAGTACTGTAGACAGCCCAAACTTGAATGTTTTCAAGCACAGATTGGATTATTATATGGGGATGGAGGGTTAATTTCTTACTCTTTTGTATGTGGATATGTTTCTTGACTCATTCCTGTGGATGCAGTTTCTTTTTATTTTATATTTTGGGGGACTTTCATTTTGTTTTTGACAGACTCCTATGGAGGCTTTAAATTATATTGTAGATGCATGATCTGACAAAATCCTATGCTCAGCATGGGTTTAGATCAGGTAGATCATGTTTGACTAACTTACTAGACTTTCTGGAGTTTGTAACAGATCAAGTAGATAAGGGAGAGAATGTAGATATAATTTACTTAGATTTTAGTAAAGCATTTGATAAGGTACCATAAAGGAGACTAGTTCATAAATTAAAAATGATTGGGATATGTGGGGGTGTTTCAAATTGGATAGCTGAGTGGCTGAAAGACAGGAAGCAAAGGGTAGTGCTAAATGGTGTAAAGTCAGAGTGGAGGGATGTTATCAGTGGGGTTCCTCAGGGATCAGTTCTCGGTCCATTATTATTTGTCATCTATATAAACGATCTTGGGGAGGCAGTTAATAATAAAGTGTCAATTTTTGCGGATGATACCAAATTAGCAGCTGTAGTTAAAGATATTGATGATAATTTTAAAGTGCAGGGGGATTTAAATAAATTGTTATCCTGGGCACATAAGTGGCAAATGACTTTCAACCTTGATAAGTGCAAAGTTATTAAAACATAACATAATTTCACGGATGACAAAAGCCACAAGGGCCTATCAAAGGTCATCCGCATCCGTCAAATCCCACCCACATAATGCATCCATAGGATTTTGTCAGATCATGCATCTACAATATACAATTTAACAATATATAGGAATGTCCAACCATGCATCTACAATATATAATTTAAAGCCTCCATAGGAGTCTGTCAAAAAAAAAATCAAAGTCCCCCAAAATATACAATAAAAAAAAACTGCATCCACAGGAATGGGTCAAGAAACATATCCACATACCAAAAAGTAAGAAATTAACCCTCCATCCCCATATAATCATCCAATCTGCGCTTGAAAACATTCAAGTTTGGGCTGTCTACAGTCTCAGGTGGCAAACTATTCCAATAATCCACCACTCTGTTAGTGAAAAAATATTTTCTAACATCCAGTCTGCACCTCTGTTTTTTAATCTTTAAGTGGTGGCCTCTAGTTCTATTACTACCTTCTAACTCAAATAACTTGCTGAAATCCAATTTATCCATCCCAGAAAAGATAATACATAATAGACAATTTAACTATGAAATGGATGGGCATTGGCTGAGCTCAGTAGAGGATGAGAAAGATCTAGGAGTAGTAATAGATAAGTCATTAAGGTTTTCTAAGCAGTGTATTGAAGCAAGAAATAGGGCAAATCGAGTGCTGGGTTTTATTAAGAGAAATGTCAGTTACAAAAGTAAGGAGGTTATTCTTAAACAACTCTATAACTCTTATGTTAGGCCACATCTAGAGTACTGTATACAGGCATGGTCCCCAAATTTTAGAGACGATATTATCCTTCTTGAGTCAGTGCAACAGAGGGCAACAAAGATTATTCCTTCCCTGAGGCACCTTGAATATATAGATAGACTGAGGGTATTAAATATTTTCTTGTTCGAAAGGAGGTGTGTGAGAGGGGATATGATTGAGCTCTTTAAAAAATTTTCCGGGATAGATAAATTGGATGTTAGCAAGTTTTTTGAGTTAGATGATGGAAATCGGACTAGAGGTCACCACTTGAAAATTAAAAAGCAAGGGTGTAGGTTGGATTTAAGAAAATATTTTTTCACCAATAGAGTGGTAGACTTCTGGAACAAATTGCCGCAGAGGGTAGTAAGTAGTCCAAATCTAAATGTATTTAAGAGTAGGTTGGATGAGTTTATGGGAAGGGAAGGTTGTGATGGTTCCTAAGTTTTGTATATATTAATATTGTTTGTATATATCTATGGCTGCATGATTTAGTTCTTGACAAGCCTTGATTGGTGATACCCTTGTTTCTGGATGCAATCCTCTGGATGTAGTTTTCCTGGGAGTTTGGGTGCCTTAAAAAAGAGGTTGTTTGACTCGGATGACCTATGATGAGCCCTTGTGGCTTTTGTCATCTGTTATATTATATTGTGGGGGGACTTTGATTTTGTCTTTCCCTGGTGATGATGCTTTTTGTGGGTGGGTTTTGACGGAGGTGGATGACCTTTGATAGGCCCTTGTGGCTTTTGTTATCCGTGTAATTATGTTATGTTATTATGTGGGTGGGATTTGATGGATACGGATGACCTTTGATAGGCCCTTGTGGCTTTTGTCTTCCGTGAAATTATATTATAGTATGACTGGATCCTAGGCCTAGCTTATTTTTGGCTATTTTGGTCTACTTTTCATTGTTACTTTTTTAGAGATGAAATCAAAGAATTTCATGACTATTTTCGCTTTTATACTGGGGGGGCTGTGCCCCCTAGCCCCCCCACAAATAATTGAAACTCAGGGTCATCGCAGTCATATCCCCGTGATGAGCCATCCCCAACAACGAGCCGATGCTTCGTTGTTACTTTTTTAGAGATGAAATCAAACAAGTTTATGGCGATTTTCGCTTCTATACTGGGGGGCTGTGCCCCCCAGACACCCCCTAAAGGATTGAAACTCAGGGTCATCGCAGTCGCATCTCTGCCACGAGCCGACGCTCAAAATAATCGTTAATACTTGCATGGGTGGATTTTGCCATCAGCATCAATACACGATTTATCGCACCGAAACACCCAATTTTTGTTCATTCTGAGCTGTGCAGAACAATTAGGACACTCACGCCTTGATTTGAATACCCCATGTGTTTCAAAATTGAGCATTTGTGTTTCTTGAACTACACATATATATATATATATATAGTAATAAAAACACTAATACTGAACGCATCCTTTTGGAACAATAATCAAAATGAAGGTTGTAAAAAAAGAAGAGAAATAAATAGGGAACAGAAAAAATGAAAAAGTAATTTTTTTGTCAGGATTAAGATGCAAGACTTCATTAACAACACCGAAATATGGTTTAATCGAGCATTAAACAATGGAAAATTAGGTAACAAGTAATTCAAAAGACTAAATAATGTCAGGCATAGGGTAGGTAGGATATATAGAAAAGAAATAAGGGGGGAAAAAACATCTAAAATAAAAGAAAAACCTAGGTTCTGATCAATATAAAAAGCACAAAAAGCCTTGAAACAAATAGAGCTTTCTGATTGGTCATTGATAAAACTGAATCCAGATCTGTGATTGGCCAGTGCGATAGCAGAAAAACACTGAAAAGTAGCCCCCCAAATAAGCTAGAGTCGCAGCCGGCTATCGTTGCAACATTTACCGAGACTTGTCTTATATTTCTCCCATCTCGACTCTAACGATGAATACAACGGTAAACATTACGATCAGTGGTGGGAACTATGGGACGCAAACTATTTCGTCCATGTTCCAATATGTTTCACCTTTTTGGAGTAAATTCAAGGGGACTGCTTGTGGGGGGTTTATCACTGCAGGGGGACCCCCCTACAATGATCCTGAGTTTCAATCAATTAGGGGGTGTCTGGGGGAAACAGCCCCCAAGTATATAATCATAATTGTTTATAGAATAATGTTCTAACATTTTTATTTAACCAAACATGCATGAATATGCATGCGCAGGTGAATGAAACATACATGCCCCCAAAAATATACTTTTTCGGGCACGCCAATGAATCTTCATGTTTACCGATACAACATTTAAATTGTACACTCAAATAAATAAATTATTCAAATTAAAATCTCATTTCTAAATTCAAGCATAGTTTTCACATCAATAAAAATTTATCTAAACTTCTTTTGCTATTTAAATATGATGTCAAATAACACGGTTAACATTCATTTCTATCCAACCTTGACTTAAACAAACTAATAGTTGTGATTACACATGTGGGAGTGAATGATATAAAGAAGGTGGGTACATGTGAGTTACGTGAGCAGTATAAAAGGTTAGTTGAAAGGATGAGTAAAAGCAGGGTAAAAGGTGTTTTTTCTGGTGTGCTTCTGAGATTGGATGTGGGGGTAGAATGGTTGTCGTGTGCAATTGGTTTGAATGAATTTGTGAAAGGACTGTGTGAGGAGTTAGGATTGGTGTTTGTAGATGTCTGGGGTGGGTTTTACGGGAATAGGAGGTTGTATGCGATGGATGGGCTCCATCTTAGTCGGGCAGGTGTTGAGGTTCTATGGGGGCAGCTGGATAGTGTGATTAGGTCCTTACGGGTGGGAAACTAGAAGCTGTTAGAGGTAAAGGAATAACAGGGATAGAGGGCAGGTGTAGGAAATGGAAGGGATGCAGAGATAGAGGAATAGCTAGGGGGGAGGGCATACTGATACATTATAGGGGGACTAATGCACAAGTGAATGAGCAGATAACTAGGAATAAAAAAGCACGATGCAATGAAGATGGGAATAATAAAAAAAACTTAAAAATATACTCCACAAATGGTTGGAGTATAAGGAATAAGATAGATCTCTTAAGAGCGTTAGTGAGTGAAGAGAATTTTGATATAATTGGCTTGATTTGGCAGGTAATCACTTTAAACCTGAGGTTGAGATTGAGGGCTTTAACATTTCCATACAGATAGGAATAGGAAGAGAGGAGGAGGGGTTATTATTTATATTAAAGATAATCTCCAGTGTTGTGTAAACAGTACAATTAAATTAGATGATAACAGAGTCATTATGGCTAAATGTAAAAAAAAGGTAAAGACAAGCTTGTCATAGGATTATTATACAGACCACCAAATCTTAGTAAGGAAGTTTCAAATCTTCTGTGGCAGGAGATAGAACGGGCATGTAGAAGTAAGCATGTGTGTATAATGGGCAATTTTAATTACAGAAATATAGACTGGCAAGCTCTTGTGGGTGATCAGGAGGCTGAGGAATTTTTGAATGTTGTCCAAGATAATTTTCTGAGGCAGATTATTAACGAACCCACTAGAGGTAATAATATACTGGATTTAGTTCTGACAAATAGGGAAGAAGTTATTAAGGATACTGAGATTGGAGGAAATTTGGGTAATAGTGACCATTGTGAAATTAGATTCAAGATGAAATGGAATGGTATTGATAGTAGCATGAACAATGTTAAAATTCCTGACTTTAGAAGAGCAAATTATAATGGGCTAAGGACTTACCTGGAGGCAGTTGTACAGAAACCAGGCAATGAAATCAATTCAGGAATAGATTCAATGATATCAGTTAGTGGAGACAATAATCACCAGGAGGAAGAGATTATAATTGAAGAGGAGTATGAAAGAATAATTGAGCAATTAATTACAGGTCAGATGATTAACATTCCATATAAGGAGATTAGGACTAAAAATAATGACCCAAAATGGATGAAAGATAAAATTAAGCATTATATTGGCATTAAAAAGGGCATTTATAGGAAAATAAAAAATGGAGAGGATCACTTAAGGCAGAGATATAATGAACTAGCAAGAGATGTTAAAAAGTTAGTTAGAGTAGCAAGGAGAAATTATGAAATTAAAGTGGCAAATAGGGCAAAGGAAGATCCTAAAAGTTTTTATCAATTATACAAAACTAAGGTTAGAGATAAAATAGGCCCACTTATAGATTCCAATGGAGAATTAGTGAGTGATAGGGACTCAATGGCTGGAATGCTAAATGACTTTTTTCTCTCAGTATTTACACAGGAGGATACTCTAAATATACCCGAGGTGTCAATGATCTTTCAGGGTAATGATGAAGAGAAATTAAAGGATATCTTGATCACAAAGGAGATAGTGACAAAGGAAATTGATAAAATCAAAAGTAGTAAAGCACCCGGTCCTGATGAGGTCTTTCCTAGAATTTTGAAAGAATGTAAGGATGTGTTAAGTGAGCCCCTAGCATGCATCTTTAGAAAATCATTGGAGAGTGGCATTGTGCCAGTGGCATGGAAGAAAGCCAATGTGATACATATATTTAAGAAAGGGGATAAAACAAATATGTCTAATTACAGACCAGTAAGTTTGACATCAGTGGTAGGGAAAATGATGGAATCTATTATAGCAAGGAATATTAGAGATCACTTGGATAAGCATAAGTTGATAAAAGAATCACAGCATGGCTTTAGTAAGGGTAAATCCTGTCTGACTAATTTGCTGTCTTTTTATAGTAAGGTGTATGAAGCAGCAGATAATGATGAAAACTATGATATTTTATACTTGGACTTTAGTAAGGCTTTTGATTGAGTGCCACACTTACGGCTTCTGAGCAAAGTTAAAGCACACAGGATCGATGGCAGTATATTTAGGTGGATTCAGTCATGGCTTGGTGGCAGACAGCAAAGAGTTAGTATAGATGGAGTTAAATCTGAGTGGGGGTGTGTTAGCAGTGGAGTTCGGCAAGGATCTGTTTTGGGTCCCTTGCTATTCTTAATTTATATTAATGATCTTGACATGGGTATAAGTAGTGACCTGAGTAAATTTGCTGATGATACTAAGCTAGGTAGGGCCATTAGGGCTGATTCTGATGCTGTTGTAATGCAGGAGGAATTGACCATTCTGTCCAATTGGGCCGAGAAATGGCAAATGAAGTTTAACATAGACAAATGTAGTGTACTTAGTATAGGTAGAAATAATCCATTGAATAGTTATAAATTAAATGGGAGAATTTTAGGGAGGACCCATTGTGAGAGGGACTTGGGTATTTTGGTAAGTTCAGACCTTCGTCCTAGAAAGCAATGCCTAAATGCTAAGAATAAAGCTAATAGGATATTGGGATTCATTAGGAGTGTAAGCAATAAGAGTGCTGAAGTCATTCTAAAACTGTATCTGGCGCTAGTTAGGCCTCATCTAGACTATGCAGTACAATTTTGGTCACCATATTATAGCAAGGATATTGATTTGCTTGAGTCTGTGCAGAGAAAGATGACAAAGATGATTGGTGGGCTAAGGAACTTACCTTATGGTGAAAGGCTCAGAAAACTAAATCTACATACATTGGAAAGGAGAAGAGTCAGAGGTGAATTGATTGAAGTCTTCAAATAGGTAAAAGGATATAATAAAGGGGATCTGGGTAAGGTTCTTATACTTAGTGGACATGACAGGACACGTAGCAATGGGTTTAAGCTTGATAAGTATAGGTTTAGGAAGGAGATTGGGAGGAATTGGTTTACAAATCGTGTGGTAGATGAATGGAATAGGCTCACTAGACATGTGATAGAAGCCTCCTCTCTGGGTAGTTTTAAGAATAGATTAGATAAATATATGGATGAAGCTGCTAGATGGGACTGACTTTTTTATGTACATATGTATATATTTTTCTAAGGAGTGGGGAGATTATATTTTGCGGTTGCATGAATGGACATAATCATCTGGATGCATTTTATGTATATTGTAGATTAGATCTGACGAACTCCTGTAAAGGGTGACAATGTTGGTGACTTTTCTCTGGTAAGAAATCTTTTGTGTGTTGCCTGGAACAGGAGCTGCCAAGTGTAGGCCATGAATGGTCTTTTGCAGTCTCCTTCTTTTCTTATGTTAATAGTTGGTGCATTCACTACTTCTTCTGTTAACTACTCTGACACTGAAGGAATTAGCCCTAGCAAAGGTTCTCCGCTGACCCCTCTTCTTTAGCTTACAAGTGTTTGAACATGTGTCTTGATGATAGGTCTGATGACTTCAGTTGCACATTGTGCCACTGCAGCCAGCTTCTACCAGCATTCATGGTGGTGTTATATCCACCAGCCTGTTGTAGTGAGGCCAAGTGTTATATGCTGGCAGTGACGGTGTGTCTCAAACGTTCTGCAGGTACCTATATGTCAAGTTTAGTTTTGAAAGACCACACTGCAGGATGATATATTTCTTATGTGAGCTGGCAAGGAATTGAAGATCCTGGGCCCATTCCAAGGTAGACTGTTTGACTGTAGGGTCTCCATCCATTTTAGGCCTTTTGCTGTAAATACTCACCTGGTAGGGCCACTCTTCATAACACGAGGCACTGACAGAGCAGCCCAGTATTGTAATCAATGATATGCTGGCCCAGAATTGGAAATAGAAGTAAGGCAGAAAAGCTAGAGGGCTGGTATCATGTGACATTCAAGGAGTTTGGCTCTGTTGTATGAAAAAGAATCAATTAAGTACAAGTGAATATGATACAAGGCAGGTGGAGGTCTAAGGTTCAAAAAGATGAGGCCCAAGAAAATTAGTTAGCCTGGACTTGAAGGAGTTGATTGAAGGGCATGAACAACTTCCAAAGGAAGAGAGTTCCAAGTAGATATGATATGGTAGGTAAAGAATCGCTTTTGTGCTTCATTTGAGGGATGAGGGCCAAAAACTTTGTATTGATGGCTTCTATTATCCCTGGGAGCTGGTATAAACAAGTCATATGGTTTTATAGGAGAAAGGTTATGGAATATTTTATAACAAGAGTCTACCTTTGACAGAAAAAAGATTTAACTGAGAAAGTCTGGCAGAGTAAGATAGGGGATGATAAGTTATATCTATGCTTGGTCCAGCGGCGCTGAACTTTTTCTAGCAGGGCAAGGTCCTGCAAGAATCCAGTATTCCAAATAACAGAGAAGTTGAGGATGGGTCGTATGTTGGAAATCAAAAGCGAGGTCATAAAGGAAGGAGAATGACATGGGTAAATTTAAGGAAATTAGTGGAAACTCCACCGGCTTTATGGACTGTATTTGAGATATGGCTATTGAATCACAGCCATGTGTCAACCAGAACACCAAGATCACTATAAGAAGAAACAGAAGATATAGTAAATGTGATCCTAGTCCTCTGCTTGACCACACTTAAAGCGAAGATAAACACATTTATTAGGTGCAAAGGATAAACCCCAGGATGTGGTTATGTCTAAGAGGGTAGATGTTGTGTTGTAAGTCACATGATGCAAGCTGGCTAATATTACTGGGATGATGGAGGTAAAGTTTGAGGTCATCAGCAAAAAGTTTATAATGGCAAGTAATACTTCTCCCAAGAGGATTAATGAAGAGTAGGAAAAGAACGGGGCCCAGAACTGAGCCTTGAGGGACCCCACTGGTAACTGGGAGAGATTTACTCTGGTTACCCTTGATGACAACACTCATTGTTTTGTGGGTGATGAAACTCCAAATCCATGCAAGCAAATTACCACCAATACCAAGACATGCAAGTTTATCCAATAAGACAGAGTGATGGCCACGATTAAATGCCTTGATAAAATCAAATAAGGTTAGGTCAGCAGTAAAGCTGTTATCGTACCAATATGTAATTTTGTCGTAAGTTAATAATATCTGGTCAGTCACTGATCTACGTGAATGGAAGCCAAACTGGTTGTCATAAAAAATTAGATGGTCATCAAGGAAGCTGTTCAGGGTTTTGGTAATAATGCGTTCAAGAGTTTTTCAAGAAACTGGAGTAAGGCTGATAGGTATGTAATTCAAGGGATCCGTATGAGATCCCTTCTTGAATATAGTTAGGACATGGGAGTGTTTCCAAGGCATAGGAACAGAGCCAGAGGTTAAAGATTTGGTGAAGATAAGGTAGAAGGGGTAGGATAAGGATGCAGAACACTGTTTCAAGAGAACAGGGTGTAAGTTGTCAGGGCCCATAGCATTATCTGTACAAAGAGATGCAAACAACTCCTTGACCTGACCGCGTTATATTTACAGTTGATATGGCACCAGTCCCTTGTTGATGAGGAGAAGGATTTGATAAGGTAGTGTTTACAAACAGAAGAAAAGGAATTTGCCATTAAAATGTCATCGTCAGTTAAGTTGTTATCAATTAATAAGGGACCAATAGAAGGACGAGCGTACTTTTTATGCCTGATGTAGGAATAAAACAACTTTAGATCTGAATGATGCTGGGATACAAGGTGAAGTTCATATTTGGACTGAGCACGTATTACAGCCAGTCTTAAGCATTGTTGGCCGCATGGAAGAGAAAGTTTTTGCAATGTAGTAGGAGCCCTGCGCCCAAGCATTACTCTAGATTGGATGTATTCACTCGAGCATTTGGATTTTGTAGTAAAAAAATTACTAGAGACCTGTCAATGCCAAGGAGCATCCTTCTTTTGCTTTGCTTTTATTGGGATGTACGTATTAATAAAATTAATTAATATCCGAGATAGGTGTGTGATCATTTTGTCAAGAAAGAGATAGGCATGATAGCAAAAGTATCATTCTTTGCTGATGACACTAAATTGGCAGCTGTACTCAAAGAAGTTGATGGTAGCTTTAAAGTGCAGAGTGACTTACATAAATTATTAGCTTGGGCTCAGAAGTGGCAGATGATTTTTACTTTAAAAAAAGCAAAGTTCTTAACATTGGAAGGGATAATTTAGGGAATTTAGCTATGAAATGGATAGCCATTGGCTGAATTCAGTTAAGGATGAGAAGGACTTAGACATAATAGTAGATAGGTCACTGAAGTTTTCAAAGCAGTGTATTTAGGCAAAAATAGAGCAAATAAGGTGCTAGGATACATTAAGAGGAATGTTAGCTACAAGAGTAAAGAGGTTATCCTTAAACTCTACAACTTGTATGTTAGGCCACATTTAGAGTACTGTATACAAGCATGGTCATCACATTTTGACATGACATCAACCTGCTACAGTTACATAAGAAACATAAGAAAAGAAGGAGACTGCAAAAGACCATTCATGGCCTACACTTGGCAGCTCCTGTTCCAGTCAACACACAAAAGATTTCTTACCAGAGAATAGTCATCAACATTGTCACCCTTACAGGAGTTCGTCAGATCTAATCTACAATATACATAAAATGCATCCAGAGGATTATGTCCATTCATGCAACCACAAAATATAATCTCCCCACTCATTAGAAAAATATATACATATGTACATAAAAAAAAGAAAGAAAAAAAAGTCAGTCCCATCTAGCAGCTTCATCCATATATTTATCTAATCTATTCTTAAAACTACCCAGAGGGGAGGCTTCTATCACATGTCTAGTGAGCCTATTCCATTCATCTACCACACGATTTGTAAACCGATTCCTCCCAATCTCCTTCCTAAACCTATACTTATCAAGCTTAAACCCATTGCTACGTGTCCTGTCATGGTCATTAAGTATAAGAACCTTACCCAGATCCCCTTTATTATATCCTTTTACCCATTTGGACACTTCAATCAATTCCCCTGTGACTCTTCTCCTTTCCAATGTATGTAGATTTAGTTTTCTGAGCCTTTCACCATAAGGTAAGTTCCTTAGCCCACCAATCATCTTTGTCATCCTTCTCTGCACAGACTCAAGCAAATCAATATCCTTGCTATAATATGGTGACCAAAATTGTACTGCATAGTCTAGATGAGGCCTAACTAGCGCCAGATACAGTTTTAGAATGACTTCAGCACTCTTATTGCTTACACTCCTCCTAATGAATCCCAATATCCTATTAGCTTTATTCTTAGCATTTAGGCATTGCTTTCTAGGACGAAGGTCTGAACTTACCAAAATACCCAAGTCCCTCTCACAATGGGTCCTCCCTAAAATTCTGCCATTTAATTTATAACTATTCAATGGATTATTTCTACCTATACTAAGTACACTACATTTGTCTATGTTAAACTTCATTTGCCATTTCTCGGCCCAATTGGACAGAATGGTCAATTCCTCCTGCATTACAACAGCATCAGAATCAGCCCTAATGGCCCTACCTAGCTTAGTATCATCAGCAAATTTACTCAGGTCACTACTTATACCCATGTCAAGATCATTAATATAAATTAAGAATAGCAAAGGACCCAAAACAGATCCTTGCGGAACTCCACTGCTAACACACCCCCACTCAGAATTAACTCCATCTATACTTACTCTTTGCTGTCTGTCACCAAGCCATGACTGAATCCACCTAAATATACTGCCATCGATCCTGTGTGCTTTAACTTTGCTCAGAAGCCGTAAGTGTGGCACTCGATCAAAAGCCTTACTAAAGTCCAAGTATAAAATATCATAGTTTTCATCATTATCTGCTGCTTCATGCACCTTACTATAAAAAGACAGCAAATTAGTGAGACAGGATTTACCCTTACTAAAGCCATGCTGTGATTCTTTTATCAACTTATGCTTATCCAAGTGATCTCTAATATTCCTTGCTATAATAGATTCCATCATTTTCCCTACCACTGATGTCAAACTTACTGGTCTGTAATTAAACATATTTGTTTTATCCCCTTTCTTAAATATAGGTATCACATTGGCTTTCTTCCATACCACTGGCACAATGCCACTCTCCAATGATTTTCTAAAGATGCATGCTAGGGGCTCACTTAACACATCTTTACATTCTTTCAAAATTCTAGGAAAGAGCTCATCAGGACCGGGTGCTTTACTACTTTTGATTTTATCAATTTCCTTTGTCACTATCTCCTTTGTGATCAAGATATCCTTTAATTTCTCTTCATCATTACCCTGAAAGATCATTGACACCTCAGGTATATTTAGAGTATCCTCCTGTGTAAATACTGAGAGAAAAAAGTCATTTAGCATTCCAGCCATTGAGTCCCTATCACTCACTAATTCTCCATTGGAATCTATAAGTGGGCCTATTTTATCTCTAACCTTAGTTTTGTATAATTGATAAAAACTTTTAGGATCTTCCTTTGCCCTATTTGCCACTTTAATTTCATAATTTCTCCTTGCTACTCTAACTAACTTTTTAACATCTCTTGCTAGTTCATTATATCTCTGCCTTAAGTGATCCTCTCCATTTTTTATTTTCCTATAAATGCCCTTTTTAATGCCAATATAATGCTTAATTTTATCTGTCATCCATTTTGGGTCATTATTTTTAGTCCTAATCTCCTTATATGGAATGTTAATCATCTGACCTGTAATTAATTGCTCAATTATTCTTTCATACTCCTCTTCAATTGTAATCTCTTCCTCCTGGTGATTATTGTCTCCACTGACTGATATCATTGAATCTATTCCTGAATTGATTTCATTGCCTGGTTTCTGTACAACTGCCTCCAGGTAAGTCCTTCACCCATTATAATTTGCTCTTCTAAAGTCAGGAATTTTAACATTGTTCATGCTACTATCAATACCATTCCATTTCATCTTGAATCTAATTTCACAATGGTCACTATTACCCAAATTTCCTCCAATCTCAGTATCCTTAATAACTTCTTCCCTATTTGTCAGAACTAAATCCAGTATATTATTAACTCTAGTGGGTTCGTTAATAATCTGCCTCAGAAAATTATCTTGGACAACATTCAAAAATTCCTCAGCCTCCTGATCACCCACAAGAGCTTCCCAGTCTATATTTCTGTAATTAAAATCGCCCATTATACACACATGCTTACTTCTACATGCCCGTTCAATCTCCTGCCACAGAAGATTTGAAGCTTCCTTACTAAGATTTGGTGGTCTGTATAATAATCCTATGACAAGCTTATTTTTACCTTCCCCTACATTTAGCCATAATGACTCTGTGTTATCATCTAATTTAATTGTACTGTTTACACAACACTGGAGATTATCTTTAATATAAATAATAACCCCTCCTCCTCTCTTCCTATTCCTATCTGTATGGAACATGTTAAAGCCCTCAATCTCAACCTCAGGTTTAAAGTGATTACCTGCCAAATCAAGCCATGACTCTGTTATTGCAATTATATCAAAATTCTCTTCACTCACTAACGCTCTTAAGAGATCTATCTTATTCCTTATACTCCGACCATTTGTGTAGTATATTTTTAAGGTTTTTTTATTATTCCCATCTTCATTGCATTGTGCTTTTTTATTCCTAGTTATCTGCTCATTCACTTGTGCATTAGTCCCCCTATAACGCATCAGTATGCCCTCTCCCCTAGCTACTCCTCTATCTCTGCATCCCTTCCATTTCCTACACCTGCCCTCTATTCCTGTTATTCCCTTACCTCTAACAGCTTCTAGTTTCCCACCCGTATTTTTAAGGTTTTTTTATTATTCCCATCTTCATTGCATTGTGCTTTTTTATTCCTAGTTATCTGCTCATTCACTTGTGCATTAGTCCCCCTATAACGCATCAGTATGCCCTCTCCCCTAGCTACTCCTCTATCTCTGCATCCCTTCCATTTCCTCCACCTGCCCTCTATTCCTGTTATTCCCTTACCTCTAACAGCTTCTAGTTTCCCACCCGTAAGGACCTAATCACACTATCCAGCTCCCCCCATAGAAGCTCAACACCTGCCCGACTAAGATGGAGCCCATCCATCGCATACAACCTCCTATTCCCGTAAAACCCTCCCCAGACATCTACAAACACCAATCCTAACTCCTCACACAGTCCTTTCACAAATTCATTCAAACCAATTGCACGTGACAACCATTCTACCCCCACATCCAATCTCGGAAGCACACCAGAAACAACACCTTTTACCCTGCTTTTACTCATCCTTTCAACTAACCTTTTATACTGCTCACGTAACTCACATGTACCCATCTTCTTTACATCATTCACCCCCACATGCGTAATCACAACTGCATCCCTCTCACACCCAGAAACCAGCCTATCATACCTCTCACAAACGTCACTTACACCAGCACCCGGCAGACAAACTCTCATTCCCTTCCACTTGCTATCACTCAACTTCCTATCTAAATACCTAATCTGAGAGTCACCCATCACTAGCACCTCAGTCATTCTCCTATTCTGTCTTGGCCTAACATTACCCTCCCTCTTGCTCTCCGTCACACTACCACCCATCCTGCTTTCATCCACAATCACACCAGGCAAATCACTTTCACACTCTTCCTCTCTCAGGACATTGAATCTGTTAGTCAACCTAACAGGTTCTATGTCCCTCTCATTCACACACCTAACCTGTCCTAACTTATCTATCCTATCCATTTTCACCCACCATTCCTCATCACTCACAACTTCCACACTGTTCCCAGTCCTAGCCCTATCTTCCACCCTCTTAGCACTAATCTCACCCTTCAATCGCACACTTGCATCTCTTCTCACCTCAAACACCAGATCATTCAACTTCTTACATTCCCCACTTAACCTCCTAACCTCCCCTTCCAGAAAACACACACAGCATTCAGTTACATTCACTCTCCTTTCAACTCCACATGCATCACACACCACATACACACTACTTTCAAACGGCATGCTCTCACCATCTATACAAAAAGCCATACTCTCAGAAATTTACTAAGGAAAAAGTTAACACTCACCAAAAAAAAAAAATTCTTGCTCAGGATTGCTGCCAGATATCTTCCCCAAAAGTATTAATCACTAATGTATTTATTACAGTGATTGGTGTATTAAATAAATATAAGAAAAACTACACACCCAAATCAGTATTATATCCCAATCTTACAATGAGAATCAGGAGCTTCCTGTAAGACAACCTTCCAGAACAAAGCCAGACAAAGGAGGGCAACAAAAATACCTTCCCTGAAGCACCTTGAATATGGAGATAGACTGAGGATACTAAATATGTTCTCATTTGAGAGAAGATGTCTGAGGGGATGGATGGATAAGTTGGATTTTAGCAAGTTATTTGAGTTGGAAGGTAGTAATAGGACCAATAGAGTGGTAGATTACTGGAATAGTTTGCTATTCTGAGACAGTAGACAGTCCACCGTTGAATGTTTTCAAACACAGATTAGATGATTATATGGGGAGGAGAGATTCTAGACTCATTCCTGTGGATGCAGTTTTTATATTATTGTATATTATGATTGATTTGGATTTTGACGAGTCTTGATTATGATGCTTTTTATTTCTGACACATTCTTGTAGATGGTTCTAATTGTATATTATAGATGCATGATCTGACACAATCCAATGTATTGTTTAAATTGTATATTGTAGATGCATGATCTGACACAATCCCATGGATGCATTTTGGTGGATGGGTTTTGACAGATGCGGATGATCTTTGATAGGCCCTTGTGGCTTTTGTCATCTGTGAAATTATGTTATGACATAGCAGGTCCTTCCTCTTGTAGTATTGGTGTTAGCTCGTATCCCCACATTTGGCACCTGTCCTAACATCATCCATGTATATATCACTATATACCTCTCGCAATGTCTTTGGAGTCAGTAGAGGTTTAAGGACTTCAGCCTCTCCGAGTAATTTTGCTATTCTGCTCTAAAACCATGTTGGCTTCAAGGTGTGTAGTGATTTTATTTCTTATTTTTTTCTCAAAAATCTTTATGATGAATGAGGTAGGATTACTGCTGGTCTGTACTTGGCAGGTGCTCCTCTATCACCACTCTTATGTATAGGTGTGATGCCTCACAACAAATGGTATATAAAAATTGTTTGGTGAAACTTCAGAAGAGTTATGGTGTGTTTTTAGTATTAAAAACAGTACTACTGGTGTTTTTAGGCCTTGTAGTCATCATTTACGGCTTCGGTTAGGTAGGTTTGGAAAGTACTTATTTTTAAGATACTAGCACTCTGAGTATGGCTCTATTATTTGCCTTGATACTATCTTAAAAATAACTGCTTTCTGCACCAAAATGAAGCTGTAAATGATGACTAAAATGCCTAATAGTTACCTAGTTCAATTACATGGGAGGTTAAGAGACTTAAATTTTTTTTAGGGCTCCCATCTATCGACTGAAACTTGAATGCAGATTTATATAGAAATATCTCTCAAATTCTATCATACATACATGCTCCTTGAATCATATTCCATTTATCAATTAACAAAAACCAAACAAACTGGATATCTAAGTATCTTATAAAATATAAACAATTATATATACCAGTATTCTCATTACCCTCCAAAAATTATAAAAAATCTTTGCAGAAAATCCCCTCTCAGTATAAATAGAGGGTCAAATTTCACAAAACCTACACTGTAAATACTCTTTTTTTAGGCATTCCAGTCATTATATAGGGTTGCATTTTAGCACGGAAAGTACATATTTTTTAGATACTAGGCATTAATGGGGTTAATATTGATATTAAAATAAGTCTACCATACCTTCTACTGCTGTGACCAGAAACCATGAATTTTAAACATTGGCAACATTTAATTCACACTTAATTTACATATTGGCAACCCTGGATACCAATACTTGTGTCTAATGTTCTTAATGGAGTCATGTGTTTTTTGCGTATTTAAATTTTTAATCTTTAATAAGAATTCTCATAATTCCTCGGTAAATTTAATACACTTTTGTTGAAATTGTAGCCGCATTTTGAAAGTGAAGCGTTGCAACAGGTGTGGCTTGATTATAATATCCCCAGCCTTAAATAGTAAGTTTGTTTTATCTTTGGATTTGAACATGATGCTAGGATTTCAAATTCTTAATATTACTAGGTGTTTTAGATAAGGTTTCATTGTATTACTTGTTCCTGAGGCACAAGCAGGGGCGGAGCCTACAGTCTCCCAAAATGCAAAAGTTTGGAAATGTTGCACGCTAGTGTGTTATTCCAGTTCTCTCATAGTAAAACGGTATTGCATTGAAATTTGGGGCGAATTGAGTAATATTTAGGGGTCCTGACAAAGTGAACATTTAGGAGACGTGACTTGAAATTCAGGATTTTTCAAACTTTCCACTTGTTTTTCCCTCAGGTTATAAACATGGCAACAAGAGCCGCTAGTAATCTTTGACTGATCGACCTGGCTTCAATCAAGGAAATCACCGGAGCCTGGCTACCATCGAAGGAGTAGGTCCTCTTTCGCTACTACCATCACCACTCGGAGATGGGGAAGATGCCGAGTGGGAGCAGGAAGGCAGTGGTGGAGGAGGTTCTCCCCTTCTGGTCGCATGCCAGGATTCCAACAACTACAGTAACGCACACTGGCACATAGCTGTCAAAGCTGGTAAAGGCATACAATGATCGCAAGAAGAACAAGAACAAAGACATGCTGAAACATCGTATAGATGAGGAGATTTTCAAGGGAAAACTCCAAGAAATCTTTGACCTTGCGCACTACTCCTCTCTCCAATGGGCATACATGAAGGATGAGGACAAGGAGTTCCTACAGAGTCAGAGAGAAGACAGAGGAGAATCATCCATAGCTGGAATTAACCTTGTGACAGCAAAGAAGGTGGAGAAGCAGGTTGAGCAAGGATATTGACTCAAGCGGTGCCGGGAATGTCAAGACAGCGGCATTGCCATGCTGACTGAAAGGGCGGAAATCCCCAGCCAAAGCAGTAGCAGTCCTGTTTCGACGATGTCATCACTGGCTCGTAGATCCCGAAGCCCGAGGAAACATCTCAAACAGTCGCCACTGATCCCCGTGAAGGATCTTGACCTCATTTCAACTTGGGATAGAGTAGTTGGTGTGGCAAGCAACATCAACATTCGCAGCTACCACTCAAGTTCTTGGAATCGACATTGGGAGTATGGCAGTCTTGAAGATCACAGTCCATCAAGCACGAATTGCGGAGAGAGAGCAAGCCACGAGAAGATTGTGGAACTGCAGAACCAGGAGATACCCGAGAGGTTTGTCCGGCATTGGGACGGAAAACTCCTCCCGTCCTTCTCTGGCGATACGGAGTACCGCATCGCCGTCCTCTTCACAGGGAAAGATGATGCCAAGTTCCTTCTTGGGGTTCCAACAAGCTCGGATTTGACTGGCAGAAATGTTGCTGCAGTGGTCTTAAAGGAGGTGGACGAAGCAGGCACCAGGGACAAGATCATCGCCTTCTGTTTTGACAACACTGCTTCGAACACTGGCATGGTGCAACGTGATTGCATTTGGATTGAGCAAGAATTCAGATGAAGCTTGCTTTAGTTTAGAAGACATCCTCAAGGATGTCTTCTAAACCATCCTCGGCTCTTCCTCTGGTCCTGACATTAGAATCTTCAAACAACTCCATGATCGATGGTCCTTCGTGGATTCCTAGCAGAGAGAGATGTTGGAAACATCGGAGGACCTCGTAGAGTTCTTTGCCACCAATGACACTGCCAGCAAGCTGGCAGGTGGTGAAGGTCCAGCCAAACCATTTTGCAATCCTGGAGCTCGCCATCAAGCCCGGTGGATGGCCATGGCCATCTACTTCCTCAAGCTTCAGACGCTGAAATCTCAGCTGTCACTGACTGGTCGAGAGAAGGCTGGAGTGGAACGAGTGTCCCTCTTCATTGCTCTGGTGTACTGCAAACAATGGCATGAGGCACCGATTTCTGTGGAAACTCCGTTGAATGATGTGCTCTTCCTCGAGATCTTCAAGACATACCCTCACAAAACCATGTCCAAGGCAACAGAACAAGCCCTGTGATGCCACCTGTGGTACATTTCCTGAGGAAAACGCAGGACTGGCCTTCTTCAACTCTTGGATTGATGTGGAAGAGAAGAAGCGGATGGTCAAGGCATTGGACAAGCCCGCCTCAAAGAAGGAAATCAAGCGATTTCCTTCTTTCAGAAACTCAATGCAGATGAGGGCTCCATGGCAAAGGACCTGGCATTGTGGGAGGAGGACGACCGATTCAAGGACGCTCAGAAATGGGCACTTGGCCTATGAGTGGTCAACGATTCCGCGGTGCAGGGCATCGCCCTAGTCCAGTGCTACCTGGGGTCCACAAAGTCAGCCGCACAAGAGAAGTATCTCTTCCAGTTAGTCCACCACCATTGGAAACTTGTGGTGGGGGGGGGGACCTTAAAAAGCAGGCTTTCTGAATGGAAACGATGAAAACTGTCTGTTTTGGTTTCCTTATAAGTTTCTTTCTAAAAATGTGGGATCTTTTCAGTTTTTTTTCTTTGTTTTTGAAGGATATTAGATATTTGTTCAGTTTGTCGCAACCCCTAAATATTCTCTGAATTTCATCTAATTTCACAGGAACTCTTCTTATGCATGTGTGAACAGAAGCAAAACACAAGCAAGTGAAAAAAAAACATGTTTCATTTTTTCCTCTATGATCTTGAGACACCCTAGCGGAGCCTTTTGTTTTATCACCACTTAATGCGTTTTTGCATATTGTGCAAAGTGCTTTTGCCATTCAAATTGTGATACTAACATTTATTCCTATTTTTTCAGTGATTATGTTAAAAATGTCTCTGAAGAAACAGATTCCTGAAGCTCAAAGAGCTCAAATCACTTTATTGCCCAGAGAGGGATTATCCCAAGTCAAAATTGCAAGAAAATTCAAATGCTTAAGAAATGCGTGTCCAAACAACCATTTAAAGGTATACTGAGACCAATTCTTTCAAAAATTGTGGTCAGGTCGCAAAAGGTGTACAACTCTGAGGGAAGAGAGGTTACTAAAAGGACATCTCTGGCTGATAGGAAAAGAAAACCTTCTGATGTAGCTGCTGAGTTTAGGGTAGCACCAAACAAAGAGATATCAAGACACACAATGAAAAGGTTATTAAAAGCTGGGCTCAAAGGATGTAAGGCTCGAAAGAAACCGTGGCTGTCTCAAGTGAACAAGAAGAAGCGATTGTCTTGAGCAAATGAGCATGAAAATTGGACTAAAGTTGTTTGGTCTGATGAAAGCAACTTTAAGTAGGTTTTCTACATTAGTTTCCACCAATTTATTACGCTTGTACACATTTTTATTGGATACTAAAAATGATCAGTAAAATTTGTATTTCTCCCCAGATCTTTAGAACCCCTGGAGCTGTTTATATTGATCAAAGAGTTGCAGAAGCTTGTGATTCGAGATGTTTTCCCAACAGTCAAATTTGGGGGTGGCAGTGGTTTGGGGCTGCATGTTGTCTTCAGATCCAGGATTGTTGTTCACTTGTGAGGGCAGAATGAATTCCTACACTTACACCATAATGTTAGACCAGGTTTATCAGCGTTAGGTCAAATTTTCAATGATGACATACCAGATGGTGTAATCTTCCAATAAGACAATGCTCCATGCCACACATCCAGTCTCAAAGGGTTGATTTGAAAAGAGAGGGGTGATATTAATGGCATGGCCCCCTCAATCTCCAGACCTCAACCCCATTGAACATTTGTGGTCATACTTGGACACAAGAGTGACGGTGCACAAATATTCCTCAAAAAGGAAATTAACGGCTAAAATCCATGGAGTGACAGAAAATTGAGTCAACCACCTGTGTCACCTTACTCTCAAGTATGCAAAAATGCATAAAGCAAAAGGAGGACACACCAAATATTAATTATTAATAGAATATATGCAAAAATGTTTAATTGTATTATGTCAAGTTTGAAATAAATGAGTTTCAATCATATTTTTCACTTTTCATACCTGCCCCATAATTTCGGCCTATATATATATATATATATATATATATATATATATATGAGGGACTGGTAAATAAGTTTTGCAATTCAGATATAAGGAAACGAGATATGAGGAAAAGTGTTTATTATTTTTCAATATAACTACCCTCGACTTCAATGCACTTGCACCACTTGTCCCTGAGGCTTCAAATTCCCGACTGCTGTTCAATCCACTCCTGGACAGCGAGCTGGACATCTTTATCGTCCCCTAACCGGCGTCCACGCAGTGCAGCCTTGAGCTGGCGGAATAAAAAGTAGTTGCTAGGGGCCAGATCTGGACTGTAGGGGGGATGGTTGAGCTCCTCAAACCAGCACTCACGCAGGGTAGCTTGTGCAACTCTGGCCTTGTGGACTTTGACAACGTTGAAGTCGATCATGGGGCGTGAGGTTTCTAGGGCCCCCCACGAGCAGAGACCTTAGTCATGGCCAAAATTGTCGTGGATGTTGATAACACTTCAATGTGATATTCCAAGTTCTCGCTAGATTTCTTCAACCTTCACCAGTCGATTTTCGAGGATCATCCTCTCCATACGGGCCACATTGTCCTCATTGGTCACGTCTGACAGGCATCCTGGACAGGGGTCATCTTCAAGGGACTTACGACTATGGTGGAACTCCCTATTCCAGCGAGCAATGGTTGTATTGGAAGGGGCGGTGTTGGTGTACACTGCAACCATGCGTTCATGGATCTCTTTTGCATTCTTGCCTTTCTTGGTCAAAAATTTGATCACTGCGCTGTGCTCAACCTTCTCCATTGTTGAAAAATTTATGACTGACGATCTGCGATCAGCTACTGCTTCTTAAATAGACGAGGCAGGAGTGTGCGGCTGCAGGTCCCCACTTGTCATAACTTGTCCTAACACCCCCATAAACAGCTATCCCCCTTCCTCTGTTTTGCCCTACCAATTCGCAAAACTTATTGACTGCCCCTCGTATATATATGCGCATGCCTTCCTCTTCCAATGATTGATTAATTCAATTTTGAACAATATTTAAATCGGATAGAACAAGAAAAGACAAAGTGAATTAAAACTGAGATGCATGAACCTTTTGATGCAACTTTGAAAAATCTAAAAAGGAATTCCATTCAGCTGTTCAAGAGATCAAATATAATTGCTCTTGTAAAAGACTACTACATGAGCTTATCCAAACCTACCCTGACATTATAAAACCTGAAGCTATGATAGTAACTGCGTTTCCTCCCAACTCAAGTCAGTATTGAAAGATTTTCTGCTTTGAAATTTATTTGATTCAGATCTTAGAGTTTTAATTAAGCAAAATCTTGCAGAAGCTATATTAGTCCTAAAAAGTAATAATTAAATAAATATTTAGTCCTAGTTTTTTTTTGTTTTATCCTAAAAAAAGTATGATTTTTTTATGTATATATACATGGTTTTCCAGAAAAAAGTAACTGTACTTTGAATTAGTATAACTCAAAATCTATTAGAGATTTTTGAGTCTTGCAAAACAAAAATTTAATAACTATTTATCTTCGATTCTGGAAATTTCATTAAATTCGCTTTTATGATATTGGTACATTAATGGATTTAGTGGAGGCTACCAAAATTATGTTTGCGCAAGGAAGTAAAATAATGAAACTTCAAAGTTTAAAATCAACAAATATATTTAAATCCATTTTTAACAAAAAAACACCTGTTCATATGGGTAATACAAATTCATTTTTTAATTTTATAAGCACCGTTTCCTTCCACATGTCCTCCATTTCTTTCCAAGCACAGTTGCGCCTTTGATCGAATTGATTAAACAACTTTTGGATTAACTTGTGATTTTCCTTAAGTCTATTGACTTCACGTGTGATACTATCTCTTAACTGGTTGATGCTTTGTAGTGGAGTAGAATACACTTTATTCTTTAGATATCCCCATAAGAAATAATCGCACGGTGTTAAGTCAGGGGATCTTGGGGGCCTTCAATTGCATGATTTAGCGCGACAATGCGATTGTCAAACGTTTCCTAGTTTTGTTCTTACAGCAAGCTGTCTATTTGCTGGTGCGCGGTCCTGAATACACCAAAGTCTATTGAATTGATTGCTGTAAATCTGGCGGAGTTCCGGGAAGATCCTTTCATTGATCATAGCACCATTCAAGTTATTCTCTGTAAAACAATAGACTGACAAGATAGCCATTCCCGCATATTCTGATCCACAGAGACACTTTCTGCTGGCAAATACCATGTGTCAAATTTAAATGCTGGGGGGGGGGGGGTCAGCGGCGCATATTGCCGAATGTTATGGCTATTTACCTTTCGATTCATGTAAAAGGCTGCCTCATCACCAATCCGAAGTTTTCCAAGAAACGAGCAGGTTTATGGAGAAGCCATTCAACAAATTGTCTACGACGAGGAAAATCAGTTTCAAGAAGCTGGTGTCTTGCATGTGGATTTTGAAGAAGTGTCATCTGAACATTTTCGATATTTTCTGTTGTTCTTAAGGTTCTCATACAACCCGAACGACCTTTATTTATATTTAAGCATGTTCCTTCATGTTGGTAGTTGTGAACATTTTTCCAAATTGTGGGCTTGGTTGGTGGGTGCCTACATGAAAAAAAGCTGTTCAAATGAATCTTGTACTTGTTTAATACTGCCAGTCTTAATAAAATTTGTGACTACAAATACGTGTTGATCTTTTGTTAACTGCATGATTAAAAAGGTTCTATGGAAGTAAACCTTTACAGAGAAACAATTTGATTTGATTAGTAAGCAATAATGACAAGACAATACCACAGCGTGGCTGAAAAACCACTGTAAAATGGCCTAGGCTTTGCTTGAAGAATTGCACAGTGACCTAGGCTCCCTACACTTCTCTTGAAAGTGCACGGTGGCCTAACCTTCGTAGGCCTCGTTTCATTATTTTACTTCCTTGCGCAAACATATTTTTGATAGCCTCCACTAAACCCATTAGTGTATCAACATCATAAAAGCAAATTTAGTGAAATTTCCAAACTTGACAGATAAATAGTTGGTAAATAAAACACTTAGTTTTTGAGTTATACTAATTCAAAGTATGGTTAACTTTTTTCTGGGACACCCGGTATATTAGGATATATTTTCTTTGAAATTTTTGTTTTATATATATATATATATATATATATATATATATATATATATATATATATATATATATATATATATATAAATGTCCCAAAACTGAATTTTGTTTTCTTTTATAAATAGACTTTCCATATGGCATACTTTAGTTTATTCAACCACTTAAGCTGATATTTTATAAAATATGAGTTGGAAAAATAGCCAGATGATAAAATCAATAAAGAGGAAAACCCATCATCACAGTTTTCATGCAATAAATAATTTTTAAGATTCTTAGATAAAACCCGGAGTTGGAGTCGAATTATTGAAAATCTAAGGAGTCAGAGTCAGGGTTTTAGCCTACTGTCTCCACATCCCTGGCTATCATCATGCAGTCATCTGTCAACCTGAATAAAAAAAGAACTGTTTCGCTGACCAATGTAAAATAATAGCAAATTTAATTATTTAGTAGCCTGGTTAATGAAACTTGTGTTCACCTCAGCGCACAGTGTCTGCACATCACGTCTCTAAGATGTCAGCCTCATCTTTAAGCAAGATTGCAAGCTAGCTGTGAGGTATGAACAATGTTTGTTTTTTATATAATTCATGTTAGAGAAGACCTGCTCACATACATATATAGATCCGAATAATGATAGGACTCCAATTGCATATTTTTTCAACACCCACATATCTTTGTTGGCTATGTCAGCCAGTTCCATTTCCAAATTCTGGTTGACTCACACTTGCAAATGCAGTCATATTCAGTAGAGATGGATAGAGAGTCAGGAGAGTGACAGGGAAGGATAATGTGTTCATTTCATCTCTGAAGTCGCAGAATCTTTTCCCAAATGATGTTTGCATTGTGGTGATTGCGGACTGCAAATACTCTGAACTGATCATTTTGTGGGCTTGTTTGAACACACTCAAAGAGGGGAAGTGAGTTAGTGTACCTTGCTGTAAATCTCTGGTAAATACTGTCAACTTGCGCTCAAATGCCAAAACCTCCTCCAGCATGTGCAAAGGTGTGCCTCCTTTCACCTGAAGAGTTGTGTTTGGACTGTTTATGTGCACTATCATATCTACCATGAAGTGTAGTTCCTCCAGCCACTCTGGCTGTTCCAGGTCAAGAAAGGTGAGCCCTATGCTGCCCAGGAAAGTTTTCACCTCTTCCAGACATGCGGCAAACCGTTTCAGTACCTTCCCTCTGGACAGCCACTGGACTTTTTGTTGCGCAGTAGATCACAATGCATACTTTCCACCTCATCCAGTAACAAACAGAACTGACTGATTTAAACCTTTTCCCATTTTTTTGTTGAGAATCTGAATGACAACATTCATTACTTCTTTGCATTCTGGGGAGAAAGTTTGAACATACAATGCTTCTTGGTGCAGGATGCAGTAATAGGTCAGCAGCATTCTACCCAGCGACTTCTGCAGTAAAGCCACAAAGCCCTTCTGTACTCCAGGCATACTTGGTGCTCTATCAGTGATGTTTATTTCTTTGGCTCTTAAACAATCCAGGATAGCCTCACAGATGTCCTCCTCCCGTGTTTGGCCCTTTATTGCTATCAACTCTCATTTCTTCCTGTGGTCCAGCAGAGTTCACATATCGGCAGAACAATGCTATTCTTTCAATATCACCTTTGTCTTTGGACTCATCACAGGCAATTGAGTGTACCACAGTTGAATTGATGTTTTTTATTTGCTGTTTGGTGACATTTTCTGCTATTTTGATTGTTCTGTCTTTGCAGAGAGAGGCATATCTCTGATTTTATGCACAATTTCACTCTTGTTTTTAAAGTCTGTGAATAGATGTTATGAAATTTTAATGAATTTAATCTTTTATATATTTTCTATTTGTGAATGGCTTCCTGTGCCTGACTATTTCCTGAGTGACCACAAAACCAGCATATGTAGTTGAATTTGCAGACTTGAATTTATTTTGGCTCTCAGTTCAACCTTCCGCATCAGTTCTGAAATGTCATTTTTTCTCTCATCTCAATCTGGATATTTTTCAACAAAGTCTGCCTGCTTATTCTGGAAATGTCTTGCAGCATTTGACTTTTTGTTGAACGTTCTGCTTTCTTCAGAAATTTTTCCATGCTTTGCCTGCCTGGGGTTGAAAATTTCAATAAATAAATTAAAAAAAAACTAATAAACTGTAATAAAATACATTTTAATTAAATGTTCGATGGCAGAGCTATTCGCAAGGACTGATGTGGTGCATCAGCATCGTTCCTCCACTACATGGAGCCGCGGGTTGCAAACCCTTGTCTAACCTTATTGCAAATTAAAGAAGCCTTGTCACAGGGTTGAATTGAACACACTGATGAGTCCTGGGAAAGTTGTTGGTGCACTTTATCCTCATCCATACTCAGTACTACTCGCCTTATTATTATTTAATATTATTTTATTATCGTGTATTACTATTACTGGGGATAATTTTGAATAAGAGTGGCATACCTGTTTTATGCTACTAAAGTCTGTAATACTTCTTCGTATCATTGTAATAGTGCTCTAGGAGTAATATTCTGATGGTGGAGAAGGCCCATCACCTCTATAAAGTCACAAAATATCAATATTTTAACTTGATTCTGTAGCTAAAGGTTTTACCTAATGCCATCTTGAATTGTCATAAGATGCCTAATTTCAGCTTGTACCTTTATTCTTAATATTAATTTTAGCTTTCCACATGTTTTAGGGTACTAAAGCCTGTAATATTGCTTTGTATCATTGTACTAATGTCCTAAGAGTAATATTCTGATAGTGGATAAGGTAACTGGCATTGAATTCTAGCAAACTCCCTATTTCATTCTGGGAATTGCCTTCTATTTGCTCTTTTCTATGCATTTTGACCAATGCCACTCCTCATGAGAGACTATTTTCCTACCCACAAAGAATTCTCAGGGTAGAGTTCTCCTCTGCAGGCATATCCACCGCAAGGACAAACCTTTGTTGCAGGAGGTGGAGCTCATCGAGGCTAATGCAGATATGTTCACATTCGTTTACATAAGTCACAAGGATACCATGACCTTGCCCCGGCTGGAGAGAGCACAAGACAAAAGAGAGTGGCATTATGGTGACCCTTCCCCCTCAGACACCCAGCATCCTGAGATCTGCCCACCAAATGATGAAACTGAATCCCCATAAAGACCTGGAATAGCCTGGGAAACCTTTGACTTCACCTCCTTCCATATCCATTGAGCCCATTTCTTAGGTTTCTGACTTTGAATGTTTTCTTCACTCAGCACATGTTCAAAGACCCACCGAGCGTTAGATGCCACCTTAATGCTTATTATGTACATTCTTTTTTGAGAGGTGGAGAGTGTTTTAATATTTTTACTAACTCTGTTATTCCAGAAGTTATATATACTTATGCTTTAAGCCACTTGATGTATGAAGTACAGCACCTGCTCTCCTTGAAGGTAGAATGCTTGTTATTGTTGTATTGTTATCATATCTAACCTCTTCTTTGCAGGGTGCATATTGCCTTGTAATATTTTGTTATTTCTCTAGTCAATTAAAGCAAAATCTTGCTTGGAGTTTCCTTAACTTACCAATGGTTGCAACATCAACATACACACAAATGATACCAGCAAGATTCTCTTCATTATACCAGCAGAACAATATCTTCAATGACCGTGCCAGTAGCCCTCTTTTAACTTGTGTATAACAGGCCCTTTGCTGTATCTTACAAGCCATACACACGCTTTTTCAACTTCCATAATTTACCATTGAAGTACTCAGGTGCACATTGTAATTAATTTCATATCCCTGCAGGCAAGTTGTTTTTATATTTACTGTCTGAACTTTCCACTGTTTAGAGGCAGCTGAAGCTAATGTCAGGCGAACAGCTTCTCAAGATTAGGTTAGAGAATCTCTTTTCAGGTTGCAAGTATCTTCCTCAACCTGCATGCTACCAATCTGTTTTTAGTAATGGTCATGTTCTTAATTTTTTCAGTAATCACCTATCATACATTACTTGTCACTCATCTTCAACTTCTATGTAAACATCGTTATTGAGCCAGTTTTTTCACTTCACTCTTCTTTGCAGCACTAACATCATCTGAACTGAAAAAAACAACCCTGTCCTGTTGATATTCCTGCTCTGCATAATACTTTTCCAGACACCAAATCACCAGTAATAGAATGCACGCCTTGTATTCATTGACCTAAGCTAACCTGTCCTTTCATAGATGCCAGGTTTAACCTGTTCAATTGACTCATTGACTGTGGCCTGCATTTCAGGAAATGACTGAATTCTCTATCTCAGTCAAGGAGTTTAGGTCGGTAGATGAGGCCGTTGAGTTCTCCGGCAACCTCATCGCCGTGGGCCTGACTACTATTCCTAGGACGTCTGGCCGTTTTGCACGCCGACCACTCCCATGGTGGTCGGCCGAGTGTGAGACGGCCCTCAAACAGAAGCGTTATGCCTACATGCGCTATTAGCGCCGCCCGAACGATTTTACTGTCGCTGAATTTCGTCGGGCTAGGGCTAGGTTCCGGTATATTTCGAAGCACGCCCGCCGCTCTTCTTGGCGGGCATACGTGTCTTCACTTAACGGAAAGACCCCTTTAGCTGAGGTGTGGAAGCGAGTCAAAAGGATTCGGGGCAAGTTCTCGCAGTACCCCCCTCCCGTTCTCCAGGAGAATGGGACCGCAATCTCGGACCCCGCGTCCGTGGCGGAATCCTTAGCGACCGTTTTTTCCGCATTCTCTAGCCGTGATGCTGCTCCGTCAGCATTCAATGCACGTCGTGATGTCGCGGAAGGCCGCCGGCTGGACTTTACCTCCAGAGGCGGAGAACCCTTCAACGACAAGTTTACTGTGAGTGAGTTGCGTTCTGCTCTCGCTTCGTGCGCGGACACCGCCCATGGTCCGGACGATGTCCCGTACGCCATGCTTCGACACCTGGGTGAGCGAGGCATGGCCTTTCTGTTAGATTTGTTCAACAGGATCTGGGTGGAAGGTCTTTTTCCAGACTCCTGGCGAATCGCCTTTCGCAAACCGGGGAGAGATCACTCTACTCCGACGGTTTCCGCCCAATCTCTTTAACCTCTTGCATGTGCAAGTTGATGGAGAAATTGGTAAATGTTAGATTAGCCTTTTTCCTGGACAGCGCAGGCCATCTGTCTTCCGCACAGTGCGGCTTCCGCAAGTTCCACTCCACGTTGAATGCTCTGCTCTGACTGGAAAATGCCGTCTGCGAGGCTTTCCTTCATAGTCAGCACTACGCCATGGTGTTTTTCGATCTGGAGAAGGCCTATGATACCGCATGACGATACGGTATCATGGAGACTCTCCACACGATGGGGGCGAGGGGACGCCTCCCAATGTTTATATCTGAATTTTTGCGAGATCGTCGATTCCGCGTACGGGTGGGGGGAGCCCTCTCCGGCCCAAAGGAGCAGGAAGAGGGTGTCCTGCAGGGAAGTGTCCTCAGTGTTACACTCTTTGCCCTGAGCATCAACGGCATCACCTCGGTGCTGCCGGAAGATGTTCTCGCTACGCTCTACGAGGACGACCTTTCGATCTCTTTTGGCGCGGCCCAGATGCCAACTCTGGAGCGTGGACTCCAACAGGCATTGAACCGCGTCTCTCGCTATGCCGAAACGCACAGGTTTCGGTTTTCTTTGGCCAAGACTAAGGTGATGCACTTCTGCCGCCATCCACGGCTTTACCCCGACCCAGATTTGTTTCTTAATGGGGTGCGCCTGGATGTGGTTGAGTCGCATCGTTTCCTTGGTCTTGTATTCGACCGACGCCTCACCTGGGAGGCTCATATTCACAGCCTTAGGGTCTCTTGTACCTGCGCCATGGACATTCTCCGTTCCGTGACGTTCAGCGCTTGGGGCGCCGATAGGGCTACTGCCTTACTTTTTTATCGATCCTTTGTTCGCTTGAAGCTTGACTACGGATGCGAGTTTTATCCATCCGCAGCCGAGCGTTTATTGTGGAAGGGGGATTCGATCCACCACACCGGCCTTCGCCTTGCGACCGGTGCCTTCCGCACTTCCCCCATTGAGAGCCTGTTGGTCGATGCTGGGGAGATGCCACTCGTTCTGCGCCGCGTGCAGTGCATCACTCGCCTGTACGCGCGAGCCCGGCGCCTCCCTCAGTCGCCAACAGCTCTCACTGCATCTGCAGCTGATCTCGATGGTGCCTATGCCGCCGAGAGACGCCACTCATACCCTAATCCCTTTGGGTTTAGGGCCAGGAAACTCCTTCGAGAGGTAGATATAGCACTAGGGCCGGTGGCGCCCCTGGTTCTGCCCAGGACGCAACCCTGGAGGGTACCACATTTGGCTATTTGTCGCCACGCCTCTGCTCCCAAAGCTTGGACTGCGCCGGGAGTATTGCGTTCGAGCTTTTTGGAGCACACATCGTGTCACGCTGGAACCGTGTATACGGATGGCTCCAAAGTCCCAAGAGGGGGTCGGCTTCCACGCCGTATCCCCTCTGTTTGAAGTCATCGGGGCTCTACCAGGCGCTGCGTCTGTCTTCACGGCCGAGCTGGTGGCAATAGACCACTCGGTACGGGAGATTACGCGACGTGCCCGGTTCGGAGACCGGATTGTGATCTATAGCGACTCACAAAGCGCCCTGAGTGCTCTCGGGGCATTGGAATTTCCGCATCCCCTGGTTCGCGGAATCCGTGACGCCACGGTTTTGGCGAGTCGGGGGGACCTCCCCCCGATGCAGGAGCTTGCTCTCTTTCCCCATTTGGGGTGTTTTTTTTCGTTTCTTTAATTTTATTTTAAAGTAGCCTAGAACTAGGCCAGTTTTAATACGGCGACTAATGCCCATGTAGGCAGTCGCCAGATGAGCTCTTAAAAAAAAAAAAAAAAATGACTCATTGACTGCAAGCACCTGATGAACACAGTCATCATCGTTATGCTTTTCTGGAGGATAACGAGGTGTGACCTTAGTTAGGAGCTACTTGCTTGGAATGGAATCGCTCTTCACATCATTATGGATGCTGTCATCTATGTATACAGTAATTTTTATCAAATGACAAGTGTGGACACGAAGATATGTACCCCCATGATGAACCAAGACTTTTTCCCCCATGTCCAATAACTATACAAAGCCCATGCCATTTCTTTTATAGTAGACCTTATCACCATATTTGTTAAAGTTTCAACAGGTGCTTCCTACATTACGCCTTAAAGCACTTTTCACTTGATTCACATTAAAGAAATTCTTGTCTAGCTGAATTCATTGCATCCAAATTATTCTTTCTTCCCTACTTCGTCGCTTTTCATACAACCTCTCCCACAACTTTCTCTGGTCGGCTGACTTTCTTCTCAGCCAACCATCCCGGATCGGGGCTGAGGGGGTAGGGGACAATGTTCCCTAACCCCTGAGCTCCGGTTCGGAATGTTTTTTTTTTTTAACAACCTGCTTCATCCCCACCCATACCTTCCTCACATCCCTTTTCCTTTCCTCTTCACACTCTATCAATTTTACGCCGTGTCCAAGGTGGAGCCGCCATGCCGATGGACTGCCAGGCCACCAGGTGGGAGGGGTGGTCCTGAATGGGGTTACCTGGCTCTGCCAGGCCTGTACGCACCCCTTGCAGTGCAGGATACTGCTTCCCATAGAAAATTTAGGGTCACCATGCCCACTGATGAGAAAAATAAAAATCTCCCCTTAATTTACCATTCTACATCAACGGAGCCGCCCTCGGGCAGCTCCAAAGAAAAAAATGTAGGTCCCCTCCCGTGTGCTTGTGCAGGGGACCCTCCAATCTCCTCTAACTGGAGAGGAGGCTTACTCCTCTCCTATGCCTACAAGTGTAGGGGACTTCCCCTCACCCCCTTCTCTGGAGGTGATTTCGGGCACCTCCCTGATACAGCGGCAGTCCCTCCTTTTCTTTCCAAGGGGACTGCCAAGAAAGCCAGCAGGCAGCCCATAGCTAACTGCTCCCAAGTGAAGCGGCTCAGTAGGGCAAAGCTCCTTAGGGGGGAGAGGGAAGCCAGTCCCCTTCAGTCCCTTCACTCAAAAGACCTGCTGGCAGAATATTGAACCTTACCGGGATCAAGGGCTGTGCCTTGCCAGGCGTTAATAGAGACAGCTCTGTCAATGAGACCTGTGATGTCGTGGGGGGAGGGATGGCCACCTGGAGGCCCCTCCCCCCCTGAGATAAACATAGTCCTTGAGGCAACCCAGCGTCAGACGGTAGGGCCTTCCATGGGGGAGAATTAGGATCAGCGCCAAGCACCGAACCCGAATCCACCCCTATGAAAGGTCCTCCTCAAATGGCTAAGGTTTTTGAGGCAGTACAAGGAGGGGAGGGATCTCCTCCAACCGGTGCCCCTACCATTGCCAGGACCTCCTCCATTTTGGAGAAGGACCTGACTGAGGTTGGTCCATCTGGCCTGGGAGCTCTTGCCGGCGGAGGAGAAAAGCGGGTTCATTTCCCGCCCTACTCTCCTAAAAAGAAAAAGAACAGTAAAAAGACTCAGGGCTCCTCTCTATCCACGGGGGCTGCGGGGACAGATGGGTCTACTGCCACTTTGTAAGTGACCAAGCCAAGATCGGCACATCCAGCCCCTCTGCCCCCCCGAGTGCGGAGCCCCCGACTAAGACGAAAAGAGCGCAGGATGGAGCCTCGATAACATCGGGGCCCCTCATTCAGAGGTTACCTGGCATTTTCGAGCCCACTGGCTTTAAACGCTTCCTCATTATTCACTCCACTGATGGCAGCATGTTGGCCAAGGGCAACATGATCCATCAGAGGAAAACAGAGAACATTAGCTAGTGTAATTGATAGAGAGCCGGAGGTGCCTCATTTCTCGGACGGGAGCCTTTTGGCGAATTCGGTGGAACCCTCCAGGGCAGCCAGATAAGTGCTCTTCGGACAGTTGGTGGCACCCCGGTGAGTGTGACGCTGCACTCTACCATGAACTTTGTGAAAGGAGTAGTTTATGCCAGGAAACTTGTGACTACTCCATAGAGGACATCACCTTAGAGCTGGCTGACCATGGGGCGGTCAAGGTCGAATGCGTGATGAGAAAACAGGGAGGGGCCTCGAGACCCACCCTTACACTCTTTGTCACGTTCGACTGTGACAAGCTCCCTGAGTCAGTGCATGCCAGTTGGTACCGCTACCGTGTAAAGGCATTCATGCCACTGCCGCGGCGGTGCTATTACTGTCACTGCTTCAACCATGCGAATCGTTCTTGTAGACGTGCAAAGTCGGGGTCACCCGAAGTCTGTGTAAATTGCTCCAAGGCCGCACACGATAAGTCTAAATCATGTGTGGCCAAGTGTGTCAATTGCGGAGGGCAGCATCCCGCATCTTCAAGGCAATGTGGTGCATATCTTCTTGAGAAAGAAATCCTGGCCATTCAGGCCCAGGATCGACTCTCATTCCGCGAGGCTAAGCACTTGGTCCTGCCACGCCTTGCTCTGCCTGGGATGTCTTATGCCTCAATAGTTAGAAAGACACCCTCTGCTCCTGGCCTATCCAGGCCATGAGCATGGTTGTTTTCGCACCCAGTTGGAGCCCTTCTGCGGGTTCTACTCAACCCGGGTGCTTCCCTGGTAAAGCTGGCGGCAAAAAGGGTTCACACCCAGCCCCAGCTAAAACCAGGGCTCCCCCCTCCCTTTCCCCAGTGTGACCGTTTCCCATAAGGCGAAACAGCCACGCACCTCCACAGAGTCGTTAGACTCACAGGAGGCAACACCCCTGAAGATGGTCGCTAGGCCATCTTCCAGGGTTCCTAAAGCTGTCTCGCGAAAGTAAGACCGCAACAAAGGAGCTTCCACTCCTTCGCCCATGCCTAGTGGTGGGCTGAGTGGCTTGGAGACTGTGGTTCCTTGAAAAAAGGGCCCCCTGCTCCGAAGCCGCAACGCCCGCCTAAGTCCTCGAAGGTGACATCGCTTTGTCTGGCCAACAGCGCCCAGGGTTCTGCCTCCGGGAAGCGTACGGCCATTCCTGTGAGGCCAACGTTGAGAAGCTGTGTAGGCTCGTCTCGTCCCGTTCCCCATTTGCTATTTTTCTGCAGGAGACATTATTTAGAATGATGGAAAAATTTGTTTGTGATATGAACAATGCATAGTGCATGCTATGACAATGTAAAAAATGCCCAGGAAACATTGGAGTGGAAGGGTATTTAAAAACTTTCTCAAAATTATATTTAAGAAACAACATTAATTATTTGCAGAAGATTAATATAGATAAGTCAATAATCATCACCATTGTTTCTTCAATAGATGAATTTATAGTCACTCTATCATCCAAAGTTCTTTCCCTAATACATCACCATTATATTTCTAATTCACAAGCAGTATATGTGAAATATCTTAAAGCAAACTTGGACAACAAAGAAGTCATTCTTGGAGAATTTTCTGAAAAGTACTCCATTGTTGTACAAGACCCAAATCAATGCTCTCACTGGTCAAACACTAGATACTCTACACCTTTTTGTAGTTTATTATTAAAATGAAAACACAAATTGTGTTAACTATAAAAGTTTTTGTTTATCAGGCAGTCATTGACCCATTCAGTAGCTGCAGTTCTTTCATTTCTTAAAGTTTTGCTTCCCATAAATGATATTCTTCCAAAATGCACCAAAGTTTACTATTTTTCAGGTTGTTGTGCTACTCAGTATAAAAATAAGTACAACTTCATAAATCGGTGCTATCAATTTTAGACTGGAATGAATTAGGAATGGAATTTATTTGGTACCAGTCATGGCAAGAATGCGTTACATTCCATCTGATGACATATCAACAATTAAAAAGTAATTGCAATCTGGATTTGAGACTGCTCAAACTTTATCTGGTCCACAAGTATTCCATAAAATTATTCCCAACAGTTTAATGACTGTTAAACATTCAAAAGATCACAGTCAACAGAATATACTGCCCACCAAATTTCAGCTGATATTTCGATTCCTTCCATGACCTACATCAACTATAATACTGGACAATTTGTTGTTTATACCTATGAAGATATTGTTTACATAAGCTTTTATTGAAGAAATCTCAGATGAACATCAAGACTGTAAAATTAACTTCATGCACAAGGTTGCGCAATACAAATTCTCTTTTAGGTCCACTGAGATTATATGTTGGGTATTGATGAATATTTTGTGTGTTGAATGCAGGAGTCTCAATCAATTCCCTTTTAACATAGTGATTCTACAGGTATAGTACAACATAGCCTATCTATACTCTATGCTACAAAGTTCAATATATTTAACCTTGTATAGTGAACAGACCAAGTAAAATATACAAAGAAGTTATGGATTTTAAGAAACAAAAGGGATATTGCTTTTTGGGGGAATTTTCTTTTTCATTTCCATTTACTTTAGGGGTGCTCCCCATTAAAAAATTTAGATGTCAGTAACTTTTTTAATGTTTCTATGTAAAATATTGACATAATTAATTTTAGAGAGCTTAAAATTCTCTTTTGCATGGCTTTTTGTTTACCCTCGTAAAATAGGGGCAAGATACAAGTCTTTATAATTTGGGATAGGGCTGCCAAAACCCACCAAATTGAAATGTCAATAACTTTGCCTCTAATTAAGATATTAAAAAATCTACCCAACACCAATTTTCATCAAAATCTGAGGGTGTGTGGTTTCATTCCTTGCCTGATTTGTCAGAGAATTGGCCTGATGAAATCCTGTAGCTGGTTCCAAGGTTGATTGGAGGCTATCATCGAGGTTATAGTCATTGGATGAGATTGATGGAACATGTCATAAAGACAAACTAAAGCAAATTTGGCAACCCTATCCCCCCAAATAATACCACTTTTATTTCTTCCTGAGACAGTCCTCCTGCGAATGAATTCCATCCACACCCTGCATGTGTATGGGCATACATATATATAGATATATATACCCTCATCATATCTCTTGGGCTAGATTAATGAGCACCATTCTTGCATTACTCATTTTCTGGAAGTCCCGCATCCCCCCATAACTAATACAAATCTGAACAAGTGTGCTAGATCAGATGTTTTCCAATAGTTGGCATTCATGCTCCAGCCATGGGATTTTAAAATTGTTCATATTGACAGTGCTATAAAAAATTTTTACAATTAGTTTTGTGAAAGATTGACACTACTGAACCATTAATCTGATTGCAACCCTCATTCACCTTTGTGACCATTGACCAAATCGAGTATGTTCGACCTCTCACTCCACCGTTGGGGATTTTCCACAGTCGCCATCTAACTAGGCCTGATGTTCACCTCGTATTGATACATCAAGTGCTCCTCCATGAGCTGAATGCTTCTGGGATGCATCCTTTACCTTGCCTCTGTTGAAAGCAGTTTCACTACGTGCAGTTGACTACCATTGAAGTTGAAGATAAAGCTGATATGAAAATGAAAAGATTGTAGCCATTGCATGATTGTTTGGGATGAGTCATATGACTATATCAATGATTGTGCATTATATGTATATACATTTAAATAAAGGTTATTTTGACTTGTCATTTTTTGAGTTGTGTTCTCTGGAACCAATTGATGATGTAGGGTGAAGTATTACTGTATTTTGGCACATGAGGGAACTGGTTTCCTTTTGGTACCTAATCATGCATTTTTCTTTTTTAGCTTAGTTTTTTGTTTTGTGCAGGTTTTTTTTTACTTTTGCTGGTTCTTTTTACTATGGCTAAAAATGTTTAAATCAAAAACAATACAATAATTTATAATTTCTGTCACTTTGCCCTTGATATCAGTTTCTAGAAGAGAACCTCCATTTTGTAATTTTTAGAAAATAATATTTGAAGTTTTAAAATTTTTTGATTTTTTTTTTTTTTTTTTTTAACAAATTTACTTATAAACTAAATTATCCTTAATTTATTTATTTCTTTTCAGAGTGGCTAGTCATGATTTCTGACTATGACTTTCAAAATGCAGATATTTTAGGGGCTAAAAATGATACCAATAACAAAGCATTAATGAAGCCAAACATCTTTAAAGAATCCTTAGATAACTTTTTAATTGAAGGAAAAGAAAATGTTTCTAAAAACAATGGAGCCATTGTGTTGGAGGATTCGCAGGATGATTGTGCAAATTTATTACATCATTTAGATTCTATCCCGGGTGAAAGTTATTCAAATACTGGGAATATTGATAATAGTAATGCTATTACTATCCCTGACTATAAATATCCCTTGCCAGGTAATAACTTAAATCCTAATCCAGTAGAAGAATCAGACAATTTCTCTGACAGGATAACTTCAAGCGATCAAAACACTTTGAATGATCCATTTAATTTCTCTGAGACTTGTGAAAATACAATAATTCCTAAAACATCAGTAATTTTCTCTGATGTCCAAAGCTCTTCTAATAAAGCTACTGTCTTTGATAGTCAAATTTTAGAACAAAATACTAATTATCTAACTTCTCTGAATGATGGTACCATAAATGGAGAAGGTTCCACAAAGTTTAGTATGACCTATCCTGAAAATATAGGTATAAAGTCTAATTCTGATCATTCCTCTGAAAATTTCGTGAATATTTCTGATTTAGCTTTATTGGAAAATGGTGGTAAAAATGCTGAATATACTTTAAAAAAGAACAATTTCATAAAGGATGAAATAAAAAATAAAAATAAGTTTTATAATCCATCTTTAAGCTTACAATTAAATTCTAAGATGATTTCAAAACAAAATATTGAATCCTTAGGAAATTCTGTGCAAAAAAGGGATGAATTAAAATTCTGTCAAGATTCAACCACTCATAGTTCCTGTCAGAAACTTGAAGATAAGGAAATGGATATTGATACACTTAACAATCATTTACCTAAAAAATGTTTAAATTCTCTTCCAAATGATTCAATGGGTTCAAATCTCAGGGCTATAAAACATAGTAGTGATTCATCAAATCCAAGTACTGACTCAAGAAGTTCTACAATTGCATTGCAAATACCAGGTAATAGTCCTTCCAGGTGTGATTTATCCTTAAACAAAGATGCTTCACTTCATTCAGTATTTAATGGATATTTATTGCACTCAAATAAAATGTCTTTAGACAACCAAAATACTGATACTCCCAAATTATCAGGCGAGTTAACATTAACTAGACCTGAGAAAACATGTTCCAAATCTTTACCTGATGCAACTGAGAGTCATCATAGTATATTAGGAGACAATAAAGAGTTAGTAAAGCTTAAAAATCATAAATCTATCATTAAAAATGATAACTTGAATAGCTTAAAATGTTCAAACCTTGATTTGCCATCATCATCTCATATAATTAGTTCTAAATTACCCCAAATTGGAGCCAGCACAAGTGGTAATGAAGAAAAGACCAGCAAAGGTTTGAAAAGGCCTAGTGATGAGGGAAATGAGGCAAGTTATTTTAAAAAACTGAAAATTTCATCAACTAATGAAAATATTAAGGTGAGTTAACTTGTGCTATCTTTTAAGCCATATTAATTTTGATAAATACATTATGAACAGTTTTACATCTTCCTAAATCTAAAATTTCCTTTTGGGCCAGTAATTTTCCTTCTTTTTTCTAACTTGTTAAAAGCAATGGAAGATGGCTACAGGTATGCAAGTCTCTTGTATTCCATGATTTAGGAGAGATATTGGCTGGCAAAACAAAGGATACCTTGGGACTTAACATCATTATCCTCACTAAAGTATGAGGTAACTAATTTGGCTCTCTTAAGGGGAAGTTTCTAAATATTGGTAAAATATAAAATTACTAGAAAGTGGACAAATGGAAATGATAGTGGACCCACTCAGGTGGCATGGTGGTCTTCCTACAGACTGCTCACCTCTCAGTAGAGGGGTTTGTGAGTGAAGTGTATGTTCTCTAGCATTTGTATGTTAATGGGTGGGGTGTAGGAGTGGAAATGACATGTACTGGGTGAGGTGTATAGCAGTTTTCTTAAGAACTGTGCCTATCATCTTTTGGGAGAACCTTTCTTTCAGCATGGTGGGGTGGTTTTTGTGCAGACAGCACTATTATTGCACTATTTTATGTTGAGATCCATTATCTATGTTTGGTGCCAAGACTGAGGATGCATGGTTGTGTTGTGTGGAAAAACTGTCTGTTCATGATTGTCAGGGTTTCTTTGTGTTGCCCGATGCCTGCTTCTCTGACATCAGGCAAAAATTTTGGAATTAGAACCGCACCCTCAGAGATTTTTATGAAAATTGGTGTTGGGTAGATTTTTGGGCTGAAACCACTGAGTCTGAAATCCATTTTCAATATCTTAATTAGAAGCAAAGTTATGGAGATCCCAATTTGGTGGGTTTTGGCAGCTTCCCCAAATATAAAAACATCTCAGCCCCTAATTTACCTAGAAGGTTAAACAAAAAGCTGTTCAAAAGAGAACTTTTAGCTCTTTGAAAGTGAATAAGTCAATATTTTAAATGGAAACAATACTAAAAAAGTTACAGCCATTAAAATTTTTAAATGGGGAGACCCCCAAAGTATATGGAAATGAATTTTTATTTCTAAAAACGCACTATCCCTTTTTTATTTTAAATGCATAATTTCATTTGTATATTTTACTCAACATAACATAATTTCATAGATGACAAAAGCCACAAGGGCCTATCAAAGGTCATCTGCATCCATCTAAATCCTCCAACAAACTGCATAGGATTGTGTCAGATAATGTATTTACAATATATAATTTAAACCATCCACAGGAATGAGTCAAAAACAAAAAGCATCATCATCAAGGCTCATCAAAATCAAAATCACCCATAATATACAATAATAAATAAATGCATCCACAGGAATGAGTCCAGAATACCACCACCACCACCCCATAAAAAACGTTAACCCTCCCTCCCCTTATAATCATCCAATCTGTGCTTGAAAATATTCATGTTTAGACTGTCTACTTGGCAAACTATTCCAGTAATCTACCACTCTGTTAGTGACAAATATTTTCTAACATCCAACCTGCACCTCTGTTTTTTAATTTTCAAGTGGATTCCCTTACTCCTATTACTACCCTCCAACTCAAATAACTTGCCAAATCCAAATTATCCATCCCAGAACAGATTTTAAAAAGCTAAATCATATCTCCCCTTACACACCTTTCAAATGAGAACATATCTAGTACCCTCAGTCATCTCCATATTCAAGGTGCTTCAGGGAAGGCCTAGAACTAATCCCTGAGGTACACCACTGATATTGTTCCTCCACTGTGACCTCACCCCATTCATTACCACTCTCTATTTCCAGTCTTTAAGCCATTCTGCTATCCAATTCAAAACTTTCCCACATATCCTGTCTATTTTTAATTTGTGAACTAGTCTCCTATGTGGAAACCTATCAAAATCTTTGCTAATATCTAAGTATACTACATTAACATTCTCTTTCCCTTATCTAATTGTTTAGTTACACAGTCCATAAAATTGAGTAAATCTGCTAAACACGATCTACCTCTTCTAAACCCATCCTGAACATCATTTATTAACCTAACACTCTAGATGGCTAGAAATTTCCTTCTTAACCATCTTCTCAAGAATTTTACAAGCTATAGAATTTGAGCTTACTGGTTTAAAGTTATTCCGGTGCTCTTTACTTCACTTCTTAAAAATTGGCACTACATTTGCTTATTTCTAATCATTAGGTATTTATCCAAACTCTAGTGATCTAGTATATATCTTCTCAAGAGCTACTGCAATACTTTCTACACCTTCTTTGAGTAACCTAGAATGAATGTTGTCATGTCCAGATGCCTTACTAGTATGTAACTCCAATATAAGCCCTCTAATTATTTCCCTGTTCACATTAATGGTATTCAACGCCACTTTCCTTGACCTAGAATTATCATCAATTAATCTATCTAGGTTAACACTTTTTATCTCCCTCCTTTTTTAAATAAGCAAACCCATTATTTTGATGTTACTATACACTTGGTCTGTTCAATATACAAAGTTAAATATATTGAACTTTTTAGCATCAACCACATATAGAGAAACAACAACTATACATAGTCTCTACTGTACAATACATGTAGAATCACTTGATGTTAGAAGTGAATTTTGCTCTTCCATATGGGTCAAATAATGTAATTGCGACTCATGCATTCAATTGGGGTGTTCTCAACACACTCATAATGTTCATCAAAAGCTGAAAAAACTTTTTGCAACTTCATTCACCAGGTCTGGAGTATGAAGTTAATTTTACGGTCTTGATGTCAAATTTAAAAGAAATTTTTTCCCCAATACAATTCCAACTCAAAAGATCCAGTTGGATTTTCCACATTTGCCAATCACTGACCAAAATCATTCATGATTGCAGGACCACAGGGCACTCATAATATCTGTGTGTACGCACATGGCTAAAATTCCAATCTTCCCCCTTCCTCTCTGGGATCTTTTCTTCAGGGGTTGTTCCCAGAGAGGCTCTGGCCTTCTCGTGGCGAGGGGGGTCAGCCCTGGGCCCCCTAGGGGACCCATGGTGCTGCCAACAAGACTTTTAACATACCTCTCTTTCTTTCCTCCTCTATTACGATCTTCCACTGCCCTTTAGTTCCCCCTCTTCCTTCACCTATCTAGTGGTCCTTATCAATACCCGACCTCTGCTTGTTTAATGGATTGATTCTGAATTGTTCTTTCATGAAGGTGAAAGAGGCTGGGCATCTCCACCGCCTTCGTCTACCGAATGCCCAAGGAGAAACCCATCGTTGGCCCCTTTTCTCCGTGCGTAGGAGAACTCGGGCAGCCTCTTAGGGTTACAAAGATGGTGTGGTGGATCCGTATCCATTCTCCAAGAGGACATACCGGACGTAACTGATTGCATAGTTGCAGTAGTGCCGGGCCCTTGTAGGCCTCCATGGTGGGGAGCCCCGAGGGAGAATGCGAAGTTTTTTTTCTTTTTGCAATGGCTAGCCATAAACCAAAAACCTCCCCTTCTCGTAAGGGTTCTCATGCCAAACGTTCCTTAGCTTCCCTTTCAGCCTTTCCTCGCTCGTTGGACCCCTATTCCAACGAAGTAGACCCAGATCTTGATTATCCTCGCTTTCTTGTCATGAATTCATCATCTGACATCCCACTTGCAAAAGTCGATGTGTTTGACGTCAATGAATCTTTTGAGTCCCGCTGTGGTGAACCCCGCCGGATGTGGTCAAGAGGAAGTGGTGATGTCGTAGTCGAGGTGTCATCCCACTCTCAACACAACCTTGTGCGAAATCTATCTTCGATAGCTGAAATTCCAATAACTGTCTCGCCCCATCTGCGTCTGAATTTTGTCAAAGGTGTCGTCCGTTCAAACGAACTAAAGGACTACGACCCCACCCGCCTTCAGAGTAAGCTCAGTACCCAACGTGTCACACACGTACACAGGGTAACTAAAACATTAGGCTCCACTAAAGTTCCAACCGCCACACTGATTTTAACATTTGAACGACAAGAACTGCGCCAGTATATTAAAGCTGGGTACCTTCGTGTCCCGGTAAGTCCCTACATCGAACTACCCAGACGCTGCTTCAATTGCAATCAATTTGGACATGTTGGCCGAGCTTGTCGGCACCCTCGCTCCTGCGTGAATTGTAGCTCTGACTACCATGGCCCCGAATGCACCAAAACGCCCCACTGTGCCAACTGCGGAGGTACCCACAGTGCTGCGTCGAAACTCTGCTCTATATTTTTATATGAAAAGGAAGTTCTCGCTTTGCGCGACTCCCTACGTCTAGATATAAGAGAGGCCCGCCAGCGTGCCCGAGCACAAACCTCGCCACTCGGCCGGCTCTTCTCTGACGTTTTACGTGATGCTGGACGAAACCGACCATCACGCGCGAGTTCCGACCAGCCTGAAGCACTTCACCCTAGATCTACTCGCAGCGTCGAAAATATTCAGAATATGCAGTCGAAGCATCGCTCTCATACCGAGATAATTAATGTAGCCCCCCTCTCTCCAGCAGCTCTTGCTGGGAGAGACGCTCAGGGTGAGACGCTTGAAGACATCAGGCGCTATTTGAAAGAATCCTCAACATCGACCAGTGAAGGTTCATCCACCCGGCCACGAGACTCAAAGCCCAGTGGTAAGAGAAAGGATTCCTCACCTGGGTCATCGACCACCAAAAAGCGGGCAGCCTCTGGAGCCGACTCGGCCGAACCCCGAGAATCTCCAATGGACTCCTCCCCTATGGTTGAACATTCTCTGCCCTTAAGTCCGTCTCGCCCTTCACAGGACGTAAGCCCCATCCTGATCCAAACGATGGCAGAAATACACCCAGCTCCACACACCTCGCTCAGATCACCTGTTCGTCCCGCTCACCCTTCAAACCAAGATCCGATTGAAGCAGTTGATACTCCAACATCACCAACTGCGGCGGTTGGACCAACTCCTCAGACACCTAAAATACCCTCGACCCATGAATCCGCATCTACCGGCCGAAAATCCCTTCTTGATCTTCCTTTTCCGCCAGGTTGCGAGCCCGAATTACAATCAAGGGCCTCGGTCGGTTCTCCAAAACCCACGAAAAAAACCTCAGTTACTACTCCATCTAGGATTTCTCCCCCTGCAAAAGCAGGATCCTCAAAATCAGCTCTCCGTCTCCCAAGCTCTTTGGGAAGAACCTCAAATACATTATCGGCTTCAAAAGAGAAAAAGATATCCACAGTGGTATCTAATCGTCACACATAATATCTTCCATTTTACAATGGAATTGTCAAGGAGTTCTTCCAAAGTGGGAAGAACTCAAAATTCTTTTGACGACTATCCACCCCGCTGTTATTTGTCTCCAGGAGAATAAACTGGGTATACGGCCCTTTCCGCCGGTACCCGGTTTTCTCACTTTCAACTCTATTGCCCCTGCTGGAAGCCCCTCTCATGGAGGGGTGTCAATCATGGTATCTTCATCCTACCATGTTTCTCTCATCTCCCTACATACTACTCTCCAAGCTGTTGCTGTGAGGGTTTTTCTTACTAAGCTTTTTACCGTTTGCTCTATTTACATACCCCCTTGTTTATCATTGTCAAGATCCGACCTTTTAGAACTTATAGACCAGTTGCCCTCCCCATTCTTATTACTAGGAGATTTTAACGCCCGTCACCCATACTGGGGTGACATCACTCGAAATGCCAAAGGCAGTGTTTTAGAGTCTCTTTTATTATCTGACCTTTGTGTTTCAAATACTGGCGATTTTACCTCTTATCATGTCCAGACGGACTCTTTTAGCTGTGTTGACCTGTCTGTTTGTTCCCCTGATTGCTTCACGGAATTTCGATGGTCAATTCTTGATGATCTCCATGGGAGTGACCACTTCCCTATTGTCTTGTCGGCCCTTCAAGTTAGCCCTCATACAACCATGCCCCTTAAGTGGGACTTAGGTCATGCAGATTGGGAAGGTTTCCAAGAGGCGTCCTTCACAAATGCATCTTTGGGGACCTTCAATGGAGTGGACGCGGCAGTAAAATACTTTACATCGACTATCTACAATGCAGCAACACAAACCATCCCACGGAGGCGACCTGTCACAGGCCGCTCAACCGTGCCCTGGTGGACTTCGACGTGTGCAACAGCTATCAAAAATTACAAGTTAGCCCATGCCCGATTCCGAAAGAACCCAACTTTGTGCAACAAGGTCGACCGAAACCGAGCTCGTGCGCTTCGCCAAAGAACCCTTCGTCAAGCTCGCCGAAATTCATGGCGCAGATACGTTTCATCGATCTCCTCTATGACACCTACTGCTAAGATCTGGAAGAGGATTAATAAGATCAGGGGCCGTTATGCTAATCATCATACCCCCACACTCAACTTAGACGGTTCCTTGGAGAATGACGGCCTGGCGGTCAGCAATGCTTTTGCTGACCATTTCCGCGCCGTCAGCAGTGTCAGCCGTTACGATAAGGCTTTTCAATCCTACAAATCAAAGGAAGAATCTCATTCTCTCAACTTCACAACAAAATCTAACCTTCCGTATAACGCTCTATTCAGCATCTATGAGCTGCAAAGCGCTTTGTCCCTTTGCAGATCTACTTCCCCTGGCCTTGATGAGATCCATTTCGACATGATTCGGCACCTACATCCACACTCTACTCTCTTCCTGCTTGATTTGTACAACCTTATATGGGTGAAGGGTTTTTACCCGTCGTCATGGCGCATTGGGATCATCCTTCCCTTTGTCAAACCGGGCAGGGACGGGTTGAATGCAGATCACTACCGCCCTATAGCTCTCACCAGTTGTTTGAGTAAGTTGCTGGAAAAAATGATATTGGAGCGCCTAAACTGGTTCCTAGAAGCCAATCACCTTCTCTCTCCATTTCAATGTGGCTTCCGCAAAGGTCATAGTACCCTTGACCTACTAGTACATTTCGAGGGATCAGTCCGGAAATCTTTCTCATTAAAGCACCGAGTCCTAGCCATATTTTTCGATATTGAGAAAGCCTACGACACAACATGGAGATACGGCATTTTGAAGCAGTTATACGTCTGGGGGATGAGAGGCCTTTTACCTTCATTTATTCAAAGTTTTTTAGCATCTCGATCCTTCAAGGTACGTGTTGGAGACGCATACTCTGACCTGCAACCCCAAGAGGAGGGAGTTCCTCAGGGCAGTGTTTTAAGTGTCTTATGTTTTATAATTGCCATCAATGATATTATTTCGTCTCTCCCAGAAGGTGTATCGGCAACTCTGTTTGTCGATGATTTAGCACTATACTGTTCCTCACCTCGCCTTTCATCAGCAGCGCGTCGGCTACAACTGGCGGTCGATGCTGTATCCAAAAGAGCACAACTTAAGGGATTCCGCTTTTCCACGACCAAAACCAAAGCAATGTATTTTCACCGAGGCAGAGGAGTTCTTGTTCCGCCATCTATATCCCTACAAGGCGAAGAAATAGAGTTTGTCTCCGAGTTTCGGTTCCTTGGCGTAACTCTCGATCCAAAGTTATCCTGGTTACCACACCTACGCCGACTTCGAACAGGCTGTCTGCGGGCTCTAGACATTTTGAAAGTCCTCTCACACACTTCATGGGGCAGTGACCGACAAACATTGTGGACATTATACACAGCCCTCGTTCAATCCAAATTGGATTATGGCTGTCAAATTTACTCATCGGCTTCCCCTTCAGCCCTTAAAATGCTGAACCCCATTCGAAACCTTGGAGTTCGCCTTTCTAGTGGAGCCTTCCGTACTTCTCCTGTCAACAGCCTTTACTGCGAGAGTGGGGTACTCCCTTTGCCCTACCATAGACTTCAAATCTGCATGCGATACCTCTGCCGAGTACAGCAAGCCCCTGCATCAGAGGTCTACAGATGCCTGTATGCTGCCGAATCAACGGCGGCATATGATAAGTTGCCATCTTTACCCCACCCTTTGAACCTTCGCATAGGAGATCATCTCTTTAACCTGGGTGCTCCAAGGGTCCTTACCCTTCCATCCTTACTGAACCCTAGGTGGCGTGCTCCTCTCCCCACAATATGTACCAACATGTGGAGCATGGAAAAGTCCTCCATGGACCCTCGCATCATTAAAAGCCTGTTCTTAGAGCATTCGATCTCCCACAAACAATGCTGCCCACTCTACACGGATGGCTCTAAGTCGGACGGTGGCGTGGGCGCCGCAGCCATCTACCCAGGAGGAGAATTCTTAACTTTATCTTTGCCGCCAGCAGCATCCATTTTTACCGCTGAACTTTCAGCAATCCTTTTAGCCTTTAGACTCATCCAAATTTTACCTTTTAGTGATTTTGTCATTTTTTCCGACTCAAGGAGTGTCTTACAATCAATTAGATCTTTTAATGCGTCCCATCCCGTGGTCACAGAAATTTGCAACTGGCTGATCCAAAATGCATCCCGATATAGAATTATTTTTTGCTGGGTTCCTGGGCATGTGGGGGTCCTGGGCAACGAGAAGGCTGATCGGCTGGCCCGCTCAGCACATTCTGTGTCCCCTGAGAACTCTGCTCTGCCTTTTAGGGACTACTTTCCTTCAATAAGAAAGTATATTTTTCAACTGTGGCAGAATGAATGGGATGACTGTTCATCATCCAAACTATACAAAATAAAAAATTCTATTCGCTCTTGGCCCTCGAGTCGTCATAGAATGCGGTCGTTGGAGGTGGCCCTTTGCCGAGTTCGCATTGGCCACACGAGACTTACTCACGGCCATCTTGTTTCGGGTGATGCCCATATCAGCCCTTGCTGTCGTTTTTGCGGTGGGGACCAATCGGTTGCCCACCTTTTATTGGATTGTAGCCATTTTACCATTCTCCCGTTGTCCTGTTTCCCGACCCTTTTAACTATTCCTCAACACACCCGTCTTCGATTCATATTGGCGGAGGAATCTTTTAACCCGTCGTTTTTTAAATTTTTGTCACAAAGTGGTCTCCTCCACCTTTTATAGATGATATTTCTCGTTTCACCCTAGCGGCCATATAGAATCCACTTGGATTGGGCAGCCACCCACCGGTAACTTATCTTAAATCTTAAATTCCAATCTTATGGTAGCAAGTATCGGTGACAAAGACATTACATATAAGAATGATGGAAAAATGTGTTTGTGATATGAACAATGTATAGTGCATGCTATGACAATTCAGAAAATGCCCAGAAAACATTGGAGTGAAAGAGTATTTAAAAACTTCCCCAAAATAGTTGAAAGAGAAAACATTAATTAATACAGCTAGGTCAACACTTGGTACCATTGTTTCTTCCACTAATGAATTTATAGCCACTCTATCATCCAAAATTCTTTCCCTAGCATGCCACCATTATATTTCCAATTCATAATCAATTTTCTTAAGGAAAACTTGGACAATAAAGAAGTCGGTGACTTTTCTGAAAAGTACTCCATTGTTGTACAAGATTCAAGTCAATGCTTTCACTTGTCAAACACTAGATACTCTACACCTTTTTTAGTTTATTATTAAAATGAGAACACAAATTGTATTAACTATAAAAGTTCTTTGCTTTATCAGTCAGTCATTGACCCATTCAGTAGCTTGTGTTCATGCATTCTTAAAAACTTTTTCTTACCATAAATGATTTTCTTCTATAATGCACCAAAGTTCACTATTTTTTAGAAGGTTGTGCTGCTCAGTACAAAACTAAGTACAACTTCATAAATGTGCTAGCATTTTTTAGACTTTTGGAATGAATTGTGAATGGAATTTTTTCGGTACTAGTTATGTCAAGAAGGCCTGTGATGGCATTGGAGGTATGGTTAAATGAGCTGCAACTAAGGAGTCTTCAGAGGGTCTATCAATCAGCAATTATAACCTCATTAGAATTTTGTTAATTCTCTGTAAATTATTTGACTGAAATTCAATTGTTTTATTTTCCATCTGATGTCATATCAACAATTAAAGAGTACTTGCAGTCTAGATTTGAGACCTCTCAAAGTTTAACAGGTGCACAAGTATTCTATAAAATTATTCCCAACAGTTTAATGACTGTCAAACATTAAAACCACATTTAATGAAATATACTATCCACTATAGACTACAATACTGGACAATATATTGTTTGTACATATGAAAATATTCCTTACATACAGTTTATTGAAGAAATTTCAGATGAACATAAAGATTGTAAAATTAACTTCATGCCCCAAACCTGGTACATGAAGTTGCGCAAAACAAGTTCTCTTTTTTTTTGTCCACTGATGATACATTTTGGGTATTGATCAAGAAAACTTTTGAGTGTGTTGAGTGCCCCCAAATTGAATGCGAGAGTCAATCACACATTCATTTGACACAAAAGAAGCAGCAAAATTCCCTTTTAACATAAAGGGGTTGTACAGGTATAGTACAGCATAGACTATAGGCAATTTCTTAAAGGTACGAAAAACTTCAATATATTTAACTGTGTATATTGAACAGACTAAGTAAAATATACAAAGAAATTATGTATTTTAAGAAACAAAAGAGATGCTTTCTTTGGAAAAATATATTTTTTTATCTGTATTTACTTTGGGGGGCACCCATTAAAAAATTTAGATGGCCTTAGTAAAATATTGACTTACTGTTAAAGCGCTAAAAATTCTCTTTTGAATGACTTATTGTTTAACCTTTTAGGTAAATTAGGGGACTGAGATAAGAGTGCTTATAATTTGGGGAGCTGCCAAACCCTCCCCCTCAACAAAAGATGTCCATAACTTTGCTTCTAATTTAAGATAATATTTTTAGCCCAAAATCTACCGCTATACCAAAATCTGAGAAGGTATGGTTCCACCCCTTATCTCATTTGTCAGAGACTCGGCCCAAAGTTGGGGTTTGTTACTGTTCTGAGGGTGTTTAGTTTGGATATGGCTTTCAAAGTGAAGTTTTGTTTGTGTTGAGCGAAGGTCATGTGTGGTTCTAAAGTGACACCCAGGAGAGTGGTGTTATGGTTGAGTGGGATGAGTTGACTAGGGAGCAATATGTTTGGCAGTTGGATTATTTTAGGTTAAGGGTAACTGATAATTTTTATGAGAAGTGGACATTTTTCTTAGGTGAACCATTTTAATGTTAAAGATAACTAGATTTCTGGAGGCTGTGCAGAAATCAGTGTAGATATTTAGTCAGACTGTTTGGCTAATGGAGAAGGGTATCTCATGCATGAAGAGGGTGAGAAAGAGGATGGCCTCCTGAGATAACCCAGTGGGGATCCCCCCTCCCCCCCGTAAGGGCTGCGGCAATATGCCATCCTGGCCACCGTGCTGACAGGACTCAGCACCCCGTCCGACCCTAGCTTGGCCTCTTCTCCTTCCTTCAGACACTTGTGTTTCCCCCCTGTTTCCTCGCTTTTCCCACAACTTTCTCTGGTCAGCCTCTAATTTCGCAGGGTAGATGATGACCTTCTTCTCAGCCAACTATCCTGGATCGGGGCTGAGGGGGAAAGGGACAATGTTGCCTAACCCTTAAGCTGCGGTTTGGGATGGTGGGTTTATAACAACCTGCTTCATCCCTACCCATACCTTCCTCACATCCCCTTTCCTTCTCACTTCACCATCTATTTTTATTTTACACTGTGCCCAATGTGGAGCCGCCATGCTGAAGGCCTGCCAGGTCACGAGGCGGGAGGGGTGGCTTTAAATGGCAGCCCCTAGCTCTGCCAGGCCCGTATGCACCCCTTGCAGAGCGGGCTACTGTGAGGGGTGATGAGCGTTTGCTTCCCTTAAGAAAAAGAGGGTCACCATGCCCATGAATGAAAACTTACAAAAACAAAAATCTCTCCCCGTTTCCCCTTTAAGAACAATGGAGCCACCCTCAGGCAGCTCCACAGGGAAAATGGAGGTTCCCCCCCTGTGGTTTCCCAAGAAACCCTCCATAACTGTTCATCCGGAGCCCCGTAAGGGGCAAGGCGATTTGCCATCCTGGCCGCCGTGCTGACGGGATTCAGCGCCCCGTCCGGCCCCAGCTTAGCCTCTCTTCCTTCTTTCAGATAGCTTGTATTCCTATCCTACCTCGTCGCTTTTCATACAACCTCTCCCACAACTTTCTCTGGTCAGCCTCTAATTTCACAGGGTAGAAGCTGACCTTCTTCTCAGCCATTCGTCCCGGATCGGGGCTGAGGAGGGAGGGGACAATGTCCCCTAACCCCTGAGCTCCGGTCTGGGGTGGTTGGCTTTAAACAACCTGCTTCATCCCCACCCATACCTTCCTCACATCCCTTTTCCTCTCATCTTCAAAATCTATCTTTTTTACGCCGTGTTCAAGGTGGAGCCGCCATGCTGAAGGACCTGCCAGGCCACCAGGCGGGAGGGGTAGTCCCAAATGGTGGCGCCTGGCTCTGCCGGGCCTGTAAGCACCTCTTGCAATGCGGGCTACTGCAAGAGGTGGTGAGCGATTGCGTCCCGTAAAACAAAGAGGGTCACCATGCCCAATGATGCCCCCCCAAAAAACACCTCCCCTTAATTCCCCCTAAAACAACGGATCCGCCCTCGTGCAGCTCCTCAGAAAAGATGGAGGTCCCCCCTCCCCCTGTGCTTGCGCAGGGGACCCTCCATACCACTTTAACCGGAGAGGAGGCTTACTCCTCTCCTACGCCTATGGGTGTAGGGGACTCCCCCTCACCCCCTTCTCTGGAGGTGCTTTCGGGCACCTCGCTTCTTCCAGCGGCAGTCCCCTCTTTTCTTTCCATGGGGACTGCCAAGAAAGCCAGCAGGCAGCCCTTAGCCAGCCGCTCCCCATCGAAGCGGCTCGGTAGGGCAAACTCCCTTAGGGGGAAGAGGGAAGCCAGGCCCCTTTGGTCGCTTCCAGCAAAAGACCTGCTGGCAAGGATATTGAACCTTGCCCGGGTTAAGGCCTGTGCCTCCCCACAAAAGACTCTTGACGCGGCCAAGGGGACCTGCGATGTCCTGGGAGGGGATGGCCAACTGGAGGCCCCTCCTGTGATAGACATGGTCCTTGAGGAGACCCAGCCTCAGATGGTAGGGCCTTCCATGGGGGGGAATCCGGGCTCTGCGCCAAGCACCGAACCCGAATCCGCCCCTATGCAAGGTTCCCCTCAAACGGCTGAGGACTCCGAGGCAGTACAAGGAGGGAAGGGATTCCTCCGACAGGTGCCCCCACGACTACCAGGAACTTATCCATTTCGGAGAGGGACCTGGCTGAGGCCGGCCCATCTGGCATGGGGGCTTCTGCCGGTGGAGGTGAGAAGCGGGTTCATTCCCCGCCCTACTCTCCAAAAAAGAAAAAGACAAAGAAGACTCGGGGCTCCTCTCCATCCGCGGGGACTGCGGGGACGGATGGGTCTACTGCCACTTTGGGGGGTGACCAAGCCAAGATTGGCACATCCGGCCCCTCTACCCCAGCGTGTGTGGAGCCCCTGACTAAGACTAACACCAAAAGTGCACAGGGCGGAGCCTCGATGACATCGGGGCCCCTCATTCAGAGGTTACCTGGTATTTTCGAGCCTGCTGGCTTCAAACGCTTCCTCGTTATTCGCTCCAATGATGGCACCATGTTGTATAAGGGCAACATGATCCATCAGAGGAGAGGATTAGCTAGTGCAATTGTTAGAGAGCCGAAGGTGACCCGTTTCTCGGACGGGAGCCTTCTGGCGAATGCGGCAAATCCCGCCGAGGCGGCCAAGATATGTGCTTTTCAGACACTTCATGGCACCCCGGGGAGTGTGACGCCACACTCTACCATGAACTTTTTGAAAGGAGTAGTTTATGCTAGGGAACTCGTTGACTACTCCATTGAGGACATTGTAGCGGGCCGAAAAATATATCTCTAACCTCAATCGATCCAACCCGCTTCCTACACTGTCCGGACGTGAGAAATCGAGGGAGAATGAAACGGATTGTATATACAGTCCCTTTACTTACAAAAGAATACAGTTATATTTACAGCAATTTTATATTTACAAGGGCAGTGTGCACACTTCAAAATGAGGCCAAATTTCCCCAATCCAAATACGATACCAAAAGAGAATTTTATAACAGGCAAATACAAGAAATTTACTTATATATCTACACAAAACATAAAAAACACAACAACAACCGAACGAAAAGGGGCACGCGCTATCACTTGTGTGCTGGAGGTGGGTGGTAGTAGGCTAACTTAGAAGGAGGCAGGATTGTCAACGAAGGCGGGTATGGTGGTCCAGGTGGTTAGCGAGGTATGAAAGCCCTCCGTCTCAGGGCTGGGCGGAGCACTCGTCTAGAGAACCCTTCTTGCAGTCTGTCCAGGCTTCCACTCTCTGAAGAAGAGATATATCCTCCGTTCATGATCCATTTACTTATACATGGAAGGGAAACTAATAAGTGGGCATTACCCCTGTAAATTTATCGACTATCTTACCTCTAAATGTATATCCAAACAATCCTCAGCATCAACAATTCTCCAAATATTTAACTCTAAAAACTACTCTTTCAAAGTATAATCTTTTGATAAAAGATTATTTTAAACAAAGTACAATCTGAGAAAGAGAAAACAATTTTAATACATGAAATCAAATACATATATATACAAAGAGAAAATATAAAAAAACCTCATTCCCACTCACACACACATTCTTACAGAGGGAGGGAGAGGGTACTGAGAAAAGGGGTGGGAGAATGGCCCTTTTACACACACTCACATTCGCTCCACCACAACATCACCCTAGAGCTGGCTGACCATGGGGCGGTCAAGGTCAAACGTGTGATGAGAAAACAGGGAGGGGCCTCGAGACTCACCCCTAAACTCTTCGTCACGTTCGACTGTGACAAGCTCCCTAAGTCAGTGCGTGTCGGTTGGTACCGCTACCGCGTGAAGGCATTCGTGCCACTGCCGCGGCGGTGCTATTACTGTCACCGCTTTGGACATACGAATCGCTCATGTAGATGTGCAAAGTCGGGGTCACCCAAAGTCTGTGTAAATTGCTCCAAGGTCACACACAATAAGTCCAAATCATGTGTGGCCAAGTGTGTCAATTGCGGAGAGGCGCACCCTGCTTCTTCGAAGCAATGTGGTGCATATCTCCTTGAGAAAGACACACAATCAATCACTACCAATTCAAACGGTTCTTTTGCATCAACTTTCAACATCGGTGGTTTCACTTGCACACCTTGCACCTTTCACACGTAGTTGCAACATCATTCACAACAGTTCTCAGAAACGGATTGAACACACGCTCCTTCATACACTCCCACAGCTTAAACTTACCCATATGCCCATAATTATCATGCACAACCTTCACCAGACCAATCATACCAACTAAGGACATCACAGGTACATACATATCATCACCACCCTTCACATGCCTCACAAAATATACAACATCCATACAAACAACAAAATCCTTAGCATACCTTTTAAAATCACTTAAACACTCTGGCCATTCTTTCAAATCAACCCGCATCATTATACACCTCTTCAACTCACTAACAAAAGGACACATCTCTTGCATCTCTAGAATATCATCATCACTTAAAATCTCATTCTCATCATCCATGACCAACTCAATCATGCCACAAAATTTGACAACATTCTTTGCACACTCATTCAACTTCATCACCTCACATTCACCTTTCATAAGACAATCCTTATCAGCATCCAAAGACAAATCATTTAATCTCATAAAGTCTACACCAAGCAAGAAACAACACGGCATTTGCTCATCCTTCAGAATCACAAAGTCATGCTTCACATTCACACCATTACCCAAACTCACTTTCAGACTAACCTGTTCCCATGCCACTATCATGCCATTCCCTAATCCACTTATCCGTAACTTCACAGGTTTATGCTCGCAACATTTAAACTCATCATACTTACTCAGAATCCTCTCATTCACTAAAGACACCTGCGCTCCAGTATCAATCAAACCACAGAACAACCTTTCACCAACTTTCACTCTCGCTTCCATCATATCAGGTCCACCATGTTCGCAATAAACCGAAGGAACAAGCACACCAACATCAGCACTGATATCCACACTGTCATTAACTCCCATATCATCACTCACCACACGCTCATCTTCATCCAGACAATCATTCTTCTCTCTTATATATGAACACTTTTAATCACCCAATTGTAGTGCACACCGCTCAAACATTGCAGATGTACCACATTAGGATTCAAACCCTTCATCTTCTCATCCTTGTACACAATCGGCCTCTCACCACCAAAGTGCACATAAACAATCACTCCATACAAACGACTCACTACAATCAACACTTCCTGAAATGGTGGGACCCCTTGCATACACATCGCTCTCAATTCTTTCATGAAGTTCCGCACCTTTGCCATACCAATGCTTTCAGGCTTCCTACACACTTCATTCATTACCTCCTTCCTTAAATCATCTACACTATCGGGCACTCTCACATCTACTCCATCACTCTTCAAATCTTGCAAACCATTCCATACACTCTCAAACAAGGAATCACCACCACCCTTACTCTCTTTTCCATTCATAATCCCTTTCGGCAAATATTCAGGATCACTCACTCCACACACATTTTCATCATTCGTACCAGGATACCTTGACATCAAATCAGCCACTCCATTCTGTTCACCAGGCACATACTCAATCACATAGTCAAAGTCACTCAAATCTTCCAAAGTCCTTGCAATCCTACTATCAGCCCACTTCATACGCTGCAGATACACAAGAGGTTGATGATCGGTTTTTATCACAAACCTCACACCATACAAAAATGGACGCAACACTTTCAAACAATATCTTATCGCAGCCAGCTCTCGTTCCACAGTTGAATACTTTCGTTCTGCAACATTCATAGCCTTGGATACATACCCAATTATTCGCCTGACATTCTCTCCATTCAAACGCTGCTCTTGCATCAGAAAACCTCCCATACAATACCCACTCGCATCTGTATACAGTTCAAGCATTTTAGCATTTACACTATAATCTGGGTAAGCCAATTCAACATCTTCAGCCGCTGCCTCTTTCAGTCTCTCATACGCCTCATTCATCTTATCATTCCACTTGACAACCGTACTACCTTTCTTGCCCATCCACTCAGTCAGAGGCTTACTCACACCAGAACAATCACGTATAAACTTTCGCTGGAACTCAATCAAACCCCAAAATGACTTCAGTTGCTTCACAGTCACCGGTTTAGGAAACATTCGCACCTTCTCAACATACTTCGATGATTTTCGCAATCCATTCTCACTCACCATATGCCCAAGGAATTCCACTTCTTTCGCAAACCATTCACACTTCGCCACTTTCACCTTCACACCAACACTCTCCAACGTTCTCAACACATCATTCACCAATCTCATATGCTCCTCAAAAGTCTCAGTCCCACTCACGCACACATTCTTACAGAGGGAGGGAGAGGGTACTGAGAAAAGGGGTGGGAGAATGGCCCTTTTACACACACTCACATTCGCTCCACCACAACATCACCCTAGAGCTGGCTGACCATGGAGCGGTCAAGGTCGAACATGTGATGAGAAAACAGGGAGGGGCCTCGAGACCCACCCCTAAACTCTTCGTCATGTTCGACTGTGACAAGCTCCCTGAGTCGGTGCGTGTCGGTTGGTACCGCTACCGCGTGAAGGCATTCGTGCTACTGCCGCGGCGGTGCTATTACTGTCACCGCTTTGGACATACGAATCGCTCATGTAGATGTGCAAAGTCGGGGTCACCCAAAGTCTGTGTAAATTGCTCCAAGGTCACACACGATAAGTCCAAATCGTGTGTGGCCAAGTGTGTCAATTGCGGAGAGCCGCACCCTGCTTCTTCGAAGCAATGTGGTGCATATCTCCTTGAGAAAGAAATCCTGGCCATCCGGCCCAGAATCGACTCTCATTCCGCGAGGCTAAGGACTTGGTCCTGGCGCGCCCGGCTCTGCCTGGGACGTCATATGCCTCAATAGTTAGAAAGGCACCCTCTGCTCCTGGCCCATCCAGGCCACAGAGCAGGGTTGTTTCCGGGCCCATTCGTAGCCCTTCTGCGGGCTCTACCCAACCCGGGCGCTCCCCTGGTAAAGCTGGCGGCAAAAAAGGTTCATACCCAGCCCCGGCTAAAACCAGGGCTCCCCCCTCTTTCCCCAGCGTGACCGTTTCCCGTAAGGCGAAATGGTCACACGCCTCCACCGAGTCAGACTCACAGGAGGCAACACCCCTGAAGATGGTCGCTAGGCCATCTTCCAGGGTTCCTAAAGCTGTCCCCCGAAAGGAGGTCAGCAACAAAGGAGCTTCGGCCTTTTCGCCCACCCCCCGAGGTGGAGCGAGTGGCTCGGAGACGGTGGTTCCTCGAAAAGAGGGCCCCCCGCCTCCGAAGCCGCAAAGCCCGCCTAAGGTTTTGAGGTGGAGGGAGGAAAAGACTCGCATGGCGAGCCCAATCTCCCCGAATAAGTCCTCAAAGGCGACAGCACCTTCAGCGCTTTGTCCGGCCAACAGCGCCTGGGGTTCTGCCCCCGGGAAGCGTACGGCCATTCCCGTGAGGGTCTTCAGATCGAGGAGGGCCCCCGCGTCTCCTCCGAGCTAGGCCTGGAGGGCATATTCCTTCAATGGAATTGCTGTGGACTCCGGGCCAACTGGGAGGAGCTGCGGAGGTTCGTCTCGTCCCGCTCCCCGTTAGCTATCTTTTTGCAGGAGACCATGCTAGGCGCGTGCGCCCTGCCTGCCCTCCCGGGGTATAAGGGTCTTGCGACCCCACCACCGCAGGATGGCCTGGGCTGGGGGATGCGCGGTTTACACCCGGCATGATGTCTCCTTTCATCCTTTCTCTTTAGATACCCCCTTCCAGGCTGTGGCTGTGCAGCTGCACCTGGATAGGAGGTATACTATCATTTCTGCGTACATTCCACCGTCAGCTGACTTTGACGCGGGGGACTTCCGCCGCGTCGTGGCACGGTTGCCGAGGCCCTATCTCTTGCTTGGAGATCTGAACGGCATGCATCCTCTCTGGGGAGATTACTCCATAAATCCCAGGGGACAAGTCCTTGCCGATCTGATCGAAGAGCTTGAGATGGGTGTCCTAAACGTGGATGAGTTTACGCATGACTGTCCGAGAACCGCTTCATTTTCTTGCCTTGACCTATCTTTGTGCTCTTCAGGAGGAAGCACAGCCTGATTTTGATTGGGGGGTGGTCGATGACCTCCATGGTAGTGATAACTTTCCCATTCAAATATCATTTTCAGGGCAGCTGCAGCCTGAGAGCCCACCTTGGTGGTGCTTGGCGCGGGCACGGTGGCCTGCATTTCAAGCAATAACTGAATTCTCTATCTCAGTCGAGGAGTTTAGGTCGGTAGATGAGGCCGTTGAGTTCTTCTCCGGCAACCTCATCGCCGTGGGCCTGACTACTATTCCTAGGACGTCTGGCCGTTTTTCACGCCGACCACTCCCATGGTGGTCGGCTGAGTGTTAGACGGCCCTCAAACAGAAGCGTTATGCCTATAAGCGCTGCCCGAACGATTTCACTGTCGCTGAATTTCGTTGGGCTATGGCTAGGTTCCCGTATATTTCGAAGCACGCCCGCCGCTCTTCTTGGCGGGCATACGTGTCTTCACTTCACGGGAAGACCCTTTTAGCTGAGGTGTGGAAGCGAGTGAAAGGATTCGGGGCAAGTTCTCGCAAAACCTCCCTCCCGTTCTCCAGGAGAATGGGACCGCAATCTCGGACCCCGCGTCCGTGGCAGAATCCTTAGCGACCGCCTTTTCCGCATTCTCTAGCCGTGATGCTGCTCCGCCAGCATTCAATGCACGTCGTGATGTCGCGGAAGGCCGCCGGCTGGACTTTACCTCCAGAGGCGGAGAACCCTTCAACGACAAGTTTACTGTGAGTGAGTTGCGTTCCGCTCTCGCTTCGTGCGCGGACACCGCCCATGGTCCGGACGATGTCCCGTACGCCATGCTTCGACACCTGGGTGAGCGAGGCATGGCCTTTCTGTTAGATTTGTTCAACAGGATCTGGGTGGAAGGTCTTCTCCCAGACTCCTAGCGAATCGCTACTGTGCTCGCCTTTCGCAAACCGGGGAGAGATCACTCTACCGTAACCAGTTTCCGCCCAATCTCTCTAACCTCTTGCGTGTGCAAGTTGATGGAGAAATTGGTAAATGTTAGATTAGCCTTTTTCCTGGACAGCGCAGGCCATCTGTCTTCCCAACAGTGCGGCTTCCGCAAGTTCCACTCCACGTCGGATGCTCTGCTCCGACTGGAAAATGCCGTCTACGAGGCTTTCCTTCGTAGACAGCACTACGCCACGGTGTTTTTCGATCTGGAGAAGGCCTATGATACCGCATGGCGATACGGTATCATGGAGACTCTCCACACGATGGAGGCAAGGGGACGCCTCCCAATGTTTATATCTGATTTTTGCGAGATCGTCGATTCCCCGTACGGGTGGGGGGAGCCCTCTCCGGCCCAAAGGAGCAGGAAGAGGGTCTCCCGCAGGGAAGTGTCCTCAGTGTCTCACTCTTTGCCCTGAGCATCAACGGCATCACCTCGGTGCTGCCGGAAGATGTTCTCGCTACGCTCTATGTGGACGACCTTTCGATCTCTTTTGGCGCGGCTCAGTTGCCAACTCTGGAGCGTGGACTCCAACAGGCATTGAACCGCGTCTCTCGCTATGCCGAAGCGCACAGGTTTCGGTTTTCTGTGGCCAAGACTAAGGTGGTGCACTTCTGCCGCCATCCACGGCTTTTTCTTTTTAGGAGTGGCGGGCAGGAAATGGACCTGCATCTCCCTTCCCCCAGCAGGAGCTGCCATGCCAGATGGGCCGGCCTCTGCAAGGTCCTTTGCTGAGATGGTGAAGGTCCCAGCAGTTGTGGGGGCACCAACTGGAGGAGATCCCTTCACTGCTTGTGATGTCTTAGCAGCCGACCCTTCTGGCGAGGCCCCGCACAGGAGCAGAATCGGGCTCGGTGTTTGATGCCGAGCACGAATCTGCCCATATGGAAGGCCCCACCTTCTGAGGCTGGACTGCATCAGTGAGCATGTCTATCTCAGGGGAGCCTCCATTTGACCCTCCCCCTCCATGACATCATGGGTCATGTCAGTTTTGTCCATGTTCTTTGGGGGAGCATAGGCCTTCACCCCTGCTAGATTTAATATTTGGGCTAACAGGTCTTTAGAGGGAAGCGGCTGATGGGGCCTTTCTTCCCTCTCCCCCTTAAGGGGGTTTGCCCTACTGAGCCACTTACACTGGGAGCAGCCGGTTATGGGATGCCCGCTGGCTTTCCTGGCAGTCCCCCATGAAAGCAAAGGCAGGACTGCCAGATTTGAGATGGAGTCACGTGGTGACTCCAAGGAAGGTGGTGAGGGGAGTCGCCTGCACCCGTAGGCACTGGAGAGGAGTAAGCCTCCTCTCCGGATGAACATTTTTTTTTTATGAGCTCATCTGGCGAAAGCCTACTTGGGCATTAGTCGCCGTATTAAAACTGGCCTGGTTCTAGGCTACTTTAAAATAAAATTACAGAAAAAAAAACCACCCAAAAAAGGAGGAAAGGAAGCAAGGTGGTGCGTCGGGGAGAGGTCCTCCCGGCGCAGGAGCGTGAAACCGAGGGGAAGAAAAAAAACAAAACAAAAAAAAAACAACAAACAAACTTTGCTTAAATAATAGGGAGAAGGCCGGCCTCCCCCAAGAAGTCAACAAGTCCACAAGTCAATGTGCACGAATCTGTCCCGAGTAGAAGGGACAGGCGGTAGCGACCCCGCCCATCCCAGTACCGGGACAGGTATCGTGCGCGAAGATCACCCAGACTGGGACATTCGACAAGAATGTGCCGAACAGTCTGGGGGACGACGCAGTCGTTGCAATAGGGCGCAGGCGAGTGCTCCATCAAATAGCGATGCGTCACACGAGTGTGTCCGATTCGGAGACGACAGAAAGCAACCTGAAGCCGCCGCGGCATTGGGGGATAGGTCCATGGAAACAGTCGCGGCGCAATGGCACGCAACTTTAAGTTCCCTTCGACCGTCTCCCATCTTCTTTGCCAAGCAGTCCGAAGAGCTGCCCGTATTCCTGCCATGTAGTCGGTGTGAGGAAGAGCGAAACGCTGGTCCGGTCGCAGAGTCTTCGCGGACTCTTTGGCGCCCTCATTCCCCGCAATTCCTACATGTCAGGAACCCAGCAGAAGATAATCTCGACATCTGCCCGGCTCGCCAAAACCGTGGCGTCACGGATATCGCGAACCAGGGGATGCGGAGATTCCAATGCCCCGAGAGCACTCAGGGCGCTTTGTGAGTCGCTATAGATCACAAACCGGTCTCCGAACCGGGCACGTCGCGTAATCTCCCGTACCGAGTGGTGTATTGCCACCAGCTCGGCCGTGAAGACAGACGCAGCGCCTGGTAGAGCCCCGCTGACTTCAAACAGAGGGAATACGGTGTGGAAGCCGACCCACTCTTGGGACTTGGAGCCATCCGTATACACTGGCACGGTTCCAGCGTGACACGATGTGTGCTCCAAAAAAGTCGAACGCAATACTCCCGGCGCAGTACAAGCTTGGGGAGCAGGGGCGCCACCGGCCCGAGAGATATCTACCTCACGAGGTTTCCTGGCCCTAAACCCAAAGGGCTTAGGGTATGACTGGCGTCTCTCGGCGGCATAGGCACCATCGAGATCAGCTGCGGATGCAGTGAGAGCTGTTGGCGACTGAGGGAGGCAACGGGCTCGCGTGTACAGGTGAGTGATGCACGGCACGCGGCGCAGAGCGAGTGGCATCTCCCCAGCATCGACCAACAGGCTCTCAATGGGAGAAGTGGGGAAGGCACCGGTCGCAAGGCAAAGGCCAGTGTGGTGGATCGAATCCACCTTCCGCAATAAACGCTCCGCTGCGGATGCATAAAACTCGCATCCGTAGTCGAGCTTCGAACGAACAAACGATCGATAAAAAAGTAGGGCAGTAGCCCTATCAGCGCCCCAAGGGCTGAACGTCACGCAACGGAGAATGTCCATGGCGCGGGTACAAGAGACCCTAAGGCTGCGAATATGAGCCTCCCAGGTGAGGCGTTGGTCGAATACAAGACCAAGGAAACGGTGCGACTCAACCACATCCAGGCGCACCCCATTAAGAAACAAATCTGGGTCGTGGTGAAGCCGTGGATGGCGGCAGAAGTGCACCACCTTAGTCTTGGCCACAGAAAACCGAAGCCAAAATTGGCATGTCCGGCCCCGGTGCTTGCCTGAGCAGGGAATCCCAAAATAAGACCATAAGTGCGCAGAGCGGAGCCTTAATTACATCGGGGCCCCTCATTCAGAGGTTACCTGGCATTTTTGAGCCTGCTGGCTTCAAACGCTTCTTAATTATTCACTCCACTGATGGCATCTTGTTGGCCAAGGGCAATATGATCCATCAGAGGAGAGCTTTAGCTGGTATAATTGGTAGAGAGCCGAAGGTGACAGGTTTCTCGGATGAGAGCCTTCTGGGAAATGCAGCGGATGCATGCGAGGTCTCCAAGATAAGTGCTCTTCGGACAGTTGATGGTACCCCGGGGAGTGTGGCGCCGCACTCTACCATGAACTTTGCGAAATGAGTAGTTTATATAAGGAACCTTGTGGACTACTCCATAGAAGATATCACTCTAGAGCTGGCCGACCAATTGGCGGTCAAGGTCAATCAAGTGATGAGAAAACAGGGAGGGGCCTCAAGACCCACCCCTACACTCTTCATCCCGTTGACAAGCTCCCTGAGTTGGTGCATGCTGGTTGGTACCGCTACCGTGTGAAGGCATTCGTGCCACTGCTGCGGAGGTGCTACTACTCTTACCCCTTTGGCCATATGAATCACTCATGTAGATGTGCAAAGTCGGGGTCACCCAAAGTATGTGTAAATTGCTCTAAGGCCGCACACAATAAGTCCAAATTGTGTGTGGCCAAGTGTGTCAATTACAGAGAGCAGCACCTGGCTTCTTCAAAGCAATGTAGTGCATATCTCCTTGAGAAAGAAATCCTGGCCATTTAGGCCCAGGATGGCCTCTCATTCCGCGAGGCTAAGGACTTAGTCCTGGTGTGCCCGGCTCTGCCTGGGCACTCCTGGCCCATCCAGGCCAAAGAGCACGGTTGTTTCCGCACCCATTCGGAGCCCTTCTGCAGGTTCTAATCAACCCGGGCGCTCCTCTGGTAAAGCTGGCAGCACAAAGTGTTCACACCCAGCCCCGTCTAAAACCAGGGCTCCCCCCCTTCCCCCAGTGTAAATGTTTCCCGAAAGGTGAAACCGCCATGCGCTTCCACTGTCGTTAGGCTCACAGGAGGCAACACCCCTGAAGTTGGTCGCCAACCTACTTCCGAGGTTCTGAAAGCAGGACAGCAACAAAGGAGCTTTGGTTCCTTTGCTCACGCCTAGTGGTGGGCTGAGTGGCTCGGAGACAGTGGATCCTGCACGGTTTACACCAAGCATGATGTCTCCGTTCTTTTCACTTTAGATACCTCTTTTCAGGCAGTGGCTGTGCAGCTTCACCTGGATAGGAGTTATACTGTTATTTCTGCATACATTCCACCATCGCGTAGTGGCACAGTTGCCGAGGCCCTTTCTCTTGCTTGGAGATCTGAAGGGCAGACGACCTCTCTGGGGAGACTACTCAATAAATCCCAGGGGACAACAACTTGCCGATCTGATCGAAGAGTTTGAGATGGGTGTCCTAAATGTGGATGAGTTTACGCATCACTGCCCGAGGACCACTTCATTTTCTTGCCTTGATCTCTCTCTATGCTCTTCGGATGCACAGCCTGATTTTGATTGGGGGTGGTCGATGACCTTCATGGTAGTGATAACTTTCCCATTCAAATATCATTTTCAGGGCAGCTGCAGCCTGAGAGCCCACCTTGGTGGTGCTTGGCGCGGGCACGGTGGCCTGCATTTCAAGCAATAACTGAATTCTCTATCTTAGTTGAGGAGTTTAGGTCGGTAAATGAGGCCGTTGAGTTCTTCTCCGGCAACCTCATCGCCGTGGGCCTGACTACTATTCCCAGAACGTCTGTCCATTTTTCACGCCGACCACTCCCGTGGTGGTCGGCCGAGTGTGAGACGGCCCTCAAACAGAAGCGTTATGCCTACATGCGCTATAAGCGCCGCCCGAACGATTTCACTGTCGCTGAATTTCGTCAGTCTAGTGCTAGGTTCCAGTATATTTCGAAGCACGCCCGCTGCTCTTCTTGGCGGGCATATGTGTCTTCACCTAACGGGAAGAGCACTCTAGCTTGGCGCGGGCACGGTGGCCTGCATTTCAAGCAATAACTGAATTCTCTATCTTAGTTGAGGAGTTTAGGTCGGTAAATGAGGCCGTTGAGTTCTTCTCCGGCAACCTCATCGCCGTGGGCCTGACTACTATTCCCAGAACGTCTGTCCATTTTTCACGCCGACCACTCCCGTGGTGGTCGGCCGAGTGTGAGACGGCCCTCAAACAGAAGCGTTATGCCTACATGCGCTATAAGCGCCGCCCGAACGATTTCACTGTCGCTGAATTTCGTCAGCCTAGTGCTAGGTTCCAGTATATTTCGAAGCACGCCCGCTGCTCTTCTTGGCGGGCATATGTGTCTTCACCTAACGGGAAGAGCACTCTAGCAGAAGTTTTGAAGCGAGTCAAAAGGATTAGGCAAGTTCTCGCAGTACCCCCCTCCTGTTCTCCAGGAGAATGGGACCGCAATCACGGACCCTGCATCCGTGGCGGAATCCTTCACGACCGCTTTCTCCGGATTCTCTAGCCGGGATCCTGCTCCGCCAGCATTCAATGCACATTGTGATGCCGTGGAAGGCCGCCGGCTGGACTTAACCTTCAGAGGCGGAGAAACTTTCAACGACAGGTTTACTGTGAGTGAGTTGCGTTCCGCTCTTGCTTCGTGCGCGGACACCGCCCATTGTCGGGGCGATGTCCCGTACGCCATGGTTCGACACACCTGGAAGAGCGAGGCATGGCCTTTCTCTTAGATTCGTTCAACAAGATCTGGGTGGAGGGATCCTCCCAGATTTCTGGCGAATCGCTACTCGCCTTTCGCAAACTGGGGAGAGATCACTCTACTCCAGCTGGTTTCCGCCCAATCTCTCTAAACTCTTCCATGTGCAAATTGATGGAGAAATTGGTAAATGTTAGATTAGCCTTTTTCCTGGACAGCGGAGGCCATCTGTCTTCTGCACAGTGTGGCTTCCGCAAGTTCCACTCCACGTCGGATGCTCTGCTCCGACTGGAAAATGCCGTCTGCGAGGCCTTCCTTCGTAAACAGCACTACACTATGGTGTTTTTCGATCTGGAGATGCCTATGATACCGCATGGTGATATGGTATCATGGAGACTCTCCACACGATGGGGGCGAGGGTACGCCTCCCAATGTTTATATGTGAATTTTTGCGAGATCGTCGATTCCACGTACTGGTGGGGGGAGCCCTCTCCGGCCCAATAGAGCAGGAAGAGGGTGTCCCGCAGGGAAGTGTCCTCAGTGTGACACACTTTGCTGAGCCGAGCGTGTATTGCGGAAGGTGGACTCGATCCACCACACCGGCCTTCGCCAGGCGACCGGTGCTCTCCGCACTTCCTCCATTGAGAGCCTTCTAGTCCATGTTGGGGAGATGCCACTCGCTCTACGCCGTGCACAGTGCATCATTCGTCTGTACGCTCGAGCCCGGCCCCTCCCTCATTCGCCAACAGCTCTCACTGAATCCGCAGTTGATTTGGACGGTGCCTCTTCCGCCGAGAGGCGTTAGTCATACCCTAAGCCCTTTGGGTTTAGTGCCAGGAAACTCCTTCGAGAGCTAGGTTTAGCTCTCGGGCCAGTGGCACCCTTGGTTCTGCCCAGAACGCCACCCTAGAGGGTACCACATTTGACTATTTGTCGCCACGCCTCTGCTCTCAAAGCTTGTACAGCGCCGGGACTATTGCATTCAACCTTTTTGGAGCACACCTTTTGTCACGCCGGAACTGTGCCAGTGTATACGGATGGCTCCATGTCCGAAGAGGAGGTTGGTTTCCACAATGTATCCCCTCTGTTTGAAGTCAGTGGGGGCACTGCCAGGCGTTGCGTCTGTCTTCACGGCTGAGCTGGTGGCAATACACTACTCGGTACAGGAGATAACGCGACGTGTCTGGTTCGGAGACTGGATTGTGATCTATAGCGACTCACAAAGCGCCCTGAGTGGTCTCGGGGCATTGGAATCTCCGCATCCCCTGGTTCGCGATATCCGTGACGCCATGGTTTTGGCGAGCCGGGTGGATGTCGAGATTATCTTCTGCTGGGTTCCTGGACATGTAGGAATGGCGGGGAATGAGCACCCAAAGAGTTCGCAAGGACTCTGCTACCGGACCAGCGTTTCGCTCTTCCTCACTCCAACTACATAGCAGGAATATGGACAGCTCTTCAGGCTGTTTGGTAAAGAAGATGGGAGATGGTTGAAGGGAACTTAAAGTTGCGTGCCTTGCGCCACGACTGTTCCCATGGACCTACCCCCCCCCCCCCCGAATGCTGCGAAGGCTTCAGGTGTCTTTCTGTCATCTCCAAATTGGGCACACTTGCACGATGCACCACCATTTGATGGAGCGCTCGCCAGCGCCCTACTTTGAAGACTGCGTTGTCCCCCAGACTGTTCAGCACATTCTTGTTGAATGTCCCAGTCTGCACGATCTTCATGCACGTTACCTGTCCCACTACTTTGATTGGCGGGGCCGCTACCGCCTGTCCCTTGTACTCGGATGAGTGCGTGCATATTGACTGGTCAACTTGTACACTCTGTGGGGGAGGCTGGCCTTTTCATTTTTATTTAACTAGTTTTTTTGTTTATTTCTTTATAGTTTGCACGTTCCTGCGCTGGGGGGCCGCCCCACCATAAAATTCTTCTCATCACCTACTCCTCAGGCACTCTGGTCTAACCTCGCTCCCATCCTGAACATTCCTCGTTCTGTCCTCTGCTCGATGGGTAACCGTTCCTTCTCAGTTTAATGCTCTTAGACCTTGGAATGCTCTTCCTGCCGAAGTCCGATCCTCTCCCTCCCTTGCTACTTTTAAACATCTCCTTAACACTCATCTCTTCAGAATTGCCTTCTCTTCCCTGTAAACTTTCTCTACACTTGCTACACAACCTGCGCTCTGTGAGGGCTAACAGCCCTGAATGGCGTATTATAAATACTTATTATTATTATTATATTCTCCCCCCTGACTACATGACATGAATTAGGTTGGCCCTTCAAGTTGCATGTCAAGGAAGATGGGAGATGGTTAACAGGAATCTGAGGTTGCATTGCCATTATATACAACTTTTCCCAGGGACCTCTTTCCCATCCCTGAAGGCTCAATGACTTCACATTCTCATTGAGTGACCCAGTCTAGGGGAGCTTTACACATGTTACCTGTCCTAGTACCTAGGATAGGTGAGGTGGCTACCCCTTGTCCCTTGTATTTGGGACAGATTCATACACTCCCAGCTGTGGTAGTCAGGTTTTGGGAGAGGTGGGTATCCTTACAGTATTTAGTCATTGTGCCAACAACCAAAGGCTTCTGCCCATCAGCTACATACAACAAATGTCTGCTTCCATAAGTTGCTGTTGGCCAGAAATTCTTCACATTCACATTATCCTCTACTACCAATTCTTCAACTGGAGATTATCTTCATCTTCACACACATCCCCTTCTTTCAATCTGACTTTCATGATCCCTGATTCTCTCTTTGATCCTAGCTTCCCATTTTCCTTTTCAAACATTCTCTTCTCTCAGCTTTGCATTCTCACTGTCTGACTCAACACATTCCCCAATCGCTTCAACTCCAATTCCATACTTTTGTATCTTTCACTCCCCTTTTTTTACTTTCTTTATGGTAAGAAATGGACAATAATTGTCCCAGTTCTCCTCGAAATCCAACAGGCATCCCTATTCAGGTGCCAAGCTATTTACCGTATGGTACTGGCAACCACCTGCCTGCAACATCCACTCACTCGCTCATGTGATGCTTGTTAGACCTGAAGGAGGCTTAAGAAGACATTGATGCTTATATTATATATCCCCACAACCAATTTACATAAAACAAATATCTCCCACTCATCCCAATACAATCATCAACCAGAATAAATATAAATCAATGGAAAAAAGAATTTATATTAGTTTAAATACACCACCCATAAATGTGGGCTCCCTCTCCAACAATTGTGGTTAGCATAAATTATGAAATGCCTAATCCTCAATTGAGCTGCTTTTGTCCTCCATCTTTGCCGAAACCTGAAACAAAATGTGCGCATTGGGGTGGGCACAGCTGATTTGAGGTGAATAGAAAACAAAACTATCACAAAGTCTCTGAACAAATTATGTAAAACATAATACTCTGTATAATACTATGCGAGATGAGCACAGTATGAATGTAGGTGCTGTGATGATGAAGAAAGCATCTAAATAACTTAATTTTATGGATTTGACTGGAGTACTTTTTCACCCCCTTGAGTGATATCAAGGCAAACCTGTATTCCTGAGGAAAGTTGCCACCCTAGTGGGCATCACCTACAGCTTTCTTTATGATAAAATGTTTGTGTTGAAGGGATGCCAAGATTGGGTAATATTACCAGTAGGTAATCATAATTATTAGTGTAGTGGTTACCCTGTGGGCAGATTATATTGTTCACTTGCTTTGTTAGGTACTTATAATATATAGGTAATTTATTGGGGTGGATTGGGTACATTCAGTGATTATGCAGAGTGCTTTGCTTTGTGCTAAATTCTATGCATCGGAGGGAGCTAATGTTGAATGCTAGGCTGGGGAAGTGTATTTAAGTGTGGAATGGAATAGATGAATTTCTTGTATAGCATGTTTTTTCTTCATGTTGTCCAAAGTTGGAGCCATCCAGTATATTCAGCTTTTTTGATGCCTCGTTGCAAAAAGGTTGTGTATGCGTGTGTGTGTGTGTGTGTGGAAAGTGAAGCTAAATATTGTGGGGGTTGGGTTGAATATGATAAGAATGTTAGATATGATGGTCTGGTGCATGCAGGATTCTTTTTTGTGGGAGGTGAACAGAGTTACAAATAATTTTTTAGGTGAGATGATCATTCTCTTTTTGTCTAACTACTGCTTAAGTTTGAGGAAGTATCTTTGTGTGTTTCCAGTGACTGTATTGTGAGGTGATATGGCATTGAAGTAGGATTGAATGCCAATGGAGGAATCATAGGAGGAGGGAGGTTGTGTTTAAAAAGTTTAAAGAGGGTTGAGGAGAAAATTGCCCCTTGGGGGACACCATTTTAGAGATGTATGTATTTTGAAGTGTATTTAAGTGTGGAATGGAATAGATGAATTTCTTGTATAGCATGTTTTTTCTTCATGTTGTCCAAAGTTGGAGCCATCCAGTATATTCAGCTTTTTTGATGCCTCGTTGCAAAAAGGTTGTGTATGCGTGTGTGTGTGTGTGTGTGGAAAGTGAAGCTAAATATTGTGGGGGTTGGGTTGAATATGATAAGAATGTTAGATATGATGGTCTGGTGCATGCAGGATTCTTTTTTGTGGGAGGTGAACAGAGTTACAAATAATTTTTTAGGTGAGATGATCATTCTCTTTTTGTCTAACTACTGCTTAAGTTTGAGGAAGTATCTTTGTGTGTTTCCAGTGACTGTATTGTGAGGTGATATGGCATTGAAGTAGGATTGAATGCCAATGGAGGAATCATAGGAGGAGGGAGGTTGTGTTTAAAAAGTTTAAAGAGGGTTGAGGAGAAAATTGCCCCTTGGGGGACACCATTTTAGAGATGTATGTATTTTGAAAAGGTCTGGTTTTGAGTGACGCTACTTGTTTGTTGGAGAAGTTGATGAGCCACTTTTTGTTATTTTGGTGTAACTAGATGTGTAGGATTTTTGACTTAGGATATAATGTGGGACTGTGTTGAAAGATTTGTTGTCATTGGCAATTAGGATTATTCTTTTGTTGGCAGATTTTGGTTGAAGTCATCTAGGATATGTTGTGTTAATTTTATGAGAACGGTGGATTGAAATGGTTTTGTCTGAATCTATGTTGGGGGAGGGCGGGCAGTGAGATGTAATGTATGATGCATTCTAGAATGTTTTTTGTACATTTTGGATATTGTGGATAGACCCCAGAAGGGACGCAGCAATTTGCCTTCCCGGCCACCGTGCTGATGGGACTCAGCGTCCCGTCTGGCTCCAGCTTAGCCTCTTCTTCTTTCTTTCCGCACACAGCCTAAATAAGGACTGTGTGTAAAAACTATTTAACATTTTTTTTTAAATATTGTGGATAGAAGGAAGATAGGGTGGTTGGATATTGGGGGTATTTTTTTAGGATGGGTACAATGTTTGCTTTATTCCAGATTGTGTGGATTTGGTTGTATAGTCAGGAGTGGTTGAAAATTTGGGTGAAGTCTAGGATCACATTGGGACCAGGGTGCTTTAAGTATATGTTTGAGATGAGGTATGGGCCTGTGGCTGTAGAGTTTTTATGATATTGGTAGTGTCTTCTGGTTCTAAGGGGTTGTTGTATCAATGTGTATTTGGTTGTTTTTAGCAATTCTATTTGATAGGGCAGTAACTTTGACTGATTTTTTAATAGGGCTTCATTAAGATATTGCACTGTTCTTTAGGGCAAAAGATTTTGTTTTTTATGAGGACTTTGTGGGTTAGGGGAAGGTTCTTGTAATTATTGTGGAGTGATTTGATTGTTTTCCAGTTTTGTGTTGATTTTGCTGCTCAGGCCTTTGTTGTATTGTTTCCATTTTTATTTTCTTTATTTGATAAGGTACTTGAGGAGTGTACTTAGGTCCTTGATTTGCTGGGTGGTTTTGTGAGTGGGTGTCCTGTTTTGTTTGTAGTTTTCCTTGTATATGGTGTCAGCAACTTCTGGAGTGATGTTTGGGTTGAAATGAGTTCTGGGGTTTTGAGGAATGAGTGCTTACCTTGCATTTCTCTTGGCTCAAGTGCAGCATCTAGGGCTAAGAAGTCTGATATGTTGGTTATTGATCTCCTACTTTAGTGTTGGGCATGTGCTTTGTTGTAATTGGGGTAGTTTGCTTGTTAGTGTGATTGATGGCAGGGGGATCAAAGTTAATGAGGAAGGGCTTGTCTGATGGGAGGTTATGTATGACTTCACATGTGGACATTTGTAGAATGGGGGTGCATAAAGGGATATCTGGTGGTGTTGGTTGTTCTGATATGGAGTGTGAATGGCTTTGTTTTTCTGGTTTAGTATGTTTATTGAGTGTAGTTTTATTAAGAGGGCTTCACTTCAATGGTCATTAGTGGTTTGTTTTTGTGGTGAGCATTTCACTGCTCACCACAAAACTTGACTGAAGAAAATCCTAGGGATGACAAAGTACAACAAACTCCCTTATATCTGACATTAAATTAACCAGAACTCTCAAGCAACTGGCTGCATACTCTAGTGAGCAACTTTCACCTTTATGGGTAGCCATCATTTGTGTGAATTTCCTCCATCTGTCACTAAATCAAGAATTATCTAGAATTTTCTGAAACTAGTAATTAAACCCTAAACTGTTTCATATTCAAACTTAAATTAAAACAAATTGAATAAATATACAATAATATCCCCAGAAATATGCAGTAGAATAAATAAATAATATAAATACTCTATTGCTAATCTGATAACTGCCCTCCCCCATCCCTCACTCTTTCTTCTGATTCCTTCATTCACTGCCTGTAGTTTTAGTGTTTTTAGGTTCACTGCTTTGGGAAGTCCATCGAGGTTGATGATGACGGATGCTCTCATATTGAGGGCTTCAAACTTGCACTAGGTTTAAATGGGTAGGAATGTGTGCACTCTTTGGACCTGTATCTTGAACTCTCCTGGTGGCAGGAGAAGCTTGATACAACCAGGTTTCATCCTCGGCTACAGGGAGCTGCCGAGACAGCGGCCTGTTGGCACTTCCTATCCTGGTTTGTGTGTATATATATATATATATATATATATATATATATATATATATATATATATATATATATATATATTAGTGTATTGTATCTATAATGCTGGCTGGTGCAGGACAAGTCATCACAAAAGGATTTACAGCCATCAAAGAAAGGGGTAACAGTTTTGTATTGCAATAATATGGCAAGAATGCACAAAGTTAAATTGTTCATTGCCAGGGAAATATCGCGAGCCCCTGTATTTTAAGAATTTAACTTCACCTCACATTGATTACTATGCACGAGGAAATGCATGGATGGACATATATTTCAAAGAGTGGTTTAGGCATGTGTTTTTGCTGTATTAAAGAAAATTTATGTAAGAAAGGCTTTTCCGATGATAGTAAAGTGCTCTTTCTGCTTGACAACCATCAAGCAGGCACTCCTGCTGAAGAGTTGGTGGTTGACAATATATGTTATCTCCCTTCTAATATGACAAGCCATGGATCAGAGCATTATAAATAATATGACAGATTTATCAACAAAAATTGGTGAATTTTGATGGTCCTATTCCAGAATTCTAAAAAGAATTCAATGTGAAAGATGCCATCATTGTTTTCATTGCCATAAGATGAGATAAAGTCTGTAACTTTAAGATGCTGTTGGTGATGAGGAAGGGAGGGGTGGGTGTGATCACCTTACTACCCACCATCAGGCAGCAGTAGTGAAAAATTTAAGAGCTGATGAGTGATTCAGAATGATCCAGCATGAGTGAAGAGGAAATGATTTCATGGTTGGAATCAAACTGAAATGCTCCTGTCTCACTTTCCTTGAATGATGAAGTTATTGAATCTGTGTTGGGAGGAAATAAGGCAGAAGAAGCAGGGTGGGGAAGAAGAGCCATAGCCATAATTATCGTGGAAGAAAGCAGGAAAGAGTCCAATTTTTTTAAACATTTTTGGAGCCATCATCCTGCATGACTGGTCATAATGGTATGCTTAATGAACTTATTCATCTATGTTGAAAGGCATGCAACAATCTGATATTTGAGCATTCATGTTGAAAGCATCATCGCAGCTACTGAAATTTCAACTTTCCACCTCCACTACTCAGGAGTTTCCCTCCCCTTCACCCCCTCTGCTCCCACCTCCAATGGATAACAGGCGAGTCCAGGATAATGTTCAGTACTTTATTATAGTACTTATCTCTATTTATTCCAGTATTTTTTATATTTCATTTGTTTAAGTTAGGAGTTATTTAATAATAAACAGGTGAACAATCGGCATTGTTTATTGGTAATGAATTATAAAATGATAGTTCAGGATGCAGGCACACGCAACCACCAAATTCCACTAACTCTCAACCCTTTGGTTCTGTGGGTGCCAGTTATGAAGGAGTTTGCTTATGTGGGTGCCAGTTATGAGAGAGTTTGGTTCTGTGGGTGCCATTTATGAGGGAATTTACCGAAAGGGGTAATGGAGAAGGATCAAATTTAGATGCTGCATCAGTCATCCTAAAGTGAACAAGTAAATCACTTACTGATGAAAGGTGCATTAGTATGATTCCCTGTAAGGCAGTTGGGTAGAAATATTTCAAATAAAGATGGATTGAAAGAAGTGTGTACAAGGCCTAAAAATTCTCTTTTAGAACCCATTATCATCCAAAGGGATGACATTGTTTCACAAATGATATTTCTGTCAGGTCAGGATGACTGCTACAACTATGTATATCCTTAATTTTCTTGCTATAATATTTTTCCTCTAGATTTTAATTTTTGGTAACTAATTTTTTTTCTATTCAAAAATGATTTTTAACTGTTAATTCTGTTTTTCAAGGATAAGATTGAAATTAACAACATTAAGAGGGAATCTTCAATTGAAAAAAAGAATTCTGATTATTTGAAAGCATTGGAAGATGGCCTGAAAGCTTCATCAAAGTTCACTCCACCTATAAAAGATCGAGTGACTAATCCCAATAAACTTTATCAAGGCCTCTTGAATGATGTTTTAGCAGAAGAAAAAGATATTGCCAAAGAACCAGAAATGGTTCGAACAAAACTGAAAAAGATTAAAAGAAAGGTTTGGCTATAACTATGGTTCCTGTTTTTAGGTAGAATTATTTTGCAGTTGTTAGTTTTTTAGAATTTGTTTAAAGTTAGTTTTTGCTAATGGCTTTTCCTGCTAAGAGATATCAAGTGCAGCATGACCAACCACCCTGCAGCTGACATCTGGAGGATTGTGTCCCCATTCCCAGCTGCACCATCTGCAACTATACAGTAGTGTGCAAAAGTTTTCAAACAAAGTTATTTTTTTTGCAATATTTTAGTCTAATCTGAAATTGTTTGATAAATCTAACTGGCAAATGTCTATTAATTTCATTTAAGCAAAAAAAAAATAATTTTGGTTAATAATCACAGCAAGAAATTCAATCTTTGGTTTGAGATCCATTTTCTTTAATCTTTAATTACAGCTCTTATTCTATCTGGCATTGATGAAAGAGACCAAAGTTCTTTAAAGTTTCTTCTAAAATTTTAGCCCAAATAGCTTGTATTTGTTCCCAAAGCATTTCCAGTGAGGTAATTTTTGACCTATCAATTTACTAATCTATAAGAGCCCACAGGTGTTCAATAGGATTAAGGGGGGGGGGGCAGTGAAAGATGTAAGGTTGCCATCTGGTACCTTTTTTCTAGATCCCCGTATCTTGTTGATAGTAAAAGCCTCGACTTATTAGATCAATCCTACTTTGTAGTACACCATGTCAAATAAGAATTTGATAGTACATTTATGGTTTATTTTCCCCTGAATTCTTTGCACATCGCAGATTCCTTGAGCACTAAAGCATTCCTAAACAAGAATATTGCCACCTCCATGCTTCATAGTTGGAACCCTGTACTCTGAATTGTATCTTGCATTTGGTTTTTGTCTGACATATTGCCTTGTCTTTTGAGCAAAAAAGTTCAAATTTGGACCTGTCTTTCCAAAGAACTTTCATCCACTGCTGGACTGTCTAATCTTTGGGTTTTTTTTTAAATTTCAAGTGCTTAATTATGTTTACTTTATGTAGCAAAGTTTTCCTGACATCAACTCCTGTATACAAGCCATTTTCATATAGTCTCAAAACAGTAGATCTTGAGACTTTTTTATTTTAAGAAAGTATTCTGTTGACCTTGTGCATTAATTGATGGGCTGTTTGATAAAAGATACTTAACATCTTTATCTGTGAGCTTTTGTGGCATCCTTTCATCTTTTTTGTTTGAAAATGTCCAGTTTCTTTTTCTATGTCAAGTGTGTATTTTATAGTGCTTATTGTACATTTGATATCTGCAGCAATTTGTTAATATGTCCACCTAGCATCTCTTAATGCCTTAATTCTCTATGATTAATTAATAAAAAGAATTCTTTGGTTGCTTAAATTAAATAATCATATTCTTAATATAGCTATTTCTTTTATCACTAAATCTTAGATTACACTTAAAATATTGCAAAAAATGAACTTATTCAAATACTCTTGCACACTACTGTATATCTTTCACACACCACTTCCATCTTTACTACTTTATACACACCACTCATTACAAAACCTTTGGTGGAAATGCCCTCATTGGTGATGGCTTCTTAATTTTAAGTGACAGCAACAGCTGTTTTGGGCCTCCTGTATTTACTCAAATTCCATTAATTATACTATAGCATCAGCAAGAAACTCCCACTCATTTTTATATTGATTGATGTAGTGTTTAAATTTATATAAGGTTCTACCTTCTATTGCCATTTCATCATTTGTAATTTGTCTATGACCTTCCCTCCATAGATCATTGCACAAAAACTGGACTTGCACTGGATACTCGCACACACCCCAAACACCCACAGATAATAGACCTCCAGAACAAGACACCCTTAACCTCCTAAAACTCAACATCACTCAATCTCCACAAATATGCTGACCTACAAACTTATTACACAAACATACCATCCATATAGCACTCATTCAAGAAACAAACCTGAAACCACAACAAAGACTTCTCCTTTTCCACCAATACACCAGAGACAACAGACTTGGTAACATTAGTATACAACATTCCATTCACTGAAACCTTACCCCATATAAAAACACACAAACAACAATCACTACATGAAAATGCACTCCATTAGAAGAAAGAACAGAATACAACCTGATACACATATACTCATCCCTTACACCTACCATGGAATACCTCAAAATTACACACCTCCTAGAACCCCTCACACAACTTCCCAAACTCATCTGTGGTGACTTTAACACACACCAGCCATCTTGGCTCAGAACCCAAACAGTCGACAACAGAGTCACTCACATAGCAGAACAACTTCCCATATCCATCATACTCAACAACACTCCCTACCAACTAAACAACGCTTACAACATACAAAATTACACATTCCCAGACATAACCCTCTGCTCACCTCACTTACTCAGCAGAAGCACAATAGCCACCTCTTCTCAGATCACCTATTCATTGCCCCGAAGGGGGATACCCTATGTAGTCTGTGGCACCCAGTACCCAGAGGAGCTGCACATCTTCCCAGCCTGAGGGCAAATTAGGGAAGCCCTGGTGTCATGGGGTTGACATAAACTCTATTTGGGCCTGGGAAAGTTGTTGGTGTGCTTCCCTCTGGCTCCCTCTAAGCGCTACTTTATCTTTCATTTTTTATTAAAATTATTATTGTTTATTATTATTACTGCTATCCGCTCAACCTTTTCTCTACCTTATTTTGTATCAGGAAGAAATGTTCTCAGCTGGTCAGAGTTTGGTCCTCTAAACATGGTACCTTGGTAGACTGTATGCCATTCCGGGATCACCTAATGCCAGGGTATGATAATAATAGGTGATCCCTAGGTGCATGGTGATGTGCCTCCAAACACGGCCATGTCCTTCCTAGGTAAAAGATGAGATAAAATAAGACAGCTTCAACTAATGGAAGGGCTCCCATCTCGCCATTTCCATGTGTCAATTGGGCTTCACATTTGCTGCCACCCATTTATGAAAAGGAGGTGCCCCTCCCCCCTCTGTGCTTTCTCAGGAGCCCTTCCAAAGTTCTTCCAGGAAGCGTATGGCCATTCCTATGAGGGTCTTCTCTTTGAAGAGGGGCCCCCACATCTCCTCGGAGCTAGGCCTGGAGGGCATATTCCTTCAATGAAATTGCTGTGGACTCCAGGCCACCTGGGAGGAGCTGCAGGGGCTCATCTACTCCCATTCCCCATTAGCCATCTTTTTGCAGGAGAGCATGCTGGGTGTTTGTCTCCTGCCCACCACCATGAATGGGGGCCAGGAAGGAGGATGCTCCATATTCACAGCCTTAGGGTCTCTTGTACCCGCACCATGGACATTCCTTATTCTGTGATATTCAGCACCTGGGTTTCTGATAGGGCTACTGCCTTGCCTTTCTAGCAATCCTTTGTTCAGTTGAAGCTTGACTACGGATGAGAGTTTATGCCCTTGAAGGTAGTGACCAGATGATTAAAAAAACAAACAATGCTGCCTTGGCTTCAGGTCACTTTGTTTTCTTCTTGGATTGTGCACCATACCTCCGGGAGTCACCATCATTTGATATATTGCTCCCCTGCACCTTACTGTGATGACTGCATTGGGCCCATTCTGGAGATCTTTATGCACATTACCTGTCCCAGTACCTGGATAGCTGGGTCACTACTGCTTGTCCATTTTACTGAGGATGAATCTGTGCAGACAGACCTATGGAATTTTCTTCTTGGAGGAGGCTAGCTTCCTCTTTTATTTGACTCCTTTATTTTGATCACATACTCCTGCACCAAGGGGTAGGAGGCTTCCTCCCCCCCTCCCATCATCAGTGTGTTCCTTCTTTGGTGTTGTTATTTTTAATGTAGCCTAGTATAGTATTAGGTTGAAAAATAATTACTGCTTTGATGCCAATCACCAGATGAGTGCTATAAAAAAACAAAATAATTCTGACTTGTTTCAGCTATTTTGTCATGGATTCATTTTGATTCTTGCACATTTCTTCTGTAATGTTTTTGTACACTTTCTTGATATCCTTGAATAGTCTAAAGGCCTGAGTAGGTATTGTCATATTTGCTAATAAAAATCAGTACAGGTATTAGACCACTTCAGAATATATATATATTTTTTCCTCCTTTTAATCTTTGATTTTAAAAGCACCCTTACTCTTTCATGCATGGAGGCCTGATGCATTCTGTTATTGAAATTTTATCTTGTGATTATATTTTAGTTTTTTGAGAAGGAAAAGTTAAGCTACCATAATAAGGGCTATGACCTAAGTTAATGGAAACAGTACTTCCAATTTATAGTGAAGTTGTGCCATGTTTGATGTAGTTTCTCACTGGCTAGTATCTTGATTTCGGTCTACTTCATGTAACTGTTATCTAGTGTAGATACCCATGGTTTAAATCCCTCCCATCAAACAGAAATAAATGGCCTTAAAATAAATAAGTACACATTGGTAATAAACCGCTACCAGATTATTTAAACCAAAACAACTGTCGACAACTCCAACCTTTGAGTGGTGTTTCATTGTTTTTGTGTACTTTTGGCCTATCCTCTTTTGTCACTCATCAGTATAGGATTCTTAGGAACCGGGAAAATTTTATTTTCTGCACATTTTATTCAGTTTGTCAGTGTAGTTTAGATATATCTGATTAGTTTATCAATTTATTTTTATCTCTCTTGCTCTTTCCAAACATCTCACAAGGAGGGCTTTGAGTGTGACCAGTGCCATTAATTTTGTTTAGAAACCTAGGAATTTATGATGTTTCTAATTGTTTTGGAATCTCCTTGTGACTTGTCTCTTTGTATATTTTTAATCATTTATAATTGTTTTTTTTTCTATATAAGATTTTAAGAAGCATTGACTCTTGTTGGCAATGAATACTAACAACATATTTGTCAGATGGAGGGTGTATGATTGCTAAATGTAACTGAATAGCCAGATGTTGATAACTACATCTAAAATTTTATAGATAATTAAAGATTATTCCATTTATGTCTTTTTCCAGTTGTGATTTGAAACATATATATTTGCATTTTATTATGAAACCTAGATATCTTAATTTCCCCCCCCCCATTTAATTATCATGAGTTTTAAGAAAATTTTAATTTCATTTGGTTTTAATGAACAATTGTGATTACCATTTTTTCACATTCTTATCATTTTATATAGGACTTAGAAGATATGATCATTGAGCAGCTCATGAGCAAAATCTTATATGACCATGAGTTGGGTGGACAGCGAGAGCTATGTAAACGACTGGAGCAAACGCTGGAGGCAGCTAATAAAAAGGCGCTGAGACTTACGCAAGAGGTATTTGCAAAGGATTTTCTATTCTTTGCCACCATTCTTAGTAACTGGGCAATTAAAAACAGAAGACTGGGGCATTTGGGAAATAAAGAATGAGTGATAAAATAGGTAACCAAAAGGGACTGAAACAAATAATCCTTTAATTCAAGGTTATTTTGTGCGTTAATGTGATTTTTTGACAAGAGGTCTTCCAGATCATCTGTAAAACTGACATTGTGCTGGTGCCACCTTTCTTTACTCATTTTAAATTACCAGACCATTTGTCTTGCCTACCACCTTTTGCTACCAAATATCAAAATAAGGTTGTGTGTTTTTTCGGTCCCAAGTATCACAATAAGTATGGGTGGATGTGCTCTTGGTCCCAAGAATCACAGAGTTCAAGTATGCTCTTGGTCTTTCTGGGCATTTTTTTCATCTTTCACTTCACATCTCCTTTGTTTTTCTTACATTTATTTATTGTATTCTTGTTTAGGGATGCTTATTGGGTATCTTACTGGTTCACTACCTATCAAGAGTTGTCATCAACCCTTTTTTCCTGTTCTATTTATTAATCTTTTTCCTATGTCTTTTCTTTAAATCCTGTTCCATTAATTGAAAATGCACTCACTTGTTCATTACTTTTTTTTAATACAAAGCTTTCCAAATCTCTTTTAGTTCATTTCTACCTTTATTTATTATCTTCTTTACCTGTATGTGGGGCAGAGAGACAACCAATAATAATGTCCACCAGCATGTGGTAAATGTGTGACTAAGCCTTGATATGGGGGTCATTTATTCTAGGGACAAACCTTGACTAGACGAGATGCTACAGCACATATCATAGAAAAAATGGGTGGCTAAGAAAATGGAGAACCCCACCAGCGCCGGAGAAAAAAGTTTAATAGAAATTGAAAGTCCCATGAGTAAATGATTTGAAAGGGGCAATATAATTAACATTAAATGAGAGAAAATAAATTTGACACTCAGGACCTTTTGGTCCGCACAGCGCTTAAATTGTTAATAGAGGGGAGGGGGGAAACTGATTTGGGTGGGTAGTTAGTGGTGTTCATGGACAAAAAACCCACTTTGTGAGAAAATGGCTATTAAACTATTTGAAACCAGGGTACCTCAGGGGAGGCTTTCTTGAAAATTAACCTTAATGACTACTTCATCAACCTCTCTCCCACAAAATGGGTAGTTCTAAGTTCTGTGTCAGGTCTACCAATTATTACCATTGCATATTGTGCTTGCAGGAAAAAAAATTTAGGGGGGTCATGTTACCAAGCCCCTATTCAGTTTTTATTGCATTTTACAACACAATCTTTAAGATGGTATGGGCATTCTTCCTGCCACACATTGAGGACAACTTCTGTTTATTGAGGTATATTTACAATAGATTATAATAGCTATTAGACTAGTTTGGGGTAAAAACTGTACCTTCTTTTGTAGGTTGAAAGCTTGAAAAACATCACAACTAAGGTTACAGTTGAACACAAGCGACGAAAGCTCGATTTCATTCAGCCTCTGAAAGTGAAGAGATCTGTTGGTATACAGGCTACAAAATCCTATGTGAGTTGCAGGCCAAATATATTCCCTCACAGAGGCAAGTCCAATGATGCAGATGCATGTCATTGTGTGTGGATGTAGTTTAGTTAACTAACAAGAAAGTGGAGTGTGTGGGATCATATATAAGAAGAAAGTGGGTATGGAAGAGACTGTTGAATTGGCTAGCCTGTGCAAAGATGTGGGTGAATGAACTGCACTCATGTTGAGAAAGCATGGTTCAACTCAAGACAGCCAAAGTCCTCATTCGGTTTAACCCTTTCAGCTATGGCTCTGATAGAGAGATGATCCTCTTGAAGTAGCTTAAAAATTAGCTCCTGGATATAGGCAGGTGTAGTGAGTCCACTAGGCATGTTTGCCGCTTGGAACTTGACAAAGTAATGACTGAAAGTGCTAATAATTCATGGAAGTAAGTTAATACCCTAAATTAGTTGGTTGTCTCAAAGAGAGAAAGAAGTAATAGAATTATGCTCTCCAGATCATTGGATCATTTTGACCACTATATTTTTGGAATAAAACTGCTCTTTTGCACTTAACTTTCAGCCATCCCAACATTTACAATATACATATGCAATTAATTTATATCCATGCTTAGTTTATATCTGTAATTTATCGAGCATTCCTTACCATTATTTAGTTTGAAGCTACTGCAAGTTTTGCGATGGAAACCGAAGTCTCTGAATCATTATGTCCGCTACTGTGTGTGTGTATATATATATATATATATATATATATATATATATATATATATATATACAGGGTGTATCAGTATTTTGTTTGTAGGAATGTAGAAAAAGACATATCCCATCAGAGAAAGCTGTATTTAAATGAAAATCAGTACAAATAGTCTTGAGAATCCTTATAGCATGACTCTTCAATGACTGCTTCAATTCAAGGTCTGAACTTGACATGCCCAAATCAGATGTTCTTTATCAATTTTGCCCATAGTCTTTGTTATAGTGGATTTGAGAGATTGAATAGTGTTATGAGGGTGTTGATTGACCTCTCTTTCAACGACATCCTGTATACAAGAGTACAGTGGATTGAGGTTGGGTGAGATAGGAGGCCATGTGTCTGGGAAAACATGGTTGTGGAAATTGACACACATCCAAGCTTGGGTTCTAGGCTTATGACATGGTGCAGAGTCTTGTTGGAAGATGTAAGATCTTCCATTGTATACATTGTCTATCCAGGGCCTCACAACCTTCTCCCTCATGGTAACGACTCCCATAACAATCACAGTTGCTGGAAACTTGCTATGCATTACAGTTGGAACCTCGCTTTGCACTGCATAACCATCTGTCATTCCTTGGATTTACCTTTTGGTCCTGATCAAAGTTGTTCTCATCAGAGAAAAACCAACGTGGAAAGCAAGTACTTTGCACCGATCAAACAATTCTCTTTCATCTTACCTGATATGAACTATCCTCCGGCATCACATACAATTTGTAACAGATATCTTCATGCACAACTCTTTTGATGGTGCAGTCTGAAACGTTAAAAGTTGAGGGGTTTTTTTGTCTACTTTCTGCATAAATTCTTGGGTTCTGATGGTATTATACCCCTTTGGATGTATTTTGCATTTTGCTTCTAATTTTGGATCCCTTTCAGCAGTTTCCAGGTCTTTTCTAACTTTGGTAATATAGATTGGGCAATTTTCAGAAAGCAAAGAGCAAATTAGGGAAGCCATGTTACTATGTTGACATGAACTCTGATGGGGCACTGTAACGTTGTTGGTGTGATTCCCCCTCGCTCCCCCGTAAGGGGCGCGGCGATTTGCCATCCTGGCCGCCGTGCTGACGGGACTCAGCACCCCGTCCGGCCCCAGCTTAGCCTCTCTTCCTTCCTTCAAAACACTTGTTTCCTCTCTTTTCACACAACCTCTCCCACAACTTTCTCTGGTCAGCCTCTAATTTCACAGGGTAGATGCTGACCTTCCTTTCAGCCAACCGTCCCGCATCGGGGCTGAGGGGGTGGGGGACAATGTTCCCTAACCCCTGAGCTCCGGTCTGGGGTGGCTGGTTTTTAACTACCTGCTTCATCCCCACCCATACCTTCCTCACATCCCTTTTCCTCTCGTCTTCAAAATCTATCATTTATACGCCGTGTCCAAGGTGGAGCCGCCATGCCGATGGACTGCCAGGCCACCAGGCGGGAGGGGTGGTCCCAAATGGCGGCGCCTGGCTCTGCTGGGCCTGTAAGCACCTCTCGCAGTGCGGGCTACTGCGAGAGGTGTGCGCTATTGCATCCCGTATTAAAAGAAGGGTCACCATGCCCAATGATGAAATTCACACCAAAAAAACCCAACCCCCAACTTCCCCAAGAACAACGGAGCCGCCCTCGGGCAGCTCCAGCAAAAAAATGGAGGTCCCCCCCCCTGTGCTTGCACAGGGGACCCTCCATATTTCTCTAACCGGAGAGGAGGCTTACTCCTCTCCTTCGCCTACGGGTGCAGGGGACTCCCCCTCACCCCCTTCTCTGGAGGTGCCCTTTTCCCAGCGGCAGTCCCCTCTTTTCTTTCCAAGAGGACTGCCAAGAAAGCCAGCAGGCAGCCCTTAGCCAGCCGCTCCCCATCAAAGCGGCTCGGTAGGGCAAACCCCCTTAGGGGGGAGAGGCAAGCCAGGCCCCTTCGGTCGCTTCCCTCAAAAGGCCCCTTCGGTCGCTTCCCTCAAAAGACCTGCTGGCAAAAATATTAAACCTTGCCGGGGTCAAGGCCTGTGCCTCCCCAAACAAGACTGGCGACACTGCCAAGGGGACCTGCAATGTCCTGGGAGGGGATGGCCAACTGGAGGCCCCTCCCGTGATAGACATGGTCCTTGAGGAGACCCAGCCTCAGACGGTAGGGCCTTCCATGGGGGGGAATTCGGGCTCGGCGCCAAGCACCGAACCCGAGTCCGCCCCTATGCAAGGTCCTCCTCAAATGGCTGAGGGCTCCGAGGCAGTAGAAGGAGGGGAGGGATCTCCTCCGACAGGTGCCCCTACGACAACCAGGACCTTCTCCATTTCGGAGAGGGACCTGGCTGAGGCCGGTCCATCTGGCCTGGGGGCTTCTGCCGGCGGAGGTGAAAAGCGGATTCATTCCCCGCCCTCCTCTCCAAAAAAGAAAAAGACTAAAAGGACGAAAAAGACTTGGGGCTCCTCTCCATCCGCGGGGGCTGCGGGGACGGATGGGTCTGCTGCCACTTTGGTAGGCGACCAAGCCAAGATCGGCACATCCGGCCCCTCTACCCCCTCGTGTGCGGAGCCCCTGACTAAGACCAAGAGTGCACAGGGCGGAGCCTCGATGACATCGGGGCCCCTGATTCAGAGGTTACCTGGCGTTTTCGAGCCCGCTGGCTTCAAACGCTTCCTCGTTATTCGCTCCACTGATGGCACCATGTTGTCCAAGGGCAACATGATCCATCAGAGGAGAGGATTAGCTAGTGCAATTGGTAGAGAGCCGAAGGTAACCCGTTTCTCGGACGGGAGCCTTCTGGCGAATCCCGCCGAGGCGGCCAAGATAAGTGCTGTTCGGACACTTCATGGCACCCCGGTGAGTGTGACGCCGCACTCTACCATGAACTTTGTAAAAGGAGTAGTTTATGCGAGGGAACTCGTTGACTACTCCATTGAGGACATCACCCTAGAGCTGGCCGACCATGGGGCGGTCAAGGTCGAACGTGTGATGAGAAAACAGGGAGGGGCCTCGAGACCCACCCCTACACTCTTCGTCACGTTCGACTGTGACAAGCTCCCTGAGTCGGTGCGTGCCGGTTGGTACCGCTACCGCGTGAAGGCATTCGTGCCACTGCCGCGGCGGTGCTATTACTGTCACCGCTTCGGCCACACGAATCGATCATGTAGACGTGCAAAATCGGGGTCACCCGAAGTCTGTGTAAATTGCTCCAAGGTCGCACACGATAAGTCCAAATCGTGTGTGGCCAAGTGTGTCAATTGCGGAGAGCCGCACCCTGCTTCTTCGAAGCAATGTGGTGCATATCTCCTTGAGAAAGAAATCCTGGCCGTTCAGGCCCAGGATCGACTCTCATTCCGCGAGGCTAAGGACTTGGTCCTGGCGCGCCCGGCTCTGCCTGGGACGTCATATGCCTCAATAGTTAGAAAAGCACCCTCTGCTCCTGGCCCATCCAGGCCAACGAGCACGGTTGTTTCCGCGCCCATTCGGAGCCCTTCTGCGGGCTCTAATACACCCGGGCGCTCCCCTGGTAGAGCTGGCGGCAAAAAGGGTTCACACCCAGCCCCGGCTAATACCAGGGCTCCCCCCTCTCCCCCCAGCGTGACCGTTTCCCGTAAGGCGAAACGGCCACGCGCCTCCACAGAGTCGTTAGACTCACAGGAGGCAACACCCCTGAAGATGGTCGCTAGGCCATCTTCTGGGGTTCCTAAAGCTGTTCCCCGAAAGGAGGACAGCAACAAAGGAGCTTCGGCCCCTTCGCCCACGCCCCGAGGTGGAGCGGGTGGCTCGGAGACGGTGGTTCCTCGAAAAGAGGGCCCCCCGCCTCCCAAGCCGCAACGCCCGCCTAAGGTTTCGAGGCGGAGGGAGGAAAAGACTCGCATGGCGAGCCCAACCTCCCCCAATAAGTCCTCGAAGGCGACAGCGCCTTCAGCGCTTTGTCCGGCCAACAGCGCCCGGGGTTCTGCCCCCGGGAAGCGTACGGCCATTCCCGTGAGGGTCTTCAATTCGAGGAGGGCCCCCGCGTCTCCTCCGAGCTAGGCCTGGAGGGCATATTCCTTCAATGGAATTGCCGTGGACTCCGGGCCAACTGGGAGGAGCTGCGGAGGCTCGTCTCGTCCCGCTCCCCGTTAGCTATTTTTTTGCAGGAGACCATGCTAGGCGCGTGCCCGCTGCCTGCCCTCCCGGGGTATAAGGGTCTTGCGACCCCACCACCGCGGGATGGCCGGGCTGGGGGATGCGCGGTTTACACCCGGCATGATGTCTCCGTTCTTCCTTTCTCTTTAGATACCTCCTTTCAGGCAGTGGCTGTGCAGCTGCACCTGGATAGGAGGTATACTATCATTTCTGCGTACATTCCACCGTCAGCTGACTTCGACGCGGGGGACTTCCGCCGCGTCGTGGCACGGTTGCCGAGGCCCTATCTCTTGCTTGGAGATCTGAACGGCAGGCATCTCTCGGGGAGATTACTCCATAAATCCCAGGGGACAAGTCCTTGCCGATCTGATCGAAGAGCTTGAGATGGGTGTCCTAAACGTGGATGAGTTTACGCATCACTGTCCGAGAACCGCTTCATTTTCTTGCCTTGACCTATCTTTGTGCTCTTCGGATGCACAGCCTGATTTTGATTGGGGGGTGGTCGATGACCTCCATGGTAGTGATCACTTTCCCATTCAAATATCATTTTCAGGGCAACTGCCGCCTGAGAGACCACCTCGGTGGTGCTTGGCGCGGGCGCGGTGGCCTGCATTTCAGGAAATGACTGAATTCTCTATCTCAGTCGAGGAGTTTAGGTCGGTAGATGAGGCCGTTGAGTTCTTCTCCGGAACCTCATCGCCGTAGGCCTGACTACTATTCCTAGGACGTCTGGCCGTTTTGCACGCCGACCACTCCCATGGTGGTCGGCCGAGTGTGAGACGGCCCTCAAACAGAAGCGTCATGCCTACATGCGCTATAAGCGCCGCCCGAACGATTTCACTGTCGCTGAATTTCGTCGGGCTAGGGCTAGGTTCCGGTATATTTCGAAGCACGCCCGCCGCTCTTCTTGGCGGGCATACGTGTCTTCACTTAACGGGAAGACCCCTTTAGCTGAGGTGTGGAAGCGAGTCAAAAGGATTCGGGGCAAGTTCTCGCAGGACCCCCCTCCCGTTCTCCAGGAGAATGGGACCGCAATCTCGGACCCCGCGTCCGTGGCGGAATCCTTAGCGACCGCTTTTTCCGCATTCTCTAGCCGTGATGCTGCTCCGCCAGCATTCAATGCACGTCGTGATGTCGCGGAAGGCCGCCGGCTGGACTTTACCTCCAGAGGCGGAGAACCCTTCAACGACAAGTTTACTGTGAGTGAGTTGCGTTCCGCTCTCGCTTCGTGCGCGGACACCGCCCATGGTCCGGACGATGTCCCGTACGCCATGCTTCGACACCTAGGTTAGCGAAGCATGGCCTTTCTGTTAGATTTGTTCAACAGGATCTGGGTGGAAGGTCTTCTCCCAGACTCCTGGCGAATCGCTACTGTGCTCGCCTTTCGCAAGCCGGGGAGAGATCACTCTACTCCGACCGGTTTCCGCCCAATCTCTCTAACCTCTTGCGTGTGCAAGTTGATGGAAAAATTGGTAAATGTTAGATTAGCCTATTTCCTGGACAGCGGAGGCCATCTGTCTTCTGCACAGTGCGGCTTCCGTAAGTTCCACTCCACGTCGGATGCTCTGCTCCGACTGGAAAGTGCCGTCTGCGAGGCTTTCCTTCGTAGACAGCACTACGCCACGGTGTTTTTTGATCTGGAGAAGGCCTATGATACCGCATGGCGATACGGTATCATGGAGACTCTCCACACGATGGGGGCGAGGGGACGCCTCCCAATTTTTATATCTGAATTTTTGCGAGATCGTCGATTCCGCGTACGGGTGGGGAGAGCCCTCTCCGGCCCAAAGGAGCAGGAAGAGGGTGTCCCGCAGGGAAGTGTCCTCAGTGTCACACTCTTTGCCCTGAGCATCAACGGCATCACCTCGGTGCTGCCGGAAGATGTTCTCGCTACGCTTTACGTGGACGACCTTTCGATCTCTTTTGGCGCGGCCCAGATGCCAACTCTGGAGCGTCGACTCCAACAGGCATTGAACCGCGTCTCTCGCTATGCCGAAGCGCACAGGTTTCGGTTTTCTTTGGCCAAGACTAAGGTGGTGCACTTCTGCCTCCATCCACGGCTTCACCCCGACCCAGATTTGTTTCTTAATGGGGTGCGCCTGGATGTGGTTGAGTCGCACCGTTTCCTTGGTCTTGTATTCGACCGACGCCTCACCTGGGAGGCTCATATTCGCAGCCTTAGGGTCTCTTGTACCCGCGCCATGGACATTCTCCGTTCCGTGACGTTCAGCGCTTGGGGCGCTGATAGGGCTACCGCCTTACTTCCTTATCGATCCTTTGTTCGCTCGAAGCTCGACTACGGATGCGAGTTTTATGCATCCGCAGCCGAGCGTTTATTGCGGAAGGTGGATTCGATCCACCACACCGGCCTTCGCCTTGCGACCGGTGCCTTCCGCACTTCCCCCATTGAGAGCCTGTTGGTCGATGCTGGGGAGATGCCACTCGCTCTGCGCCGCGTGCAGTGCATCACTCGCCTGTACGCGCGAGCCCGGCGCCTCCCTCAGTCGCCAACAGCTCTCACTGCATCCGCAGCTGATCTCGATGGTGCCTATGCCGCCGAGAGACGCCAGTCATACCCTAAGCCCTTTGGGTTTAGGGCCAGGAAACTCCTTCGAGAGGTAGATATAGCTCTCGGGCCGGTGGCGCCCCTGGTTCTGCCCAGGACGCCACCCTGGAGGGTACCACATTTGGCTATTTGTCGCCACGCCTCTGCTCCCAAAGCTTGTACTGCGCCGGGAGTATTGCGTTCGACCTTTTTGGAGCACACATCGTGTCACGCTGGTACCGTGCCAGTGTATATGGATGGCTACAAGTCCCAAGAGGGGGTCGGCTTCCACGCCGTATCCCCTCTGTTTGAAGTCAGCGGGGCTCTACCAGGCGCTGCGTCTGTCTTCACTGCCGAGCTGGTGGCAATACACCACTCGGTACGGGAGATTACGCGACGTGCCCGGTTCGGAGACCGGATTGTGATCTATAGCGACTCACAAAGCGCCCTGAGTGCTCTCGGGGCATTGGAATCTCCGCATCCCCTGGTTCGCGATATCCGTGACGCCACGGTTTTGGCGAGCCGGGCAGATGTCGAGATTATCTTCTGCTGGGTTCCTGGACATGTAGGAATTGCGGGGAATGAGGGCGCCAAAGAGTCCGCGAGGACTCTGCGACTGGACCAGCGTTTCGCTCTTCCTCACACCGACTACATGGCAGGAATACGGGCAGCTCTTCGGACTGCTTGGCAAAGAAGATGGGAGACGGTCGAAGGGAACTTAAAGTTGCGTGCCATTGCGCCGCGAGTGTTCCCATGGACCTATCCCCCAATGCCGCGGCGGCTTCAGGTTGCTTTCTGTCGTCTCCGAATCGGACACACTCGTGTGACGCATCGCTATCTGATGGAGCGCTCGCCTGCGCCCTATTGCAACGACTGCGTCGTCCCCCAGACTGTTCGGCACATTCTTGTCGAATGTCCCAGTCTGGGTGATCTTCGCGCACGATACCTGTCCCAGTACCGGGATGGGCGGGGTCGCTACCGCCTTTCCCTTGTGCTTGGGACAGATTCGTGCACACTGACTTGTGGACTTGTTGACTTCTTGGGGGAGGCCGGCCTTCTCCCTATTATTTAAGCAAGGTTTGTTTGGTTTTTTTGGGGGGTTTTTTTGCATTTGTTTTGTTTTTTGTTTGTTTTTTTTCTTTAGTTGCACGCTCCTGCGCCGGGGGGACCTCTCCCCGACGCACCAGCTTGCTTCCTTTCCCCCTTTTGGGGTGTTTTTTTTTTTCTCTTTAATTTCATTTTAAAGTAGCCTAGAACTAGGCCAGTTTTAATACGGCGACTAGTGCCCAAGTAGGCACTCGCCAGATGAGCTCTTATAAAAAAAAAAAAAAATCCCCCTCGCTCCTTCTTAGCGCTACTTCATCTTTATTTATTTATTTATTATTATTACAGCTCTCCCCTCAACTGCACTTTGTACCAAGAGGAACTGTTCTCGCCTGGATAGAGTTCAGTTCACTAGCCATGGTGCCTAGGTAGACTGCACGCTATCCTGGGATCACATAACACCAGAGTATGATAATAATAATAGGTTATCACCCACCTTACTCGTTAGTGGATCCACCTATCTGTATTTCTCTTTATTATGTAACTGCCTACCCCCTTCCAAACTTGCTCTTCTATCCACAGAGGTTCTCGCTGTTCGGCACACTTTCATCCTCTTAATGGTCCTTAGTTGAGTGGCAGTGTATACTGTAAGATCACTACCTACTGAATGGGCTGAAAGCTTGCTGGCTAAGGCAAGTATTAGGCTCATCTTCAGCACCAACCTTTATGGTTAAAGCTTGAGGACAATTTCCCCTGAATGGCTGGCCAGATTGTCAAGGCCCATTTTAGCCTTTACCCATTTGTCGAGTATGTATAAATGATCACATTCTGTAACTTTCTGATCCTATGGAGACTTTCTCTTAACCCCCCCAAGGCACTGTACATCTATGGAGAGCCGCCTCCAAGCACATCCTCCCCCTCCCTAGGTTTCAGGAAGGATGAGGTAACACAAGACACCCCTTTGGTTGGTGGAGGGGCTGGTGGCGGAACAAGTTTTCATTATGATCTACGTGGAAGACCTTTCGATCTCTTTTTGTGCCACCCAGATGCCAACCCCAACAGGCAATGGGGCCGCGTCTCTCCCAGGTTTCGGTTTTCCTTGACAAGACTAAGGTGGTACATTTCAGCCGCCATCCACGGCTCCACCCCGGCCCGGACTTGTTTCTAAATGAGGTTCGCCTTGAAGTGGTGGACTCGCACCGTTTCCTTGGTCTTGTTTTTGACCGACGCCTCACCTGGGAAGGTCATATTCATAGCCTTAGGGTCTCTTGTACCCGCACTATGTACATTCTTCGTTCCGGGATGTTCAGCACCTAGGTATGCTGATAGGGCTACTACCTACTATCGATCCTTTGTTCATTCGAAGCTCCACTACGGATGCGAGTTTTATGCATCCGCACCCGAGCATGTATTGCAGAAGGTGGACTCGATCTACCGCACCGGCCTCAGCCTATTGGCTGGTGCCTTCTGCACTTCCCCCATTGAGAATCTACTTGTCGATGCTGGGGAGATGCCACTCGTTGTACGCTCAAGCACGGCACCTCCTTCATTCGCCTAGCTCTCACTGCATCTGCAGCCATTCTTGGCGGTACTTATGCCGCCGAGAAATGCCAGTCATACCCTAAGATCTTTGGGTTTAGGACCAGGAAACTTTTGAGAGCTCGGGCTTGTGGTGACCCTGGAGGGTCGCCACACCTCTACCCAAAGCTTCTACATCGCCGAGACTACTGCGTTCGGCCTTTTTGGACCACACCGTGTCACTCTGGAACTGTGCCAGTGTATACGGATGGCTCCAAGTCCCAAGAGGCGGTTGGTTTCCATGCTGTGTACCTTCCTATTTAAAGTCAGTGGAGCGCTGCGTCTCTCCTCATGGCCGAGCTGGTTGCAATACGCCGCTCGGTAAGGGGGAGAACACGTCGTGTCTAGTTCAGAGACCGGATTGTGATCTTGCGACTCAAAGCGCCTGAGTGCTCTCGGGATATTGGCATCTCTACATCCCCTGGTTGGCAGTATCTGTGACACGACGGTTTTGGCGGGCTGGGTGGATGTTGAGATTATCTTCTGCTGTGTTTCTGAACATTTGGGAATTGTAGGGAATGAGGGGACCAAGGAGTCTGCTAGGACCGGGCGACCAGACCATCGTTTCACTCTTTCTCATACCAATTACATGGGAGGAATCCGGGCAGCCCTCCGGGGTGCTTAGCAAAGAAGAGAGGAACTTAAAGTTACATGCCATTGCGCTGCTACTGTTTCCATGGACCTACCCCCCAATGCTGCGATGGTTTCAGGTTGATTTCTGCCATCTCTGAATTGTACACATTCGCGGGACGCACTGCCATTTGATGGAACGCTCGCCTGTGTTGTCCCCCAGACTGTTCGGCACATTCTTGTGAATGTCCCAGTTTGGGTGATCTTCGCGCACGTTACCTGTCCCGGTACCGGGGAGAGTGGTCGTTACCTCTTGTCTCTTATACTCGGGATGGGTTCGTGTACACAGAATTGCGGACTATGACTTTTTATAGGAAGTTGGCCTCCTCCACTTTATTTTATATTGTTGTAAGTTGCATTTACCTGCACCTGGGGGGAGCCAGGCCTACCCCCGATGCCTGAGAGCGCTTCTGTCTTGTTGCTTTTTTGCTTATGGTTTTGTTTGTTTTTTAAAGCTTGTTTCTTAGGCTTTGTTCCTGTTTTTTTTTTTATCTTTGTTATTTACATATTTTTACTTGGTTGTTTAATCTAGCCTAGTATTGGTTGTAGCATGATTACGCCCAGTTTTGCCCTAGCAGGCACCTGCCAGATGGGCTCTTAAATCTTTAAAAAAAAATTCTGTTGGTGCGACCCAGATACCAGCTTTAGAGCATCAACTCCAACAGGTATTGAACCGCATCTCTCACTATGGAGAAGTGCACAGGTTTAGGTTTTCTTTGCCAAGAATGGGGTTTTTTTTTCCGTTGTTCAGTCAAAACTTGTTTTATGCATCCACATCCAAGAGTCAATTGGGAAAGGTGGATGCAATCCACCACAGTACTCTAACTTCTGGTAACCTGTGCCTTCTGCATGTACCCTATTGAGAGCTTGTCTGTTTGTGCCATGCATCTCCCGCACTCCTAATGGCTCTCATTGCATCCTCAGCTAATTTCAATGGTACCTATGCCATCAAGAGAAACTACTCATACCTAGGGCCCTTCATATTTTGTGCTAGGAAATTTCTTTGAGAGCTTGTGGAGCCTCTAGTTTTGCCCAGGATGCCACCCTGGAGGGTACCACCTTTGACTTTTTTTCATCATGCCTCCACTCACAAAGCTTTCACAGTATTGGGAGTACTGCATTTGACCTTTTGGGAGTACACCATTCATGCTAGATTTGTGCCAGTTTATACAGATGGCTCAAGTCCAATGAAGGAGGCTGGTTGCAATACACCAGTAAGTATGGGAGATAATGCATTATGACCAATTTGGTGACTGGATCTTATCTATTTGCGACTCACAAAGCTCCCTGAGTTCTCTCGTGCCATTGTAATCTCTACCCCCCCCCCCCCCTGGTTCACAGTTACCATGATGACATGGTCACTGTGATCTCGGTGGATGTTGAGATTATCCTCTGCTAGGTTCCTGGACAAGTAGGCAATGAGAGTGCCAAAGAGTGTGCAAGGATTGGACTACCAGACTAGTGTTTCGCCCTTCCTCGCCCTGTCTACATGGCAGAAACCAGGTTTGCCCTCCACCAGGCTTCCTGGAAAAGATGAAGGGATATGGCCGACTTCAAATTGCATGTTATTTCGCTGTGACTGTTCCTGTGGACATACCTCCATAATGTTGCAGCAGTTTCAAGTTGACTTCTGTTACATCTTCACCGTCATTTGATGGAACACTCCTCAGCACCTTACTGTGATGGCAGCATTGCCCCGAGAGTGTTTGTCACATTTTTGTTGAATTTCCCAGTGTGGGGTATCTTCACGCATGTTACCTGTCCAACTCCCTAGACAATAATATGGGGTTGTTGTTAACAGGTTTCCTTTTACTCATTAGTCTGTGCACACACTTCTGGATTCATGAATTTTCTGGAGGTGTCTGCTCTTCTCCATTTTATTTTTTACTCTCTTTCGGTGGTATTTGCATGCCCCGGCGCTAGAAGAAAGCGGCCCTCTCCCCTGATGCTGGACCCGCCTCCTCCCCTTCCTTTCTTTTTTTTCCTGTAGTTTTTTTTGTTGTTTTATGTTTTTTAATGTAGCTTAAAATTAATTACAGTGATTCCTGCCATTATGCCCTTTGTGGCAGCCGCCTGATGGGCACTATGGGGGAAAAAAAGAAGCTTTAACTAGCCTCAAGTCGATCTTAAGCGTCCTTGCTGTTTTCTAATTCGGTTACCTTGCGTAAAGATGAATGCCCACTTGGGGCATGGGGCAGAGAAAGGATGAATGCAGATTTGGGGCTTGGGCAGGAGAATAAAATATGTTGCAAAGCTACAGAAATCGATTCTGATTATGGCTGGGTTGATGAAAGAGGTAGGTACATAACAATTCAGTGGTTGATGCAATGCTAATTAAGTTATGCCATCAATCCCTTTTTAATTGTGTAATAGATTTCCTGTTTGGATAATAAAATTTGCACAAAGATCAGGATGACAATCACTCCCAAGCCCAAAGGTACCAGGGCCAGTAGTCCTCATTTTGAATTTGGTGGTGGGTAATATTGTATTTTGACACTAACCCATTGAGCAGAAAACGTTTTGTGGGGCATGGGCACCCATTCCACATCAGGGCTGCATGAATATAATCGTCCACCCAGCAGACTCCAGAGTGTATGTAAAGCTGGATGGAGGAAAGATAGCAGTGCTGTGGTTGGCTATGGGCATGGTGTAAAGAACTGCCAATAAGCATTCATCTCCCTTGCATAGCCTGAGTTTTGTGTCTGCTCTCGCCGAGATTGAACTTAGTACCCAGGCATTTGAAATCTGACACCTTATCCACAAAGGTAATGTGAACACGCTGTGCTATTGCATATCTTTGTCTTTTGCCAGGTTTGTAGAAACCCCTGTCAGATTACACAAATTTATTCCTTTCTCAGTCATTACAAGGAAAAAAATTCTTGGACAGATTTCTCAAGGGTTCTCGAGCGCTTTCCTGCCCGACTCCGAGGTTCATCTGTTGACACCCAGCAAGTACCAGAAAGTTAAGAGGGATGGCGCTAAGAAGACCTCCAGGAGCAGAGCTAAAGGCAAATCTAAACCTGAATTGGATTTCAATGAAAAGAAGGATGTCGAGGTGAGATGTCTTAAGCAAACCAGTTCCCCTTGTCATTCCTTTGCATCTTTGCCATTCAACCTTTTTTTTTTTGTTTCTCAGTCTGGTCAACTCGTTCATTTATAGTTGTATCCTTTGATCTATCACCATTATTCTTATTTAATTTGCTGCCTGTTTTTAGCCTCGTATTCCTTTTATTGTTTTCTAATGTTTTTCCTTTTGTTATATTCCTTGTGTTATTAAAATATATCATTAGTTTATTGCCCCAGCTGCCTTCATTTTAGTCTTTTACCCTCTTCTGTACTATTCCTAATTCTGCTTTCAAATAGTGTTTCAGTATTTTCAGTCCTCCTAGTTTTATTATTTTATAACTTGTTATTGCCCTCTTTGGGGGAAAATTTGTTGGATTGGGTAGCATGAAAGCTTTTATCTCTTTAAATCCTTATATCTCTTATGGTTGATGTTCATTTATATTAATTGCTGTATTGTTTGCTGGGTAGCTACTCCTGTACAGGGTCCTGCCCTCATCCTTAAATGGGAGTAGGTTTAAGATCCTTTCATTACCTAGCACCCTATTTACTGGATGTATCCACATATTTTCACATCTAACTTCACCACTTCTTATATGAGCCTCTCCAGAAAATTTCTGGCAGAGTTGTCCTTCTTGGTTATTGCCTTTCTGTAAAATTGATTGTATTCACCAATTATTTAAGGGCAAAAACTGTGCAGCTCACTTGTAGAGTATTGTATTAAGATCATACATAGGCTTGTTTTGTGAAAGAGATATTTGCTGATTTGTGGCCATTAAATGGGGTTTCTATGCCAACCCTGAGATTCAAGAAGGGGCCATAAAGTTTGAGCAAAATGTATGGTACCCAATGTCAGCCTGTTCTCCTGCAGTGGCTATTCCCGTTTTAGTTGGCACCATAATCAGATCTTAAAATTAAAAAAAAACCCTTCCCCAACCCTTCAATTTTTCTCTCATCTCCACCTCCCTTCCTCTCCCGCTTCAAATGACTGCTTCCTGGTTTATACCATTCCTGGTTTTTGTTTCTCTTAAGGATTACTCGAGCGGGTCTCAATATGAGAACTTGAATCAAAAGCTGAACACAATCAAGGAGACACTCGAGGCCAGCCGTTTTGTTGACCTTGCTGAAGGTGAGCAATTTTAAGTTACTTCAGGCTCTGTGCACTGTGCATCCAATAATAGGTGACTCTCCTGTTTTTTTATTATTCTTTAAGCTCTTCACGTCACTCCTTAGGAAGATCTTTCCCAGAGGAGAATCTATCCTCATTGTTAAGGTGCAGGTTCAGGATTTTTGTCCTCCTGAATCTGATCATCCCAAAAGATCTCTTTTGGTTACTTGGGGTGTGTACACTTAATATTCTCTAACTCCAACATTCTCTACAAAAACCTTTTGGTTGAAATGCTGTGGTGGCAAGGTTGCGACTCCCACACCAACTATCCCGGCTATTCGAGGAGAGGAGTTGTTTTGTTTTGTTTCAAAACCACTAAATAATGCAACCCAACAGTCAACCACAAACTTTTCAAACTAATCTTTAACCTAAACCCAAAATAAATATAATATGTAAGTGGCCTTACAATACTATTATCTTAGCCAACGTGAGCTCAAATATATGTATATATGCAAATAATTATAGGTGGCCTTACAATGTTACCTTGGCCAATGCAAACTCAAATAGGGCCTTACAATATTAATGGCCAACTCGAATCAGAGACCAAAAAAAAAGCGGGAATAACGGGTGTACCCTTAAATTAGTTATGACCAGTCGAACATTGGGAGGAACGGAAGGTTAAGGGGAGGCGCACTTTAGGAGGGACGTGTGAGGTCCGAGACTCAGCAAAGTGCCCTGGCTTCAGCAACCTGGGACACTCAGTTCCAACCTCTATGTTGGAGTCTCTGGGGCGCTAGCTCCAATTACTGCCTGGAGACTGGGATGCGCTCTCTAAGGCCCACACTTTAAGAAGGTTCCCTTCTAAGGTAGGCAAACGTGCGAAGGTCAGGACTGGCTTCAGCCGTCTCCAAAGTCAGATGTCGATCGACTTATCAGTACCACAGAGCTGGAAAAGAGAAGGCATTGTCAATCGCCAACCCTACCACACTCAATCACTCTTACATCTACCACTCTCACCCACACTTTCACGCTGGAGTAACACACCGATCTTCCGTCCAAGCGGCTCTTCCTCTTTTTTTTTCTTTAGGGAATTCAATTACAAATTATCAATTAACTTTTCAATTTATCAAGCTGAAAGAATCCGCCTAAAAAGAAAATCGAGATGAATAGGGGGGGGGCACGATAGAGATATATCAGGGGTCCCCCCACACAAAGCGATGATGATGTAACCCAACACCCAGCGCCCTAAAAGAGAAGAAAGGGATTAGAGACGGGGGAGGGGAGGCGGACAACAATACACTACTACAATGCTCATTTTTGTTTTGTTGGTCGATGGCCTCCATGGTAATGATCACTTTCTCATCCAAATATTTGATTGCTGGGTCACTGCTTCTCAAGAGACCATCTAGTGCTTGGATTTAGCATGATGACCTATCTCAGTTGAGGTACTTAGGTCAGTTGATGGGGCCATTGAGTTCTCCAGCCTCCTCATCACCATGGGCTTGGCTTCTATTCCTCAAATGTCTGGCCATTTTGGATGACTGCTTCTGTAGTGGCGACTATAATTGCTGTCTGAGTGATTTCACACTGTGTAAATTTTGTTGGGTGGGGTCCAGAGTCGTTTTTAATTCAAATCTCACACACACATACACTACTCTTCATGACAGGCATGTGTGTCTTAACTCAATGAGAGGAGCCCCTCTTGCAGATGTGTGAAATCTTCTCTAAAACCCACATAAGGGGCATGGTGAAGTGTTTTTCTGGCCACTGTGCTGATGGGACCCAGCTCCAGCTTGAGCTTAGCCTACCACTTCTTCCACTAACCCCTACCTTGTCTTCATCAACTTTCATCCTGCATCGTCTTTCCATATACCCTTTTTACTCAATCACTTTCTCTACCCTTTCATCAACCCCTTCTCTGCTGCACAGGGATTGATAATAATTAATAACACCCACCCTACTCCTTAGTGGACCCCCCTCCCTATCTCTATTTCTCTTTATTACATACCCGCCTGCCCCATTCCAAACTTGCTCTTTTATCTACAGAGGTTCTGCCCCGAAGGGGGTACCCTGGGTAGCCTGTTACACTTGGTCCATGGAGGAGCTGCGTGTCCTCCCTGCCCTAGTGCAAATTAGGAAAGCCCCGTCACTGGGTTTACATGAACACTGATGGATGTGGGAAAGTTATTGGTCTGCTTTTCCTTCACCCTCTCACCACTACATTACCTTTTTATTAGTAGTCTTGTTATTTTTATATTACTTATTTATGATTAGTATCCCCCTCCCTCTCTGGGATCTTTTCTTCAGGGGGTGTTCCCAGAGAGGTCTGGCCTTCTCGTGGCGAGGGGGGTCAGCCCTGGGCCCCCTAGGGGACCCATGGTGCTGCCAACAAGACTTTTAACATGCCCCTCTTTCTTTCCTCCTCTATTACGCTCTTCCACTGCCCTTTATTTTTCCCTCTTCCTACACCCATCTAGTGGTCATTATCAATACCCGACCTCTACTCGTTTAATGGATTGATTCCGAATTGTTCTTTCATGAAGGTGAAAGAGGCTGGGCATCTCCACCGCCTTCGTCTACCGAATGCCGAAGGAGAAACCCATCGTTGGCTCATTTTCTCCGTGCGTAGGAGAACTCGGGCAGCCTCTTAGGGTTATAAAGATGGTGTGGTGGATCCGTATCCATTCTCTAAGAGGACATACCGGACGTAACTGATTGTATAGTTGCAGTAGTGTCGGGCCCTTGTAGGCCTCCATAGTGGGGAGCCCCGAGGGAGAATGCGAAGTTTTTTTCTTTTTGCAATGGCTAGCCATAAACCAAAAACCTCCCCTTCTCGTAAGGGTTCTCGTGCCGAACGTTCCTTAGCCCCCCTTTCAGCCTTCCCTCGCTCGTTGGACCCCTATTCCAACGAATTAGACCCAGATCTTGATTATCCTCGCTTTCTTGTCATGAATTCATCATCTGACATCCCACTTGCAAAAGTCGATGTGTTTGACGTCAATGAATCTTTTGAGTCCCGCTGTGGTGAACCCCGCTGGATGTGTTCAAGAGGAAGTGGTGATGTCGTAGTCGAGGTGTCATCCCACTCTCAACACAACCTTGTGCGAAATCTATCTTCGATAGCTGAAATTCCAATAACTGTCTCGCCCCATCCGCGTCTGAATTTTGTCAAAGGTGTCGTCCGTTCAAACTAACTAAAGGACTACGACCCCACCCGCCTTCAGAGTAAGCTCAGTACCCAACGTGTCACACACGTACACAGGGTAACTAAAACATTAGGCTCCACTAAAGTCCCAACCGCCACACTGATTTAAACATTTGAACAAGAACTGCCGCAGTATATTAAAGCTGAGTACCTTCGTGTCCCGGTAAGTCCCTACATCGAACTACCCAGACGCTCCTTCAATTGCAATCAATTTGGACATGTTGGCCGAGCCTGTCGGCACCCTCGCTCCTGCGTAAATTGTAGCTCTGACTACTATGGCCCCGAATGCACCAAAACACCCCACTGTGCCAACTGCGGAGGTACCCACAGTGCTGCGTCGAAACTCTGCTCTAATTTTTTATATGAAAAGGAGTTGCTCGCTTTGCGCGATTCCCTACGAATAGATATAAGAGAGGCCCGCCAGCGTGCTCGAGCACAAACCTCGCCACTCGGCCGGCTCTTCTCTGACGTTTTATGAGACGCTGGACGAAACCGACCATCACGCGCGAGTTCCGACCAGCCTGAAGCACTTCACCATAGATCTAATCGCAGCATCGGAAACATTCAGAATATGCAGTCGAAGCATCGCTCTCACACCGAGATAACCAATGTAGCCCCCCTCTCTCCAGCAGCTCTAGCTGGGAGAGACGCTCAGGGTGAGACACTTGAAGACATCAGAGGGGCGCGGTGATTTGCCATTCTGGCCGCCGTGTTGACGGGACACAGCCCCCCTTCCGGCCCCAGCTTAGCCTCTCTTCCTTCCTTCAAAACACTTGTTTCCTCGCTTTTCATACAACCTCTCCCACAACTTTCTCTGGTCAGCCTCTAATTTCACAGGGTAGATGCTGACCTTCTCAAGCCAACCGTCCCGGATCGGGGCTGAGGGGGGAGGGGACAACGTTCCCTAACACCTGAGCTCCGGTTCGGGATGGGGGTTTTTAACAACCTGCTTGATCCCCACCCATACCTTCCTCACATACCTTTAACCCTCCTCTTCACAATCCATCTTTTTACGCGGCGTCTAAGGTGGAGCCGCCATGCCGATGGACTGCCAGGCCACCAGGCGGGAAGGGTGGTCCCAAATGGCGGCGCCTGGCTCTGCCAGGCCTGTAAGCACCTCTTGCAGTGTGGGCAACTGCAAGAGGTGATGAGCGATTGCATCCCGTGAAATATAGAGGGTTACCATGCCCAATGATGAGAAACGCAACAATCTCCCCCTAATTCTCCCTTGCTCATCGACGGAGCCGCCCTCGAGCAGCTCCATCGAAAATAGGGAGGTCTCCCCCCTGTGCTTGCTCAGGGGACCCTCCATATCTCTCTAACCGGAGAGGAGGCTTACTCCTCTCCTTCGCTTGCGGGTGTAGGGGACTCCCCCTCACCCCCTTCTTTGGAGGTGCTTTCGGGCACCTCCCTTTTTCCAGCGGCAGTCCCCTCTATTCTTTCCAAGGGGACGGCCAAGAAAGCCAGCAGGCAGCCCTTAGCCAGCCGCTCCACATCGAAGCGGCTCGGTAGGGCAAACCCCCTTAGGGGGGAGAGGGAAGCCAGGCCCCTTCGGTCGCTTCCCTCAAAAGACCGCCTGGCAAGAATATTGAACCTTGCCGGGGTCAAGGCCTGTGCCTCCCCACACAAGACTAGTGACGATACTGCCAACGGGACCTGCGATGTCTTGGGGGGGGGGGGCAACTGGAGGCCCTTCCTGAGATAGACATGGTCCTTGAGGAACCCCATCCTCAGACGGTAGGGCCTTCCATGGAGGGGAATCCGGGCTCGGCGCCAAACACCGAACTCGAATCCGCCCTTATACAAGGTCTTCCTCAAACGGCTAGGGTTTCCGAAGCAGTACAAGGAGGGGAGGGATCTCCTCCGACCGGTGCCCCCACGACTACCAGGACCTTCTCCATTTCGGAGAATGACCTGGCTGAGGCCGGTCCATCTGGCCTGGGGGCTCATTCCGGCGGAGGTGAGAAGCGGGTTCATTCCCCGCCCTCCTCTCGAAAAAAGACAAAGACTAGGAAGACTCGCGGCTCCTCTCAACCCGAGGGGGCTACGAGGACGGATGGGTCTGCTGCCACTTTGGCAAGCGACCAAGCCAAGATCGGCACATCCGGCCCCTCTGCCCCTCCGGTTGCAGAGCCACTGACTAAAACTGAAAGTGCACAGGGCGGAGCCTCGATGACATCGGGGCTCCTTATTCAGAGGTTACCTGGCGTTTTCGAGCCCGCTGGCTTCAAACGCTTCCTCGTTATTGGCTCCACTGATGGCACCATGTTGGCCATGGGCAACATGATCCATCAGAGGAGAGGATTAGCTAGTGCAATTGGTAGAGAGCCGAAGGTGACCCGTTTCTCGGACGGGAGCCTTCTGGCGAATGCGGCGAATCCCGCCGAGGCGGCCAAGATAAGTGCTGTTCGGACACTTCATGTCACCCCGGTGACATGTGACGCCGCACTCTACCATGAACTTTGTGAAAGGAGTAGTTTGTGCGAGGGAACTCGTTGACTACTCCATTGAGGACATCACCCTAGAGCTGGCCGACCATGTGGCGGTCAAGGTCGAACGTGTGATGAGAAAACAGTGAGGGGCCTCGAGACCCACCCCTACACTCTTCGTCACGTTCGACTGTGACAAGCTCCCTGAGTCGGTGCGTGCCGGTTGGTACCGCTACCGCGTGAAGGCATTCGTGCCACTGCCGCGGCGGTGCTATTACTGTCACCGCTTCGGCCATACGAATCGTTCTGGTAGACGTGCAAAGTCGGGGTCACCCGAAGTTTGTGTTAATTGCTCCAAGGCCGCACACGATAAGTCCAAATCGTGTGTGGCCAAGTGTGTCAATTGCGGAGAGCCGCACCCCGCTTCTTCGAAGCAATGTGGTGCATATCTAATTGAGAAAGAAATCCTGGCCGTTCAGGCCCAGGATCGACTCTCATTCCGCGAGGCTAAGGACTTGGTCCTGGCGCGCCTGGCTCTGCCTGGGATGTCATATGCCTCAATAGTTAGAAAGGCACGAGGGGACTGCCGCTGGAAAAAGGGAGGTGCCCGAAAGCACCTCCAAAGAAGGGGGTGAGGGGGAGTCCCCTACACCCGCAAGCGAAGGAGAGGAGTAAGCCTCCTCTCCGGTTAGAGAGATATGGAGGGTCCCCTGAGCAAGCACAGGGGGGAGACCTCCATATTTTCGATGGAGCTGCTTGTCGACGTGCAAAGTCGGGGTCACCCGAAGTTTGTGTTAATTGCTCCAAGGCCGCACACGATAAGTCCAAATCGTGTGTGGCCAAGTGTGTCAATTGCGGAGAGCCGCACCCCGCTTCTTCGAAGCAATGTGGTGCATATCTAATTGAGAAAGAAATCCTGGCCGTTCAGGCCCAGGATCGACTCTCATTCCGCGAGGCTAAGGACTTGGTCCTGGCGCGCCTGGCTCTGCCTGGGATGTCATATGCCTCAATAGTTAGAAAGGCACGAGGGGACTGCCGCTGGAAAAAGGGAGGTGCCCGAAAGCACCTCCAAAGAAGGGGGTGAGGGGGAGTCCCCTACACCCGCAAGCGAAGGAGAGGAGTAAGCCTCCTCTCCGGTTAGAGAGATATGGAGGGTCCCCTGAGCAAGCACAGGGGGGAGACCTCCATATTTTCGATGAAGCTGCTTGTCGACGTGCAAAGTCGGGGTCACCCGAAGTTTGTGTTAATTGCTCCAAGGCCGCACACGATAAGTCCAAATCGTGTGTGGCCAAGTGTGTCAATTGCGGAGAGCCGCACCCCGCTTCTTCGAAGCAATGTGGTGCATATCTAATTGAGAAAGAAATCCTGGCCGTTCAGGCCCAGGATCGACTCTCATTCCGCGAGGCTAAGGACTTGGTCCTGGCGCGCCTGGCTCTGCCTGGGATGTCATATGCCTCAATAGTTAGAAAGGCACCCTCTGCTCCTGGCCCATCCAGGCCAACGAGCACGGTTGTTTCCGCGCCCTCCCGGGCGCTCCCCTGGTAAAGCTATCTGCAAAAAGGGTTCACACCCAGCCCCGGCTAAAACCATGGCTCCCACCTCTTCTCTCAGCGTCACCGTTTCCCGTAAGGCGAAACGGCCACGCTCCTCCACCGAGTCGTTAGACTCACAGGAGGCAACACCCCTGAAGATGGTCGCTAGGCCATCTTCCGGGGTTCCTAAAGCTGTCCCCCGAAAGGAGGACAGCAACCAAGGAGCTTCGGCTCCTTCGCCTACGCCCCGAGGTGGAGCGAGTGGCTCGGAGACGGTGGTTCCTCGAAAAGAGGGGAGGGGGGTCGATGACCTCCATGGTAGTGATCCCTTTACCATTCAAATATCATTTTCAGGGCAACTGCCGCCTGAGAGACCACCTCGGTGGTGCTTGGTGCGGGCGCGGTGGCCTGCATTTCAGGAAATGACTGAATTCTCTATCTAAGTCGAGGAGTTTAGGTCGGTAGATGAGGCCGTTGAGTTCTTCTCCGGCAACCTCATCACCGTGGGCCTGACTACTATTCCTAGGACGTCTGGCCGTTTTGCACGCTGACCACTCCCATGGTGGTCAGCCGAGTGTGAGACGGCCCTCAAACAGAAGCGTTATGCCTACATGCGCTATAAGCGCCGCCCGAACGATTTCACTGTCGCTGAATTTCGTCGGGCTAGGGCTAGGTTCCGGTATATTTCGAAGCATGCCCGCCTCTCTTCTTGGCGGGCATGCGTGTCTTCACTTAACGGGAAGACCCCTTTAGCTGAGGTGTGGAAGCGAGTCAAAAGGATTCGGGGCAAGTTCTCGCAAGACCCCCCTCCCGTTCTCCAGGAGAATGGGACCGCAATCTCGGACCCCGCGTCCATAGCGGAATCCTTAGCGACCGCTTTTTCCGCATTCTCTAGCCGTGATGCTGCTCCGCCAGCATTCAATGCACGTCGTGATGTCGCGGAAGGCCGCCGGCTGGACTTTACCTCCAGAGGCGGAGAACCCTTCAACGACAAGTTTACTGTGAGTGAGTTGCGTTCCGCTCTCGCTTCATGCGCGGACACCGCCCCGTACGCCATGCTTCGACACCCGGGTGAGCGAGGCATGGCCTCTCTGTTAGATTTGTTCAACAGGATCTGGGTGGAAGGTCTTCTCCCAGACTCCTGGCGAATCGCTACTGTGCTCGCCTTTCGCAAACCGGGGAGAGATCACTCTACTCCGACCGGTTTCCGCCCAATCTCTCTAACCTCTTGCGTGTGCAAGTTGATGGAGAAATTGGTAAATGTTAGATTAGCCTTTTTCCTGGACAGCGGAGGCCATCTGTCTTCTGCACAGTGCGGCTTCCGCAAGTTCCACTCCACGTCGGATGTTCTGCTCTGACTGGAAAATGCCGTCTGCGAGGCTTTCCTTCGTAGACAGCACGACGCCACGGTGTTTTTCGATATGGAGAAGGCCTATGATACCGCATGGCGATACGGTATCATGGAGACTCTTCACACGATGGGGGCGAGGGGACGCCTCCCAATGTTTATATCTGAATTTTTGCGAGATCGTCGATTCCGCGTACGGGTGGGGGGAGCCCTCTCCGGCCCAAAAGAGCAGGAAGAGGGTGTCCCGCAGGGAAGTGTCCTCAGTGTCACACTCTTTGCCCTGAGCATCAACGGCATCACCTCGGTGCTGCCGGAAGATGTTCTCGCTACGCTCTACGAGGACGACCTTTCGATCTCTTTTGGCGCGGCTCAGATGCCAACTCTGGAGCGTGGACTCCAACAGGCATTGAACCGCGTCTCTCGCTATGCCGAAGCGCACAGGTTTCTGTTTTCTTTGGTCAAGTCTAAGGTGGTGCACTTCTGCCGCCATCCACGGCTTCACCCCGATCCAGATTTGTTTCTTAATGGGGTGCGCCTGGATGTGTTGAATCGCACCGTTTCCTTGGTCTTGTATTCGACCGACGCCTCACCTGGGAGGCTCATATTCACAGCCTTAGGGTCTCTTGTACCAGCGCCATGGACATTCTCCGTTCCGTGACGTTCAGCGCTTGGGGCGCTGATAGGACTACTGCCCTACTTTTTTATTGGTCCTTTGTTCGTTCAAAGCTTGACTACGGATGCCAGTTTTATGCATCCGCAGCCGAGCGTTTATTGCGGAAGGTGGATTCGATCCACCACACCCGCCTTTGTACTCGGGACGAGTGCGTGCACATTGACTGGTGGACTTGTTGACTTTGGGGGGGAGGCCGGCCTTCTCCCTTTCATTTAACTAGGTTTAGTTGTTTCTGTTATTGTTTTGTTATTGTTATTTCTTTTTATTGTTGTTTCCTGTTCAATTTTTTTAAAGTAGCCTAGAACTAGGCTGTTTGTTTACGGCGACTTATGCCTAAGTGGGCAGTCGCCAGATAGCCCCTTAAAAAAAAAAAAAAATTGAAGACATCAGACGCTATTTGATGAATCCTCAACATCGACCAGTGAAGATTCGTCCACCCGGCCCCGGAACCCAAAGCCCAGTGGTAAGATAAAGGATTCCTCACCTGGGTCATCGACCACCAATAAGCGGGCAGCTTCTGGAGCTGACTCGGCCGAACCCCGAGAATCTCCAATGGACTCCTTCCCTATGTTTGAACATTCTCTGCCCTTAAGTCCGTCCCGCCCTTCACAGGACGTAGGCCCCATCCTGATCCAAACGATGGCAGATATACACCCAGCTCCACACACCTCACTCAGATCACCTGTTCGTTCCGCTCACCCTTCAACCCAAGATCCGATGGAAGCAGTTGATACTCCAACATCACCAACTGCGGCGGTTGGACCACTCCTCAGACACCGAAAATACCATCGACCCATGAATCCGGATCTACCGGCCGAAAATCCCTTCTTGATCTTCCTTTTCCACCAGGTTGCGAGCCCGAATTACAATCAAGGGCCTCGGTCGATTCTCCAAAACCCACGAAAAAAACCCTCAGTTACTGCTTCATCTAGGATCTCTCGCCCTGCAAAAGCAGGCTCCTCAAAATCAGCTCTCCGTCTCCCAAGCTCTTTGGGACGAACCTCAAATACAATATCGGCCTCAAAAGAGAAAAAGATATCCACACATAATATCTTCCATTTTACAATGGAATTGTCAAGGAGTTCTTCCAAAGTGGGAAGAACTCAAAATTCTTTTGACGACTATCCACCCCGCTGTTATTTGTCTCCAGGAGAATAAACTGTGTATACGGCCCTTTCCACTAGTACCCGGTTTTCTCACTTTCAACTCTATTGCTCCTGCTGGAAGCCCCTCTCATGGAGGGGTGTCAATCATGGTATCTTCATGCTACCATGTTTCTCTCATCTCCCTACATACTACTCTCCAAGCTGTTGCTGTGAGGGTTTTTCTTACTAAGCTTTTTACCGTTTGCTCTATTTACATACCCCCTTGTTTATCATTGTCAAGATCCGACCTTTTAGAACTTATAGACCAGTTGCCCTCCCCATTCTTATTACTAGGAGATTTTAACGCCCGTCACCCATACTGGGGTGACATCACTCGAAATGCCAAAGGCAGTGTTTTAGAGTCTCTTTTATTATCTGACCTTCTTTGTGTTTTAAATACTGGCGATTTTACCTCTTATCATGTCCAGACGGACTCTTTTAGCTGTGTTGACCTGTCTGTTTGTTCCCCTGATTGCTTCACGGAATTTCGATGGTCAATTCTTGACGATCTCCATGGGAGTGACCACTTCCCTATTGTCTTGTCGGCTTTTCAAATTAGCCTTCATACAACCACGCCCCTTAAGTGGGACTTAGATCATGCAGATTGGAAAGGTTTCCAAGAGGCGTCCTTCACAAATGCATCTTTGGGGACCTTCAATGGAGTGGACGCGGCAGTAGAATACTTTACATCGACTATCTACAATGCAACAACACAGACCATCCCACGGAGGCGACCTGTCACGGGCCGCTCAACCGTGCCCTGATGGACCTCGACGTGTGCAACAGCTATAAAAAATTACAAGTTAGCCCATGCCCAATTCCGAAAGAACCCAACTTTGTGCAACAAGGTCGACCGAAACCGAGCTCGTGCGCTTCGACAAAGAACCCTTCGTCAGGCTCGCCGAAATTCATGGCGCAGATACTTTTCATCGATTTCCTCTATGACACCTACTGCTAAGATCTGGAAGAGCATTAATAAGATCAGGGTCCGTTATGCTAGTCATCATACCCCCACACTCAACTTAGACGGTTCCTTGGAGAATGACAGCCTGGCGGTCAGCAATGCTTTTGCTGACCATTTCCGCGCCGTCAGTAATGTCAGCCGTTACGATAAGGCTTTTCAATCCTACAAATCAAAGGAAGAATCTCATTTTCTCAACTTCACAACAAAATCTAACCTTCCGTATAACGCTCTATTCGGCATCTATGAGCTGCAAAGCGCTTTGTCCCTTTGCAGATCTACTTTCCCTGGCCTTGATGAGATCCATTTCGACATAATTCGGCACCTACATCCACACTCTACTCTCTTCCTGCTTGATTTGTACAACCTTATATGGGTGAAGGGTTTTTGCCCGTCATCATGGCGCATTGGGATCATCCTTCCCTTTGTCAAACTGGGCAGGGACGGGTTGGATGCAGATCACTACCGCCCTATAGCTCTCACCAGCTGTTTGAGTAAGTTGCTGGAAAAATGGTTCCTAAAAACCAATCACCTCTGTCCATTTCAATTTTGGCTTCCTCAAAGGTCATAGTACCCTTGACCTACTAGTACGTTTCGAGGCATCAGTCCGGAAAGCTTTCTCATTAAAGCACCGAGTCCTGGCCATATTTTTCGATATTGAGAAAGCCTACGACACAACATGGAGATACGGCATCTTGAAGCAGTTATACGTCTGGGGGATGAGAGGCATTTTACCTTCATTTATTCAAAGTTTTTTAGCATCTCGATCCTTCAAGGTACGTGTTAAAGACGCATACTCTGACCTGCAACCCCAAGAGGAGGGAGTTCCTCAGGGCAGTGTTTTTTAAGTGTCTTATGTTTTATAATTGCCATCAATGATATTATTTCGTCTCTCCCAGAAGGTGTATCGGCAACTCTGTTTGTCGATGATTTAGCACTATACTGTTCCTCACCTCGCCTTCCATCAGCAGCGCGTCGGCTACAACTGGCGGTCGATGCTGTATCCAAGAGAGCACAACTTAAGGGATTCCGCTTTTCCACGACCAAAACCAAAGCAATGTATTTCCACCGAGGCAGAGGGGTTCTTGTTCCGCCATCTATCTCCCTACAAGGCGAAGATATAGAGTTTGTCTCCGAGTTTCGGTTCCTTGGCGTAACTCTCGATCCAAAGTTATCCTGGTTACCACACCTACGCCGACTTCGAACAGGCTGTTTGCGGGCTCTAGACATTTTGAAAGTCCTCACACACTTCGTGGGGCAGTGACCGACAAACATTGTGGACATTATACACAGCCCTCGTTCAATCCAAATTGGATTATGGCTGTCAAATTTACTCATCGGCTTCCCCTTCAGCCCTTAAAATGCTGAACCCCATTCGAAACCTTGGAGTTCGCCTTTCTAGTGGAGCCTTCCGTACTTCTCCTGTCAACAGCCTTTACTGCGAGAGTGGGGTACTCCCTTTGCCCTACCATAGACTTCAAATCTGCATGCGATACCTCTGCCGAGTACAACAAGCCCCTGTATCAGAGGTCTACAGATGCCTGTATGCTGCCGAATCAACGGCGGCATATGATAAGTTGCCATCTTTACCCCGCCCTTTGAACCTTCGCATAGGAGTTCATCTCTCTAACCTGGGTGCTCCAAGGGTCCTTACCCTTCCATCCTTACTGACCCCTAGGTGGCGTGCTCCTCTCCCCACAGTATGTACCAACATGTGGAGCCTGGAGAAGTCCTCCATGGACCCTCGCATCATTAAAAGCCTGTTCTTAGAACATTCGATCTCCCACAAACAATGCTGCCCACTATACACGGATGGCTCTAAGTCGGACGGTGGCGTGGGCGCCGCAGCCATCTACCCAGGAGGAGAACTCCTAACTCTATCTTTGCCGCCAGCAGCATCCATTTTTACCGCTGAATTTTCAGCAATCCTTTTAGCCTTTAGACTCATCCAAATTTTACCTTTTAGTGATTTTGTCATTTTTTCCCGACTCAAGGAGTGTCTTACAGTCAATTAGATCTTTTAATGCGTCCCATCCCCTGGTCACAGAAATTTGCAACTGGCTGATCCAAAATGCATCCCGATATAGAATTATTTTTTGCTGTGTCCCTGGGCATGTGGGGGTCCTGGACAACGAGAAGGCTTATCGGCTGGCCCGCTCGGTACATTCTGTGTCCCCTGAGAACTCGGCTCTGCCTTTTAGGGACTACTTTCCTTCAATAAGAAAGTATATTTTTCAACTGTGGCAGAATGAATGGGATGACTGTTCATCATCCAAACTATACAAAATAAAAAATTCTATTCGCTCTTGGCCCTCGAGTCGTCATAGAATGCGGTCGTTGGAGGTGGCCCTTTGCCGAGTTCGCATTGGCCACACGAGACTTACTCACGGCCATCTTGTTTCGGGTGATGCTCATATCAGCCCTTGCTGTCGTTTTTGCGGTGGGGATCAATCGGTTGCCCACCTTTTATTGGAGTAACAACAAAGAAAGAAGGTACCCTAGGAGACCTTACGGTCCATTCAAAGAGGGTACCTTTGGACTAGCAATTGAGCGGGCACAAGGCTGCTCAATTGTTTTGCGTCCCTAAACGGCCACTTTTCAAGACTTTGTCTAGTCTTGACTTGAACTGGTCAACAGATTCACTGTTGACAACTTCCACTGGAAGTGCGTTCCACATACCGCAGATACTGTAAGTGAAAAAATTTCCACACAGATTGCGCTTGTAACGCTTCAGTTCAAGTTTGAAGCCGTGATTGCGCGTTCTGTTCTCACTCAGTGTGAAAATATCCCGATAGTCAACATTGTCGAACCCTCGAAGTATTTTGAAAACTTCGATGAGCTGACCACGCTGTCTACGGGTTTCCAGCGAGAACAGATCTAATTCCCTTAGTCTATCCTCATAACTTTTATGTCGGATAGAGGGAATCAGCTTGGTTGCCCTGGCTTGTACGCGTTCCAATCTCGCGATGTCCTTTCGCAATGAAGGACTCCAAAATTGTACGGCATACTCCAGGTGCGGTCGGACAAGTGAGTTGTACAGGCACAGTACAATCTCCTGGTTCCGATAACCAAACTGGCGCTTAATATAGCCTAGCATCCTTTGGGCCTTTTTCTCCGCCTCAATGCACTGTTTCGAGAACTTGAGGTCACTAGTAATAGTAACACCCAAGTCCTCAGTGTCACTCAATTCAAGAGCAGTGCCCTTAAGGATATACTGAGATTGGGGGTTTCTGTGGCCGATATGCATCACTTTGCATTTGCCCACGTTAAAAGGCATTTGCCACGTGTCCGACCACTCCCCAATCTTCCCAAGATCTTCCTGCAGGCGGGCAGTATTTCCATCCTTTGCAACGTTCATACCAAGCTTGGTATCGTCGGCAAATTTGGAAATCTTGGCAACCATGTCACCGTCCATGTCGTTGACGTAGATGATGAATAGTAGTGGTCCCAGGACAGAACCTTGAGGCACCCCGCTAGAAACGGGCACCCACTCAGAAGACTGTCCATTTACCACCACCCGTTGCCGTCTGCCACTTAGCCAGTTCTCGATCCAGCCGGCTACCTTTCCGTCTATGCCAAGCGCTCGCACTTTCCGGAGAAGGCGGCGGTGTGGTACCTTATCAAAGGCTTTCTGAAAGTCTAGGTAGACCACATCCACCGCCTTGTCCCGATCGTGCTCACTGAAAACGAAGTGGAAGAATTCTACAAGGTTCGTCAGGCATGACCGTTGCCTTCGGAAGCCGTGCTGGGAACTCCTCAGTAGCAGGTTTGACTCTAAATACGACGTCACTTTGTCTACCATGATGCTTTCCATGAGTTTACCGACTATCGAAGTCAGACTGATAGGTCGGTAGTTCGACGGTTGGCTACGGTCTCCTTTCTTGAAGATCGGAGTCACCTCCGCCTCACGCCAGTCTCTAGGAACGCATTTGGTCCGGATTGACATGTTAAAGATAGCGCACAGATGTCGTGATACTTCATCGCACACTTCCTTCAACACTTTAGGTAGAAACCCGTCCGGTCCAGGGGACTTATTCGTCTTTAGGTCAGCGATCTTTTTCTTTATTTCTCCTTCGGTGAAGTCCATTGCCTCCAGCTTTTCCCCCGAGTAGGAATCCGTCGGCTGGGGAATGGGACCACACTCTTCAGTAAACACTGAAGAGAAGTAGTCGTTGAGGAGGTTGGCATTTTCTGCATCTGAATGCTTTAATGTCCCCTCCTCATTCCTCAAAGGGCCAATCGTTCGACGGATTGGTTTACGGCTGTTCACATATCCAAAAAACTCCTTGGGATTCTCTTTACAGAGTCTCGCCACTCGGAGTTCCTCAGACCGCTTAGCCGCCCTTATACTGGACTTCACTCTCCTGGCTAGCCTCCGGTATTCGTCAAAGTCACCCGAGATCTTCGATTGCCGGTACACATTTCTCTTCTCCCTAAGCAGTTGCCCGATTTCTCGATTAAACCACTTTGGTTGAACAGAAGACCGACGGGGGCATTTCAGAGGAATAAAACGCGATTGAAGACTCATGAATGTGGTTTTGAAACTGTTCCAAGAGTCTTCAACAGCATCGCACTCTTCTAGCCTCGCGTCAGTCAGTCCCGCGCGTAGACCTGCAAAGTCTGCTCTTCTCAAATCCAGTTTCCTTGATTTACTAGTTGCAGGCTCTGCCTTGGGGACTTTGACTACAAATCTAATTAGTCGGTGGTCACTGCCACCGAGCTCTTCGCCAACAGAGAGGTCCTCAACGATGTCATCTTCAGAGGTGAAAACCAAGTCGAAGATATTGTCTCCTCTCGTTGGCTCTCTCACCCATTGAGTGAGGAACTCGTTGTTCGTGAACTCCAGGAGTAGTGCGTTCTCGCCACAGGGTTCTCTGGTTTCCCAGTCAACTTGTGTGTTGAAATCACCCATGACGATACACACTCTGTCTTCGACAAGTTCTCCTAGTAGCTGGTACAGATCTCTGTCCTTTTCAACGAGTTGGGCAGGAGGTCTATAAAGCACCAGGGTCCTGTATTTGGCAGGACCTATCTCTAGGTCAACACCTCGTAGTTCATGGTCGGATATGATGTTGCAATCCGTCGAGTTGAGAGTATCCTTGACATACAACATCACACCGCCACCCTCTCTGTCTGGCCTATCTTTCAGGAAGAGCTGGTAACCGGGAATCGTGAATTCACCTTCAAAATCTCGGCTTGAGGTTTTTATCCACGACTCCGTTATGGCCACCATCTCAGTTTCCTCTGTTACTACGAGGCCACGGAGCTCAAGAAACTTATTCCTGATTGACCTCGCATTGAACAGAAGAACTTTGAGGGAGTCCCCTAGTGTAGGACTCCCTACACTCTTCCGTTTCCCGGCTTCTCCGTTTTCGTGGTCACACCCTTTTTGACCACCTCCGAGAAGGTCGTTCCAGGAGTTACACGGGCATGCTGGCGCACGTCCGCTTTCGCTCTGTTTCGAACGCTCCTTTGAGTGCGTTCCACGACATCTTGGATTAGATTGGCGAGAAAGGCCTTCCCTTTAAAGGAGAGATGTACCCCGTCCCTTTGGTAGAGGTCGTCTCTACCGATAAAGGTACGATAGGGGTCCACGAAGAAGACTCCTTCTGCCGTGCAGAGATCCGCCAACCTTCTGTTCACTGCGACGTTTCTTTCGTGAGCGGTTCGGGATGGACCTCTTCTCGGAAGCATCCCAACCACCACACGTTTGCGGGTTTTAAGCCCTATGTCGTCCACGGCTCCCATCACTGTTTGGATGGTCTTGCCACTGAGGCCAACCTTACCCCCTCTGAGGTAGAGGTCGTTGCCGCTCACCATCAGAGCAACGACTGAATTCTCAGAAACCTGAGCTTTCTCTGCCTCTACTCTGATGGTGTGGTTACCCCGTCCTGACAGGCAGCTTACCTTCACGCTAGTGCGAAGGCGGGCCGCTAGCAGCGGCTGCAGATCCCGTGTTTGCGAGTCACCAATGAGGGTGACCTTCGGACACTTGGTCTCTGAAGACGGGGTCTTCCCTTGTGGAAGAGGCCTCCCCTTTTCCTCTTTACTCTCCACATTCTTATCTTTCTTTTTCTTCTTCTTTATCTGTTTTTCTTCTATTTTGGGTTCTACTTTTGTTTCAACTATCTTCTTTTTCTTTTTTTTCTTCGTTTCTCCTTTCTTCTTTTTCTCCTTTTCTCTCGCCTCAGCTGGCTTAGCCTCAGATGATGCCGGAATGTCCGCTTCATTACCAGGGGATTCCGAAACGTCAGTGGGAGGCGCCTCTTCTAGGCATCGAACCTGAGCTACGTTAAGGGCTTCGAGCTTCTCCAACTTTCCCTCAAGGACCTTAGCTCTCTCCTCTGAGGCTCTATAGAGGTCTTTTAATTTTTCCAACTCTCGCGTCAATATGCAAGTAGTGCAGATACTTTCAGGGCTGCATTTTGAATAGCAGCCCTCCGGAAAGTCAACGCACCACTTTTCTAACTGGCATATTGCACAGTTGTGTTTGAGACGAATGGGTCCTTTTTTGCCTGTCATTTTGAGCGCTTTCTCTCTCTCTGAAAACTCGTGACCAATCAATGATAAAAAAGGGGGGGTTGGTGAGTTCTCCCAGCGTGAGTCGCTCCCGCCTATCGATCGGAGAGGTTTCGGATCTTTCAGAAGGCACGCTCCATGTGCTGCTGTTCGTCCGACCGAGTCGTCAAACTTCGGCGTGCCGTGGCTCCCAACCAAACAGCACTGACGGTCCCCGAAGGAGCCATCGATTTCTCACCAGGTGAACAACAACGAAGCACGCCCCGTACTAAACTCCTACTAGTTCCCTTCACAACGGCCAGGATCTCGGAGTAGCGTTCAATGGATATCCCGCCACACCTAGGAACTCGACCCAAGGCTTTTTATTGGCCTGGCAACCAACATGGGAACAAAGGGCCGTCACCTCGGACCAATGCTACCATAAGCACCCGTCAACGGGCACTGGGAACGGTCAATAATTACGCGCCAGGGAAGGGGTTAACGAGGCACTACCCTCATCCCATTAATCGTGCCCCAACGCCTAGGACACCTCTAGTCCTAGTCTCTCGCAACCAGTGAGCGTCGATTGGCGTTGTTTATAGAGGTTCCAAAGCCTCTCTTCTGACGCATGAGGTAGCTGCCAGGTCCTTATAGGTAGATAGAGGAAGAAAGGGAAAGAGTGACACGATAGGAGAGGGCTTTTTTTCTTTTTTTTTTTTTCTTTTTGTATGAGTGGGAGATAGGATAAAAGTAAAAAAAAGAGAGGGATAGAGTAGAAAAAGGAAGGAATGACGCACTTAGTCTGGAACCTCGTTTCCGACCAAATCGACAAGGGAAGCCCTACCAGGGGTACCCAGAAGAGGTACCCCCGCCGACATAGCTCGAAAAGTCCAAGGTCCACACAAGCTCTCTTCCCGCGACAAGGGGACGTCACCTCTCCCTCTGTTTCCCGACCCTTTTAACTATTCCTCAACATACCCGTCTTCGATTCATATTGGCGGAGGAATCTTTTAACCTGTCGGTTTTTAAATTTTTGTCACAAAGTGGTCTCTTCCACCTTTTATAGATGATATTTCTCGTTTCACCCTAGCGGCCATATAGAATCCACTTGGATTAGGCAGCAACCCACCGGTAACTTATTTTAAATCTTAAATCTCTATGATTACTATTTTGTGTGTTATTTATATTATTAATTGTATTATTATTAATATTGTTATTTTTGTATAGTATTATTTATTATTATTATGGCTATCCCCTCAACCTTTTCTACCCGCACTTTGTACCAGGAAGACTGTTTCCACCTGTACAGAGTTCAGTCCAGTGGCCATGGTGCCTTGGTGGACCTCATGCTACCCTGGGATCACCTATCACCATGGTATGATAATAATAGGTTATCACCCGTCCTACTCATTATTACACCGCCCCAGCTTAGCCTCTCTTCCTTCCTTCAGATAGCCTGTATATCTTTCCTACTTAGTCGCTTTTCATACAACCTCTCCCACAACCTTCTCTGGTCAGCCTCTAATTTCACAGGGTAGATGCTGACCTTCTCAAGGCAACCGTCCTGGATCGGGGCTGGGTGGGGGAGGGGACAACGATCCCTAACCCCTGAGCTCCGTTTCGGGATTGGGGTTTTTTAACAACCTGCTTCATCCCCACCCATACCTTCCTCACATTCCTTTTCCTTTCCTCTTCACAATCTATCAGTTTTACGCCGCGTCTAAGGTGGAGCCGCCATGCCGATGGACTGCCAGGCCACCAGGCGGGAGGGGTGGTCCCAAATGGCGGCGCCTGGCTCTGCCGGGCCTGTAAGCACCTCTTGCAGTGCGGGCTACTGCGAGAGGTGATGCGCTATTGTGTCCCGCAGAAAATTTAGGGTCACCATTCCCATCGACGGAGCCGCCCTCGGGCAGCTCCACAAAAAAAAAATGGAGGTACCCCCTTCCCTGTGCTTGCACAGGGAACCCTCCATATTTCTTTAATCGGAGAGGAGGCTTACTCCTCTCCTACGACTACAGGTGTAGGGGACTTCCCCTCACCCCCTTCTCCGGAGGTGCTTTCGGGCACTCTGCTTCCAGCGGCAGTCCCTCCTTTTCTTTCCAAGGGGACTGCCAAGAAAGTCAGCAGGCAGCCCATAGCGAACCGCTTCCCATCAAAGCGGCTCTGTAGGGGAAATCCCCTTAGGGGGGAGAGGGAAGCCAGGCCCCTTCGGTCACTTCCCTCAAAAGACCTGCTGGCAAGAATATTAAACCTTGTCGGGATAAAGGCCTGTGCCTCCACACACAAGACTGGTAACGCTGCCAAGGGGGCCTGCGATGTCCTGGGAGGGAATGGCCAACTGGAGGCCCCTCCTGTGATAGACATGGTCCTTGAGGAAACCCAGCCTCAGACGGTAGGGCCTTCGATGGGGGGGGCGGAATCCGGGCTCGGCGCCAAGCACCGAACCCGAATCCGCCCCTATGCAAGGTCCTCCTCAAAAGGCTGAGGGCTCCGAGGCAGTACAAGGAGGGGAGGGATCTCCTCCAACCGGTGCCCCTGCGACTACAAGGACCTTCTCCATTTCGAAGAAGGACCTGGCTGAGGCCGGCCCCTCTACTCCCCCCCTCCTCCCCCGGGTGCGGAGCCCCTGACTATGAAAAAGACCAAAAGTGCACAGGGTGGAGCCTCGATGACATCGGGGCCCATGATTCAGAGGTTACCTGGCGTTTTCGAGCCCGCTGTCTTCAAACGCTTCCTCGTTATTCGCTCCACTGATGGCAACATGATCCACCAGAGGAGAGGATTAGCTAGTGCAATTCGTAGAGAGCCGAAGTTGACCCGTTTCTCGGACGGGAGCCTTCTGGCGAATCCCGCTGAGGCGGCCAAGATAAGTGCTGTTCGGATACTTCATGGCACCCCGGTGAGTGTGACGCCGCACTCTACCATGAACTTTGTGAAAGGAGTAGTTTATAGGATGGAACTCGTTGACTACTCCATTGAGGACATCACCTTATAACTGGCCGACCATGGGGCGGTCAAGGTCGAACGTGTGATGAGAAAACAGGGAGGGACCTCGAGACCCACCCCTACAAGACTGGTAACGCTGCCAAGGGGGCCTGCGATGTCCTGGGAGGGAATGGCCAACTGGAGGCCCCTCCTGTGATAGACATGGTCCTTGAGGAAACCCAGCCTCAGACGGTAGGGCCTTCGATGGGGGGGGCGGAATCCGGGCTCGGCGCCAAGCACCGAACCCGAATCCGCCCCTATGCAAGGTCCTCCTCAAAAGGCTGAGGGCTCCGAGGCAGTACAAGGAGGGGAGGGATCTCCTCCAACCGGTGCCCCTGCGACTACAAGGACCTTCTCCATTTCGAAGAAGGACCTGGCTGAGGCCGGCCCCTCTACTCCCCCCCTCCTCCCCCGGGTGCGGAGCCCCTGACTATGAAAAAGACCAAAAGTGCACAGGGTGGAGCCTCGATGACATCGGGGCCCATGATTCAGAGGTTACCTGGCGTTTTCGAGCCCGCTGTCTTCAAACGCTTCCTCGTTATTCGCTCCACTGATGGCACCATGTTGTCCAAGGGCAACATGATCCACTAGAGGAGAGGATTAGCTAGTGCAATTCGTAGAGAGCCGAAGTTGACCCGTTTCTCGGACGGGAGCCTTCTGGCGAATCCCGCTGAGGCGGCCAAGATAAGTGCTGTTCGGATACTTCATGGCACCCCGGTGAGTGTGACGCCGCACTCTACCATGAACTTTGTGAAAGGAGTAGTTTATAGGATGGAACTCGTTGACTACTCCATTGAGGACATCACCTTATAACTGGCCGACCATGGGGCGGTCAAGGTCGAACGTGTGATGAGAAAACAGGGAGGGGCCTCGAGACCCACCCCTACACTCTTCGACTGTGACAAGCTTCCTGAGTCGGTGCGTGCCGGTTCGTAACGCTACAGCGTGAAGGCATTCGTGCCACTGCCGCGGCGGTGTTATTACTGTCACCGCTTTGGCCATACGAATCGTTGTTGTAGACGTGCAAAGTCGGGGTCACCCGAAGTCTGTGTAAATTGCTCCAAGGCCGCACACGATAAGTCTAAATCGTGTATGGCCAAGTGTGTCAATTGCGGAGAGCCGCACCACGCTTCTTCGAAGCAATGTGGTGCATATCTCCTTTAGAAAGAAATCCTGGCTGTTCAGGCCCAGGATCGACTCTCATTCCGCGAGGCTAAGGACTTGGTCCTGACGCGTGTCATATGCCTTAATAGTTAGAAAGGCACCCTCTCCTTCTCGCCCATCCAGGCCAATGAGCACGGTTGTTTCCGCGCCTATTCGGAGCCCTTCTGCGGGCTCTACTCAACCCGGGCGCTTCCCTGGTAAAGCTGGTGGCAAAAAGGGTTCATACCCAGCCCTGGCCAAACCAGGGCTCCCCCCCTCTTTCCCCAGCGCGATCGTTTCCCGTAAGGCGAAACGGCCACGCGCCTCCACCGAGTCGTTAGACTCACAGGAGGCAACACTCCTGAAGTTGGTCGCCAGGCCATCTTCCGGGGTTCCTAAAGCTGTCCCCCGAAAGGAGGACAGCAACAAAGGAGCTTCGGCTCCTTCGCCCACGCCCCGAGGTGTGGCGAGGTGCTCGGAGACGGTGGTTCCTCGAAAAGAGGGCCCCCCGCCTCCGAAGCCGCAACGCCCGCCTAAGGTTTCGAAGGTGACAGCGCCTTCAGCGCTTTGTCCGGCCAACAGCGCCTGGGGTTCTGCCTCCGGGAAGCGTACGGCCATTCCCGTGAGGGTCTTCTGTTCGAGGTGGGCCCCCGCGTCTCTTCCGAGCTAGGCCTGGAGGGCATATTCCTTCAATGAAATTGCCGTGGAATCCGGGCCAACTGGGAGTTGCTGCGGAGGCTCGTCTCGTCCCGTTCCCCGTTAGCTATGTTTTTGCAGGATACCATGCTAGGCGCGTGCCCCCTGCCCGCCCTCCCGGGGTATAAGGGTCTTGCGACCCCACCACCACTGGATGGAGGGGCTGGGGGATGCGCGGTTCACACCCGGCATGATGTCTCCGTTCTTCCTTTCTCTTGAGATAGCTCCTTTCAGGCAGTGGCTGTGCAGCTGCACCTGGATAGGAGGTATACTATCATTTCTGCGTACATTCCACCGTCAGCTGACTTCGACGCGGGGGACTTCCGCTGCGTCGTGGCACCGTTGCTGAGGCCCTTTCTCTCTCTTGGAGATCTGAACGGCAGGCATCCTCTCTGGGGAGATTACTCCATAAATCCCAGGGGACAAGTCCTTGCCGATCTGACCGAAGAGCTTGAGATGGGTGTCCTAAACGTGGATGAGTTTACGCATCACTGTCCGAGGACCGCTTCATTTTCTTGCCTTGACCTATCTTTGTGCTCTTTGGATGCACAGCCTGATTTTGATTTGGGAGGGGGGGTCGATGACCTCCATGATAGTGATCACTTTCCCATTGCGCCGCGACCCTTTCGCCTGCATTGTGCTCCCCCAGACTGTTCAGGCACATTCTTGTTGAATGTCCCAGTCTGGGCGATCTTCGGGCACGTTACCTGGGCGAGGTCACTACCGCTTGTCCCTTGTACTCGGGACTGGTTCGTGCACACAGACTTGCGGCCTATACGACTTTTTGCAGGAGGCCACTGTTTTTTTTGTAGGTTGCATGTTCTCCCACTGGGGGGTGGGGAGCGGCCCTACGCTGGAGTGCACTTCATTTTTGCTGCCCTTTTGCCTTTTTTTTTGGGGGGGGGGGCTTTGCCCCCTTTCTTTTATTTTTATTTGTTTTTTAATCTAGCCTAGTAGTAGGCTAGGGTGTGAGTACGGCGACTTATGCCCCAGTAGGCAGCCACCAGATGGGCTCCTAAAATTAAAAGCAAAAATTAAGGGTCAATGTCATGGAAAAAAGGTTTGATATCTTTGTATTTAATAGGGCATAAAGGGGTACGAGGGAGATTGGTACCTGTGCCAGTGATTAAGATGAAAAAATGTTCAAACATTTTATTAAATAAAATCTAATTGATACTTTTTGTTCTTTTGCTCTTTGTAAGAACTTGTTCCTGGAGACTTTCAATACACCTTTTGACTCCTATTTTCGTTCTCTTTTCCTCTCCCTCATCTCTTGTCCCTTCTTACCAAACAGTGATTCTACACTTGTTGGTTACAACACTTTTCTTGTTCTCTTTGTAAGAACTTGTTCCGCTTTTGTTCGATTTCAGAGACGCCACTAGTTCTAGCTCTGAATAAGAAGCTGAAGTATTCCAAAAGACCAGCCCTCAATGGCAAGCACTTAAATGAAGACACTGACAAAGGAACAACCTCAAAAGGCGCCACTGTGGAGGTAAATTTGTTATTTTTGGACCCCATTCTTTATGCTGTGTGGGTTTGCTAGGATTTTTTTTAAAAGATAAATGTGAAATTGCTGCGAAGGTGTGGGATTCATTATTTGGAGTTAGTTTTTTTGTATCAGGTGTCTTGTTTTGACTAGACAAAAATAATACCATTACTAGGTCTGCATAACTCCTAGGAGCATTCACTCGTCTAAAGGATTATTGCAGACATAAAACTTGAGCTTGAGGGACTGCCCTCCTATTGGGTAGATATACTGGACCTATCTGACCTAGGGGTATATAGCTCCTACATACATGAGTACATTACCATTATCATTTCCATTCCTGTCTCACAGCACAACATGCATTCTCTCCTCCGCTTCGGAGCCTTTTCTATAAGATAAATATCCCCTATGAGGGTATTCATAGCCTCCTACCCTCGACTCGGAATGTGCCCCTCTGCCCTAGTGTGAGGTTACGAGGAGTTATACGATCGCTGGTTTTCAAAAAAGTACATTGCTAGCACCCACGCACACACACACACACAAAGACAACCCTCTGGTGCCTTCTGGGTCACCGGCGGTTGTTATTCTAATATGTGATTTTCATTATCTGGGTGGGGAGGGGGTGGGTTCTCATCTTCAGAAGGAGTGGTCTTGACCATGAGAGAAAAACTGATGGCGCAACCTAGTCCTAGTTAACCCATTCCTCCTTAGTTTCTTCCCCATTAACCACCTCGTAAGGGTCGCGGCCATTTGCCTTCCTGGCCGCCGTGCTAACGGGAATCAGCGCCCCGTCCGGCCCCAGCTTAGCCTCTTCTCTTTCTCTCTAACATCCTGTCTTTTCTGCCCTACTTCCTCACTTTCCCTACAACCTCTCCTACAACTTTTTCTGGTCGGCCTCTAATTTCACAGGGTTAATTTCACGGGCTACTGCGTGGGGTGATTAGCGTTTGCGTCCCGTGATTATTATAGGTTCACCATGCCCAATGACGGAAACCTAATAAACAAACCCTCTCCCATTCCCCTTTACCAGCATTGGAGCCGCCCTCGGGTAGCTCCAAGTAGAAAAGGCGGTTCCCCTCCCCCACCCCTGTGCCTCCACAGGGGACCCTCCAAACTTCTCTGACCGGAGAGGAGACTTACTCCTATCCTATGCCTTTGGGTGAAAGGACTCCCCTTGAGCAACTCCCTTTCTCCAGTGGCAGCCCCCCCTCCCCTTTACTTTCTAAGAACACTGCCAAGAAAGCACTCAGGCGCTCCAAAATTGACCGCTCCACTGGGAGCGTTTCGATAGGGCCAACCCCTTTAAGGGGGCAAGGGATAGCAAGGCCCGCCGGCCCGTGGCCTCTAATGTCCTGCGTGCGTGACCTGCTTGCAGGGGGCCAGTATACCTGCCCTTTTCTTTTCCACAAACGCCCCGCTGCTTCCGGGAAGCGTACGGCCATTCCCTTGAGGGTCTTCTGTTCGAAGAGGGCCCCCGCGTCTCCTCCGAGCTAGGCCTGGAGGACATATTCCTTCAATGGAATTGCCGTGGACTCCGGGCCAGCATGGAGGAGCTGCAGAGGCTCGTCTTTCCCTGTTCCCCGTTAGCTATCTTTTTGCAGGAGACGAAGCTGGGCGCGTGCACCCTGCCCACCCTCCCGGGGTATAAGGGTCTTGCGACCCCACCACCTCGAGATGGCCGGGCTTGGGGATGCGCGGTTTACACCCGGCATGATGTCTCCGTTCTTCCTTTCACTTTAGATACCTCCTTTCAGGCAGTGGCTGTGCAGCTGCACCTGGATAGGAGGTATACTGTTATTTCTGCGTACATTCCACCGTCAGCTGACTTCGACGAGGGCAACTTCCGCCGCGTTGTGGCACGGTTGCCGAGGCCCTTTCTTTTGCTTGGAGATCTGAACGGCAGACATCCTCTCTAGGGGGATTACTCAATAAATCCCAGGGGACAAGTCCTTGCCGACCTAGTGTTAGGTGTCCTGTATCGATCTATCTTTGTCCTCTTCGGATGCACAACCTGATTTTGGGTGGGGGGTGGTCGATGACCTCCATGGTAGTGATCACTTTGCCATTTAAATATAATTTTCTGGGCCACTGCCGCCCGCGAACCCCTCGCAGTGGTGCTTGGCGTGGTGGTCCGCATTTTAGGAAATGACTGATTTCTCTGTTTCAGTCAAAGAACTTTGGTCGGTAGATGAGGCCATTGAGTTCTCTGGTAATCTCATCGCCCCGGGCCTAACTACTATTCCTAGAACGTCTGGCCGTTTTGCACGCTGACCGATCCCGTTCTGGTCAGCCTACATGCGCTATAAGCACCGCCCGAACGATTTCACTGTCGGTTAATTTCGTCGAGCTAGGGCTAGGTTCCGGTATATTTCGAAGCACACCCGCAGCTCTTGGCGGGCATACGTGTCTTCACTTAACGCGAAGACCCCTCTAGTAGAGGTGTGGAAGCGAGTCAAAAAGATTCGGGGCAAGTTCTCGCAGGACCCCCCCTCCCGTTCTCCAGGAGAATGGGAACGTAATCTCGGACCCCGCATCCGTGGCGGAATCCTTCGCGCCCGCCTTCTCTGCATTCTCTAGCCGGGATGCTACTCTGCCAGCATTCAATGCGCGTCGTAATGTCGCGGAAGGCCGCCGACTGGACTTTACTTTACCTCCAGAGGCGGAGAACCGTTCAACGACAGGTTTACTGTGAGTGAGTTGCGTTCCGCTCTCTCTTCGTGGTCGGATGCTGCCCCTGTTCCAGACATGTCCCGTACGCCATGCTTCGACACCTGGATGAGCGAGGCATGTCCTTTCTATTAGATTTGTTCAATAGGATCTGGGTAGAGGGTCTCTTCCCAGATTCCTGGCGAAGCGCTACTCTCCTCGCTTTTTGCAAACCGGGGAGAGATCACTCTACCCCGGCCGGTTTCCGCCCAATCTCTCTAACCTTCTGTGTGTGCAAGTTGATTGAGAAATTAGTAAATGTTAGATTAGCCTTCTTTCTGGACATCGGAGGCCATCTGTCTTCTGCACAGTGCGTCTTCCGCAAGTTCCACTCCACGTCGGATGCTCTGCTCCGAATGGAAAAATACCCTCTGCGAGGCTTTCCTTCGTAGACAGCACTACGCCACGGTGTTTTTTGATCTGGAGAAGGCCTATGATACCGCATGGCGATACGGTATCATGGAGACTCTCCATACGATGGGGGCGAGGAGACGCCTCCCAGTCATTATATCTGAATTTTTGCGAGTTTGTCGATTCCGCGTACGGAAGGGGGGGGGTGAGCCCTCTCCGGTCAAATTGAGCAGAAAGATGGCGTCACGCAGGGAATTATCCCCAGTGTCACACTGTTTGCCCTAGGCATTAATAGCATTACCTCATTGCTATGTGGACGATCTTTCGATCTCTTTTGGCCCGGCCTAAATGCCAATTCTAGAGCGTCGACTCCAACAGGCATTGAACTGTCTCTCGCTATGCCGAAGCGCATAGGCTTCGGTTTTCTTTGGCCAAGACTAAGGTGGTGCACTTCTGCCACCATCCGCGGCTCTACCCTGTCCCAAATTTGTTTCTAAATGAGGTTCGCCTGGAAGTGGTAGACTCGCACCGTTTCCTTGGTCTTATATTTGATCGACGCCTCACCTGGGTGGCTCATATTCGCAGCCTTAGGGTCTCTTATACCCACACCATGGATATTCTTGGTTCCGTGACGTTCAGCGCCTGGGGCGCTGATAGGGCTACTGCCTTCCTTTTTTTATCGATCGTTTGTTCGTTCGAAGCTCGATTACTTAGTTTTATTTATCCGCAACCGAGCATGTATTGCGGAAGGTGCACTTGATCCACCACACCGGCCTTCTCCTGGTGACCGGGTGCCTTCCGCACTTCCCGCATTAAGATCCTATTTGTCGATGCTGTGGATATGCCACTCGGTTTGTGCCGTGCACAGTACATAATTCGCCTGTACGCGCGAGTCCAGCGCTTCCCTTAGTCGCCAACAGCTCTCATTCCATCCATAGCTGATCTCTACGGTGTCTATGCCGCCCAGAGACGCCTGTCATACCCTAAGTCCTTTGGGTTTAGGGCCAGGAAACTCCTTCGAGAGCTAAGTATAGCTCTCGGGCCGGTGGCACTCCTAGTTCTACCCAGGCCATCACCGTGGAGGCTACCACCTCTATTTGTCGCCACGCCTCTGCTCCCAAAGCTTATAGAGCGCCGGGAGTATTGCGTTCGGCCTTTTTGGAGCACACTTCGTGTCACACTGGAACCGTGCCAGTATATACGGATGGCTCCAAGTCCCAAGAGGGGGGTCATTTTCCACGCCGTATCCCCTCTGTTTGAAGTCAGAGCTGGTTGCAATACACCGCTCATTACGGGAGAAAACGCGACGTGCCCGGTTCCGAGACCGGTTTGCGATTTATAGCGAGTCACAAAGCGCCCTGAGTGCTCTCGTGGCATTGGAATCTTTGCATCCCCTGGTTCGCAATATTCGTGACGCCACGGTTTTGGCGAGCTTTAGCGGATGCCGAGATTATCTTCTGCTGGGTTCCTGAACATGTAAGAATTGCAGCGAATGACGCCGCCCAAGAGTCCGCGAGGACTGAGCTACCGGACCAGCGTTTCGCTTTTCCTCACACCGATTACATGCCAGGAATTCGGCAACTCTCCGGGCTTCTTGGCAAAGAAATCGGAGACCGTCCAGGGGAACTTAAAGTTGCGTGCCATTGCACCGCGACTCTTCCCATAGACCTCCCCCTCCCAATGCCACGGCGGCTTCAGGTTGATTTCTGTCGTCTCCGAATTGGACCCACTCGCGGTACGCACCGCCATTTTATGGAGCGCTCGCCACGCCTTACTGTGAAGACTGCGTTTTCCCCCAGACTGCTCGGCACATTCTTGTTGAATGTCCCAGTCTGGGTTGTCTCTGCACAAGTTACCTGCCCAGTACCGGGACGGGCTGGATCGCTACTGCTTGTCCCTTGTACTCGGGGCGGGTTCGTGCATACAGACTTAGGGACTTTACGACTTTTGGTTGAGGCTGGCTTCCTCCACTTTATTTGACTGTTTGTTGTGGGTCGCATGCTCCTGGACGCCGGAGCATGCTTCCTTCTTGCCTTTTTGCTTTTTCTCGTTATTTTGTAGCATTTGTCCTTTTTTATCGTTGTTGTTTTTTTTAATATAGCCTAGTTGTAGGCTGTGTTGTGTACAGCGACTTATGCCCAAAGTAGGCAGTCGCCAGATGGGTTACCACTAAAAAAAACTAACCACTTCTTTTGCCACTGTTTCTTGCTTAAATGGTGTCACTACTCCTATTCTTTGCAGCTCCGTCATCCAGCGCCTCTGCCGAATCACCTGTGTACGGATGAGGAGATCCTGAAAAGGAAGATTCCCCCAGGGCCCATTCTCAGGGTACATCTCAGGAATAAAAGTAAATGGGCCGAGTTTTTTACCCTCCCTTAGAGAAGATTTGTTTAGTTTTCATGTTCCTGTATGTGGATCGTGAACAATATCTACACCGTCATTCGATACATGTTGTAAAAGGGGACTAAACCAGGATAAAGTGCAGGTAGTCTGAGAAGCCGCACCTCTGAAAGTGTTATCTCACAACGCAATAAGTAATAGCGCTAATGGGTGTGTCTGTCACGCACCACCACTCATTCTGGTTAATTCTCGTCAATGCATGAATCTAGTTGTTGTTTATAGCTCCCTGGGAACAGATGACATCTCTACTCCCTCCGACCGCTTGGGAGATTAAGGGAGAAAGCCTTTGAGCCACTTTTGTGTGAGACTGTCCTGTGGGACCAGGTTTAAGTGGAGAGATGTTGTCGCATGCTGTGGACATTTTAAGCACACCCTATGCTGGCGGTCCATGCAACAGCTAAGAAGTAGAAGTTATATTGCAACTTAACCTCACGCAGAGTGCTTCCAGGTGGGGTGGTCATTTCATATCCACCTGGAAATGACTGACCACTCTACAACTATCTGTATCTTTTCCTACAGGGTGGCCAGAGGAGCAAAAAAAAAAACAGCATTGTTTAAATGTGTTCAAAGAAGAGAAATTGCGGTTGCATTATTTGAGACAAACATGAAAGGGGATGATGAGTTTGGGAAGGAGTAAATGGAATGAAGTCAGTTGTAAATCATGGTAAGGGTAAAGAAGAGTGACATGAGCCAATGATTGGTTATGAATCTGTAAACGCGAGAATTATGCGGGCGAAACTGATATTTACAAGACTAAAAGTGTGTGTGGTAGTTCTGTATGGGGTCTGTAATGTTGGATGGGGCTGAGAGAGGTTATGGAATGACTTAGACATGTGGTGAGAGGAATTGAGAATGGTTATCGGTTGATGGTTGCAGAATATATGAATGGGTGAGAGAATGAGAGAGAAGAACTACACTTTGAGAGAGGGATGGGTTTCTTTGTTGAAATGTGTGTGGTGAACATTCTTTCAGCATAAGGATGTGCAGAAATGCACAGATTAGGAGAAGAAGTGAGGGAGAATGTAAGAGCATGATTGATCTGTGCTTAGTAAGCAAGAATAGGCTGGGTGTATTTGATGTGAAAGCTGAAATCGGTATGGGTATAATAATATCCAACTACATGATTGTGCTATGTAAGTTTAAATTGGTTTGTACATGGATGAAATGGCGTCAGGAAGGTGGAAAGAAAAGGAAAATCAAGAGAAACTCACTTTTGAATCAGAGAGGGTAGAATAAGTGTGAATGCTTAAGAGTAGGAGAGTTGGTGTGAACATGGGGATAGAGCATATGTAGAACAAATTTAAGGAATTGGCATTGGGTATTGCAAAGGTGGTATGTGGGTATACTAGAACTGCGAAGAGAAAGCAGTATGCTTAATTAGTGGAAGTGTAAATTGAAACGTGCAATAGAGAGCAAAATGGAGATGTAAATACTTGCAAATGCTTTATACTGCAGATGTGGGTGAATACATGCAAAGTAGCGAAAAGATAAGTAAACCGAGTGTTTTGGCCGAGTCAAAAAATGAGCAGCTGAAGCACTTGAAGTGAAAGATGAGTGAGGATCCGGATGGAAATGAGAAGTAATGCAAGAAGAAAATGAGAAGTCAAGGCATGAATGAACATGAAACGTATGAATTGGACTTGGGAGCCATCCGTGTACACTGGCAAGGATTCAGCGTCAACCGAAGTGTGCTCCCAAAAGGCCGAACGCGATACTCCCAGCGCTGTAGAAGCTTTGGGAGCAGAGGCGCGGCGACAATGGTGCTACCCTCCAGGGTGGCGAGCCTCCTCCTCCAGAACGTACTTTTTTCTTAAGTTTTAGAGCAGCCCTTCCCTCGTGCTAGCGGTTTATGCAACAATTAGGAAAATGGGAGTTGAATTGCAGCTTTAAACTCACGCTGATTGCACCTAAGCGGGGGGGGGGGTCACTCCAGGTGAGGTGGTCGTCATTTCCACTTGGAAATGGCTGACTACTATACATTTTCTTTTTCTTGCCTCTACAGGGTTGTCTAAGAGTTTAAAAGAGACATCCTTACCGAATGGACACTGGTTTGAATGGGTAGTTTTTAGTGGCAATGAAGCATGCCAACCTTACTTTGTGGAAAATTAGTCAATGTTGATGTCTTGAAACTTCATCACCACCGCCTAATTACAACTGTTAAAGTTTCCAATTCAAGCCGAGTGGAACGATCGCTTCCGAACACTAAGAGGTTATGTGACATCGGGCGTGGTTAGTCAGTAGATGGGTTTCCGATTCGGGTTTTTCCTTACCGGTGGCGCTACCATACGCTTTAGATACCCGTCGTTCCGAACCCACGTTAATTAGTAGGTTCCTTTTGAGAATTAAAGTCATCTTAAATGAAGATGGCCTCTACCATTTCTTAAAATTGATCCTTTTTTGACCTTTTCCAGTGCCATTGCGGCATAATAATAATATAGCAATGACTCACATTGAATAGGCTTTACCACAAATTATCCATAGGCTTACAGTCTAACGTGGAACCTGAACTTTGACATTTCATTTTTTTTTTTAGGGGTGGGATCAGATATATGCACTTAGGTGCTCAAGTTGCCCCACCTACCCCTAGTTAGTTGGGGTGGTACCTGAACATCAGTACTATTGTGTTTTGCCGCAACCAGCTAGCATGGAAAGGCAGGGGTCTGTGGAAATAGCCCTTAAGCAGGTTCAGAGGCGGAAGAGCGATGTATGTACAAAGGAAAGTGGAATGTAAGAGAGTGGTGTTGTGAATGGATTTACTATTATTAATACTGGTGTCCTATGTAATAATTAATATCAGTATTCTGAGACCACTCACATATGGCACACCATTCCTCCGTTTAGGGATCTAACTAAAATAAAAAATGCCCTATGTAGCCCAGAAGATATAAATGGCATAACCAGGAATGCCCCGCAACAGAACATCCCTTGGAACTAGAAAGTGAAAAGATTTATGGGAGTTGCGATCCCTCCCGGTCCTTACTGCTCCGTGTTGTCGCCATTGTCACCTAGGCTACTTCCACTCATTCTCACTTCCTTTAACTTCCTAATTTGATAAATCTCTCTTTCCAAATCCTTTCTTCGGCGGAAATACCCTGGTATTCGCATTTTCCTTTAATAAATAAAATCAACCACAAAGGTCTTTCTCTCCCTTAAGGTATCATCTTGTCGTGGAATATCAACGAAAACTACGACGAAAGCTCCATTTTGAGTTATCAACTCTTTTCTTATGAAGAAACCAATGATCTTCCTTCAACGGACACCTGGCAAAAGATCGGCAGTGTAAAAGCTCTGGAGTTGCCCATGGCCTGTACGCTGACACAAGTAAGCCCACCTTTAATGTTTCTGATACATTGTGTAGATTTTTTTTTTTTAGTTAGTCCAGCTGTACTCACGAACATCACGCATCTTATATAAAAAGGTTTCAACCAACTCACACCAACACTCTGGGTAATGGAAACAATAGGCACATGCTAAACACCTCACTTGACACCAGCTACAGTAAATAGTTTTCCAACTTCCTCATTGGAATATATCTATTATATATTATCAATTATAGTTATTGTGTGAACAACAATAACAACACACCATAGATGGTGTGACGTGTCAGATGTAGTAATAAGTGTAGCCTGTTAGACTTAATATCTGGAGGAGTTGCATGTCTTACCTGCCTGAGTGCAAATTAGGGAAGCCCTGTACCTGGGTTGACATGAACTCTGGTGGAGCCTGGGAAAGTTCTTGGTGCGCTTTTTCCTCCCCACCACTCAGCACTTCTTTTAACTTTTTACATATATTCTTATTAGTATTATTTAGGAATTAATTTTATTAGTATGATTTTTATATTATTTATTATGACATTATTATTGTTTATTATTACTTAATAATATTATTATCATTATGGCTATCCACTCAACCTTTTCTACCCGCACTTTGTACCAGGAGGAGTGTTTCCACCTGTACAGAGTTTGGTTTGCTAGCCATGGTGCTTTGGTGGAAGGCATGCCATCCTAGGATCACCTAGCACTAGGGTATGATAGGAAAGTCCATACTTTCCTATTACATGGGATTGCCAAGATAGAAGGCAGGTGGCCCTGTTGATCAGTGCTTCCTAACAGCCTGCAGAGATATACGAAACATAAACAGACTTTCTTGGATTGGGATCCGTGATGCCTCTGCGGGAGCGGAGATGGCCTCCACATGAAGGACACCCTTAAGATGGACATGTTTCTGGAGGCGACCCAGCCACATATGGCAAGATCTTCCCTGGGGTCGGTGCCAAATACCGAACATAGGTGCCCTCTGCACCACTGGGTCCAGACTAAGATCAAAGTTGCAAGTGGGCTGAGCGGAGCCTCGATTACGTCGGGGCCCTTCATTGAGAAACTACCTGGCGTTTTCGAGCCCGCTGGCTTCAAACACTCTGGTTATTCGCTCTACTGATGGTAGCATGTTGGCCAGAGCAACATGATCCATCAGAGGAGAGCATTAGCTAGGTTGATTGGTAGAGAACCGAAGGTTATCTATTTCTCAGACCGAGCCTTTTAGGGAATGCGTCGAATCCCCCCCCCCCCCATCCAAGCAGCCATGATTAGTGCCCTTCGGACACTTAATGGCTATTCGGGGTGTGACGCTCCACTCTATCATGAACTTCGTGAAATGAGTGGTTTACGCGAGGGTGAACTAGTAGTTTACTCCTTAGAAGACATCACCTTAGAGCTGGCCAACAAAAGAGCGGTCAAGGTCGAACGTGATGAAAAAAACAGGAAGGGGCCTCGAAAACCACCCCTACACTCTTCGGCACGTTCAACCTTGATAGGCTTCCTGAGTCGGTGCGTGCCAGTTGGTATGGCTACGCGTGAAGGTATTCGTGCTACTGCCACCACATCGGTCATACGAATTGCTCATGTAGACGTGCAAAGTCGAGTTTACTAAGTCCCTATCGTGTATGGCCAAGTGTGTCAATTGCGGAGAGCCACACCCTGCCTCTTCTCCTGGAAAAGAAAATCCTGGCCGTTCAGCCTAGGTCTCGTCTGTCATTTTGCTAGGCTAAGGACTTGGTAGTGGTGCGCCCGTCGCTTCTTGAGAAGTTTTATGCCTCAATCTTAAAAAAGGCTCCCTCTGCTCCTGGCCCCTCTAGGCCTACGAGCATGGTCGTTTCCGCGCCCATTCGGAACCATTCTGCAGGTGCTCCCCTCGTAGAATTGGCGGCACAAAGGGTTCACAACAGCCTCCCCTCTCACCCAGTGTGACCGTTTGCTGTAAGGCGAAACGTCCGCACGCCTCAACCGAGATGTTAGACTCACTAGAGGCAGCAACCCTAAAGATGGTCATGAGGCCTCCTTCGGTGTTCCTAAAGCTGCCCTCCGAAAGGAAGGCTGCACCAAAGGAGCTTCGGCTCCTACGTCCCCATCCATGGCAGGACTAGGTAGCTTAGTGACGGTGGATCCTCCAAAAGCAGGACACCCCCCCCCTCCTCTAAATCCGCCCCGTCTACTGAAGGTTTCGAGGCGTAGAGATGAAAAGACACGCATAACAAGCCAAACTTCTCCCATAAGTCCTACAAGGCGACAGCGCCCGGAGTTCTGCCTTAGAGAAACGTACAGCCATTCCCGTAAGGTTCTCTTCGAAAAGGGCCCCAGCATCTCATCTTAGCTAGGCTTGGAGGGTATATTCCTTCAATGGAAAGAGCACTCTACCCCGGCCTGTTTTTGCCCAATATCTCTTAACCTTCTGCGTATGCAAGTTGATGGAGAAATTGGTAAATTTTAGACTCGCATTTTTCCTGGACAGCGGAAGCCACCTGTCGTCTGATAGGCCTTCCTTGGTAGACAGCACAACGCCAACGTCTTTTTTGATCGGTAGAAGGCCTATGATACCTCATCGCGATAAGGTATTATGGAGACTCCACACGATGGGGGCGAGCGGACTCCTCCCAATCTTTAATTCCGAATTTGTGAGAGATCGTCGATTCCGCGTATGTGTGGGTGGAGCCCTCTCTGGCTCGATTGAGCAGTAAGAGTGATTCCCGCAGGGAAGTCTCCTCGGTGTCGCACTCTGCCTTGTGCATCAACGGTATCACGTCGTTACAGTTGGAAGATGTTCTCGCTACGCTTGACGTGGACGCCCTTTCGATCTCTTTTCGTGCTGCACAGATGCCAACTCTGGATCGTCGACTCCCATCTCTCGCTATGACCAAGCGCACAGGTTTCGGTTTTCCTTTGCCAAGGCTAAGTTGGTGCACATCCGTCGCTTATGGGAATCTCATATTTGCAGCCTTAGGATCTCTTGTACCCGCGCCATGGGCATTCTTCATTCCATGACGTTGAGTACCTGGGATGCTGATAGAGCTACTGCTTTGTTTTTCTACAGATCCTTTGTTCATTCGAAGCTTGACTAAAGATGCGAGTTTTATGCATCCGCATTCGGGCGTGTATTGTGGAAGGTGGACTCGATCCACCATACCGATCTACGCCTGGCGACCCATGCTTTCCGCACATCCCCCATTGAAATCTACTTGTCGATGCTGGTAAGATGCTACTCGCTCTGCACCTGTCCACGAGAGACCGGCGCCTCTATAGTCGCCAACGGTTCTCACTGCATTCGCAGCCCATCTGGATGGTGCCTATCTCTCTGTGAGACACCTTTCATACCCTATGCTCGTTGGAGAGCTCGGTGTAGCTCTCAGGACAGTTGCGCCTCTGCTCCCAAATCTTCCACAGCGCTGGTAGTATTGCATTCTACCTTTTTGGAGAACATTTCTTTTCAGACTGGATCCGTATCATTGTACAATGATGGCCCCAAGTCCGAGAGGGGTTCGGCTTCAACGCCGTATCCCATTTGTTTGAAGTCAGCGGAGCTCTACCAAGCGCTGCGTCTGTCTTGACGGCCGAGCTGGTTTTAATACACCGCTCGGTACGGGAAATAACGCATCGTGCTCGGTTCGGAGAGCGAATTGTGATCTTTAGCGACTCGAAAAACGATTTGAGTGCTCTCGGAGCTTTGGAATCTCCACACACCCTGGCTCGCGGTATCCGTGACGCCACGGTTGACTGCAGAGATTATCTTGTGTGTGGTTCCTGAATATGTGGGAATTGCCGGGAGTGAGTCCGCGAAGACTGGGCGACCAGACCAACGTTTCGCTATTCCTCACACCGATTACATAGCAGGAATACGGGCAGCTCTCCGAGATTCTTGGCAAAGAAGATAGGAGACGGCCGAGGAAAACTTAAAGTTGCGTTCATTGCGCCGCGACTGTTCACATGGACCAATGCCGTGACGGCTTCAGGCTGCTTTTTGTCGTCTCTGAATTGGACACACCGCCATTTGATGGAGCGACGACTGCGTTGTCCCCCAGACTGTTGGGCACATTCTTGTTGAATGTCCCGGTATGGGTGATCTTCGCGCTACCTGTTCCGGTACCGAGACCAGTGGGTCCACTACCTCTTGTCCCTTGTACTTAGGACTGGTTCGTGCTCACAGACTTGCGGACTATACGACTTTTTGGAGGAGGCTAGCCTCCCACTTTTTTTTACTTTGTTGTAGGCCGCATGTTCCTACGACGTGGGTAGGTGGGCCTACCCTCGACGCCGGCGCGTTCTTCCTTCTTGTTGTTTTTTTTTTGTTGGTTTTTCCGATGCGTTTTAGCCTTTGTTCCTTCTTTTATCTTTATTTGTTTTTTAATCTATCCTGTGAGTGTAGCCACTAAAAAAAAAAGTCGAGATTTTCTTCTGTTGATTTCCTGGACCTGTACAGATTGCGATAACCGGGCGACCACCTTTCGCTCCGCCTCACACGGACCCTTAGCAATGCCACATGCTGAAACAAAAATACACCTAGACATGATTGGAGCCCAGCACAGCACTGCCCCACTCTAACTACCATCTGATAGCAAAACCTCCACCATCCAGACACAGGAAAGAAGCCCCAGCACACTACCTCCTACACCTCTACAATAACCTCCCTCTCTAACCACCAAACCCCCAACTTAAACACATCCGCCACCTAAAAATACTTGAACACCAAACAAGATCCTAAACGAGCCCACCCCTTAATAAACCAATTAAATAAATCATTACATAGAACACAGAGTAATCTCAACTTAGGTCAACCACTCCACTATACTCTAACATACAAGCATATAGTTTACCTTGCCCCAACACCAACTTCACCAGGTGCAATCAACTCCCAGACATCATAATCACACAAGCACGCACTACACACAATATCTCCTCTCCTCTTAAGAACCTGTGGACCCACCAGGGAGCGTCCTGACCTTCCTATGGGCCACCCACGTGGCAGAAGAGAGGTGGTCGGGGCGGCAAGTACGTAAGCATTATCTGTCAATTGCCCGTTCTTTCCCACCTTAGAGATGTTGGCCTTTGTGCAATTGAGCCATACCAAGATAACCCATGTCTGTGTGATTCTTTCCTTTCCACTCCTCCAATACCGTCAAGTATTCCTATATTCCATCCCTCATTGCTGGGCTTTTCCTTTTCCCTACATTAGAACATCACGTATCCTGGCCACGCGCCCTAGGTTCTCCATGATGAGTTATTTTTCCTCTTTATCACTTCATTTAGCTTTGTAGTGGTACTTGTGGTAACCTCATAGTCTCCCACCCACATTCTCTTCTACCTTTCCATTTTTCAGGAATCAGATTTGCTGAATGGGATCCACTAGCCTCAAATGACATCTATTCGTCGTTATTTTTAGTCTATAAGTTACTATGTCGGTCCGTCGGATGGTAACCATTTTAGTTTTAAATGAAGTTTTGAAAGTTTTGATGGTCGTTAGGTCATATACTCATAAGTTAGAATAATTGAGAGTGCGGAACTTTGGTCTATTGACCTTGTTTCTTTTAACAAAAGTAACATTTTCTCTTAAAAATCGCACGTTTCTACAATCGCAATTTTGTGTGGTCTCAAACCCTCATTTTCATTTTTTCAGTTTAAGTGTGGCCATGTCTATCATTTTGCTGTACGTGCGACAACAAGAAAGGGAAGAATTGGCCCATTTTCCACCCCCAGAAGTCTCCGCATGCCCCTAAATTGACTTTAATTCAAAGACACTGAGGAATCAGAAAAGGCCTAGAAAAAGAAGAGCATTCCACTAAAATGGAAGGTTGAACCACAGCGGATAAAGTGTACTATTGAGGAGTGGCTTGGTCATAAATGTAAATAGTCCAAAAATAAATACCAAGGATGTATGGAATACCTAGAATTAACTTGTGAAAAGTGTTCTGTGGCCCTAGAATTTTTATTGGTAATTTTGTACAAAAAGTAATAATCTTCTTGATAGATCTTCATGTTCTGCTAATTTGAAATCTTGTCTTCTATCATTTGATGAATATTCATTTGTAGGCATTTTTAATTAATTACATTGCACTCTAGCTACCTAATTAATTCACCTTTAAATCCAGGTCGAGGAATATGTAAATAGCTGGTTTTATACTTGTATAATATTAGAAAAATTGAAATATAGATATCTGATATTTCGGTAAACCAATGTTTCGTGCGAGTTCTCTTCATTGGCTCCCTTCGGTTGTTGTTGGTTAATCATTTTATACAAGCAGTTCGTCATTTTTGCCCCAAACAAACTGGTAAATTCCATAATTTGGCGGTGCTGAAGCAAGACCAGATAATTTTTATGCGTATGATAACACATTTGTAATTGCAGTTATTAATTACAATTACATAAATGTTTTCTTTTAAAAGATATGCCCCATAAGTTTGGTTTCATAAAATAGCTGATTATTTTTCTGATGGCCCTACCCTGGGATAGTTTTGAAAAATATGAAAAGTATAACGCAATGATAGTAAATAAAATATCATGTCTGGTAATTTAGTTGATTTTGACACTTGTTAAATGTTATTGTTGAAGTTTTTCATAGTTTTTCCAAGTGATCCCATTTTTCAGACACTTTCAGAATTTACTTTTTTTTATCTCGTTTTATAAAATTCAACAATCACCGTTTTTAGTTTCACGTTAATTCCAGAACATTTCTTCTTTTTTTTAAGGTTTACTTCCCTCCCCATGAAAAACTGTAGTTCATTGGCCATCAGCAACTTTGCTTAATCCTCATGTGTATTATTTGCCAAGGTCAGTTTTTGATGTGCAAGTTATTTTTGATAATGTTTCCTCACTTATATTTCCTTTTTTATCCTTGTGACATCTGCTTCGAAGTGAAATACCCAATCTTAAATTTTCAGGCCGCCTTAACTGTGTGCCCCTGGTCGTGGTAGTTAATTTTGCAGCTATGAACACTGCCATATTTTTCAAAATCACTTTACTCGTGTCTGTGATGTTGGTCATTTTCAACATTCCCCCCCTCCCATATAGTATCCACCATATACTGGCCAGAAACTGTACTAGAAACTATATTACCAGTGGAGGGAAAAATAACTGGATTTTGGAAAGGATAGAAGATAAAGAACCATCATCTTAGCAGATCGGTTCAAATCCTTAAAATGAATTGTCGGTTTCTTTCTATTTAATGAATAAAATTACAAATTTAACACTGGTATCAAATTAAAGTTCATGTTAAAATTGAGACTGAATTATACTTGCACATTGCGTTCCCAATCTTTGCTTGTATTTAATCTTTACCTACTTGGCTGTACATCTTGAAATGTGTACAAAATTTTACATATTTATTTTTTATATTTTATATGTTCTACGTTTGTGAAATTCAAGTATTTAATAAGATATGTTTTTATTGGTTCCTCAATTACTCTTAATCCAGTTTTATATTTTAGGAAACCAAGTTACTTAGCAGTAGGAGACCTATTAAGCAAGGTCGTATTTCCACCCAAGATAGCAGGTTCAATAACAGGCAGTATAAATTTTGGCAAATGCAGGGAGCTGCCGCCACTCAGACGGTATCTCGGTTTAAGCATATTCCCAGGCAGCGCTGATCAAGTACGGCTCACACCAATAGACTGTTCACATGTTCCATTCCTTTCCTTGCATCATATTTATTTTGTTTATTAAGTATTTATTTGGTTCACCATCTATATTCTCTCTCATTCCTCCCCTGCGGGCGGGCTCCTGTCATTTCGTGGAGAGGGAAGGGGGGGGGGGGGGGGTCAGCCCTTACTAGTATCTGCGTTGACTGCTAACTTGACTCTTGTTCCCCCTTCCTTCCGTAATGTATTCTAATTTATTAATTACAGTTTATCTAGGTATCCATTATGTACTCTTACCTTCCAGCGTGTTGACCTTACGTGGAAACCCCGTAATTCCCCGTGCCCCCCCCCCCTTCCCGAAGTTACAACACACTCGGAAGTGGACCTTGAGGTGGCAATACACTTCTTCCACGGGGTGGTTTAGTGGCAAACTTTAATTGGTCGGTGGATCGATCAGGGTAGTTTCCCCCCGTGAGTTTAAGGATGACGTCAATTCGGCACCTGGGGTCCTGGGCCGATGGAAGATTAGCTTGCCTCAGTGGCTCTTTGTAGATCCGCCGGTGAAGTCATTTTTACCTAGTTTCTGGGTAAATCTCTCCAATCCCCCTCCCTCATCAAAGCTAAGAAGGGTTCTCGTGATGAGTGTTCTGTTTGTTCAATCCGGTTTTCTTCGCTCGTTGGATCCTTATGCCAACGAAGTGGACACGGATTTAAAATATTCGCGCTTTTCAATCTCGTTGTGGTGATGAAGACAAGGTGGAAGTCTCGTCCCTCACTCAACGCGATGCTGTACGAGCTATATCTTTTGTTACTTCTGTCCCAGTCTCTGTATCAGTTCACCCTAGGCTCAATTTTGTTAAGTGTGAGATCTCCAGAGTTGAAAGATTACGACCTGCTTCGGCTCCAAAGTAAGCTGGCAGGGTAACTTGTTACTAATATGTTTTGGGTGACTAAGTCCGCCGACTCGACTCGTCTCAATACCTCTTTTATGTTAATTTTTGCCTTTGAACGCCAAAACTTTAATTTGTAAAGGCTGGTTACTACCGGATCCCAGTAAGTCGTTATTTTGAACTCTCGAAACTGTTTCAACTGTCCATTTCCAGCATGTGGGCCGTTTGTTTCGGCATACCTCTGATTACCATGACCCTGAGTGCACTAGACCTCAGCATTATGCTAATTGTGGTGGCTCCTTTCGATGTGTGACATTGCATTTAGACATAAGGGATGCGCGCCGTTGAGTTAGGGAACAAACTCTCCATCGAGCTGTCTCTAGTCACGATGTGCGCCATTTCACCCAGGCTTCGCAAAGAAAAAAAAAATGAAAAGACCCCAAACCTGGGTTTAAAAACAAAAAAACTCTACAAGCATTAAAATAACGTAGAAAAAGAATAGCCATCTTTATCTTTATAATATTAATAATTAATTAGTTTAATAATTATATTATAGTAAGAACAGATCACCAATCGAGAATTGTGGGTAATCCTGATAGCCATAACCTGTAGGAAAGATGAATTGAGTCGGTATCAGAGAAATAACCTTAATTTGATGCATATCCTTTTGAAATTATAAACAAATATGCATTTTGAATAAAATAATAATTAGCATTCATTTCTTGAAAAGAAATGCCGTGTAATTTTAACATTTTAAAAAACAAAACGAGCGGTATTTCGACTGGATCTTTTGATTTGACAAACCTGATTTCACCTCGCGTGGTGGCATTTGGTTTGAGACATTAGCCGACATACACAATTATATACTAGACTCGCTCAATCGGGTGCACCTGCAACAAGTGAGAAACCATCAAAGCCCCAGCGCAAGAGGAAGGATTCATGTTACGAAACTTCCTCGGTTGCGAGCAAACGTGCGACACATGATGCTGTACAGATGGAGGATGAAACCTATTTTACATATGCGTCCCGCCCAGGATGAGGGCACTAGCGTTTAATACGCTGTGGCAGAAGTACATATGCTGCCTGATGTTCTGCTTTCCCACCAGATATCCACAAGCGGACGACCCAGCTTCTGAGAGCTCACAGTATGGTCGTACCTCATCATCTGAATCCACCTCCGGCTCGAGTAAAAAAAAAATATCACTGATGCTCCTACCAATCTTCCTTTGCAACATGTTTCTTCTGCTCCATCTACTAGTACTTGTTCTTCACTTGGCAGAGGGTAGTCTTTGGCTTCGCCTGACTATTGGCACGCCTAAAACGGCTGTTCCATCTTCTCCCACATGGGTCAGCAAAATACCTATAGATGTTTCCACCCGTAAGACATAATAGACCATATATTAGAGTGGAATTGTTAGGATGTTATTCTCAAGTGGGAAAAGCTCAAGTTCATTTCATCACAGAGAAAATCTGTCCGCGCACGAAGCGTGAGCGGAGGGCAACACTCAACGTAAATCTATCGTTGAGGGGTTCTCTTCCGCCTCTAGATAAGGTCCAGACGGCGGCCTTCAGCAACATCACGTTGTGTATTGAATGCTGGCAGAGTACAACCTCGGTAAGACAATGAGGAGAAAGCGGTGGCGAAAAGCTGTCACAGACGCGGGGTCCGAGATTGCGGTTCCATTCTCCTGGGAAACGGGAGGGGTCTTGTAACATCTTACCAGGAATTCTTTTTACTCTTCCACACCTCTGCAAGAGGGGTCTACCCATAAGTGAAGACGAGTATGCCCGCCAGGAAGAGCGGCGGGGATGCTTCGAAACAGACCGACTGTGAAATCGTTCGGGCAGAGCTTCTATCTGGGGGCGTTTCATATTTGGCTGACCACCAAAGGGGACGAGCTAGGAATATTAGTTAGGCCCACGGCGATGAAGTGGTCAGAGAATTCAACTGGGGCAGAGAAACCAATCATTTTCTGAAATGCAGACTACCGCATCCCTCTCCAGGCTCCACCGCGGTAGTTTTTCAGTCGGCAGCGGACCAGAAAATGATAGCAGAATTGGAAAGTGATCAGGACCACCACCCAAAATCAGGCTGTGCATCCGGAGGAGAAATGAAACGGTTCTCGGACAGTGGCCAAATATTACGACGCAATCACCCTACAGTAAGCGACAAGGTACTGTGTAATAAATCCAGCCATCTCAGAGTGGTGTGTGTAAACTAATTAAGATATAGGATATTTATCTTCAGCTGGGAAAAGATCCGTAGCCTGAAGTGCCAGGATTTCCTTCTCCAGGAGATACGTGCCACATTGTTTCGAGGAAGCAGGGTGCGACACTCCGCAATTCACATGCTTGGCCATACTCGATAATGACGTCGTGTATGGTTCTGGTTGCCTTTGGCAAACGTGCTGCCATCTGTGGCGCTAATAACTAGAAAGCTTTTAAATACAAGGAGCTCGAAAAACTGGGTTTTTCCTGAATGAGGCTCGGATCAGCGCACTTGAGTCTTTGGGTCACTCCGGGGCGAGATGTGCCTAGTCACCTGCCGAAACAGCAGCAGACTCTTCTGTACCAGAAGTCCGTGAAAAAACATGAAGAGGCACCTTTTCTAAGGTAGAACTGACTGAAGGGAGCTCCAAAGATGACAGAGGGAAAGTCCCTTTGTCGCACGTGCTGAGGGAAGGAGCCCTCCTCTGGTTGAAGTGGTTTCTCGATTTTCCTAGTCCTCCACGACACCTGGGGAGGACGAGGGGGTACTGTTTAACCTGTTACACTTGATATCTGGAGCTGTGCAGCGCTACATCTTCCCGGCCTGAGTGCAAATAAAGGAAACTGGGTCGACATGAACTCTGATGGGGGGGTGTGGTTGTTGGTGCGCTTCCCCGTCGCTCCATCTCAGCACTTTTTTTAACTCGTTTTCTACCTGCACTTGGTACCAGGAACTATTCTACCCTAGACAGAGTGCACATTAGTGACGTCCCGCCATGGGAGGAAATAGAACTTTGACGGGAACGAGGTGGTGTTGGGTTCGCTGAGTGGATTGCACACCGTTGCTGGATAAACTAGCGCTGGGGTATGATGAAAATAAGTGATCGCCCACCCTACTTAGTGGACCCGCGTATCCCGCTTCCTCACTCATTCTTCCACCCTCGGAGGTTCTGGCGGCCCGGCAGCTTTCATCCTATTATAGCGCGAGGGACGAAAGCTCGCTGGCTAAGAGGAAATTATTAGGAACGGTGTATTAGACCGGCGATTCTGTTCACATGAGGTCCCTACGTCAGCACCATCCTCTAGTTAAAGCTCGAGAACAATTTCCCATGAATGTTGGTCTGGCTGACAAAGCAGATCTTACCCCGAACCTGTAGGCTGAGTATATGGGTAAATCAAATTTTTTTTTCGCCTCCAGACCCAGACTTGTTCCTAAACGGGACTCGTCTGGAATTGGCCGATTTGCAGTTTACTTGGTCTCGTTTTCGACCGACGGCTCGCGTGGGAAACATTTACAGCCGTAGGGTTTCTTGTACCAGCGCCATTCTTCGTTCTGTAAATCAGCGAGAACTAAACATTGAAAATCAGTTACCTAGGGAACACGTGTACGGACATCCGAGTAAAGCCGGCCTGATGCAGTCGTTCACAAACTCGACGGTGCATCTCCCTAATGTCCAAGCGCGAATTACTCATAGAAATGAATTCATTCACGAACTTGCTTTGGCTGAGGGACTGTGGGAGTGACAAAATTGGCACAGCGCGGGGATCTACTCTACTCAAGCTCATGGTAGTTCTAGAGGCACAATTGACCCACATGACCGAGCTCCTGGTAGTTGAAACAGCGTCGGGGTAGTTAAAATGGCTTACTAGGATCCGGTGATGGCCAACCCTGATAGTGAGGAAGTTCTGGCGTTCGTTTGCATTAAATTTGGGTTATTGATAAGAGTTGAGCGGGTGAGCTTAGTTACGCTAAACACGTGGCCCTGTGAACTTAATGAAATATTTGCAAGAAACCATAGGTAGTACAGTAGCGTTGGGGGAGGGAAGACCACCTGAATTTTTCTCACCGAGTCCACATACGACGTGATTAACCACGAGATTCGAAAGCAGTTAAAAAAAACAGAAAAGCGAAGTTTCGATTTTATCAGATTATTAATAAAAGAAAACGAGAATAATCTAACAGGGTTCACTTCCTTGGCACAAGGATCCAACGAGCGGGGGAAGGAAGGGTTAAACATTGGTTCATGTAGTTACCCACACACACTACCTATGCCAAAATCGGTAACAAATCTAAATACAAACGATAGAAGGAATAAAAGGTGTTGAACAAGGAATAAAAAGTGGGAGTGCGAATTTTGACTGAAGAAGCATAGATGCGTCGAGACGTACGATCAACTTGTCCGAACATATGTCAATTAAACAGAGCCTTTCTAACTCAAAGTACCGACTTACTGGAAGTGGGTTTCAGATATATCCGGCCTTAATAAATTGTGAGTTCTTGACGCTTGTAGGGTTTATAAAATGGCTTAGCTACACTAAAATTGGTAAAACCTTGTGAAATCAGGAGTCTAAAGCTAACAGGGAAAGAGTCCCTTGATGGACTGACCAAATGACCAGGTAGGCCTTCCGTTTGCCACCCAAACAGTCCAATCGTTGCTAATTCAGGGTAAGTTCAACTTGAAAAGAGAATATAAAAAAAAAGTTTCCACAGCAGGTCAACAGCACAGAGTATATAACCCCCAAGTGGTAATGAGGAATAGGAAGTGGGGAGGGGTCGTTGACAGTCGTACGCGAGGACTAAATTCTCCTCTCCACGAGAAGACAGGAGTCCCCAGTCTCAACGGAGCGGGAAGGCTGGGGGGGGAGGGGGTATCAGATAGTATTTTATAGTCGCAGGGGTCCTTAGGTGCTCTCTAGGCAATGTAATCTCCGCAGATGTAGTCTCTGAATTTGGAACACACACGACGCACCCAACTGCACCTTACATCATGGTCCTCCACATTCATTCATGAGATCTTTCAGGGTGCTCGAATGTTGCAAGCCCGAGAGTTACTAAATCCTAAAGGTGTGTGTGCACCAGGAAACTGTATGAGAGGTTATAGTCGCAGGGGTCCTTAGGTGCTCTCTAGGCAATGTAATCTCCGCAGATGTAGTCTCTGAATTTGGAACACACACGACGCACCCAACTGCACATCATGGTCCTCCACATTCATTCATGAGATCTTTCAGGGTGCTCGAATGTTGCAAGCCCGAGAGTTACTAAATCCTAAAGGTGTGTGCACCAGGAAACTGTATGAGAGTATACTATGCTAATGTTGGTACATGGCAGGAGACTAGTATGGCACAAGAAAAAAATTTGAAAACTGTAATTGGACAACATGAGGATGCTGCTAGGTGGATACTATTCTGAGATAGTGTGGGCACATATAAGAAGGGATCGAAATAGGTTTGTTAAGAGAATATGCGAAGTATTGGAATACGGTGTAAAAAGTGAATTGCTTATGCAAATGAGGGAAGGGTCAAAGGGAGATGAAGCACCTGCTTTGGGTTTGTGAGATAATTGAAGACTTCAGCCAAAAGGGATAAACCTTGAATGCAAGAGGCCACAGCACAATTACCTTCACTATGAAGAGCTTTGGGCATAAGCAAATTGAATGGTGACCGTGTGCTTGAATGTTAAGGGTTGAGTGAAACACCTAACTGATGAGAAGTGGGATATTGTGAATGTAGGCAATGTGCTAGGGACCTTTGCCCAGTAATGAACTCATCACTATGTAAGCTTAATTTGGAGAGGAAAAAAAGGGTGGCTAGTTAATATGGCATAATTCGAGTAGCTTTTAGGTGGCGTTGAAGGTTACAGATGTTGTCAGTCAAGTCATGGGTTGATAGTTTTGGCAAGTTTGTATAAAGGGCATGGAGGAGAGGTATCCTTGGGGCATTCTAGCCAGATTCATCCTGACAGGACGAGGTGCTGCACGACTATGAATGGATCAATCTGCGTGGAAAGGTAGTTTTAGTAGCATCGATGTGTGGACAGGTAGTTTTAGTAGGACCGCAGCCTGGCGACCAAAAGTTGTAGGAAAAGGGATTTTTTTTTCATGGTCAGAAGTGTGAGTAGGCAGTTTACTATTTGAACTGGGTAACTTGAGAAGCAAGGTTTTGTTTAGTATAGTTGGAGAGACTGAAGGGTTTGCTTGTTGGCATAGCTGGTAGAAGGTTGGTTCTTTAAGGCTGAACAACCAAGGTGCACAGCCAAGTGGTTTTATGAGGCTCAAGTGTGTCAAGAATTTTGTTTCTTGGATTAAGTCTCTGCTATGTTCTTGGTGGCAAGGAAGTCCTTGTGAGAGGTAGGGTGGACTGGGTAGCACACTACTGGGGTTATTGAATGGGAAGGGAAGTCTTGAACATGTGGTCCATTTGAGTGGTAGCTGTAAAGGAAGCCAGAGCACACTGGTGTGGTGAAGTCGAACTAAATTAAATGGTTGAACTCATGCACAAGATTGAGGACTGGTTTGGTTTCCAGGGTAACCGCAGGAAAGGTTGTGGTATGCCTGGATTTGGTTCTAAGTCTGGATTTTTACTTAGTCATTGGGCTTGAGCGGCGGCAGTTCCACAAGTATGACTTTTCTTGGCAGTATCACCTCAGGGATGGTCATGATTGAGGACAACATTGTGATAGATATGAAAAGGTTCAATTGGTCGCATCATTTACTTTTATGGAAAACGTACATTATAACATTAAAATTGGAATAAAAATAGTTTAACTGCCTTGACTCTTCTTAGGTTGTCGATACACCCCAACTACAACAGCATGATCTCTTTCATAAGGCTCTAGTGTTATCTGTTCTTGGGGTTTCAATTGATCCGCTCTCAACTTGTTGGTCTCACCAGCAAAAACAGCTTCTGGTGGCGCCGTCGAATCAATGCAATTAGCTTTTATGGACATAACATAATGACCGCCTATTTTTAGGAAATACTGAGCATTTAAAGCAACAATTCTGGCCTGGTCTGGTTGCGCAACATCAGCAAATATACAATCGACCATGCTAACAATCATTCTATACTTGTGTGGATGTCTGGCGTCTTCTACAATGGGCACGATGTTTGTTCTCTTTATGGCCATATCAACTAAGTCCCGGCCAGATCTGTGAGAGAACTCAACAGCATAAACAACACCTTCCTGAAAAGAGAAGACATTACAAGATGCCCCTACAATAAGCAATTACTTTATAATTATTAAGTACAAAGCATTAATAATAAATTTGTAACAAGAGACCTAGTACACTAAATTTTCTTCTAGCATTTAGTGTTAATAAGAGTATGCATGAGGGTCCCTTTGCTCCAGGTATTTTTTTTGAATAGCTGGTATGAGGATGCAATTTTTTTTCCTCTCAAAGGGATCCAATCTGGAGAATACGTTCGAGAGCATAAATTGCGAAAATTAACATGGGGAAAGGGGAGATGCGCTGCATCTATCTTTAATTGTCGTTGTTGTATTCATTGGGGATTGGGACAAAAACAGGTCTCCACCAGAAAACTGAGAAAGCCACATTTTAAACAACAGTTGGAGTGTGGCGCGGGTGCTGGGTTCTATGTAGATGGGCCAGGTGTACGCCATCAAGGCGTGCAACTCAAAGCTCCCCTCTTCTTTGTCAGAATCCCAGAGAGCTGAACTAATCCACATTGTCACATACTGCACCAGGCACGATGCATTCTCCCATACCAAGCAGTGTAATAGAACAAGCTCAGCCATGAAAACAACCCTGCGGACACAGGATAGGATGCGGAACCAACCCCCTTTTCTGAATTTGAGACGTCTGTGTACACTAGCATGGATCCAGCATGAAAGTGTGCTCTAAAGTTTAAAGTCAAATGCAGCATTCCTGGTGCTTTAGAAGCATAGGAGTGGAACCCTCCAGGGGAGAACCAGAGGGACCACTTAGCGCTCGGAGTTTCCTAGCCCTAAACCAAAAGGGCTTGGGCATGACTGATGTGTGCGTGCACATCATAGGCAGTATCAAGATCTGAGGGATGCAGTTAGAGCAGTTTCCCCAACAGTAACATGCATCAGATGTACAAAACCAAGATAATACTAATAATACCTTTGACTGCTCTAACAGAAGCATTAAATACCATTAGATCACTGAGGGACATATGGACAGAGCCGGGGTATGTGGTCACATTCCTGGGGACCAACTGTGCCACTAAAGAGGAAGGTAGGGCCAGGTTAGTAATCCAATTCTACCCTATCGTTAATTCTTTTACCATCCTAGGGATTACATGGGAACAACCCAAATGCTGGATAGCGCAACTTATGATACAACTCCAAGGATGCATGTTGTACTTACTGGTCCAATAACATCTGAAACGTGAGAAACTGTGGTCCCATTGGCTGCACCAAGGTACAAAACTTTGGAGCCTGGTGGCATGTGGATTGCCCCAACACCACCCACAATTGCAGCGGCTAACTTCGATCGGAAAGGATTCCAAACTCTGTACTCAATTTTTTCATCACCACTCTGGAAAAGAAAAAAAAAAATAATGAAAAGGTAGGCAGGAACCTAAAATTCCCATCTAAATGCTTTTGACAAAAAATGACAAGTGTTTTTATATAAAATGTAAACTAACAGTTATCTACCAGAATGTTTTGAAAAGAAATCTTAAAGAAAGCAAGAAGGGAGGAAGAGTCCAATCAGAGACTACTACTATCACAAAGTTTAGAGTACATATAGTGGATTGTCCCAAGTACAAGTGAACCTGTGTCTGATGATCACTCAGGATGGCAACCTGGGAGGAGCCAGTCACATACACTAGAAGGGTCTTGTCTGAGAAATGGGTGATATTTGGTTCTCTAGTAAGAATCATGGCAAAAACCCAACACTGAGGGAACATGGGTCTTTTGGACAGCATGCTGAAATCAGTCGAGTAAATAACAAGCTTTTAAAGGCAACAGGCTCAAAAAGAGGACCAAACATCATTGAGTCTCCATTCACCTTATCCTTTGGTAACACATTGGAATGGTACAATTGTCCTTGGAAAATCTGGTCTTTTCTTCTCTGTTCTTTTGGGGAAGAGGGTTTGAAATCTATCCTCATCTCTTCCCTTTCAGAATTTTTTTTTTAGGCAGGATGAGCCAGCCTCAGCCTGATCATTCTCTCAGATGTTTAAGGATCTGATTATTTTGGGGGTCCCACCATTTAAAGAATTTGGTTCGCACCTGTTTGGCAACACATCAACCAGAAGTTGCTGGGTGGAGAGTTCCTCCCCCCCCCCCTTACGGCTGCAGTTCCCAACTGAGAAGCCATATAAAGTGCAAGAGAGCCAGGATGCATTGTGTGAGACTCGAGATAGTACCAAAAGACAAGTTTGCTTGGCAGTCAACAAAGGAGTAAAGCCCACCTGCCATGAGCAGTACAGAGAATGACTGAAGGGTGGTTGTCAGTCTAATAAGCACAGGGTTGTTGGGGCAAAACTAATGCACCCCAATGTCCAGGACATCTCAAGCTGGGTCTCTTGTAACCTGAATGTGCTGTTTAGATGTTCCAAAACCTCTCTTCTGACAGCATGAAGTAGCTGTTCAGGTATAGGAGAAATAAAGAGGGGATACTATTAGGAAAATGGGGTGCAAAAGACAGTGGGAATGCACAAGCTTCCCCAATCGTGTTAAAGGCTGAAATCAACTCAGTGAGATTGGGATTCCTGATGAGTACTCTGGTGAGGAGGACATGTAGCCTGCCTGTTGAATGTAGGCAGAGGGAAGATACAAAGCCACAGGTCTTGCAGTGAGACAGGGAAAGAGCACAGCACCAGGCACTGGTGAGGGGCTTAACTGTGGGCACTCAGGTGGGGATGGTGCAACACTCCTCTAGGGGGTTCAGAAAACTAGTACAAGGTTTGATATTAGTCAAGGATCCAGCTTGAACAAGCTGACATGCTTTAAGTACCCAAGGTATGGTGTGAATGAGTGCTATGGATGAGGCAGAGTGATGTCTTAAATTGTGCAAAACTGAGGTTTTCAGAGGATTAGTGAGTGCCAAGGATTTACATGTGGATTGGGCAAGACACTAGCGTGAGAAGATACTAGTTCCAACATAGATATTATTATATGCATAAATATATTATCGCTAGGAGGTTTTGGTTTGCCTCAACACAACACTACCCAATCTAATGCAGACCTTTTGTTTCAGGTTTTAGTGAACAAAGGAGGATGAGTTGGAGAGTAGTGCCAAAACACACTTTCTCCCACCCCCTACAACCCATAGGAATTCAGTGCAAAACAGGTTAAATTAGACATTACTGAGATGACTGTGATATGATGACATTTCACACATTTGTGTGCTCACCCAGCTATGTGTGGGTGAGCAAAATGAGAGTGTGTGTATGTGTGTGTGAGCGAGGGAAGGGATATGTAGGGCAATTCCAATTGGGGTTGCTGAGTGCCCACTTCATTCTGCTCAAGAGAGGACATCACTGTTCCCCTAATTATACATAATATCAGAAGTGAGTCTTATTGTGTGCCATAATTGAAAGGTTTGGTAATCAGTTGAACTATATGGCAGTCTAATTTTTTAGGGTGGCTGTAGATATATTTTGGGGTAAATATTTATATATATTTTGTTTGTTTGGGAATATATGCAGATATATATTGTATTTCCAGTTATTTTGGGTGGTTAGGAAACCAAGTAAAATAAAAGTAGTAAGAAAGGTGGTTGTGTCTACATGAGAGGATATTAGTGAAAGTGGTTAATGGGATCATCAACTACAACTTATCAAACTAAGAAGGCAGAGAAGAAATGAAGAAAAACTTGTTTAAACTCACCTCAATGGAGATTCTCTTTTCCCCATAAACACTCTCTCCTGGGACAAGGTTTCGTGTGCAAAGAACATCTTCTTTGCCTCTACCAATGAATACTCCTTCATGTCTGTGAGGCTCCACCATGACATTGCTTCCACCTCTCATCCCTCCCCTGCCACCTCTGCCTCCTCCTCCTCCCCTGCCACCTCGGCCTCCTCCTCCCCTGCCACCTCTACCACCAAACCCTCCCCTGTCTCCACCCCCTCTACCACCCCCTCTACCACCAAACCCTCCCCTGTCTCCACCCCCTCTACCACCTCCCCGACCACCTGGAGAACCAAATCCTCTTCCTCTAGGAGATTTAAAGTCTCTTCCACCGCGTGATGCAAAATCTGTTGGATAAAAAAAAAAATAATTATAACTTGCCATTATGCTTAATGACCATTTCCACCAATCCCTCCCTGGCAGTTAAAGTGCGATACCAACAAGGGTGTATTGAGCAGAAACTGTTAGGAGAGATCTGTAAAGAAAGTAAAAATGTATGGAAGACATATATATAGTCAGATCTTTCTGCTGGCATTAGGGACAGGAAAGCAAACTTGAGGGAGTTGGATGGTTAAAAAAAAGAGCCAAGAAAAGGTGAATAGGTACAAAGAAAAGAATAAACAAGAAAAAATAAAATAGTTTAGTAAACTATGAGATTCCATCCCAGGATTCAGGATAGGTGGTAGTGAGCCTTCTGGAACAGTACTAGGACAGGTAGCACTCATTGATCCTGTACCCCCCCCCCCTGAAAATTATAGAAATAAACCACTAAGTGTCTTAGTATAAGGACCAAGTAACCTTGACAACAAGTTAGTTTAGGGAACCACTCGATTCCAAGTGTCTGATTAAGCCCCCTCCCCCTCGGCCTCAAGGACTGGTCCATGGAAAAGGGTCAGGCCACAACTTTTAATACTATACCGACAAAGGGCTGTCATAATTCCTTCATTTTATTTTAAAAGATCTCATCTAGCGACTGCCTACTTGGGCATTAGTCGCTGTATTAAAAACTACCTAGTACTAGGCTACTTTAAAATCTAATGCAATAACAAAAAAAAAACAAACACCAGAAATTAAAAAAGGAAAATAGTAAGCAAGCTCCTGCGTCGGGGGGAGGTCCTCCCGGCGCAGAAGCATGCAACCTATAAGGTAAAAAAACCTGATTAAATAATAGAGAGGAGGTCGGCCTCCCCCCAAAAGTCAATAAGTACACGAGTCAATGTGCACAAACTCATCTCGAGTACAAGGGACAGGCGGTACATTCAACAAGAATGTGCCGAACAGTCTGGGAGACAACGCAGTCATCACAATAGTGCGCAGGTGAGCACTCCATCAGATAGCGATGCACCACACGAGTGTGTCCGATTCAGAGACGACAGAAAGCGACCTGAAGCCATCGCGACATTGGGGGATAGGTCCATGGAAACAGTCAACAACAACAAGGAAAGAAGGTACCCTAGGAGACCTTACGGTCCATTCAAGGAGGGTACCTTTGGACTAGCAATCGAGTAGGCACATGGCTGCTCAATTGTTTTGCGTCTTTAAACGGCCACTTTTCAAAACCTTGTCTAGTCTTGACTTGAACAGGTCAACAGATTCACTGTTAACAACTTCCACTGGAAGTGCGTTCCAATTACCGCAGATACTGTAAGTGAAAAACTTTCCACACAGATTGCAGTTGTAACACTTCAGTTCAAGTTTGAAGCCGTGATTGCGCGTTCTGTTCTCACTGAGTGTGAAAATATCCTGGTAGTCAACATTGTCGAACCCTCAAAGTATTTTGAAAACTTCGATGAGCTGACTACGCAGTGTATGGGTTTCCAGCGAGAACAGATCTAATTCCCTTAGTCTATCTTCATAACTTTTATGTCGAATAGAGGGAGTCAGCTTGGTTGCCCTGGCTTGTACGCATTCCAATCTTGCGATATCCTTTTGCAATGAAGGACTTCAAAATTGTACAGCATACTCCAGGTGCGGACAGACAAGTGAGTTGTACAAGCACAGTACAATCTCCTGGTTCCGATAACCAAACTGGCGCTTAATGTAGCCTAGCATCCTTTGGGCATTTATCTCCGCTTCAATGCAATGGCATGCAACTTTAAGTTCCCTTCAACCGTCTCCCATCTTCTTTGCCAAGCAGTCCGAAGAGCTGCCCGTATTCCTGCCATGTAGTCAGTGTGAGGAAGAGCGAAACGCTGGTATGGTCGCAGAGTCCACGCGGACTCTTTGGCTCCCTCATCGGCTTACTCATTCCCCACAATTCCTACATGTCCAGGAACCAAGCAGAAGATAATCTCGAAATCCACCCAACTCACCAAAACCATGGCATCACGGATATCGCAAACCAGGGGATGCGGAGATTCCAATGCCCCGAGAGCACTTGGGGCGCTTTGTGAGTCGCTATAGATCACAATCCAGGCTCCGAACCGGGCACGTCGCGTGATCTCCCGTACCGAGTGGTGTATTGCTACCAGCTCGGCCGTGAAGACAGACACAGCGCCTGGCAGAGCCCCACTAACTTCAAACAGAGGGGATACGGCATGGAAGGCGACCCCCTCTTCAAAAATGGAGCCATCCGTATACACTGGCACAGTTCCAGCGTGACACGAGGTGTGCTCCAAAATGGTCAAACGCAATACTCCCGGCGCTGTACAAGCTTTGGGAGCAGAGGCGTGGTGACAAATAGCCAAATATGGTACCCTCCAGGGTGGCATCCTGGGCAGACCCAGGGGTGCCACCAGCCCGAGAGCTATACCTAGCTCTCGAGTTTCCTGGCCCTAAACCCAAAAGGCTTAGGGTATGACTGGCGTTTCTCAGCGGCATAGGCACTGTTGAGATCAGCTGCGGATGCAGTGAGAGCTGTTGGTGACTGAGGGAGTCGCCGGGTTTGCAAGTACAGGCGAGTGATGCACTGCACACGGCGTAGAGCGAATGAACAAAGGATAGGTACAAATGTTTTGCTGTAGCCCTATCAGCGCTGAACATCACGGAATGGAGAATATCCATGGCGCGAGGCCAAGAGACCTTAAGGCTGCGAATATGAGCCTCCCAGGTGAGGCGTCGGTCTAATACAAGACCAAGGAAACGGTGCGATTCAACCACTTACAGGTACACCCCAATAAGAAACAAATCTGGGTCGGGTGAAGCCATGGATGGCGGCAGAAGTGCACCACCTTAATCTTGGCCAAAGAAAACCGAAACCTGTGCGCTTCGGCATAGCGAGAGACGCGGTTCAATGCCTGTTTGTAGTCGACGCTCCAGAGTTGGCATCTAGGCCGCGCCAAAAGAGATTGAAAGGTCGTCCACGTAGAGAGAACATCTTCCGGCAGCACCGAGGTGATGCCGTTGATGCTCAGGGCACTTCCCTGCTGGACATCCTCTTCCTGATCCTTTAGGCCGGAGAGGGCTCCCCCCACCCATACGCGGAATCGACGATCTCGCAAAAATTCAGATATAAACATTGGGAGGCGTCAACTCGCCCCCATCGTGTGGAGAGTCTCCATGATAGCGTATAGCCATGCGGTATCATAGGCCTTCTCTAGATCGAAAAAAACTGTGGCATAGTGGTGTCTACAAAGGAAAGCCTCGCAGATGGCATTTTCCAGTCGGAGCAGAGTATCCGACGTGGAGTGGAACTTGCGGAAGCCGCACTGTCCAGAAGACAGATGGCCTCCGCTGTCCAGGAAAAAGGCTAATCTAACATTTACCAATTTCTCCATCAACTTGCACACGCAAGAGGTTAGAGATTATGCGGAAACCGGTCAGAGTAGAGTGATCTCTCCCCGGTTTTTGAAAGGCAAGCACAGTAGCAATTTACCAGGAATCTGGGAGAAGACCCTCCACCCAGATCCTGTTGAACAAATCTAACAGAAAGGCCATGCCTCCCTCACCCAAGTGTCAAAGCATAATGTACGGAACATCGTCCGGAACATGGGCAGTGTCCGCGCACAAAGCAAGAGGGAAGCGCAACTCACTCACAGTAAACCTGTTGTTGAAGGGTTCTCCGCCTCTGGAGGTAAAGTCCAGCCGGCGGCCTTCCGCCTATCAAAGGTCATCCGCATCCGTCAAATCCCACCCACATAATGCATCCATAGGATTTTCTCAGATCATGCATCTACAATATACAATTTAACAATATATAGGAATGTTCAACCATGCATCTACAATATATAATTTAAAGCCTCCATAGGAGTCTGTCAAAAAAAAAATCAAAGTCACCCAAAATATACAATAAAAAGAAACTGCATCCACAGGAATGAGTCAAGAAACATATCCACATACCAAAAAGTAAGAAATTAACCCTCCATCCCCATATAATCATCCAATCTGCGCTTGAAAACATTCAAGTTTGGGCTGTCTACAGTCTCGGGTGGCAAACTATTCCAATAATCCACCACTCTGTTAGTGTAAAAATATTTTCTAACATCCAGTCTGCACCTCTGTTTTTTAATCTTTAAGTGGTGGCCTCTAGTTCTATTACTACCTTCTGACTCAAATAACTTGCTGAAATCTAATTTATCCATCCCAGAAAAGATTTTAAAAAGCTCAATCATATCTCCCCTCACACACCTTCTTTCAAATGAAAACCTGTTCGAAGGTCAGTCTTCGACTGACCTTCGAACAGGTAGCACGTGTTTCGTAGAGCTCTCAGAATATTTTGATTATTTGATATACTTTGGTGTGTGACATAAACATAAATATTAAGTTATAAGATCATATATTTGGTTAATATAACAAAGTTAAATTGTGGTTATTTTGTATAAATTGTGGTTATTTTGTTTTGGTGAGAAAGTGACTTTTGTTTACTTCGGGGCCATCTTGATTAGCAGTTTTTAAACTTGCGCGCACAAATTGGGGTCAAATTCTTGTTGTTTGTAAGTTTTTGTTTCTATTATTGTTCTTGTTTAAGTATGGCTGACTGTTTGGATGTAGAGAGTATGCCTTTTGAAAGTAGTGTGTATGTAGTGTGCGATGTCTGTGGTGTAGAGAGGAGAGTGAATGTGTCTGAGTGCCGTGTATGTGCTTTGACTGAGGAGGTGAGTCGATTACGTGCGGAATGCTTGAGACTGAACGATTTAGTGTCTGAAGTGAGAAGAGATGCAAGTGTACGTTTGAAGAGTCAGATTGGGACCAGGAGGGAGGAAGTTAGGCCTAGAACAGGGACTGGAGAGAAAGCAGTAAGTGAAGTAAGTGATGATGAGTGGTGGGTGAAAGTGAACAGAATAGATAAGTTAGGACAGGTTAGGTGTGTGAATGAGAGGGACATGGAACCTGTTAGGCTAACTAACAGATTTGATGCCCTGAGAGAGAAAGAATTTGAAAGAGATTTGTCTGGTGTGGCCGTGCCTGAAAGTAGAATAGGAGGTCGAATGAGTGAGAGCAGGAGGGAGGGTAATACTAGGCCTAGAGAGAATAGGAGAATGACTGAGGTGATTGTGATGGGTGACTCTCAGATTAGGTATTTAGATAGGAAGTTGAATGAAAGTAAATGGAAGGGAGTGAGAGTTTGTCTGCCGGGTGCTGGTGTAAATGATGTGTGTGAGAGGTATGATAGGTTGGTGTCTGGGTGTGAGAGGGAAGCAGTTGTGATTACACATGTCGGAGTAAACGATGTAAAGAAGGTGGGTACTTGTGAGTTACGACAGCGGTATAAAAGGCTGATTGAAAGGATGTGTGAAAGTAGAGTAAAAGGCGTTGTTTCAGGTGTGCTTCCCAGAATGGATGTGGGGATGGAATGGTTGTCTCGTGCAATGGGCTTGAATGAATATGTGAAAGGTTTGTGCGAGGAGTCAGGATTGGTATTTGTAGATGTTTGGAGTGGGTTTTATGGGAATAAGGGTTTGTATGCGATGGATGGACTCCATCTGAGCCGAGATGGGGTTGAGGTTTTGTGGCGGGAATTAGATAGTGTTATTAGGTCTTTAGAGGCGGGAAACTAGGTTTTGATAGTGGTCAGGGAAATTTAATGGCTCAAAGTGAGGCAGGGAAAGGAAGCAAACACAGATTTGTAGAAGGTAGGCAGGCTAATGGAAGTGCTTTAGGGTTAAACTACTTGAGTAGTGATAGTGGTCAGGGAAATACAAGAGTACAGGGTCGGGGAAAGAGAGAAAGGAGATGCAGAGGAGATAGGCCCTCAGGTGCTTCAGGGATAGGTGGGCTGAGTTGTCTTTACACAAATGCTCGTAGTCTTAGAAATAAGAGGGATGAATTATTTAGTTATATCATTCATGAAGATATAGATATAATATGTATAGTTGAATCATGGGTTAATGAAAATATATTTAATGATAATGTCAGTGAATTTGAACTAGAGGGTTATACTATGTACATTAGTCAAAGGAGAGATAGGACTGGTGGTGGGTTGATTATTTATATCAGAAATAGCATTTCTTCAAATCTAAATAACTCTATAAAGCAAGGAGAAGGTGAATCATTATGGATAGATATTAAGGTTGGTAAAAATAGGAAAATACACTTGGGAGCTTTTTATAGACCACCAGGACAGACTGATTGTATCGATGAGTTAATGATTAGGGAAATAAGTAAAGGATGCAAAGAAGATACAGTTATTCTTGGTGACTTTAATTTAACTTCTGTAGACTGGGAAAATATGATAGGAAGAGATAGAGCAAGTTGTAACTTTATGGAGTGTTTTGAGGATAACTTTTTGATCCAATTTGTTAATAAGCCAACAAGGGGTGCCAATATATTAGATCTAATTCTTTCAAATGATGATCACTTAGTTCAAGGATTGAGTGTAGGGGAATCATTGGGAAACAGTGATCATCAGATGGTTCGGTTTAATTTGCAAATAGTTAAGGGTAGAACAACGACAAACTCCACGAAAATTCCAAATTTTTATAGGGGAGATTACGATAAATTACGCAGCATGCTAAATCAGATTAGGTGGGATATAGAATTCCATGGAAAGAATACTTATGAGATGTGGGATATTTTTAAGACTATATTAAACATGGTTCAGGAACAGTGTATTCCGATGAAGTCTATTAGGAAGAAATGTAGGAAACCATTATGGTGGAACCAAGAAATAGCTAATAAAGTTTCAGAGAAAAAAAGGGCATACCAGAGATTACAAAGTGAGAGTAGTTTAGATAATTTAAACCATTATAGGTCAACCAGAAATGAACTAAATAAGATTATTAAGAAGACCAAAAGGACAGCAGAAATTAATTTAGCTAAAAATAATAATAAAGATCCTAAAAAATTCTTTAGCTATTATAGAATCAATAATCAATCTAACAGTGATAAAATAGGGCCTATTAAATATGAAGGGGTTTTGAAAGAATCTGATGAGGAAATAGTAGAGGTCCTTAATGATCATTTTGCTTCAGTATTCACAGAAGAGAAACCAGTTAGATTAATTGATGATAATTCTAGGTCAAGGGAAGTAGTGATAAATTCTATTAATATAGACAGAGAAGAAATTAAAGGGCTTATAATTCAGTTAAATACTAGTAAGGCATCTGGCCCTGACAACATTCATTCTAGGATTCTCAAAGAAGGTGTAGAAAGTATTGCAGTAGCTCTCGAGAAGATATTTATTAGATCACTAGAGTCTGGAGAAATACCAAATGATTGGAAATTGGCAAATGTAGTGCCAATTTTTAAAAAGGGAAGCAAAGAGGACCCAAATAACTTTAGACCAGTAAGCTTAACTTCTATAGTCTGTAAAATTCTTGAGAAGATGGTTAAGAAGGGAATTTCTGATCATCTAGAGAGTAGCAGGTTAATTAATGATGCTCAGCATGGTTTTAGAAAAGATAGATCGTGTTTAACTAATTTACTGGATTTTATGGATTATGTAACTAAAGAATTAGATAGGGGTGAGAAAGTTGATGTGATCTACTTAGATTTCAGCAAAGCTTTTGATAAGGTTCCACATAGAAGACTAGTTCATAAATTAAAGCTGCATGGGATATGTGGGAACGTTTTAAATTGGATAACTGAATGGCTGAAAAATAGGAAACAGAGAGTTGTACTGAATGGAGTGAGGTCAGAGTGGAGGAATGTTATTAGTGGCGTACCTCAGGGATCAGTTTTAGGCCCTTTATTATTTATAATCTATGTAAATGATCTTGGGCAAGGTGTAAATAGTAAAGTGTCAATTTTTGCTGATGACACTAAATTGGCAGCTGTAGTCAAAGAGGTTGAGGGTAGCTTTAAAGTGCAGGGTGACTTAGATAAGCTGTTAGCTTGGGCTCAGAAGTGGCAGATGACTTTTAACCTTAATAAATGCAAAGTTATTAACATGGGGAGAGATAATAGGGAATTTAGCTATGAGATGGATGGATATTGGCTTAATTCAGTTGAAGATGAGAAAGACTTAGGAGTGGTAGTAGATAGGTCACTGAAATTTTCAAAGCAGTGTATTGAGGCAAAAAATAGAGCAAATAGGGTGCTAGGTTACATTAAAAGAAATGTTAGCTACAAGAGTAAGGAGGTCATCCTTAAACTATACAACTCTTATGTCAGGCCACATTTAGAGTACTGTATACAGGCATGGTCACCACATTTTAGACATGATATAAACTTATTAGAGTCAGTACAAAGGAGGGCAACAAAAATAATACCATCCCTGAAGCACCTTGAATATGAAGATAGACTGAGGGTATTAAATATGTTTTCATTTGAAAGAAGGTGTGTGAGGGGAGATATGATTGAGCTTTTTAAAATCTTTTCTGGGATGGATAAATTAGATTTCAGCAAGTTATTTGAGTTAGAAGGTAGTAATAGAACTAGAGGCCACCACTTAAAGATTAAAAAACAGAGGTGCAGACTGGATGTTAGAAAATATTTTTTCACTAACAGAGTGGTGGATTATTGGAATAGTTTGCCACCTGAGACTGTAGACAGCCCAAACTTGAATGTTTTCAAGCGCAGATTGGATGATTATATGGGGATGGAGGGTTAATTTCTTACTTTTTAGTATGTGGATATGTTTCTTGACTCATTCCTGTGGATGCAGTTTCTTTTTATTGTATATTTTGGGGGATTTTGATTTTGTTTTTGACAGACTCCTATGGAGGCTTTAAATTATATATTGTAGATGCATGGTTGGACATTCCTATGGATTGTTAAATTGTATATTGTAGCTGCATGACCTGACAAAATCCTATGGATGCATTATATGGGTGGGATTTGATGGATACGGATGACCTTTGATAGGCCCTTGTGGCTTTTGTCATCCGTTAAATTATGTTATGTTATGTTATTATATTTAATACCCTCAGTCTATCTTCATATTCAAGGTGCTTCAGGGATGGTATTATTTTTGTTGCCCTCCTTTGTACTGACTCTAATAAGTTTATATCATGTCTAAAATGTGGTGACCATGCCTGTATACAGTACTCTAAATGTGACCTGACATAGGAGTTGTATAGTTTAAGGATGACCTCCTTACTCTTGTAGCTAACATTTCTTTTAATGTAACCTAGCACCCTATTTGCTCTATTTTTTGCCTCAATACACTGCTTTGAAAATTTCAGTGACCTATCTATTACTACTCCTAAGTCCTTCTCATCTTCAACTGAATTAAGCCAATACCCATCCATCTCATAGCTAAATGGCCTATTATCTCTCCCCATGTTAATAACTTTGCATTTATTAAGGTTAAAAGTCATCTGCAACTTCTGAGCCCAAGCTAACAACTTATTCAAGTCACCCTGCACTACACTACGATGATCCGAGTTTCATTAAATTGGGGGGGGGTCTGGGGGGCACAGCCCCCCAGTATATAATCTTAATTGTTTATAGAATAATAATTTGAAAAGGACTCAAACGCGCATGAATATTCTGACACGAGTGAACGATAATATTTACACAATTTTTTTTTCCCAGCCGGGCCGGTAATCTACATATTTACCGTCAAATATTCCCCTTTTACGCAGTTTGAAAATAATCATCAAATTGTGAACTTTGTCCATCAGCAATTGCAGAATTATTAACCCTAGTTTCTGATAAAGATAAATTAAACACCTTTTTGGATGTTCATAATTTAGTGTGAATTAAAAGTGAATGCGATATTTGTGGCCAAGCATTAGATGTGAACCCTAACTTCAAATTTAGATGCTCATAAATAAAACATGATTCAAGTCAGCTAGATTTTGAATAGGACGCAGACGTGCAAAATAAATAGGCTTTCCTCTTCGCTATTTCAGAAGTATAACCACTGCAATTAAGTACGGGGAAACAACATGTTTCGTTTGGTTATTTTGGGGCAATTTGGTAAATAAAATGGCCTACGTAAACAGCATTTTCGGAGGGTTTAATTGAGATTTTTTTTTTAAAAAATGGCGGCAGCTAGCATTCAAACAAAACTCAAACGCGCATGAATATTCAAACACGGGTGAACGATAACGCGTAGGGCAGGAATATTCAAACACGGGTGAACGACAATATTTACACAAAAAAAAAATTCTGGCCGGGGCGCTCATCTACATGTCTACCATGGCTGGATCCGAGTCTTAGCTTATTTGGGGCTATTTTTCCTAGCTACTTTTTCTGAGCTGAAATCTATGTAGACGAAGTTTATGGCGATTTCCAGTTATATACTGGCCAAACCACACCCACATGATTGCAATCTCAGAATCATCGTAGGCCCATCCCCCCAACGAGCAGTCTCCAACAACGAGCCGAGCCTCATAATAAGCTAGAATCGCATCCACCCATACTCGCAACCTTTACCGCACTACGTTCAGCAGTGACATAACTTCCAAGGGCCCTGGGGGCCTATGTGATTCCACTTTAAACCTTATGATCGGTTCCGACAGACTAGTCGTAGGTCAACCCGGTCGTAAGTCGACTTATGTTATAATTATATTGGATATATTATAGTAATTTGGATCCGTAAAAAAGAGTTGTATGTTAATTTAAGACAGGAATATATTATCTTACCGGGCTTTCCCATGATTAGGAATTCTTGATCAAATGTTTTCTTTGCAAGAGTCTTGTTAATTTAAATAGATTTTCAGCAATTTACCTTTATAGAAATTGAAAGTTGCATATTTGACCAAACATAAACAGAAATGTGATCAAAACTACACGTGGAAAATTGAACTAACTAATGAAGAGCCAGAGTATGAAACGTACGACGCACTATAGCTTTCGTATTGAGGAGGGTTAATTGATTTCTTCTTCCTCCAAATTGGCCAAATCTTTTGCATCCGTTTTCTGATGTTTGCTCGTTTTCGCTATAAGGCTGCGAAGGAATCATCCTTAATCCTTTCCCTTAACCACTGTGTACCGTTTATTTCAAACTCTGTTATTAATTCCCTAAATGTGTCTGATATATTACGCCAATATGGTACTTACTCCCTACATCTCTACCCTTTTTTTTCTCTCTTCCATTCCAATTATCCTAGTATATCTTTCAGGTAGGGTGCTGGGATGCATTAACAGGAATGTTGGCTACAAGAGTAAAGAAGTTGTCCTTAAACTCTATACTTCCTATGTTTGGCCACATTTGGATTGCTGTGGGTTTTGACGGAGGCGGATGACCTTTGATAGGCCCTTGTGGCTTTTGTCATCCGTGTAATTATGTTATGTTATGTTATGTTAGGTATGGTCACCCCATTTTGGACATGGCGTCAACATGCTGGAGTCAGTGTAGGGGAGGGCAACAAATGATACCTTCCCCGAAGTACCTTGAATATGACGATAGACTGAGGGTGGCTTACCGTGTATAGTAAGTGTCTTACCGTTTATAGTAAAATTAAGAGGCAGAGAGACGAAGCTAATAAGTGCCCCTTTAAATGGTTATCAAGAGATCTCTTAAAACCACCTATAGACAGGCAATTCACCACATTCGCTGGCAAATTATTCCAGTTTTGTTGAATTCGTATGTCAAAAAAAACTTTTCCTCAGTTCTATATTAGGTTGTCTAAATTCATCCACATGTTGATGGAGGAAATTATCTTGACATACATCATAAAATTTATCCTCTGAACTATCACTAATATTTAAAGAATCATAGTCAACCAGGTGATTAATCAAATCCATCTTCGGAAAATTAAAGTCCCCACATATTAAATATTGATTCACATTTAACAGACACAAATCATTAAGAACCAAATTAATTTTATCATTATAAACTTGAGAAGAGTTAGGAGGGCGATATATACAAGCTACAAGAAGCTGTCTTGATCCATACTTAATCCTACATGCAATAGCCTCAGTACCATTATAAACATAATCAGCAACAATTTCAGAAAAAAAGACAATTGTGGACCAAAAAAAGCAACTCCCCACCTCAAAATTTAGCCCATCTATCCCCTCTATAAACTTTGTAATTTGGTAACCTAAAATAATCCGAAGATAGATCAGATAACAATAACTTTGTTTCAGAAACCAAAATAATATGCGGCTTTTCCTTATTTAAAAAATGACTAAATAAACTATCCTTATTTAAAATGCCATCAATATTAGTATATACACACACTTAAAACTACCCAGTTGACTGGTTCTGATTTTACTACTAGACTTTATTAAGGAGTTGCCTGTGTTTACTTGGTCTTGCGCATCCTTCCTCTTACTACCTCTCACTTGTGTGTTAAGTCTCCTGACGCTACTAATTTTAGGTTCCTTATTTTACAAATTTCTTTCAAATCTCTGATATGACTTCGTTCACATTTAGGTTTATCCTGATAAACTATCAAACCATATAACTTATGTCCAATTGTAAGTTTCTTTAATTTCTCTCTAACATCATTATTTAGAAACTTAAATTTGCAATGCAGATTTATGAAGGTAATTACGATCATATTTCTAGGAGTTGGCAAACCTGAACCTTTACTGGAAAATGCACTTGCTTTTTCACTACTAACTGAAGCATCTGGCTTTACAGTCCATTTCCTAGATTTACTAATCATTTTTTTATCATACTTTTCAATCCCACATTATCAGCTATTTCACCGAGAAGTTGCTCCGGTACAAAATCATCGGGAATATAGTCAATCACCATCTTATTTCTACAATCAATAACATCTTTGGCATCTGCTCTAATATTATGAGCTTGTTCATTCATCCTACCTTCTAAATCATCTAGTCTTTTATTTACAGCCTGATTCTGGTCTTCTATGAACTTCTTTGCTTCATCCTTTGATTCAAATAATGATTTAGTTTTTATGACTTCCACAGTATCAGATAAGTCGTCAAAACGTCCACTAAGATTAATTAAATTTGTCTCGACATCACTTATTCTTGTTGTAAGAAGTCCAATTTCTGCTCGCATTCCTTTTAGCTCATTTTCAATATTCCCAAACTTACCATCAGTACTAGCCAATTTTCTATTAATGTTTAAACAAAGATCCTTAATTTCCTTCATCTGAGCATCCATACTGCTAATATTTGAATTAGATTTCGGAGTAGTTTTAGATGTGACACTATCTATTCTTCTTCTACAATTAACACAAGAGTATTCTTTTTTTCCCCATCACTCATATATTTTTATATTGGGCAAAGGATATATTTTCACAGTTATAGTGATACCGTTCACTACACTTTGTACACTCGAGGTACCTTTCAATCTTACCAGTACTCTTATTACAGGGACACTTATCAATTTTTGGCTTTGGGAATTCACCAGAAGCTTGAGTTAGAATGTTTCTTAGCTCAATTTTACTAGCTTTCGTAACTGGAATTGATCTGGGTGAACACGTGGGTGCAAGCCCAGATGCTACGCATGCGCCATCATGGCCTTGAGATTGACTCAAAATTTGATCACTTGTTTTTAATCTAGCGGTCATACTACAGTGGTTTTAAGAGAGTCCCAATAACATTAAAAGTTATGCACATTTCAATTATACCTCAACAATTAGTTAACACAGTACTAAAATCTTCAAATATGATAGGCGTAACGTTAGAGCATCTATTGACAAGCACCAATTATTTCAGTCAGTTTTATCGAAATGGATAGTGCAGTGTATGTTCTCCATCTGTCCACCATTTAGGGCATTAAATGTGTTCTTATTTGAAAGAAGATGTGTGAGGGGGGATGTGATTGAGCTTTTTGAAATCTGTTCTAGGATGGATAGGTTGGGTTTTGGCAGGTTGTTTGAGTTGAGAGGTGGTGATGGGACTGGGGCTGGCCACTTAAAGATTGAAGGGCGGAGGTGCGGGTTGGATGTTGCAAGGTATTTTTTCACCAGTAACATAAAAAACATAACATAATTTCACGGATGACAAAAGCCACAAGGGCCTATCAAAGGTCATCCGCATCCGTCAAAACCCAGTCACAAAAAGCACCATCACCAGGGGAAGACAATATCAAAGTCCCCCCACAATGTAATATAACAAATGAAAAAAAAGCCCCAAGGGATCATCATAGGTCATCCGAGTCAAACGGACTCTTTTTTAAGGCACCCAAACTCCCAGGAAAACTACATCCAGAGGATTGCGTCCAGAAACAAGGATATCACCATTCAAGGCTTGTCAAGAACTAAATCATGCAGCTATAGATATATACAAATAATATTAATATATACAAAACTTAGGAACCCTCACAACCTTCCTTTCCCATAAACCCATCAAACCTACTCTTAAATACATTTAAATTTTGACTACCTACTACCCTCCGCGGCAATTTGTACCAGAAGCCTACCACTCTATTGGTGAAAAAATATTTTCTTAAATCCAACCTACACCCTTGCTTTTTAATTTTCAAGTGGTGACCTCTAGTCCGATTTCCATCATCTAACTCAAAAAACTTGCTAACATCCAATTTATCTATCCCCGAAAAAAATTTAAACAGCTCAATCATATCCCCTCTCACACACCTCCTTTCGAACGAGAACATATTTAATACCCTCAGTCTATCTATATATTCAAGGTGCCTCAGGAAAGGAATAATCTTTGTTACACTGACTCGAGAAGGTTAATATCGTGTCTAAATTGTGGGGACCATTCCTGTATACAGTACTCTAGAGGCGTAATATAAGAGTTATAGAGTTTAAGAATAACCTCCTTACTTTTGTAACTGACATTTCTCTTAATGAAACCCAGCACTATTTGCCCTATTTCTTGCTTCAATGCACTGCTTAGAAAACCTTAATGACTTATCTATTACGACTCCTAGATCTTTCTCATCCTCTACCGAGCTCAGCCAATGCCCATACATTTCATAGTTAAATTCTCTATTATCTTTTCCCATTTTAATAACTTTGCACTTATCAAGGTTGAAAATCATTTGCCACTTATGTGCCCAGGATAACAATTTATTTAAATCCCCCTGCACTTTAAAATTATCATCACTATCTTTAACTAAAGCTGCAAATTTGGTATCATCCGCAAAAATTGACACTTTATTATTTACTGCCTCCCCAAGATCGTTTATATAGATGACAAATAATAATGGACCGAGAACTGATCCTTGAGGAACCCCACTGATAACATCCCTCAACTCTGACTTTACACCATTTAGCACTACTCTTTGCTTCCTGTCTCTTAGCCACTCAGCTATCCAATTTGAAACACCCCGACGTATTCCAATCATTTTTAAATTATGAACTAGTCTCCTATGTGGTACCTTATCAAATGCTTTACTAAAATCTAAGTAAATTATATCTACATTCTCTCCCTTATCTACTTGATCTGTTACAAACTCCAGAAAGTCTAGTAAATTAGTCAAACATGATCTACTTGATCTAAACCCATACTGAGCATCGCTGATTAACCCCTCCCTCTCTAGATGTTGGCAAATCCCTTTTTTAACTATTTTCTCAATAATTTTACAGACTACAGGAGTTAGGCTAACCGGTCTAAAGTTATTTGGATCCTCTTTGCTACCATTCTTGAAAATGGGGACTACATTCGCTCTCTTCCAATCATCGGGTATTTCTCCATATTCCAGTGACCTAGTATACAACTTCTCCAGAGCTATTGAGATACTTTCTACCCCTTCTTTAAGTATCCTGGAATGAATATTATCAATCCGCGGGATGCCTTGGTAGTATCTAACTCACCTATTGGTCCTTTTAGCGTCCTCCAATCCACACTAATGGTAGTAAACACCTCTTTCCCTGACCCATGAGTACTATACATAAGACTATTTAGCTTCTCCTTTGTAAATACTGATGCAAAATGACCATTTAGTACCTCAACTATTTCTTCATCAGTTTCTCTCACACCCCCTTCATATTTGTTAGGCCCTATTTTAACTCTGCCAGACTTATTATTAATTTTATAGTAACTAAAGAACTTTCTAGGATCTTTGTTGCTATCCTGAGCTAATTTAATTTCTGACCCCCTTTTGTTCTTCTTTATAATCTTATTTAACTCATTCCTAGCCATTCTATAGTCACTTAAATTTTGAATATTATTTTCTACCTTAAATTTTTTATATGCCCTTTTCTGCATTGAAATTTTGCTAGCTATCTCCTGATTCCACCATAATGGTTTCCTACTTTTGTTCCTAATGGCCTTCATTAAGATACATTGCCCCCTGGACTACATTTATTATATGCTTGAAAGTATCCCACATCCCATAAGCATTTTTACCTCTGAATTCTACATCCCAGTCTACAAAATTTGACAAGCTTCGGAGTTTTACATAATCTCCCTTATGAAAATTTGGAATTTTTACAGCATTCTCCGTTATTTTACCATTCTCAATTCCCAAATTAAAACGAACTATCTGATGGTCACTATTTCCCAATGCTTCCCCAACAGTCAATTCTTAAACTAAATGATCACTGTTAGAAAGTACTAAATCTAATATATTGTCCCCCCTCGTTGGCTCATTAACTAATTGATTTAAAAAAAATTATCCTCAAAGCATTCTATGAACCTGCCACTTGTTATATCCCTACCTATCATATTTTCCCAGTCCACAGATTTAAGTTGAAGTCCCCAATAATAACTGCATCTGTTTCACATCCCTTACTTATTTTCCTTATCATTAGTTCATCCATATCATCAGTCTGCCCAGGTGGCCTGTAAAAAGCTCCCAAATGCACCATTCTATTTTTACTGAACCTAATATCTATCCAAAGTGACTCAACTCCATCCTGCTTTATTGAAGTATTTAAACTTGAAACAATGTTGTTTTTATATAGATAATTATTCCTCCACCAATCCTACCTGTCCTTTGACTAATGTACATATTATAGCCCTGTAAATCAAATTCACTTATAGTGTCACTAAATTCTATTTCATCAACCCATGATTCAGTAACACATAATATATCTATATCTTCATTGCTAATATAAATAAATAGCTCATCCTTCTTGTTTCTAAGACTACGAGCATTTGTATAGAAACAATTTAACCCCCCTATCCCTGAAGTACCTCTTGAAACCTGAATGACCTCACCTCTATCGCCTTGAAACCTATTTCTGTTATCTGCCAAGTCCATTCTACTTTCAGTACTACTGTATAATGTCCTCTCATAATTCCCTGACCACTATTAGTATCTAGTTTCCCGCCCGCAAAGACCAAATAACACGATCATACTCCTCCCACAACATATCTATCCCCACCTACTCAAATGCAGTCCATCCATTGCATACATTTCTTTCATTCCAAAAACCTATCCCACACATCCACAAACAGGACACCTTCCATCTCACACATCCTCCTCACATAATCATTCAGCCCAAACGCACGAGACATCCATTCTACCCCAACATCCATTCTTGAAAGCACACCTGTCACAACACCTTTCATTCTACTTTCTTTCACCTTTTCAATCAACCTCTTTTACCTCTCACGTAACTCACATGCACCCACTTTCTTCACATCATTCACTCCTACATGTGTAATCAAAACCGCATCCCTTGCACAGCCAGACACCAGCTCCTCATACCTATCAGACAGATCTCTCACTCCAGCACCCGGCAAACACACCCTCAAACCATTCAATCTATTTGCATTCAACTTCCTATCTAAATATCTAACTCGTGAATCACCCATCACAAGCACTTCATTCAGACTCCTATTCCTAACCCCCACAGACCTAACTCCATCCCCACTCCTATTCTCATTCAAAATACCAGTCACTCTACCTCCGCCCCCATCAGTCATATCACTTCCAGTTACTTCCTCTCTTAAGGCACTGAATCCATTAGTCAAGCTAATAGGTTCTGTGTCCCTCTGACTCACACACCTATTCTCTCCCTTGCTAACAACCTCAACAGAGGCAACCATATTCTCACAAAGAACAGGAGAAGCCTCCCTAGCTTCAATCAAACTCTTGTACCTCTCACGTAACTTACATGCACTCACTTTCTTTACATCATTCACTCCTACATGTGTAATCACAATCCACCAGTGGAGTGGTGGATTGCTGGAGTGGTTTGATATCTCAGATTGTGGACGGTCCAAACTTGAATGTGTTCAAGCGCAGATTGGGTGATTTTATGAGGAGGGAGGGTTGACTTTAGGGGGTGTTCTGGATTCGTTCCTGTGGATGCAGTTTTTTATTGTTGTATATTGTGATTGATTTGGATTTGGATGAGTCTTGGTGATGATGCCTTTTGTTTTTGACGCGTTCCTGTGTATGGTTTGAATTGTGTGTTGTGGGTGCGTGATCGGACACAGTCCTGTGGATTGTTTGAATTGTGTGTTGTAGATGCATGATCTGACGCAATCCTATGGATGCATTTTGTGGGTGTGTTTTGACAGATGCGGATGACCTTTGATAGGCCTTGTGGTTTTTGTAATCCGTGAAATTATGTTATGTTATGTTATGTATTGTATATCTTTATCTTCACCACAGAACTAAAGGCATCTCACCTCCATTATGGTCAATGGAATAAGAGACTAGGGGACGGGGGGGAGATGAAGGGATCTCTTCGTTGGAAATATATATATATATATATATATATATATATATATATATATATATATATATATATATATATATATATATATATATATATATATATGATAATTCATATTACAGCCTGTTGTCACCATTTATTAGTGTTATATCATTCGCATTGATTCCCCCACCACGTGTCTCTGCTGTGATCATGGATTAACTCTTAGCCCTAAATGTTTTCGTTATAATGATAATCCTTTAAAATAATTTTTTTCACCCACCACATACAATTCATATACACGGCGTTGTTGTGTGTTATCGTTTTAAGAATGCATATGTGTGTTATTAGTTGCCTAATGTCCTTTTTATTGGTATTTTTCGGTCTTGTTTTTGTGTTTTCCATTGGTTTGTACTATGTGATGGAAGTTCTCTTCGTATCTTTGTACCCTATGTAAGGTTGTTTTCTCCATTTTCATGCTATTCCTTGAAAATCAAAATGCAAATATAGTTCGAAAGTGATTTGATTCATCTTTTCATTTTCCTGTGGGTTAATTCATATCATTGCTTTCCTCAGGTGCCACTTTGTGAGTTTTTTTCATATTATATATATATATATATATATATATATATATATATATATATATAAAATATATATATATATATATATATATAAATATATATATATATATATATATATATATATATATATATATATATATATATATATATACATATATATATATATATATATATATATATATATATATATATATATATATATATATATATATACATATATATATATATATATATATATATATATATATATATATTTTCCACCTAGTTTTGTGACCCTTGTTGGTATTGCGCTCCCCATAAGATTGTTGCAAAACGTTGGTCGTTAAACATGTTTGGGTGATACGATAACGTTCCGAGAAATTATTACCCGACTCCAAAAGGTAATGATGAAAATTTTGGCTGGACGCTGAGCAGAAATTCTGATATGATTTTGCCTTCGAGTAAAATGGTGATGAAAACATGACGACTGCAGTTCTATTTATTTAGTGGCTTTTGATAGCAAATGGAGGAGGAGTTCGAATTAGATTAATTATCGATTTCACGAACTCATCTTTGATGATGCTTAAATAAAACTCTCTTAATGTTCGTGCTTTGGTAAGATGAATGAATAAGACTCGTCTTGATGTAAGATCAGGTGCGTAAATTCTATCTCCTAATGCGGAGTAAATGACTTGATTGGTATGACCCGCGGGCGATATGTGAAACTGCACCTCGAAATGATTTCTCTCGTCCTCGATTTGCTCGTTTATACTTGGACAGATTTAAAAATATATATATATATATATATATATATATATATATATATATATATATATATATATATATATATATATATATATATATTGTAGGTGAATCGTCACTTTCCCTCCCCTCCACCCCCGTTCACTCGTGGGGCAGTCACAAAGCGGTTACCGCAAAGGCATCCACCCCATGAAAGACCCTAAAAGTCCAAATTTAAGATCTCCCCCAGGAGAGTGAGATCCAGTTTCACGTCAAATAAGAAATTGGAGACGTGTTTCTCCCAATCTCGAAGGCTAACAAGGAGCCGATGTTTGACTTTGTGTGAAAAACCGTTTGGAAAAGAACTCTCCTGGGGCCGTCCTCAAGCCCTCCCCCCCTTACCACTCCCCCAGTGGGGTGACGAGGTATAAATGAGGAACTCTGAGGAAAATCGAGGTAGTATACGTCAGGCCAGGTGACGAAGTCCTCGATTAAAACCGAGCTACCTAGACTGGATTGGTAGTATACGTCAGTCTCTAGGTGACGAAGTCTTCGGATCAAACCGAACTACCGAGACTGGAGAGGTAGTTTACTTGGGTCGCCAGACCAAGAAGTACCCTGCAAGAGAGGCAGGGCTACCTACCTTAAGGGGCTAAGAAGAAGCTCATCCTTGAGATAAGTCCCTGGTTATCAAACCAAACGATAAGTTAACTTTGGTAAGTTCAACTTACTCTCGCCAGAGAGACTCCTGATATCCTGGTGCACCTTAAACACCAGGGGTATTCCTCTTCCTTGAGGAATTAAGAAAAGAAGAAGGAAAAGGCTCCCCCTCGAGCCCATACTCGGTGGCCACACCGAACTCCTAAGTTAACTTGGTAAGGAACCAAGTTCAACTTATTCTCGTCAGAGAAACCCCCCTCCGTTATACTCGCCCTTGAAGAAGACTGGAACTAAGAAGAAGCTCATCCTCGAGCTAGTTCCTTGGTTACCAAACCGAACTTTAAGTAACTTATTCTCGTCAGAGCAATTTCCCTCCATTATCCTCGCCCTTGAAGAAGACCCTCCCCGAGTTCATTCCTCGTCCATAAGGAAATAAGTAACGAAGGAGAAAAGCTCCTCCTCGAGCTCGTTACTCGGTGGTCACACCACACTCCAAGTTAACTTGATTTAAGAACCAAGTTCGCTCACTCTCGCCAGAGAGACCATGACTGCCTAGGTGTTGCATGAAGCACCGTATTGGTTCTCGTCCTTGAAGAACCCCCCCCCCCGGAAGAACGTGTGGACCCCCCAGCTGCCACCCTCGCCAAAACAATCATGTGATCTCGCTCATCTACATCTGGCCGGCGGCACGCGTCGAGAGTCAATAACATTCTTGAGGCCTTTACACTCCAGATGAGTCCGTAAGCCTAATTCTTATATTATTGTTGTGTGTAGAGAAATTAACCAATTTTTGTAGGTAAACTATTTTAATTAATTCTTGTTTATAATAATATTTAGAGTTTGCTGTAGTTAATGTATAAATGTTATATACTCAATTGATAAAGTTAAAATATAAGTTTATTTTGGGATTAATGTTCGTTTCTCTTATATATCCTTACGTGTTTCGGAACGGCTCTTTTCTTTAAGATATCAAGATATCAAAATATATATTAGACACTCTTAGCACTCTTAGAATAGAACAAAAAGGAGGGGAATTCTACGATATATATAAATATATATATATATATATATATATATATATATATATATATATATATTCTCTTCCGAAATAGAATATCTTAGGAGCTTTTTTCATTTTATTTTTTTCCCAGACCACCCTTTTGACAGACTTACTTCCAATTACTTATCTAAATTGTTCTCTCGCAAAACCCCTCTAATAACTGTCCCCAAACAAAAAAATATTCCTAAAACTGCCTTATCTTCCACTTGACAACACTAAATTCAACAAAGCTTTACTTTCTACTCTTAATAGATACTTTCCCCAATGCAAGTTTCTCCTAATTAATTCTAATCCTCTTGGTATCTATACTTTCCTTTGACACAAAGAATCACTCTCATTATGCCTGCGTTCCTCCATCATTTATCAATTCACTTGTGCGACCTGCCAAAGTCGCTATGTAGGCCAAAAAAGTCTACAATTAAGATGTAGGATCGCTAAGCATATCGGAGTATTATACAGAACCAACATTCCCATCTCTTAACCCGAACACGCCTCTATACGAGAACATTCACTAAAACATAACCACCCGCTTGACCCTGATTCCTTTAGTATACTCTCTTCCACCTCCTCTTATCTGGATTTAAGAATTCTTGAATCACTTCACATCAAACAAATAAACCCGGAACTCAATGATTATTCATCATCCCTTAAATTATTCACTATATAGACAAATGTACAACCAACCACATCCCCCGTTAATAGTTTTCTTTCTGCCTAATTATGCCCGTAATATCAGTTGATACTCCCAGTTTCACCGTAATAAAGTTAGTACTGGTGCAGAGAAAAAAAATGATATTTTAGTTTGTCCCATTAATATCTAAATGATCTGATTTATGATTGACTTTTCCTTAATTTAATGTTTTAGTCGTCCTCTTTGGCCCCTTCATTATTGATTATTTAATATTTAACCTTTCGTGCCTTAGTCTACTCGTATTCATTTAATGTTCGATCACTAAAAATTTAACTTCATTGAATTACTTGCTTCGCTCCATCCATTAATATCCCCTTTGATTACATACCCCCTGATCTAACTTATTTTGGACTGTTCGCCCTGCCCTTATTATTCTTTCTTGCTGTGGTTTATAGTGAATTTCTTGTATTCCGCTTAATGCTTGATTCATGTTTATTATTAAAATTGGCTGCTTATGGGATTATTTAATCTTTTTTTTTCTCAATCTTATTAATCGATTTCTTCATCCCTTGCTTTCGACCTTATTGCTATAGTTTACAATTTTTGTATTTCAATAGGAATTTAATTCATGTTTAGTATGCATATTTTAAACTCATGTGATTATTATTTAATTTAGTTATTTTTTACGATATTAATCAATTTCTTATTAATAGATTTTCACCCATTTGGTTTCAACGGTTTAGGATTATATATTTCATTTTAACTTCTTGCTTTCGGTTATCATTTTCGACTCCTGTCATGTTTTTTTATTGCTGTGTTTAGTTTTTCTTATAAAAATAATTCTTTGTATTTAGAATTCGCTGATGATGGTATTTTCATTAACTTCACTATCACTTATATTGTTTGGGATATTTACAGAGATATGATCATTAACGGAATAGTTATACTTATTTACAGAATTATGATTATTTGTGGCGTTCTAACAGGTTTTAGTCTGTCATTTGACACAATTTCATCACGTCCACGAGGGAGTTCTATTTCAAACACTTTGTCGTTTCGGGCGATAACCTTAAATGGACCAGCATATGGCGCTTCTAATGACTTTCTTATACGATCGATACGTACCCAAACATGCGTAGCGTCGCACAAGTCTTTAGGAACGAACACTTTTGTTTTCGCATGTAAGTGTCCTTGAGACATTTGAGCGAAATCTATCTCATTGTTTTTGCTAATTCAGTCACAAATTTTGAATTACTTTTAGATGATGAGGAAGTGACAAGTGGTCTAGGATGAAGAAGAATGGCGCCTGTGACAGCGGTTAATGGGGAAAAACCGGATTCGTTGGGAAATGATTTGATTCCCAATAGACCAATTGAAAGGGCCATTACCCAGCCTTGTTTACGTGCAATAATGGAAGTCTTCAAAGTACGATGTGCCCTTTCTACTAATCCGTTCATGGAGGGTCTATAATCCGTTATTCTCAGATGATGAAAACTAACGAGGGTCGAGAGTTCCTTACAAAGTTCGGACTCAAACTGCGTTCCTCGATCAGTAATAACGTACAGAGATACTCCAAAGCGGGAAATCTAGCAGTCTGAGAAGGACAAAGCTACCGTCGCCGCGCTTATATCAGGAATCGGTACTGCTTCTATCCATCTAGTCGCTCGGTCAATGCATGAGAGTATATAGCGATTATTATACGGGTAAGATTGGCCATGAGGTGTTTACTGAGGAAGAGGTCCAATGATATCTATGTCTAAGGTTTTAAATCTCTAGGTTGTAACATTGATGGGGAGAACTGGAGATTTCGTGTGTCTATTTATTTTGGCAGATTTATATGACATGCATCCCCGCGTCCATGAGCGTATATCCCTGTCCATATTTGGACAGAAATGTCTGGTTTTAATTAATTTAAGGTACCCTTTAATACCAGGATGTGATAGATTATGCAGTTGGCTAAAAATAGTATTTCTGGAAACCGAAGGAACGAACGGGCTGGGATATTAAGAGGAAACATCACACCAGAGGGTAATATTCTCTGGAAATGGAAATGGCTTAAGTTTACATTGGAATTTCTTGACTTCGCCATCTTTCGCTTCTTCTGCTGTCAATGTTTGAAGGTCAAAGGGGTCTACCAGAACTCCGTTGAGGTTTCTCGACAGACAGTCAGCAACTACGTTATTTTCTCCTTGGATGTAGGCTATAACGTTGATGTACTCCAATATCATTGTCCAGTTCCTTTGCTGTCTCTCAGTTTTCGCACGTAACGGTGATGAGAAAGCGGAAATAAGTGGTTTATGATCAGTGCACAGATTTATCTGTCGACCTTCGATCATGTGTCCAAAGTGTATGACTGCTAAGTATGCTGCCAAAAGTTCGCGATCGTATGTTGAATAAACTTGCTGTGCTTTGCTCAATTTGCTCGAATATAAGGCTATTAGTTGAGGAAAACCATTCACCACTTGATGAAGAGCACCACCTGCCGCATATTGGGAACTATCAGTCACCAACTAATACGAAGAGCCATTAGGAAGGGGATGTCTTATCTTGATTGATTCTACCAGGGATGCCTTCCTATTGGGGACTGCTTCGCGTGCGGCATCATTCCATATGAGTTTTCGAGCTTTTGGTTTTATGCGTGCCAATTCCGTAAGCGGAGCTGCAATTACAGCGAAATTATGCATATTTCTTCGATAGTAACCTAACATGCCTAGGTAACGGCGTAATTCTTTGTAGTCGGTCGGTAACGGCATGTTAGAAATTTCTGAATTGGGGATGGGGGAGGGGGTATTCCCGAGTCTAAAATATGATGTCCTAAGAATTCAATTTCCCTTGTCATGAACTCGCATTTTTCTATTGAAACACGAAGTCCGTTTCGGCTAAAATTTTAAGTACCTTTTCTAAATCCTCGACGTGTCTTTCTTCGTTTTCGGAAAATATAATAATGTCGTCGATATAGATGAATACACATTCCAAATCACGGTATATACTGTCCATATGGCGTTGAAAAGTGCAACTGGCAATTTTTCAAACCAAATGGGAGTCTTAAAAATTCCCAAAGTTCAAATGTAGCTATGACAACGGTTTTTTCTGTATATGCTTTATACATTGGGCTTTGATGGTACGCTCTAATTAGGTCGAGACGGGAAAACATGTTTTTTCCGTGAAGATGATTAGCAGTGGTGGGCAGTCCGTCAGTACCAATGACGGAAGGTCCGCCAGTCTGTCAGTGACGGACTCCCGTTTCGCTGACGACTTACGGAAACATTATTTGTCGAAGGTCGTCTTTGCTTTTCGGGTTAGTGACGGTTCGGGTGACGGCCGAAAATCGCTTTCTTCGGCGCTTATTCCGTCAGTGTTTCAAAATTTCCGTCAGTCGTCAGTCCGCCAGAAAAACGAGAGTCCGTCAGTGACGGACTCACGGACCTTCCGCAATCGATACAGACGGACTGCCCACCACTGATGATTAGTCATAGATTGAATTCTAAGGAGAGGATAACGATTGAGTTTGGTGATCGCGTTCAGCGAGTGAAAATAACCCACCACTCTCTATTCTTTTGAATTTTTCTTTTGCACCATGTGTATTGGTGATGCCCATGGTGATTTTTGAGGGCCTCACTACACCTTCTTTCAATAGAGAATCAAAAGTTGCTTTGACAAATTTCAGCTTTTCAATTGAAAGGGGTCTCGAGCGAGCAAAAGTTGGTGGTAAACTTCCTGTCTCAACGGTATGAAACACGGAGTTTGGTGGAGGATTAACGAGTCTACTTGTTGCGGGTTGCATATTGAATTGAATTTCTGAACCACTGACTTACATTTTCGGGGATGTGTGAAAGGTCATTGTTAATTATAGAGTCTCACGGGGATTCTGATTGTTTAATTTTAGAAGATAACTTGGTGCATTTGTCTACTAGAATGCCTTAACCACAGTCTACCAAAAGATCGTAATGAGCGAGAAAATCTGCTCCTAGAATGGGTGATGTTATGTCCGTGACTACGAACATCCAATTGAAGGTACGGCGTAAACTGGGTATGACTATGTCTAGCATGACTTCACCGTGAACTTTTATCTTACCACCGTTGGCCGTAGCAATATTTACACTCGACTTTCTCATTTCGCGATACTGTACGAGGTTGGTGGGAATAATCGAGGCACCTGCGCCAGTGTCTATAAGGAATTCGCCTTTCTATCCATTTAATTCAATAACGACAGTGATTAACATTGGCATACCGGTCGTTGCATTAATTTCAGCACGCCTTACTAGTTTTCCGAGGGAATAGGAGATGAGGGTCTAGATGATGGTAGGATTTGTATATTTTCTCCCCGTTTAGGGCATTTGGACAACGGCCTTTAATGTTTCGCCTTTGGACCAAAATATAAATGGGCTCGACATACTAAAGGTTTTTGATCGCTACGAAACGGTCTAAGTCCTAGGGGTATTCTATAATTACGCTTATTTGAAAATTTATTCTTGGCAGTATACGCGCCACTGGGCATTGACCGCGCATCCTTCGCGTATTTTACATTACGTTTCGTATTATCGCACTGCCTATTATAAGCACTAGCACTATCTTCGAGAATAGAACAAATGTTATTGCTACTTACATGGCCATATTGAGGTTTAGAAAACGGCATTAGTTCGTCCGCCAATTTTCCTATCTGCGTGAGTTTCAATTTCTTCTGCCTCGAGATGATCGGAGCGATGCTCGGGGGTAGAGATTGAACTGATTTCTGTCTCACCAGATATTCACCAATGCTGACTTGGAATGCCTTCTTCCTTAAATCTTCAATTTTCACCGATGGTCATCCGTGGAGTGGAGATGAAGCTATCAATTTCTCGAATAATTCGGGGTTAGTCCTTTCAAATAGGCTGATAACTTCAGTCTTCAGTGTGTATATTTCTGTGATGAAAGAATTGCGTCAGGGAGACGATCGACTGTTTCCACTGGTAGTGCTGCAAGAGTATGGAAGAATTTGGTGTCTCTTCTGGTAATATTTGCAATGTGGAATTGTGCTTCCACGATTCTGAACCAACCAGCTACCGCTGCGTCGTTAAAAATCGGAGGCTTGTCTACTATGAAATTTGCAGCTTCTTCTTGGAATATTTGTTCGGTTGTTCTTGAATCCATCTTATATTATTTTTTCTAACTCGAATTTCGATCGCTAATAAAGGGTCATTCTCCTAATCCCTCTATTTTTTGTATTCTATCATTATGTGTTGTATATCTTCATCTTCACCACAGAACTAATGGCATGTCATCCCCATTATAGTGAATGGAATAAGAGACTGGGGGTGGTTGGAAGATGAAAGGATCTCTTCGTTGGACAATATATATATATATATATATATATATATATATATATATATATATATATATATTCCACCTCGTTTTGTGATCCTCTTTGCTATTGAGCTCCCCATAAGATTGTTGCAAAACGTTGGTCGTTAAACCTGATTTGGGTGATACGATAACGTTGCGAGAAATTATGATCTGACTCCAAAAGGTAATGATGAATATTTTTGGCTGGGCGATGAACAGAAATTCTGATATGATTTTGCCTTCGAGCAAAATGGTGATGAAAACAAGAAGACTGCAGTTCTATTTATTTAGTGGTTTGGGGTATTAAATGGAGGAGGAGTTCGAATTAGATTTATTATCGATTTCACGAGCTAATCTTTGATTATCCTTAAACACAACTCTCTTAATGTTCGTGCTTTGGGACGATGAATGAATAAGACTCGTCTTGATATAAGATCAGTTAGGTAAATGCTATCTCCTAATGCGGAGTAAATGACTTGATTGGTATGACCCGCGAGGTATATGTGAAACTGCTTCTCGAAATGATTTCTCTTGAATGATCTCTCTCGTCCTCGATTTGCTTGTTTTATAATTGGACACATTTACAAACATACATACATACATATATATATATATATATATATATATATATATATATATACTTTTGAAAACCTTTTCTCTCGTGAGAAAATTTATTAAAGTGTGAAACTTGGTCAAACACTTTTTTCGTCTTCCCTAACAAAAATAAAAATATAATATTGTGGCTGTAATTTGATGCTCACCGAGTGCCGTTACGATCGAGCTAAGCCATTTTAAGGTTCTTTTGTAACCACAGAATAATTAGTCCCATTCCCTGTTTACCTTTCCACCGCGACTTTGGTCTTTTCGGAAAATTAAAATGGGGATGGTTCTAAAATATCCTGTTACATGTTACAATGTTTCATTTGGGTTTCTTTTTGTTTCGTTTCACACACATAAATTTATTACCATTGGCTGAGTGTACACATTACTACTTCGTAGGTTTGTGTGTGCACAGATTGTGTCCACCACAAGACTATATCTGCATATGTTGGAGAAGATTTCAAGGGATCTTGATTGAGTGCTTCAAGTGGGTAAAAAGATATAATGGGGGACACGTGGGTAAGGTTCTTATTTTTTGTGAAGGGAATAGGACACGGTGGAATAGCTTTAAGTTGAATGAGTTTAGATTGGGGGAGAGATTGGTAGGGGTTGGTATACAAAACGATCGGTAGATGAATGAAATGGACTCACTGGTCATATGATCGAGGCGTTCTCTCGGTGAAGTTGTACATTTACATTACAGTTGGATATATTTATATCAGGCCCCAAAATCCATCGCATATAGCGTTGCTTAGAGGGGCCTCCATTGTTTACATCATCTCATACAGTTAGTTGTTAGTTAGTTGCTACAGTAAAATAACTGCTTAAAAGTTCAATTTATGGCATACGCTTCCCTAATAGTTTTCCCTCCAAATCATAGTAATCTTCAAATCAAAATGCTTTTCCCCCCATTTTAAAAAATGTACATTGTCACTAATTTTCACATATCTAGGTAACTTGTTGTACAGTCTTGGAGCAGAAAATTTAAAACCCCTTCAACCAACACCAGCATTAAATCTAGGTTCTACTAACCTGTGTCTATCTGTTGCAAGTCTTACAACCATATTAGAACCCGTCACATAATCCTTAAGTAAATACCTTAGATACACTGGTTTAGCCTCATTCATGGCAAGGTAGGTCAGTGTACATATATTAAATATAATTCTAGCCTAATAGCGAGCCAATGAAGATCGATCAGCACTGAGGTGATCCTATCATGTGGAGAGATACCTTTAATTAGTCTTGCAGCTCTATTAATAATATTTTATAACCTTCTTAATTAATATTTAGGTTGATTATAAAAAAAATGAATTACAGTAATCAACTCTATTTATGACAAATTTATGCATTAACATTTTCACAGAATTTTGATCTAGGTACTTCTTTACAAAACCAATGTTTCTTAAAGTATAATTAGAGATTTTAGAAACTTTATTAATATGATTTTCAAATGTGAAATGTATATCAATGATTACCCCTAAGTCTTTCACACTGTCAGTTATTTTAACCTAGGTACTGTTTATTCTCATATTTTTGACAACCCTAAATTTCCGAAAATTGTATTTGAACCAATAATTATACACTCTGTCTTATCTTCATTTAAATTTAACTGTTTAGTCCTCATCTACTTCTTAATGTCTGCCATGATCCTTCCCAGTTTTTCCTTAGTGTTCAAAATATTACCTATAGAAAAAATTAAATTTCGTATCATCAACAAAGAGCTTAAAACTAACACCATGGTTCTCTAATAAATATGACAGTTCTATTGTATAAATACAAAAAAGAATGGGACCCAATACACTTCTCTGGAGGACTCCTCTAGCAAGAGGTTCAGCATCAGAAAGTATATTGTTCACCTGAACACAGAAACTTCTATTTTCAAGGTACGACTTCAAATATTCAGGAGCATCATCAACCACACTTATACATCCTAAGTCTCCCAATAACAGGCTATGAACAACAGTGTCAAAAGCTGCACTCAAATCTAGGAGAATCAATATACACGCTCCCCATTGTCCATCATCTCTATGAGATCACTAATGACAGTGTAGCGTGCGAGAAGTTCAGGCGAGCGGCTTAAATACTTTGCTTGAATGAGTTTTTTGGGGACTCAGAATGGCCGAGTGGTATAGGACTCTCGCTAACGGCTGTCCCGCGACGCGGGAAGCGCGCTCAAAACTCGTTTCGCTACTTTTATTTATTTATTTATCTTTACACCCCTTTCATATTTTAAGCTATCCACAATGGTGCCGAAGACCTAGAAGGCCAGGGAGGGCAAACTTTAGACCTCGAATAACATTTCTAGACGCCGTTTTCTTCAATCCTCAAAATATGCTCTGCTTCTAGGAGGGGGCTTATGTAGCATGCGAGAAGTTCAGGCGAGCGGCTTAAATGCTTTGCTTGAAAGAGTCTTTTGGGGGACTCAGGATGACTTAGTGGTTTAGGACTCTCGCTAACGGCTGTCCTGCGACGCGGGAAGTGCGTTCGAAACTCGTTTCGCTACTTTTCTTTATTTATTTGCTCCCTTTCCTACACAAGACTATCTACAACAGCACATATAACATTCTCTGTAGAATACAGGCTCCGATAAGCAGATTGACTATCGGGCAAAATATTTATCCTATTTAAATGATCCACTAGTTGATCTAAAATAACATTTTCAATTATCTTTGAGACAAATGATAGATTTGATACTGGTATGTAGGAGTGAAGAAGCTGATGTTCCAACGAACCCTTCAATGTTGGAATTTTTTTCTCAGCAATACTCAAATTTACAATCTTTGAAAAAAATATATACAATGTCCAAAAATCTTTCAGCAATCAAAATATCAGAGACCGGGACAGGGTTTACTTTACAATGTTTTATTCACTCTTTTCACAGTGCTGTATACCACTATGACATCTAGCTGAGCAAAATTGGTTAACTTTACGTATGGGGCATCTGATATGAAAAACCCACAATGACTCACTTCATTACCAAAATTAGTTATTAAATGTGATATTTTGGGGGAAAGTATTTCTTCATATTTGTATCTGCATCAATTATTTTTTGTCTGTAGTAAATAACTTTAGATTTCCTTATTAATGTATTTTCATAATTCCTTGCATAGGTATAATCATTTTCAGATTCTTCCGTTGTTAATCTTCTCCACTTCCTCTCTTTCTGTCTCCTAAGTTTTTTTAGCATTCTTTATTTCAGAATTATACCAAAGAGTAAATTATCTTTCAACTATATCTTTCTCTACATACGGACACATTTCATTATATTTACTTTCCATATTATTCTTAAAAGAGTTTATAAGACAACCAAGACAGTCAATTACCATTGAATCAAATGATGCTAGGTCACATGTAAAGAGAGCATTATCAAATTCATCCATGGATGACAAAACTCCATCAACCAACACATTTGGATTAAATTTATCTTAATTCTAAACAAAACCCTCTTCTTATTTTGTCGCCTTTCTAGCATATTCAATTTGAATAGTATCAGTTTATAAAATGGTTATAAAGAAAAATCAGACTCTACTTCAATACCATATAGAAATTCCAACTCCTTATTACATATTAGTAGATATTACTAAATCTAAAATATGTCTTGACCTAGATGTCATTTCATTAACCTTGTTCTTAAAGTGTAATATATCCAGCATTTCAACAAATCCTTTAGAAAATGTATCATTCATATCATCCAAACATAAGTTAAAATCATCCAACACATAAACGTCCCTTAAATCGCAGTTCATAGTTTCTAAATATAATTTAAGCTCATCAATGAAAACAAGTTTACTTGTTTCTGGTGGTCTGTAAATTATCACAAAAGTTAGCAAACGATTTTGGCACACAGGCTAATTTCCATACATTCAAATGTATTCAATTTTCTTGATTCTTTCATAGCGATTTTAGAACACCTTTTGATACAAATATAGCAACTCCACCACTCTTTTTATCCTGTCTAGGAATGTGACTGCCAAAATATGAATATCATATTCCACAATTGCTTCTCTGATCATAATAGTCCTGTTCCCCACATATTGAATATTTATTATACCACATTTTATAACATTAGAATCTATGGTCAGTCATGTTTTTTCTTCTCTCAATTTGTAATTCAGATAATCTACAGTGTTTACTATTTACAATATGACCTACTACACTTTCACCACCTCTTACACAATTAATCCATTTAACAAAACCAGACTTATAATCTCTACTTCTATGCTCATCTCCACATTTCCCACAAACTACAGAATTTATGGATGGTGTCTGGGAGAGTCTGAACTGGGTGATGTGAACATAAGCTGCCTCGTATAGGCTGTTAATTAGTCTTTTTCAGACTCATTTTCTTATGTTCTCCCAATTTCTGTCTTTTACTCTCAGTATCCCAGTTCTTGATTCCAGTATTAATTTTCCCTATGTTTTGTTAGGTACTTAATTACCTCTAGTTTTTATTTCTTGATGTGCCACTTGTTTAGTGTGCTTTGTGGCTCTTTGAAGTTAGCATTTCTCTATCTCCTCTTTCCTCTATTATGTTCTTTAGATTTTTTCGTATAATAATACTTCCCAGTTACATAACCTACACCTGTCTACTTATTTCTCCAGATTTTATTTTTTAAATTACCCCTGCCTCCTTCGATGCACATTCTTTTTCTCTAACTTTGCCCCTCTCAGTGTTTTAACTTTTTCAAAAACTGTATCTTTTCCTTACCAATCTATCATCATATCTGTTTCACCACATTTTTGCTTGTATAGCTTCAACTATCAATTTTATGATATATCTAGGTTCATCCATCCTGCCGTGTTTTGTATCTTCCCTAGTTGCGTTATGCCCTTTTCTTTGTAGTAAATTAATTTTTCCTGTATAGGTTGCATGTATAGCTCTTACACCCGTCCACATGACCCTTCCTGTCTCATACCTGTTTATATTTCTCCCCACCCGAATTCCAAATTTTCCCCAGAGCTTTCCGAAATCTTCACTCATTTTGCCTCTTGTACGAAACACCTCCTACTCCTTCTTAATTACTTATTATCAAGCCAAGGTATCTTGCCTTTATTTTCACTTCAATAAGCTCATTTCCCAATTGCGATATATTCCATCATCCTTGGTTTAAATTCAATTTCATCAATTGGGGCTACCTACCGGCTGCTGTTGGTTATGCCCTAGAATTCACTTTGACTCCAAATGAAAGTTCCAGATGTCGATGGGTTATCCACTTGTAGGCTGGGTTAACGGTAACCGGCGAGGTAAGGAAATTAGAAGAAAATGATAGTCTTGTAGGTTTTAATCTTGATCTTATGACCACCTAAGTTATGGCAAGTGAAATCGCTGAGTTCTAGGTTCGTAGTGTGCTCACGTCCCTGTAACTTGTTATCGGTGTTAACAAACCAAGTGTTTCTTGTATTTTTCTCTTTGTCCACGTGTACACCAAGAGAGTGTTCGAATTTGGAAATCTGATTTCTATCTATCAGGCCGATATTTGTAGAAACATAAAATTTCGTCTTTCTCGGGTCCAATTCAATGCTAGTTGGTCAGACTTTCCTATCTATCAAACCCATTATTTGTATACACAGCTGTTTCAGTTGTCTTTGTTATCGCCGCGCGGACAAAAGGGTCGACTTGCACTTGTTTTATAATGTGTGCATGTTTGCCTATTTGCAGATATTCTGTTTGCTTTGCATTGATACATCAATTATTGAATAGCGGTATAGCATTATTTGCAAATATGCGGGTTGCTTCACATTAATTAATTATTAACAAATGGCATATTATTTTAGTGTTTGGTTTGTGTGTCCATTTCAAGATTTCATAGAGCCAACGGGGTGCTCAATTTTGCGAGGTTCCTTGTTGGCTCTACTTCACCTTGTAAGTGAGCGCTATAAGTTTCCCTTTATAAATCTACACTATATCTATCCATTTTTTGTAGAAGATTTCCCATACATTCCTTGGTTTATGCCATTATTACCATGTCATATGCCTAGGCTAGGACTACCTGTAGCGCTTCTCCAGCTACTCTAGGCCCTCTACCTATGAATTTTCGACAAGTTATTAATTCTACATATAAACTGAAAATGGTTGGAGATACTACATATCCTTGTCCAACTCTTCGACTTTTACCCACCCTGTCCCTATATGTAGAATTCTGAATTTATTTTGTTTCCCTGATATATTATATATTCCCAAGAATGTTAACTACCTTACTACTGACTGATACCATGTTTTATACCTCTAAAAACTTTTGTCTTTTCACGGAGTCATATGCCTTATCTATGCCAAGGAAGGCCAGGTATAGCTCAACTTTCAACTTGTTTCTTCTGAATTTTCCACCAAAGAAGATTCAGAAAAGCTACAAAGAGACCTGAAAACATTTACAACTGGTCAAGGAAAAACAACATGGTGTTTAATGACAAAACTTCGTCAAATATTAAAATATGGAACAAACTAAGAACTAAAGCAGTATGAATACAAAGCAGGTGATGAGGTAATAGAAGCCAAGGTCACACTGAGGGACCTGGGAGTGTGGATGAGCAACATAGGTAACTTCAAGGAACACATTAACCACACTGCCAGGTCAGCCTAAAAAATGAGGGGTTAGATCCTCAGGACCTTCAAAACCAGAAAACCAGATCACCTGTTACCTCTATAGAAGACCATAATTATGACCAACATGGAGTATGCTTGCCAGTTGTGGTCCCCTCACAAAGTAAAAGAGATAGAAGAATTAGAGCAAGTGCAGAGAGTATTCACTAAAAAACTGATTGAAAACTCCTTAAATTACTGGGAGAGACTACATGCACTAATATTCATAACTAGGCACGACTTTATTTTTTTCAGGTACGGTTTTGCCGCCGGATGTGGTGCGACTGCGACTTTGCGACTCTATTTTTGCCCCCCCCCCAGTGCGACTTGCAACTTTGCGACTGCGACTTTTTTTGCCGGTGCGACTCCGCTAAATTACAAAGTAAACTTTAGCGCGAAAACAGAAACATGCTCTTATAAACATATTTATTATTTTTTTAATTTTTTTAGTTAAAACACAGCCTAAACTAATATTTACAGGTCATCCTCCTCCTCCTCCATGTCCTCCTGGCCCATCTTCTCCTCCAGGAGGTCAATGTTCTCTTTGACGAACACAAGCTCCTCAAAGTTGACCTCATCCAGGGAGGACCTCTTGGGCCTGAGGACGTCCCCGGCCATGCTGAATAACCTCTCCACAGCTGCAGAGCTGGGGAGGGGGGGGGGGTATTTCTTGGTTCTTGTACAAATTCTCGGAAAATTGGCGGTGTGACTTTGCATATTCCGACTTTTTCAAAACGTTTGCGACTTTCGACTTTGTGACTTCGAAATTCATAGTGCGGCAAAGTTGCACTCGTTGCCGTAACGCCCAGCTCTGCCATGCTCTATTCCTTGCAAAGACGGAGGGGCCGTTATATTATTATATATTTCTGGAAAGTATTAGAGGGTGCTGTACCAAATCCATCACAGAGTGGAAGGAGTAACATAGAGACCCAGCTACACTCAAGGTCATACCAGATGAACCTCCAGTCCAACACGGCCCGACTTCGAGAGGAGCAACAGCACACTCTATCATCGATCAGCTCCAGTACCTGAAGTTCGAGCAGAGCTGATGAAGCGGTGGTTCGCCAGATTGGCCGAGGTGCTGTCACCAAAACTTAAACTTCAACTTCAACATGTTTTTAAAACATACAAGCTTTCCATAGCTCATCTCCCTTTTCGAAATCTAGCTTGTTTTTCCCCATCACCCATCTTTCTTCTTTCTTTCCAGATATCTATTCATCATCATCATCATCATCATCATCATCACTAACTCTATAATTTGAGGGGATTTTTTTTTAGTATTTGAATAATAATTTCATCTTAGTTTGGCTATGACTTATGCTTTTTATCAAAGTTATTTCTAATAATTCTTTTATAATATCAAAAACAAAATGGTGAAGTTCAGAAATAAATATAAGTATCGAAATTTTGTGAATTTTAATAAAACCCAAAGAATTACAAATGGTGAAGTTCAGAAAATTTATTTTTATATATCTTCTTCTATAATTCTATATTTTAGCAACGTGATATTTTGAAAGGGGGAAAATAGTTTAGAGTTTCCTTTTAAAATTATTATAATTGGCGAAGTTCAAAAACTTTATAAAAATTTATATAAATTATAATCTTAATAGCGAAGCGCAAGCTGAGGGAGTGGCGAAGCCATTACCTATTTTTTTTTATATTTATTATATATCCAAAGTTCTTTTACATTATGGTGTTTGATGCAATAGGTCTATAATTTTCTATAGCATCTCTACTTTTACATTCACATTTGTGTACTAGCACGCTTTCCATCCATTCATTTTGAATCTCTTCTTACTCCCATATCTTTCCATAGAATAGCAGGATCTTCTCATAGCCCTGTTGTCATATGTATTCATATATACCATATTTATCTTCCCCCCCCCCAAATTAATCACCTCTTCTTTAATTTATTTCTCGTGTTCTAGCACTTTTCCATCTCAGATCTTCCTCCCTGGTTTACTCTTTTATAATTTATTCTTTTCTATGTTGTTGTGCCTTTGCATTTTTAGAGGGAGGTAAATTGTTTGTGGTCATCAGCACCCAAAATACAAGGCCATTAAATAGAGCATTTGTAGTCTTACTCCTGGTAATACATTATATTAATGATTTATATCTGAGCGTTCAAATCATAATAGCAGGTATAATGAGAGCTATGATTATGGTATTAATTATAGTTGTGCTTATTAAAGTTTGCATTTATATAAATGGAATAAAATAATATAAGAGAAAAAAACAACAAACAAACTTGAAGCTCCAGAATAGGTTCAATAAACGAGGAGAGAAAAACTTCAATGGTAAGGCACCATGCCAAAACACGTGAGGGAAAAATGGACGGAGAGCATGTTAGCATGTGTAGTAAGATAGAATAAGGAACTCCTGAAAAAATGTCATAATAAAAAATCCGCAATAAAATTGAAATTTTATAATTTATGGTAAAGATTTGTTTTTTTGATGAATTAAAAAAAAATTATGCGAGGATGGGTTGCTTTTGAATAGGAATCTGATAGACGTATTGTAGAAAGAATATGATCGTGTCATTAGGTTTTAAAAAGGAAAAACAAGATTATATTAGCCCTTTCTGCCCTGAATTAATTAAAAAAAATTAAAAACATATTAATTACATTTATAGTTTCTTTTAAGTGGTACAAATGGCGCGCAAATCTGATGCAACCCTTGTGCAAACCTAAACAAAACATGTGTCCTGCATATCACACTCGCTTGCTAGACTCCACACATGTAATTTCTCTAGCTATAAGCCTTTATTTTCTATGTGACGAATTCGTTACATACGGGTGTAAAGAATTAGAGGTATGGGCACTATTAAAATAGAAACTAGAAATGATAGAAAACTACTAGCAGGGCAAATATCAAATAAAGATATACTTAGGGAATCTAAAGTTAGCAAACCAAAAGGTGTCTCAAGGATTTGTGGCTTGCCGTGAAATGCTAGCAAGTGATTTAAAAGCTTAGTTTGAATTAGTGATTTTAGAGACTCAGGGTGGCGCAGTGGATACGCCGCTCACCAACTTCGATCCGGTGATGCAGGTAGCCGTTTGGAACTCGTCTCAGACTACTCGTTCTTTATTTATTCTTCCATCTCTCTCTCTCTATCTGGAATGGTGGCCAGACTCAGGGAGGAGGGGTCGTTACGCTTTGGATCACGATTCCAAGCGGCGTTAGTCGAATTTATATCTTCAAAATACGATCTGCTTCTATATGGCAGTTGTGTAACTTGCTGAGAAGTAATATGAAGTGATTTAAAAGTTTCGGTTGAATTAATCTTTTTTTTAGACTCGTTTTGACGTAGTTAATACTCCGCTCACCATCGTTGATTCGGCGACGCATGAAACCGTTCGCACCTCGCCTCACGATACTTTCCTTTTAATTTTTCCATCGTCCCTATTCCTACGCCGTTCTCTCTAAAGATTAAAGGACTGGAGTGTTTTTATTACATTGCACGGAGTCTTTGAGATGATCTATTACGTTTACTAAAACTCAGAAAGAAGGATAGGATCATTATAGAGACCACCGAAACAGTCAATTTAGATAGCTAAAGTTATTTAAGGAGAACTTAACGTGGGATGCAATTGTGAAAATATTATTCTTGGACATTCCAATTTATCATCAACTCATATGGAAAATCTGATAAGGAGGGAAATAGTTAGTTAAAGATTTACTGAATGTTTTCAGGACAACTTTCTTAAGGAAATGGTAAATAAGCCAACTCGTAGGAACAATATATTGGACCTAGTCTTAAACAAACAGGATTTTTTAGTTAGGGAACTTTCAGTTGTGAAAGCATTAGGCAGGAGTGACCATCAGATAATTCTATTTACTCTGGGTAATAAGATAAACACTATAGAATAATGTAAAAATTCCAAATTTGTACAATAGAAAAATTATAACAGATTACGCAGCTTATTAAAATAAAGTGACTGACAGGAGGAGTTCAGAGATAGGAACACTTTTGTGATGTGGGATACTCTCTAGCAAGTTGGAAATGTGGTACAAGAGCGAATATATTCCTAGAAAAGTTGCTAAAAAAATACGAAATCATTATGTTGGGAAAAGGATGTAGCAAAGGATTGACACTGCTAATAAAAAATTAACCTCGCTTACCGTTAATCCGTTAACCAAAAAGTTAACTTCGTTAATCCAAAAATTCGCTGAAAATGGACCGGAAGTTCACGATAAAGTTTTAAAGTTAGTTAGTATTTTATCATTATAAAATTAATACAGAAAACGGTGTTTTACTCTAAAATCACCTGAAAACTGTTAAAACTAAAAAAAAATGACAATTATAGAGATAATAAAAAAGAAGCACAATATTAGTATTAAAAAAGGTTGTTAAAGTAGCCCAATTAAACAAAAAATGAGATCCATTTCTCCTTCATAAAAAGTAGCATCTGGAAGTTTTCATTAGACAGGAAGGATCTCTTGGCACTCATAATGCCTAAATCAAAGGAGCATTACAAGGGATGGGTGTTTTGAACTTGATGAACAAACCCACAAACACTTCCTCCCCAAGGAAAGCAGTATCTGTCTGCAAGTCGTTGGTGTTGGTTTCCAGTCTGGTCTTGACCAGGTTCTGTGATTTGGCCTTCATTGACCAGTAGATTCTGCTGCTCTCTTATTGCTAGGTAACTGTAGTGAAGAAGTCATACTATCCATCTTCGCTCACGGATCCAGCCAACCGAATAGTCTTAGCGGCAGTAGCACCATCAGGGTCGTGATCCAAATCCTGACCTAATGGCAGACTGGTATTGTGTCAGCATCTACTTCAAACTGGGAAAACACCATCACAAAATTACTCTCATTGTCTGTTGTTACCATGAAATAGAAAGACATTCCATGTTGTTTATAAAATGAATATTGCAATTAGTAAATATTAAAAAATAATTTATAGATAAACAGGGCCAGACCTAGCTTACAGTGGACCCTACTCAAAACACAGTTTTGGCCCTAACCCCTTAAATAAGTTATGCAACATCTGAACAATTTGGTGTTTCATTGAAACATCCAAATGAATTAATGGTACAGTATATTTATACAGATTGTCATCATCTTTTTATTCTCAAGTTATATTGCGATTGGAAATACAGTACTTACAGTATTATATACTATTTTTGTTTTAACTTCAACACATAAATTAAAATTAAATCACCATAGAAAGAAAATAATTACATAAAATTAAAGTTTTCATGTGATAGTCTGGAGATCGAAACCGGGACACCTCATAGACAACAGCACATAGAGCACCTTAAGCATAACATCATCAAGACAATTAAACATATAGTACAATCTTACGATTATTATCCATTCTCGAACACTGTTACACTGGTTATCAATCTAGCTTTGTATTACATGCAACTGTGCCATGCATAGCCTAATGTTTGAATGAAACGGGTAAGTAATGGGTTCTTAACTACAAGGGAAGAACTCGCGATAACTCATGAACTGGGAATATGGCAGCACAATACATACATATATACATAAATCTAGCAGCACCAATGACCGTTTTTTCGGTTTGCCCTGTGCGTTTAATGATGGTTTCAAATGTCATTGGGGAGGTGACATCATTTTCAATCGATATCACAAATAATGCGTTCAGTCGTTTTGTATGATTGTGAAACAGAATCTATTTTTTTATCAAAGAGAGTTTGGAAAATGAACGTACACCTTCACAGACTTTGACTAGTAATGTTAAGAACAATCGCAGAACAGTTGAAATATTGGCAAATGTTGATTCTATAACTGGATTCTTCCTCAAGTATTTCAAAAGGACATGAGAATCACGATCCAACGTCAGATGGGTTACAAATTATGAGAAAGTTACAAATTTATCCTCGCAGTGGAGTTCTAAGTCGTTGATGAATATTTTCACCAAGTTGGATACATCAATTCTCAGCTGTGCAGCACCATTCTCCCTCTATGACTTGATAAAGGCAAAGTCGTCAGGTATCTGGTGGTAATCATGTCGACGTTGATATAAACTTGCAAGTAACATGTCAATGGTGACAACAAAACTCTGTACACGAAATTTTTGTGCACCTTGAAGATCTGCATAAGGTTCAACAGAATCATCATTCTCCAGTTCAGAACATTGATCACGAAGCTCAGCAACAAAACTTTCAAGTGATAGAAACAATGATGCAGCCACGTTGATATCAATATTTGTGCTTTGGAGAAGAGTACCTTTTTTTCTGAAATCGCTGTAGGATCTTGTTCCAAAGAAAGGTGGATTATGCGTGCGGCATCCTTGTCGACAACCAAACTAAGCTAAAATCAGAAGTGAAACAATCCAGGAGCCTGCGGTAGCGCTAATCATTAATGACCTCCAGTACCTACCGCCCAGTTGCAAGGCCTTATTAAGAAGGTATGAAACCATGTATAGCCCCGCGCCCACCAATTTAGCCTCACCATCGCCTAATTCCGTCACGCACACAATTGAGACCGGCAGTGCACCATCGACATTCGCGTGACCAAGACCTCTTTCAACAAAGAAGCTGCAAGTTGCCAAAGCAACGTTCGAAGCACTATTCAAGGAGGGGAAGTGCGCCCATCGAAATCACCATGGGCTTCGCCGATTTACATGGTCGCCCTAAAGTCGCCGGGTGAGTACAGGGTATTCGGCGATGTCCGCGTGCTTGAGGTGATCACAGAGCCCGACAGATATCAATTTCCAACAATACAAATTGTGGCAAACCACCTCCATGGTTAAACAATTTTCTATCAGTTTAATCTGGTTCGTTCTTACCATCAAATCTCAATGAACATGGCGAGCATAGAAAAAACTGCGGTAGTACGCTGTTTGGTTTATGGGAATACATGAAGTTACCCTTCTGTCTCCGATTGCAAGCTTCACATTCCAACGACACATAGATAATTGTTTGGGGGGATTATAGTTCGTTTATGTATATATATATATATATATATATATATATATATATATATATATATATATATATATATATATATATATATATATATATACCACATCCATGATACTTTCGGACAATCTGGACGACCATTTGGATCATTTAGATCAAGTTTTCAGAATCATGGTCCAGAACAGTCTACGGATATCCTTGGAGATTTGCGAATTAGCGCAGGAGGAAATTGATTTTCTGGGGCATCACATTTCTGCTGTGGGAATTTGCCCGCCGGCCAAGAAAATAAAAGAAATTGGGGACATGCCGTTACCGAAAGATTACAAGGAACTACGAAGGTACTTGGGCATATTGTGATACTATCCAAGGATGATTCCAAATCAGCTGAAATAACAACCCTGCTGGTGGGCTTGCACGTCTGCAACCCCAAGTTCGTGTGCTCGAATGGAACGATGATGCACAAGAAGCATTCGAAAGTACTAAATCAGCTTTAATTAATTCTGTCAAGCTCTGTCACCTACTGCCCTATGACTCACCATATCAGCTCGTGACGGATTCTCCCAATGCGCGGCAGCTGCTGACCTTCAACAGGTGTTAAATGAATTGCCGACACCGGTGGCATTCTTCTTGAGTAAACTAAGCCAGACACAGCAAGCGTACTTCACTTACGACATAAAGCGACTAGCGGCGTACCTTTCTGTGATCCACTTCAAGAACATAATTGAGGGTCGTCATGTTACTCTATGCACATATCACAAATCGCTAGTATCGGCCTTTTCATCATCATTGTGTGACAAAACGGACAGGTAGCAACGCGATTTGACGGCGATTTTCGAATACACCAGAAGTATCACCTACGTGCTTGGTCAAAACAACGTAGTTGCTGACTGCCTATCGAGGGACGTATATTCGGTCCAAATTGACTCCGACCTCTGAGCATTGGCAGCGGCGCAGGATAATGACGAAAAAACAGAAGAACATCGGTCACGATTAAAATCTTTCCTTTTTCCCAGAGAAGCTCAACTAGGGTGTGAATTAACATTAAGAGGCCCACGAAGGTTGGTCCCTACATCATGCATAAAGACTATCTTCAGTCAGTTGTACAAATTGTCACACCCTGGAATTAATGCAACTCTTCGTTTAATTAAGTATTGATATTTGGTGCCTAATATGGAGAGGGACATTCGCTCCTGTCACGGGATTGCATCTCAGGTTAATCGTCCAAAATCGATCGCCACACAAAATCTCCGGTCCTGCCCATTAGTATTCCATCGTCAAGATTCGAAACCATGCAGATTATCTTTGGTCCACTTACACCGTGCACGTCGCCTGGACAATCCTACCCATTGCATGACCGATATCTACTATCGTGCATTGATCGGGCTACAAGATGGATCGAAGCGTTACCGATTCCTAGACGGATGGATTTCCAGATTTGGAGTCCCGATATACATGGTAACTGGCAGAGGAACTCAACTCGAGTCTGGAATTGTTCAAGGAATTATCAGCCCTCGTTGGTTTTCATCGTCGCTACACCACGGCGAACCACCCATCCACGAACGAGATTGCAGAAAGAGCGCACAGAACTTTGAAGTGCTCCATTATGGCCCGGGCAAGGTTGGCTGATGGCCCTTACAATTATCCTCTTGATGATTCGCTCCTTGCCTAATGACTCGAGATTTTCGCATTTCACAGCAGTAACAGGGACTACATTACTGTGTCTGAAACCCTTAGTTTCATCCTTCTCGTCAAAAAACGATTCAAAATTCATTAAGGAATTAGCCACAGATATGGCACAAGTCGACTTCACACAGGCATCCGAAGAACACTTGCACTAGGTGCCCAAGCCTTTCGTACCCAAAGCTCTTCGTGAGGCAACGCATGTGTGAGTCGGTCCGTGTCGAGGTATAGCTGTGTAGACTAGCTCGGCGCTCAGAGTCTTACACAAGTACGGGCAGACAACTGGCCACAAGCCGCTTGAGCTATGTCTGGCGATCAATAAAGAGTGCTAATTACGGTTGGTCGGGTTTAGATTAATGGCTTGCCAAGTTGCAGTTCAAAGGATATATAAAGACAACACCCCAAAATATAATTTTAATATATTCGAAAAAAAGAGCAATATATATATATATATATATATATATATATATATATATATATATATATATATATATATATATATATATATATATATACAAAAGCGGGAACAAATTACTTATGAGGGTTAAATGAATTAAATGATGATTAACGAGGTAATCTGGGGATGACCATACACGATCGCTTTACCTTCAAACGAGGGCGAATTGGATAGGGGGGGGGGGGGCACGGCGCAGCACGTATACGAGAAGATACTTCGGGGAGTCCTGACTCGGAGGACTTGAAGGTGGGGTTGGATTACTTCGTGATGAAGAGTGAGATTTTTTCTGCTCCAGAGAGATGTAATCTCACCTCGAGACAATTCTGCTGATCGGCAGGGAGTCTCAGTCTCGAAAGACGGGAATCTTGAAGGGGTGATGAATATGAGAGGGCCGCACAACTCTCCGGGAAGAAGGGGGGCTCGATAGTTTTCCTCTGAGCAGGGGCCAAAGCTTAACGAAGGTATATCTGCTGACGAGATCTTCGACGACATACAACGACGAGTTACGGGTGTCACAGGAAACAGAGGGCAGTCTGGATGGAGTGAATGGCGGGATTTCAATCTCCTCGAGAGATGGTGAGCTTCGGGTTAAATATCCGGGTGGATTATCTGATAGACGCCTCAGGGCCTTGCGGTCCCCAAGGAATCCTTGGCGCCAGTCTAACCAAACACAATTCATGATGACGTATATTTCCAGACGATTAAACTTGCCTTCGATTTGGGAATAGGGTTAATATGGCCGAGCACGGCGTTATCGCAGGCGCGGGGGGGGGGGATTAGCGTCTGAAAACAAACACAGCTAGGACGGGTGATTAAGCGAGTGACGGATTCTTAATCGACTTGCTAAAATTCTCACCTTGGCTCACGTGGTCTTGAAAAAATCGAGGGGTATCGCCAAGGGGCTTCCTCTTAAGGGGGTCCTTCGAGGGCATTTCCTCACAGTCCAGATATATCCTATTCGCAAACCGCTAGAAGCGCCAAATGCTGGCCCTTTCTTGGTGGTTGAGCGCGACGACAAGGTCTACAAGTTGGAGTTACCTGATGGCAAATGTGGTACTGTCTCAGTAGACAGAGCGAACCGGTGAAGCTCCTACCCTCGCATGATGGCAATGTATTTAGTAATCAGCACCACCCGAAAACTCATGCCAGTGATAGGAAAGCAACTTCTTGAACTTCAAGTTAGTGAGAAGAAGGTGAAAAGGAGGTCAATGACGTAGGGGGAAATCGAAGAGTAACCTCTCCGGGCACCAGGGGTAAACAACGATAAGCTACATATATTTACGTGCTCTGGAAGACGGGTTACGTTCGCCATAGATCCGTCATTTAATTTATATCGATTAGGTTCAATTTATTGCCCCGGTCTATTGTAATAAAAGAAAATGAGACAAACTGTCAGCCTGCCACTTATTTTGTACATATCACTTCGTCTGTGAACATATTGTATATACCATGTATTTTAAAAAATTGATATACAAGTTATTTTTAAATAAGATCCGATATGCAATGTTAATATAACTAATAGAATAATTAACAAATAAAACAATAATATTATATTATTAGAATTAGAATATTAGCTATGTAAAATATAAACTGTTAAGTTTGCTCTGCATATGCATTTCATAGTAGATGTTGACTATCATATGTGCAAGCACATCATAAGTATTCAGCAGTGGCGGCCGGTAACTATAATTAGTGTGGGTGCTGCATCATATTTTTTTAGCATTGTTTTAATATTGAGTAAAAGGAAATAAACATATAGAAAGAAAATTTATAGATAAACTTGATAAAATCCTAAACAGAACAAAATCAAACATTTTTTTTACTTACTAAAAGCCTAAATTGTTACAGTTCAAGCTCGATCCATTCATTTAAAAACGAAATCCATTCTTCTTGTTTTAATTTGCGCGAAAAGATTAATTATTTTCAACTTGATCTCTGGATGACTACTGAAGAATAATTTCTCCATGGAAAGCACTGCAAGTGTATTTTGTCTTTCAGAATTCATAGTGCTCCTTAGAAAAGCTTTTATTCTTTTCAGTATTGAAAAGCAGCGTTCTGCCTCTGATGTAGTCATGTAAATTGTCAAGAGGATTTTCTTCAGTTTCATAATTTCACTAAGAACATCATCTAGATTATTTTCCAAGATATATTTCATCAGCTCAATTAATCAATTAGTTAATAAAAGAACCGAAACAAATATGAATTAAATTCTACACTATTGCATTCAAGAATATAAACACGTTTTTAAGCACAACACACCGGGAGTTAAAAGAAACACTACCTTCCACCAGCACACCGGGATCGGCATTGCAAGAACCACAGTGCTATCTCTCCCTAGCTTCGCTGGAACTGTAATGTGCACAGTTGTATACAATGATTTTTGTATGTTTTTCCTAAGCTAGCGGATACTTACTGACAATAAGCTTAAGGATTAAATAATGTACAAGTATAAAGAAAGAATGAAAGAAAGAGGGCTGAATATATTGAATGTTATTGATAATATCGAGTGGAAATAGAGGGTGCTGCAGTTCCGCAGTGCCTATACACGAGCCCCCACCGATGGGCTTATAGGTCGTAATATCTCAATGTTCTCTATAACCACCATAAAATTAAAATAAAGATGAATGGAAAAGGTTAGTAAGGAGAAAAATGCACACAAGATTAGGAATATATATATATATATATATATATATATATATATATATATATATATATATATATATATATATATATATATATATATATATATGCGGTTAAGATAATGGCATAATTAGACAACTGCTCTGCTTCAGATCCAGCAGGTGATTCTATCCTCCTTGAACTGGAAGACAACACTTAGGCATGTCCCATCCATCAGCCCCAAAAAGCTGATTTCAAAGACACCCATTTGTGTCGTCTTGCTTACTGTCACAGAAAACTGTTATTATAAATATATTAACAGCATTGACTAGCCAAAACGCTCGAAAGATGGAAAAATATCCAAGACGAATTAGTGCGGTTAAGATAATGGCATAATATATTAATAATGACAGTTTTCTGTGACAGTAAGCAAGACGACACAAATGGGTGTCTTTGAAATCAGCTTTTTGGGGCTGATGGATGGGCCATGCCTAAGTGTTGTCTTCCAGTTCAGGGAGGATAGGATCACCTGCTGGACCTGAAACAGAGCAGTTGTCTAATTATGCCATTATATTAACCGCACCAATTTGTCTTGGATATTTTTCCATCTTTCAAGCGTTTTGGCTAGTCAACGTTGTAAATATATATTAATAATAACAGTTTTCTGTGACGGTAAGCGAGACGACATGAAGGCGTGTCTTTGAAATCAGCTTTTTCTGGGCTCCTGGATGGGCCATCCCTAAGTGTTGTCTTCCAGTTTTGGAAGATAGGATCACCTGCTGTACCTGAAGCAGAGCAGTTGTCTAATTATGCCTTTATCTTAACCGCAGTAATTTATCTTGAATATTTTTCCATATATATATATATATATATATATATATATATATATATATATATATATATATATATATATATATATATATATATATATATAAATATTCACGCAGGTTGACGATGCACTTCCAGGACGTGGCTATCCAGCAACATGCTTCAACGTATCACACGCCAATTACAAGAGAAACGCTCATCCAAAACACTTCCATCACCTTCTTTGATCCTGACCACCGAAAACTCCGAATGGCGGAGGCAGGTATGATCTCCCAACGTAGCCCTTCAATCAACACACAACTCCAGCCAGAGACTATCCTCCCAACGGCTCGCCACCAGATTCTGCAACGCCTCCGCATAGAACCAGAATTTTCCTATACCATTTGTTCCTTTTGTTTATACCCAACATCAATTTTTTGTTCTCGAATATATTTTTAAACAAATTCATGTATTTTCCTGTTAGTTGATTGGTCGCTTTCCTTACAATAATGTTTAAAATATTTTTAAACATAAATCTATCCATGTATTTTTCGAGTTAGTTGATTGGTCCGTTTTATTACGGTGATGTTTAAACATATTCAATATATTTTCCTGTAATATCGCGTTCACCATTCTGCCCCGAGGGTGACCTACTGTTAGGTTGAAAGACGTCTAGGCAAATAAAGTTATGCCTCTTCCGAGCAATTTTCCTCTCCTAGAGACTATAGTCAAAGCAATAAGAAAGCTACAGCCAAAAGTAAACAAAGCAGGCGTTGCTGTCGACTTCAATGAATCCTGCCAAAAAATGAATTTGGTCCAAAACATGCAGAGGGAAATGGAAAGGATTGAGGACAGTCAGGTAAAGACAAATTAACAAGGCTGAGCCTGGGAGGACTGCATATAAGGTCAATCTCACCTATGAGCAGTTGAGAAAAGTGACGCAATTGTTGCGTCTTTTTATCCTCTTCATGAGCTAACTCTAACGTCGCATAGTTAATGGGCGAGTATATAAGAGTTGAGTGACCGAAGTGGAAGAAATGCGAGGAAGAGGGTCCGGCACGACGTCTGAAGAGCGAGAAAGGTAGTGAATGTCGCTGGTAATCGAAGGATAAAATCCAGATGACTGGTATCAACTTCATAGTATACAGTAGACATTCTATGTGCGGAGAGTGCATTGACCGCAAGGGCTTGTAATCACTGAGGACACTAAAATCACACCTTTTCAAATATTGTCTGCTGAAGTTTCAGATATCGAGCTAAATGCAGAGCAGCTATATTAAGAACGTATTGTACTTCTTTTGAGAAGGAAATAAGGATTTTGAGAAGAAGGAGAGAGGTTTCCAAGAGTCACCAAAACCTTCTGCTGCGGTGTCGTACAGACATGGGTGGATGACGCATCCGAGGAATCGCTTATAGGAGCCACAGGACAAGAATGGGTGAAATGAAACAGCGGAGCTCATAGAGTCTTTGGTGCTAGAAAAGGATTTGCATGCATCGGAAGACCATTACGGAAGAAAGTTCTTGATGGAATCGAGAAAAGGAAAAATCCCATTAACCCTCCCCCTATAAATAATATATATATATATATATATATATATATATATATATATATATATATATATATATATATATATATATATATCTGGTGTTGTAGGATATTTGTAAACTGCGACGAGACATCGAAACTTACATTAAGCAAGAGGTGGGAGGGTTAATGGGATTCACTATCACGGAAAACGATGTAGTGGCGGCGATAAGATCAATGAACTTGAATAGCTTACCTGGTCCTGATATGATTGACCCAAGAGTCATCAAAGAACTGTCTTGTCACCTGATTCTTCCCCTAACCATCCTGTTTCAGGCCTGTGTGACTAATGCAGCCATTCCAGATGAATGGAAAGCTGGTGAAACTATCCCTATATACAATCCTAAAAGTGATGCTGGCATGCCAAGCTCGTATAAACCCATATGTTTAACAAGCGTAGTGAGCAAATTGTTTGAGCGAATTATACACGGTCAACTTCTATCCCATATTTTTGTGAACAATGTCATGTCTGAAGAGTAACATGGATTTTTAAAAAGACGTTCAACAACAACTAACTTGATGCAGTGTTGGGATGATTGGACTAAAATGATGGATAATAAGGAACCAGTTGATGTCATGTACGTAGATCTGGAAAAGGCATTTGATACCGTAGTGCATTCAAAACTAGTGGCCAAACTGAATCATATATGAGTCGTAGGGCAAGCTCTTAATCTACTGAAGAAGTACCTATCGAATCGAACCCAGACTGTGAAAGTAAATAATGAAAGATCGCAAATATCGCATGTGTTGAGCGGAATACCACAAGGAACGTTATTAGGTCCACTAATGTTTATCATCTATATAAACGACCTAACTGACATTATCGGCGAGCAGAACCGAATCACATTATATGCAGACGATTCAAAACTATACAGGCCACGGAAATACGAACTTCAACTATTTCATCCGACACAATCACATTGGTAACGTGGAATTTTGTCGAGATCTAGGAGTCTGCATGACGAATGATCTTTCAGTCAGCCGCCACTGCTCAAACGTAGCGAGAATTGCATACTTTCGGTTATATCAGTTCAAAAGAGCTTTCATAACTTCGGATGTGCGGTTCCGACTCTTTATTTTCAAAACTTACATAAGGCCATTATTGGAAAGCAACTCCGAAATATGGAGCCCCTCAAAGATTGAGGATATTGAATGTATCGAGAGAGTACAGCGAAAATTAACAAAAAACCTATAAAATATGAGAAATACGGCGTATCTCCGGCGCCTCGATTTGCTCCAGATTGAATCACTTAAAATACGAAGAATAAAATCCGATCTAGTTTATTTATATAAAATCATTCATAGGCTGGTCGAAATAGACTTCGACTCCATGTTTAGTTTCAACCGAAGACCAACAAGAGGACACTCCTTTAAACTAAATATTGAATTTGCTAGAACAAATTGTAGAAAATATTCCTTCGGATGTAGAGTTGTGCCGATTTGGAATCAACTACCAGAATCTGTAGTAATTGCTAATAATGTTCAAACTTTTAAAAGATTATTGGAAAATGTAAACCTGATTTTTTTTTGTACGGGGCGCGCTTACACAGCTCCTTGAAGCTTTTTGCATCCTGGATATTATGCATAACTATTAAATATGTATATCATGTCTCTACCTTTATGCCACGCAAGAGTTTTTTTGTACTTTTCCGAAATAAATGTTTTGTTTGTTTTGTTTGAAGCTCTTGATATTTCTGACATTAGAGCTACCATCGTAACTCGAGCTTTCGTCTCGGGTTGGGTTTCTTGATTGGGTGTCCCTTCCACAATCATGGCCATCCGGGAGCCAGTTTGAGACAAAATGAATGACAAGCACTAATGTCAGTAAATGGCTCATTCCGAATACCTACCACAAGGTACCATGCAGAGAGCAGCGGCACCTTTTAATGTCTACATCGTCAGATCAAGGCTAGTTAGTCTACGCTCAAAGGATATAATATTGCGAGGGTGTACAAGCTGCCTTTGATCTTGCTTGAGATTCGTTTGTCCTTTAGAGAGGGTCAGTCATGCCCAACAACAGACCTAGTTTATGGAACGCAACTCCATCTCCTAGGTCAATTATTTTCTTCTATGACCGACCTCTACCTTCTTATCTTGCTCATGGTTCCAATGTACACGATTTGGTTCGGGTGGTGGCAGAGATTCTTTCGACCGCGCAAAAATTGATGCTGATCAGAAAACATTTGTGCCAAAATAGATGACAAATTGTTCCTGCGTCTATATCCTTTGCAACACACGAACACACACACACACACACACACACACACACACACACTCTCTCTCTCTCTCTCTCTCTCTCTGAGAGGGAGCTACCTTATGCGCAGCTACCTCATGCGTGGGAAGAGAGGCTTTGGAACCTCTATAAACAACGCTAATCGACGCTCACTGGTTGCGAGAGACTAGGACTAGAGGTGTCTTAGGTGTTGGGGCACGATAAATGGGATGAGGGTGGTGCCCCGTTAACCCCTTCCCTGGCGCGTAATTATTGACTATTCCCAGTGACCGTTGACGGGTGTCTCTGGTAGCATCGGTCCGAGGTGATGGCCCTTTGTTCCCAGGTTGGTTGCCAGGCCAATAGAAAGCCTTGGGTTGAGTCTTTTGGTGTGGCGGGATATCCATTGAACGCTGCCTTGAGATATTGGCCGTCGTGAAGGAAACTAGTAGGAGTTTAGTACGGGGCGTGCTCCGTTGTTCACCCGGTGAGAAATCGATGGCCCCTTCGGGGACCGTCAGTTCTGCTTGTTTGGGAACCACGGCACGCCGAGGTTTGACGACTCGGTCGGACGAACAGCAGCATATGGAGTGTGCCTTCTAAAAGATCCGAAACGTCTCCGATCGATAGGCGGGAGCGACTCACGCGGGGAGAACTAACCAACCCCCTTTTTTACTATTGATTGGCCACAAAGTTTTGAGAGAGAGAAAGTTTTAAAAATGACAGAGAAAAAAAGGTCCAGCTGCACTCAAATATACATGTGCGATATGCCAGAAGGATAAGTGGTGCGTGGACTTTCCCGGAGGGATGTTTTTCGAAATGCCACCCTGGAAATATATGCACCGACTGTATCCTTAAAGGAGAGGTCCGAGAGGCAGTGGCATACTGCAATGAACTCAAAGATCTCTTCACAACCTCTGAAGAAAAATCTAGGGCATTGGAAAGTAAACTACAGACCCTAGAAACGCAGCACGCGCTTCAGATTCGGAGTCTTGAGGAGAGAATTTTAGAGCTAGCCTCTAAATTAGAGGCCCAGTCAGCTCAAGCTCGAGACGAAACTCCCACTGACTTGGGTGGTTCCGCTGATGAGACTCCAACTCAAGGAGCTGAAACTGCATTGGCAGTCCCACTTCAGCCATGCGGAGAAATTAATAAGAAAAAGAAAAAATGAAGAAAAACGACCTTAATGCAGCTCACCCCAGTGTAGAGGATTCGAGAGTTACTGGTGCGTAAGGAAAAGTTGAAAGAGAAGAAGAGAAACAGAAGAAAAGACAAATGAAGATCAAAAAAAGGGAAGAAGAAAAAGGAAAAAAACAAGGGAAATACGGAGACGAAAGAGAAAAGAGATAAGTCTATGGCGAAAGAAAAAAGTGACGTCAAATGTGCGAGGGTCAACCTTATTGGGGCCCCTCAAGCACGGGCCCTGCAACCCCTGCTAGCAGCACACCTTCGTACGAGTGTGGGGGTAAGTTGCCTACCAGGAAGGGAAAACCAGCAGATCAGAGTAGAGGCGGAGAAATCTCAGATTTATGAGAACTCAGTCGTTGCCCTAATGGTAAGTGGCACCAACCTCTACCTCTGAGGACGAAGGATAGGCCATACAGAAAGGATTCTCAACACAGTCATGGGTGCTGTGGACGACTGTGGGCTAAAAACACGCAGAAGTGTAGTGTTCGGGATGCTCCCGAGAAATGGTCCAACCCGGACCGCTAACTCGAGGAACGTTGCCCTTAATCAACGCCTCGGAGATTTGTGTATGGCGGATGGGGTCTTTTTGTGGACCCTTACCCTCCTTTCTATGGTAGAAATGATCTCTACCAAAGGGATGGAGTACATCTTTCCTTTAAAGGAAAGGCCGTACTCTGCAACATGATACAAGATGTCGTGGAACGGACCCTAAGTAGTGTCAGGCCTAGAGTGAAGGCAGACATACGCCAGTGTCACTCCTGGAACTACCTTCTCGGAGGTCGCAAAGAGGAATGGCACCGCTCCAGCAAGCAAGCCGGGAAACGAAAGAGAGTAGGAAGTCCAACATTTGGGGACTCCCTAAAAGTTCTTCTGTTCAATGCGAGGTCAATCAGGAACAAGTTTCCTGAGCTCGGTGGCCTCGTAGCAACAGGAGAACCTGAGATTGTGGCCATAACGGTTACCAGCTCTTCCTGAAAAATAGGCCAGACAGAAAGGGTGGCGGTGTGATGTTGTATGTCAAGGATACTCTCAACTCGACGGATTGCAACATCGTATCCGATCATGAACTACTAGGTGTTGACCTAGAGATAAGTCTTGCCAAATACAGGACCCTGCTGCTCTATAGACCTCCTGTCCAACTCGTTGAAAAGGACAGAGATCTGTACCAGCTGCTAGGAGAACTTGTCGAAGACAGAGTGTGTATCGTCATGGGTGATTTCAACACACAAGTTGACTGGGAAACCAGAGAACCCTGTGGCGAGAACGCACTACCCCTGGAGTTCACGAACAACGAGTTCCTCAGTCAGTGGGTGAGAGAGCCAACGAGAGGAGACAATATCCTTGACTTGGTTTTCACCTCTGAGGATGGCCGTTGAGGACCTCTCTATTGGCGAAGAGCTCGGTGGCAGCGACCACCAACTAATTAGATTTGTAGTCAAAGTCCCGGAGGCAGGGCCGGCAACTAGTAAATCGAGGAAACTTGATTTGAGAAGAGCAGACTTTGCAGGTATTCGTGCTGGATTGACTGACGCGAGGCTAGAAGTGTGCGAGGCTGTTGGAGAACCGTGACACAGTTTCAAAACCACATTCATGAGTCTTTAATCGCGTTTTATCTTTCTGAAATGCCCCCGTCGTTCTTTTGTTCAACCAAAGTGGTTTAATCGAGAAGTCGGCCAACTGCTTAGGGAGAAGAGAAATGTGTACCGGCAATCGAAGATCTCGGGTGACTTTGACGAATACCGGAGGCTAGCCAGGAGAGTGAAGTCCAGCATAAGGGCGGCTAAGCGGTCTGAAGAACTCCGAGTGGCGAGACTTTGTAAAGAGAATCCCAAGGAGTTTTTTGGATATGTAAACAACCGTAACCCAATCCGCCAAACGATTGGCCCTTTGAGGAATGAGGACGGGACATTAAAACACACAGCTGCAGAAAATGCTAACCTCCTCAACGACTACTTCTCTTCAGTGTTTATTGAAGAGTGTGGTCCCATCCCCCAGCCAACGGATTCCTACTCGGGGGAAAAGCTGGAGGATATGGACTTCACCGAAGGAAAAATAAAAAAGAAGATCACTGACCTAATGACGAATAAGTCAACTGGCCCGGATGGGTTTCTACCTAAAGTGTTGAAAGAAGTGCGCGATTAAGTGTCACGACTCCTGAGCGCAATCTTCAACATGTCAATCTGGACCGAATGCGTTCCTAGAGACTGGCGTGAAGCGGAGGTGACTCCTATCTTCAAAAAAGGAGACCGTAACCAACCGTCGAACTACCGACCTATCAGTCTGACTTCGATAGTCGGTAAACTCATGGAGAGCAGCATGGTGGACAAAATGACGTCGCATTTAGAGTCAAAGCTGCTACTGAGTAGTTCCCAGCACGGCTTCAGAAGGCAACGGTCATGCCTGACGAACCTTGTGGAATTCTTCCACTTTGTCTTCACTGAGCACGATCGGGACAAGGCGGTGGATGTGGTGTACTTAGACTGTCAGAAAGCCTTTGATAAGGTACCACACCGCTGCCTTCTCCGGAAAGTGCGAGCACTAGGCATAGAAGGAAAAGTACCAGGCTGGATAGAGAACTGGCTAAATGGCAGACGGCAACGGGTGGCGGTGAATGGACAGGCTTCTGAGTGGGTGCCCGTTACTAGCGGAGTGCCTCCAGCTTCTATCCTTGGACCACTACTATTCATCATTTACGTCAACGACAATGACGGTGACATGGTTGCCAAGATTTCTAAATTTAGAGACGATACCAAGCTTGGTATGAACGTTGCAAAGGATGGAAATACTGCCCGCCTGCAAGATGGTCTTGGGAAGATTGGGAAGTGGTCTGATACGTGGCAAATGGCTTTCAACGTAAACAAATCCAAAGTGATACATATCAGCCACCGAAATCCCCAATCACCCTATATCCTTAAAGGCATGGCTCTTGAATCCAGCGACACTGAGAAGGACTTGCGTGTAACTATTCCCAGTGACCTCAAGTTCTCGAAACAGTGTATTGAGGTGGAGAAGAAAGCCCAAAGAATGTTAGGGTATATAAAGCGACAGTTTGGATATCGGAACAAGGAGATAGTACTGTGCCTGTACAACTCCCTCGTCCGACCACACCTGGAGTATGCCGTGCAATTTTGGAGTCCTTCATTTAGAAAGGACATCGCGAGATTGGAACGCGTGCAAGCCAGGGCAACCAAACTGATTCCCTCTATCAGACATAAAAAATATGAAGATAGATTAAGGAAATTAGATATGTTCTCTCTGGAGACCCGGAGACTACGTGGTCAGCTTATTGAAGTGTTTAAAATACTTCGAGGCTTCGACAGACTGGACTACGGGGATATTTTCTAGCTCAGCGAGGGGAGAACAAGAAATCACAGCTACAAACTTGAAATGAAGCGATACCACCGTGATATGTGTGGGAAATTCTTCACATACAGTATATGTGGTAGTTGGAACGCATTTCCGACGGAAGTTGTCAACAGTGAATCTGTTGACCAGTCTTGCAAAATCACCGTTACGATCCTCGCGAGTCATCTTCGAGGTTGCCAACGGACACCCTCGAGGATTGCGCGTAAAGTACCCTCCTTGTATGGACCGTAAGGTCTTCTAGGGTACTTATTTTCTTGTAGCTCCTTGTAGCGATTTATCTCTCTCTCTCTCTCTCTGCAGCCGCTGCTAGCAGCCCGCCTTCGCACTAGCGTGAAGGTAAGCTGCCTGTCAGGACGGGGTAACCACACCATCAGAGTAGAGGCAGAGAAAGCTCAGATTTCTGAGAATTCTGTTGTTGCTCTGATGGTGAGCGGCAACGACCTCCACCTCAGAGGGGGTAAGGTTGGCCTCAGTGGTAAGACCATCCAAACAGTGATGGGAGCCGTGGACGACATAGGGCTTAAAACCCGAAAACGTGTGGTGATTGGGATGCTTCCGAGAAGAGGTCCCTCCCGAACCGCTCAAGAAAGAAACGTCGCAGTGAACAAAAGGTTGGCGGATCTCTGCACGGCAGGAGGAGTCTTCTTCGTGGATCCCTATCGTACCTTTATCGGTAGAGACGACCTCTACCAAAGGGACGGGGTACATCTCTCCTTTAAAGGGAAGGCATTTCTCGCCAATCTAATTCAAGATATCGTGGAACGCACCCAAAGGAGCGTTCGAAACAGAGCGAAAGCAGACGTGCGCCAGCATGCCCGTGTCACTCCTGGAACGACCTTCTCGGAGCTCGTCAAAAAAGGTGTGACCACGAAAACAGAGAAGCCGGGAAACAGAAGAGCGTAGGGAGTCCTACACTAGGGGACTCCCTCAAAGTTCTTCTGTTCAATGCGAGGTCAATCAGGAATAAGTTTCTTGAGCTCCGTGGCCTCATAGTAACAGAGGAACCTGAGATGGTGGCCATAACGGAGTCGTGGATAAAAACCTCAAGCCGAGATTTTGAAGGTGAATTCACGATTCCCGGTTACCAGCTCTTCCAGAAAGATAGGCCAGACAGAGAGGGTGGCGCTGTGATGTTGTATGTCAAGGATACTCTCAACTCGACGGATTACAACATCATATCCGACCATGAACTACTAGGTGTTGACCTAGAGATAGGTCCTGCCAAATACAGGACCCTGGTGCTTTATAGACCTCCTGCCCAACTCGTTGACAAGGACAGAGATCTGTACCAGCTGCTAGGAGAACTTGTCGAAGACAGAGTGTGTATCATCATGGGTGATTTCAACACACAAATTGACTGGGAAACCAGAGAACCCTGTGGCGAGAACGCACTACCCCTGGAGTTCACGAACAACGAGTTCCTCAGTCAGTGGGTGAGAGAGCCAACGAGAGGAGACAATATCCTCGACTTGGTTTTCACCTCTGAGGATGACATCGTTGAGGACCTCTCTGTTGGCGAAGAGCTCGGTGGCAGTGACCACCGACTAATTAGATTTGTAGTCAAAGTCCCCAAGGCAGAGCCTGCAACTAGTAAATCAAGGAAACTGGATTTGAGAAGAGCAGACTTTGCAGGTCTACGCGCGGGACTGACTGACGCGAGGCTAGAAGAGTGCGATGCTGTTGAAGACTCTTGGAACAGTTTCAAAACCACATTCATGAGTCTTTAATCGCGTTTTATCCCTCTGAAATGCACCCATCGGTCCTCTGTTCAACCAAAGTGGTTTAATCTAGAAATCAGGCAACTGCTTAGGGAGAAGAGAACTGTGTACCGGCAATCGAAGATCTCGGGTGACTTTGACGAATACCGGAGGCTAGCCAGGAGAGTGAAGTCCAGTATAAGGGCGGCTAAGCGGTCTGAGGAACTCCGAGTGGCGAGACTCTGTAAAGAGAATCCCAAGGAGTTTTTTGGATATGTGAACAGCCGTAAACCAATTCGTCGAACGATTGGCCCTTTGAGGAATGAGGAGGGGACATTAAAGCATTCAGATGCAGAAAATGCTAACCTCCTCAACGACTACTTCTCTTCAGTGTTTACTGAAGAGTGTGGTCCCATTCCCCAGCCGACGGATTCCTACTCGGGGGAAAAGCTAGAGGCAATGGACTTCACCGAAGGAGAAATAAAGAAAAAGATCGCTGACCTAAAGACGAATAAGTCCCCTGGACCGGACGGGTTTCTACCTAAAGTGTTGAAGGAAGTGTGCGATGAAGTATCACGACATCTGTGCGCTATCTTTAACATGTCAATCCGGACCAAATGCGTTCCTAGAGACTGGCGTGAGGCGGAGGTGACTCATATCTTCAGGAAAGGAGACCGTAACCAACCGTCGAACTACCGACCTATCAGTCTGACTTCGATAGTCGGTAAACTCATGGAAAGCATCATGGTGGACAAAGTGACGTCGTATTTAGAGTCAAACCTGCTAGTGAGGAGTTCCCAGCACGGCTTCCGAAGGCAACGGTCATGCCTGACGAACCTTGTGGAATTCTTCCACTTCATTTTCAGTGAGCACGATCGGGACAAGGCGGTGGATGTGTTCTACCTAGACTTTCAAAAAGCCTTTAATAAGGTACCACACCGCCGCCTTCTCCGGAAAGTGCGAGGGCTAGGCATAGACGGAAAGGTAGCCGGCTGTATCGAGAACTGGCTAAGTGGCAGACGGCAACGGGTGGTGGTGAATGGACAGTCTTCTGAGTGGGTGCCCGGACTAGCGGGGTGGCTCAAGGTTCTGTCCTGGGACCACTACTATTCATCATCTACGTCAACGACATGGACGGTGACATGGTTGCCAAGATTTCCAAATTTGCCGACGATACCAAGCTTGGTATGAACGTTGCAAAGGATGGAAATACTGCCCGCCTGCCGGAAGATCTTGGGAAGATTGGGGAGTGGTCGGACACGTGGCAAATGCCTTTTAACGTAGGGAAATGCAAAGTGATGCATATCGGTCACAGAAACCCCCAATCTCAGTATATCCTTAAGGGCACTGCTATGGAATCCACCGACAATGAGAAGGACTTGGGTGTAACAATCACTAGTGACCTCAAGTTCTCGAAACAGTGCATTGAGGCGGAGAAAAAGGCCCAAAGGATGCTAGGCTATATTAAGCGCCAGTTTGGTTATCGGAACCAGGAGATTGTACTGTGCCTATACAACTCACTTGTCCGACCGCACCTGAAGTATGCCGTACAATTTTGGAGTCCTTCATTGCGAAAGGACATCGCGAGATTGGAACGCGTACAAGCCAGGGCAACCAAGCTGATTCCCTCTATCCGACATAAAAGTTATGAGGATAGACTAAGGGAATTAGATCTGTTCTCGCTGGAAACCCGTAGACTGCGTGGTCAGCTCATCGAAGTTTTCAAAATACTTCGAGGGTTCGACAATGTTGACTACCGGGATATGTTCACACTGAGTGAGAACAGAACGCGCAATCACGGCTTCAAACTTGAACTGAAGCGTTACAACCGCAATCTGTGTGGAATTTTTTTCACTTACAGTATCTGCGGTATGTGGAACGCACTTCCAGTGAAAGTTGTCAACAGTGAATCTGTTGACCAGTTCAAGTCAAGACTAGACAAAGTCTTGAAAAGTGGCCGTTTAGGGACGCAAAACAATTGAGCAGCCTTGTGCCCGCTCAATTGCTAGTCCAAAGGTACCCTCCTTGAATGGACCGTAAGGTCTCCTAGGGTACCTTCTTTCCTTGTTGTTACTCCTTGTTGTTACACACTCTCTCTCTCTCTCTCTCTCTCTCTCTCTCTCTCTCTCTTTGCACTGTTTACCGTCGCCCAAATACTACCGTTAATGAGGACCTGGAAATATATAGAATCTTGCAAGAAACATTACAGGAGGAACAAACGCTATTACTGGGAGATTTTAATTTACCTAATATCTGCTGGGACTTGAATATAGGGACTAGCCAACAAGAAAAATTAATGACAAATTTTATCGATACTAATTATTTACACCAATGCGTAAGGGAGCCAACCAGAGGAAATAATATACTAGACCTAGTTATTGCATCCCAGGAAAAATTAATATCAACTCTGGCCGTAGCGAAACATATAGGTATATGTGACCATAAACTAATCCGCTTTGATCTAAATGCCAGGTATTCAACTACCAATAACTATTCAAAAGTACCAGACTACAGTAAAGCTAACTTAGAGGGCCTCAGAGAAGCCCTGGGAAATATTCACGAGCAGCTGATAGAAATAGAAGATGTAAATCAACTTTGGAATAAATTTAAAGAACTATTTTTTATAGCCCAAGAAAACCATGTTCCTCTTAAGACAAGGAATAGTAACGCGAATAGAGGCAATCCGCCGTGGTTTAATAATGACATCGAACGAGCAATTAGAGATAGCAACCGTCTCCACACATTATTAAAACACAATAGAAGCTATCAAGTTAAGCAACAATATAACACTAGCAGAAGAAAGGTTAAAACACTCATAAGATCAAAGAAACGTCAATACGAAATCGAGATAGCGAAAGCAAGCACCACTAATCCCAAACACTTCTATATTTATATCAATAGAAATAGGCAAATGAGAAGCGGGATTGGCCCCTTGAAAAACCAGTTGGGTGAAATTATTTCAGATGATATGGGTAGGGCTAATATCTTAAACGAGTTTTTGAGTTCAGTCTTCACCTTAGGATATACTAATAACGATAACAACGAGTCTATACAGGTCAGACACCCATCACTAAGGAGCCTGGAAGTAAATCCGCAACTAGTAATTGATAAATTAAAGAAAATGAACTCGTACAAGACTCCTGGTCCTGATAAATTTTACCCAAGAATCTTAAAACATGTCCATAATGAGTTAGCAGAGTCACTTGCTCTCATTTTTAACAAATCTCTCGAGCATGAGGTCGTCCCTGATGATTGGAGGGAAGCTAACGTCACACCTATCTTTAAGAAGGGATGTAAAAACCAGGCCAGTAATTACAGACCCATTAGCTTAACCTCAATAGTTGGAAAGTTGCTCGAAACGATCATTAGAGACAAGCTAGTAGAGTTCCTCGAAAACAATAACCTTATACGTGATAGCCAGCATGGTTTTAGGTCTAAGAGATCGTGCTTAACAAACCTAATTGACTTTTACCATAACCTTTTCAACCTATATAACGATACTAAATCATTAGATATAATTTACCTAGATTTCAAAAAGGCATTTGACAAAATTCCCCATCAGAAACTCATGAACAAAGTGCGTACGCTAGGAATTAACGGTAATATATACGGATGGATTAGTAGCTGGTTAAAAAACAGGAAGCAGAGAGTGATAATAAATGGCGTGGAATCGGACTGGGTATCTGTTACCAGCGGTGTTCCCCAGGGATCAGTCCTGGGGCCTATTTTATTTACTTACATCAATGACATAGACGTTGGAATAAATAATATCATATCTAAATTTGCAGATGACACGAAAATAGGTAACTCAGTATTATGCGAAGATGACAGGGCTAGCCTGCAGGCTGATATAAATAAAATTACCGAATGGTCTGAGAAATGGCAAATGCCATTTAATATCTACAAATGCCAAATTCTTCAGTGCGGAACAAAAAACAAAAAATACACCTATACAATGCAAGGCGGCTTAATAAACACAACCCCGCAGGTTAAAGATTTAGGAGTAATAATTACAGAAAACTTAAAAACATCAAACCAATGCGCAGCTGCTGCAAATAAAGCTAACACAGCACTAGGATTTATAAAAAGAAACTTTACTTATAAAAGCGAGGAGATAATTATGCCACTATATAAAAGTATTGTCAGGCCCCATCTCGAATACGCTGTACAGTTCTGGGCCCCTTACTTAATAAAAGACATAGATAAATTAGAAGCTGTACAACACAGAGCGACAAAACTTATCCCGTCAGTACGTAACAAACCTTACCACGAGAGGCTAAAAAAACTCAATCTATTTTCCGTCAGAAAACGAAGACTAAGGGGGCAGCTTATAGAGTGCTTCAAAATACTTAAAGGATTTAACAACGTTAATGCCAATAACTTGTTCACACTGACAGGGGAGTGTCCCACCCGTGGACATGATTCAAAACTTCAGGGTAAAAGAGCCACTATGGATGTAATAAAAAACTTCTTCACTTACTCGATTATTAATGATTGGAATAATTTGCCAAACGCAGTAGTGGACAGCAGAACTATGGATTCATTTAAAATGAGATTAGACAAACACTTAACAAATATTGGAATTGTTTAGCATAAGCTACAAATTAAAATGATATTACAAAAATATAACTCTTTCAGGTTTATGTAAGTGGTTTTCATATTCATTTCATTTAATTACTATTCAATGCAAATTTCCTTCAGGTACTGTCTTCTTACACCTGCAAGGTACTTTTCCCAAATTATTTCACGTACGGCTTTTGCCGGAGGGAGTGGAGGGTGGGGAGAGCCTAAAACTTTTCTATCCTTTACTTCTACTATTCTCTGTGTAAGTGGCAGTAGATTTAAGGCCAGATCACCTTAGTCTGGGCCGAAAGGCCCGTGTGATCTGTGTATCTATGTAACTCTATGTAACTATGTAACTCTCTCTCTCTCTCTCTCTCTCTCTCTCTCTCTCTCTCTCTCTCTCTCTCTCTCTCTCTCTCTAACTCCTCTCTCTCCTCTCTCTCTCTCTCTCTCTCTCTCTCTAACTCCTCTCTCTCCTCTCTCTCTCTCTCTCTCTCTCTCTCTCTCTTGGCACCACCTTCCCGTGGTGGGAGAGATTGAGCAGCTCTCTGATCCTTAGGGCTGTATCGGCGGGCGCAACAGACGCCTGAAAGGGTTACCCATGCTGGATTGGCCGACGGGGAGAGCTCAGACCAAGAGTGTCACCTTTATACTCCTTCCTAAATTTTTCAATGGCACTTTGCCGCTATGACTCCGTCCTTTTCTTACGCTATCCCCAACCTTGAAAAAAAATGTAAAACAAAAAAAAATAAAAGAAAAACTTCGATACTATTTGATAGTAAGGACCTCACCAGCTTCCTTATGCCGTGTGGGAAGAGAGGCTTTGGAACCTCTATAAATAACACTATCTAACGCTCACAGGTCGCGAGAGACTAGGATTGAAGGGATCCTAGGCGCCGGGGCGCGATTAATGGAGATGAGCTAAGTGCCCCGTTAAGCCTTCTCCTAACGTGCAATTGCCTGACCAGCTCCCTGTGACCGTTCCTTAGTGTCAGTGGTTGCACCGACCCGAGGTGATGGGTCCTTGTTACCAGGTTGGCTGCCAGGCCAACTAAAAGCCCCGGGTAGAGTCTCTCAAAGCGAGCACGATATCCCTTGACCGCTCGCTAGAGATCCTGGCCGCTCCGACTTCAGTCATTAAGAGTTAGTAAGGTGCATGAAACTGTTGTCTCCCTGTGCATTCGCCTGGTTGGGAGCCACGGTGCCCAGGGCTCGACAGTCTAGTCGCTACTAGCTGGACGGCAACGCCAAAGCGGATTGCACTCCAAAAGTCCCAAAGCTGAAGGAAGGGTAGGCGGGAGCGACTCGCGCGAGGATAAATCACCACCCCCCAAAATTTTTTCAACAAGTGGTCTACAAGTGATAATAATAATGCCTGGCGCTCAAACACTAAAAAGCGAATGCCCAAAATGCGAAAGCACACGCTGGTGTATTGACTTCCCGGAAGGCAACTTCAGGGACATCGCTCCAACGAGCAGATGCCTCTTCTGCGTTCTGGAGGAGAAGCTCGAGCAGGCGGAGGAAAGGAGGAGGAAGGAGATTGCCCAGATGGAGGAGAGGTACACCGGGCAGATCGCCGACCTTAAGAGCCAGGTCGACCTCCTAAAGAATGCACTCGACCTCAAGCACTCGAGTGACGACTCGAGCGCTACGGCTGAGGAGAAGACCGCTGAGGGTAGTGGAGGGGACAATGATGGCAGCTACGCAGCCGCCGTCAAGAAACCCCCCAAAACTCCCATCACAGAAGATGAGAAAAAGGAGAGAAAGCGAAAGAAGCAAGAAAGGAAGAAGAATAGAAGGAAGCAGAAAAGGGAAGAAGAGAAGATTGAAAAGAAGAAAAAAGAAGAGAGCGAAGCTGTAAACACGAAAGAGAAGGAAAAGAGCACGAAGGCAGATGGCTGGAAGAAGGTGGAGAGGAAGAAGGAGAAAGCGTGCAAGAAACCGGAGGTCACTGTCTATGGTGACTCTCAGGCTCGAGGACTAGAACCGTTCCTGCGAGCACGGCTCCAAAAGAAAGTGGAGGTCAAGTGCCTGCCCGGCAAGGGTAATAAGGCACTGAGAAAGGAGGTGGAGAAGAGTCCAACTACTGACTCTTCAGTAGTTGCCATTCTGGCTAGTGGCAACGACCTCTACTTCCGCAACGGGGGAGCAGGGGCGACAGAACCAATACTCCAGAACGTCATGGGGGCAGTCGACGACTGCGGACTAAAGACGAGGAGGAGGGTCGTTGTCGGGATCCTTCCACGGAGGAGCCCTAACCCCATTACATACCGTCGCAATGAGCTGGTAAACCAGAGGTTGAGAGACCTCTGTACAGCTGAAGGGGTCTTCTTCGCGGACCCTTTCCGGACGTTCTTTGGTAGGAACGACCTCTACGAAAGGGACGGAGCCCACCTGTCGATGAAGGGAAAAGCCATGCTGGCTAACCTCATCCAGGAGACGGTTAACCGCTGCGTCCGGTCTGTTCGGGAAAGGAGGACCGTTCCTGCCGCCAAGCCAAAGGCGGCGGGAAACGGTCGAACTTAGGGAGACTACCAGCCGGGAACTCCCTTAAGGTTCTTCTGTTCAACGCGAGGTCCATCCGGAACAAGTTTCTGGAATTAGTGGCCCTCGTAGCAACGGAAGAACCAGATCTGGTGGCCATCACGGAGTCGTGGATTCGAACCTCTGTTCGTGACTTTGAGGGCGAATTCGCAATCCCGGGCTACCAGATCTTCCACAAAGACCGGCTGGCGAAGGAGGGGGGCGGAGTGGTGGTGTACGTGAGAAGTGTATTCACGGCAACGAGCAGCACCACCACCGCCCACCAAGAAGTCCTATGCGTGGACTTGGAGCTGGGTACCACCAAGTACAGGACTGTTACAGTTTATAGACCCCCCATCCTCGACGGAGGATCAAGACAGGGACCTCTATAATCAACTGAATCAGTTAACTGAAGGCACGGTGAGTATCGTCATGGGGGACTTCAACACTCACGTTGACTGGGCAACCAGAGAAACCCGCATCGACAACATACGGCTCCTTAACTTCGTAAATGAAGGATTCTTCACTCAATGGGTGAGAGAACCAACACGAGGTGCAAACATCCTCGACCTAGTTCTCACATCCGAGGATGACATCATTGAGGAAGTTAGTGTAGATGAGGAGCTAGGTGGCAGCGACCACCGCCTCATCAGGTTCTGCATTCGAGTCCCAGCTCGCGAAGCAGTAGCTCGTGCTGCAGCCAAGCTGAACTTCAGAAAGGCAAATTTCGCGGGACTTCGTGCTGGCGTGGCAGCGATAGAGGTGGAAGATAGTGACAACGTCGAGCAACCATGGAAGAATTTCAAAAACTCATTCATGGCCCTGCAGTCACGATTCATTCCATCAGAACGCGGCCGAGTCGGAGCTACTCAACCCAAGTGGTTCACCCCCGAAATCGGAAGAACCCTACGGAAGAGAAAAACCGCCTATCGCCAAGCGAAGAACACTGGAGAATTCGAGCACTACAGAAGTCTATGCCGAAGTGTTAAGTCCATGATAAGGGTGGCGAAACGCGCCGAAGAAGTCCGTGTGGCGAGACTCTGCAAAGAGAGCCCCAAGGAATTCTTCGGATACGTAAACAGCCGTAAGCCGACACGTAGACGGATCGGTCCCTTGGTAAAAGAGGATGGTGAGCTAGAGCTCAGTGACGAAGGGAATGCGACCATCCTCAACAAGTACTTCTCGTCAGTTTTCACTGAGGAGAAGAACACCACTCCTGAGCCTCACGACAAGTACGAAGGCTCAGAGCAATTGGAGAGATTTCACTTCGAAGAGACGACAGTGCGTTCAAAGATTGACGCTTTGAACCGCTACAAGTCGCCAGGGCCCGATGGCTTCTTACCACGGGTGCTGAAGGAAGTGCGAGATGAGGTCTCCCCACATCTCTGCTCGATCTTCAGGAAATCGCTCGAGACTGGATGCGTGCCAAAGGACTGGCGAGACGCGGAAGTCACCCCCATATTCAAAAAGGGTAACGCGAGTGAGCCATCTAACTACCGGCCGATCAGCCTGACGTCGGTAGTAGGAAAATTGATGGAAAGTATCCTAGTTGACGAAATAACGCAGCACGTCGAGTCCAACCACCTATTGAGGAATTCCCAACACGGGTTCCGGCGGCACAGGTCATGCCTAACGAACCTTTTGGAATTCTTCCACTTCGTGTTCAGCGAGCACGACCGGGAGAAGGCGGTGGATGTCATCTACCTCGACTTGAAGAAGGCCTCCGACAAGGTGCCCCACCGCCGATTGCTGAAAAAGGTTCGAGCGCTAGGCATCGCCGGAGCTGTAGGTGACTGGATCGAAAACTGGCTGCATAGTCGAAGGCAGCGAGTAGTGGTGAACGGGCAAACGTCCGGTTGGCTACCGGTAACAAGCGGCGTTCCCCAAGGCTCCGTGCTGGGCCCCCTACTCTTCATCATCTATGTAAACGACATAGATGATGGCATAACTGCGAGGATTTCCAAATTTGCCGACGATACCAAACTAGGTATGAACGTGGCAGACGCGGAAAACGTCGAGAGACTCCAAGCCGACTTGAGGAAACTCGGGGAGTGGTCAGACAAATGGCAAATGCCGTTCAATGTCGAAAAGTGCAAGGTGATGCACATCGGCCACAGAAATCCCCAAGCCGTCTACAGCCTCAAAAACTCGGCGCTCGAGAGCACAGACATGGAAAAAGACTTGGGAGTCGTGATCACCAGCGACCTCAAGTTTTCCAAGCAGTGCATCGAGGCGGAGAAGAAAGCCCAGAGAATCTTGGGGTATATCAAGCGACAGTTTGGGTATCGGAACAGGGAAATCGTTCTCACTCTCTTTAATTCCCTGGTCCGACCTCACCTGGAGTACGCAGTCCAGTTTTGGAGTCCATCCCTTCGGAAGGACATCGCCCGACTGGAGCGAGTACAAGCCAGGGCGACCAAACCGATCCCCTCGATCAGGCACAAAAGTTACGAAGCCCGCCTAGAAGAACTAAACCTCTTCTCACTGGAAACCCGAAGACAGCGCGGTCAATTAATCGAGGTCTTCAAAATCCTCCGAGGTATTGACCACGTAGGCAACGGGGACATGTTCCAACTAAGCGAGGGCGTAACGAGAAACCACGGCTACAAAATTGAGCTGCCGCGTTATCACCGGGACAGATGCAGGAACTTCTTCAGTTACAGTATCTGCAACGAGTGGAACGCGCTTCCGCCAGAAGTCGTGAACAGCGACTCTGTGGAGCAGTTCAAAAGGCGCCTGGATAAAGTCCTGGTTCGCTGACAGGCTCACGAGTCCCTGACTCGTAACAAGTACCCTCTCGTATGGACCGTAAGGTCTTCTAGGGTACTTCCTTTCCTTGTGACTCCTTGTGACTCTCTCTCTCTCTCTCTCTCTCTCTCTCTCTCTCTCTCTCTCTCTCTCTCTCTCTCTCTCTCTCTCTCTCTCTCTCTCTCTCTCTCTCTCTCTCTCTCTCTCTGGTTGACCGTTGAGGTCTTGTCTAGTGTAGACGTGTTGATACATTCTTCCTTTTGAACTAATTTGTGTTTTTTTCTCTTCTCTAACGCGTACTTCTAATTTTTAAAGTTAAAATTAATATCTCGCAGTCCTCACTTATTATTCTCTGCTATTCATTTATCCGTATTCCATTGCTTTATATTCAATTTTGCAAATAGCGAATTGAAACTACAAGTTTCTCCAGTTTATACATTCTCTAAGCCATTTAGAGTTCTCTCGACACGAGTGACCTCAGAGATTTCAACCAATCAGCGAATAGGTTTACTTTCCTTAACCAGTGACGTCAGATAATTCAACCACTCAGCGAATAGGCTAAATTCAATTGACGCCATATTTTCTGAAGTCTCAATAACTCTCGGTAAGAAGACTGATTTTATATTAATTAGAACATAAATAAGACACATCACAGACGAAAAAAATGCCTGGAGCCCAAATTACAATTAAGTAAATTATAAATTTGCCCTAACAAAGCTTTGAATCAAACTCCGCCATCAATGAAAACTAAATAGCACACGTCAATCAAAAGGTGATTAGATTCGTGAGAAGTCACGAATATAACTGCAAAATAGGTAGAATTGAAAGGAGAAGAAGCAGATAGCTATCAAATTGACGACTCTTTAATCAGAAATCAGATCAACTACTTCGGTGCAAAAAATCAAAGAGAGTGCAAATTTAGGTGTTACCTTGGAGCTAACATCAAGAAAATAACCAAAGATATAACTTAAATTAAAAATGTTAAATTCGTTGACCTTTGGCTCAAATATATTCGTAACGAGGGGTGCTTCAGCAACCATGGAGGGGGGAGGAATATGGAAATCTGTTCCATCTGAAAACAATAAAACTTCAAGAAGAAGCTACGATCTCTTCAGAACCCCAGTAAAACTCGAGAAACGACTTCAGTACAACATTAGCAGTAAACGGATAAGTTCAATAAGAGATATTTTATTTAATGTTCGGCAGTGGCCTAGCTAAGGGTGGGGCAATTTAAAAGTTATTCATCTCTTTTTCTGAAACTCCTTCGTGAGCATTTTTGGTAAGCCTGCAGAATACAATAACTGCATACACATACAAAGAAAGAGGGGGGGGGGAGAGCGAGAGAGAGAGAGAGAAAGAAAGAGAGAGAGAAGGACAAAGACAATTTTGCCAGGTCGAATTATCAAAGATGGAATGGTAGGAGCAAGAAAATAAGGTCGTTTGGAGGCAGTTTGTGAATCAGCAGAATCTGGTTAGAACGTCTGGTTTCACACCAGACGTTCTAACCAGATTCTGCTGATTCACAAACTGCCTCCAAAAAAACTTATTTTCTTGCTCCTACCATTCCATCTTTGATAATTCGACCTATTTGCCTATCTGTTCTCACACTCGGGTGCGATAGCCTTACATTGTGGTTATAGGGGGTATAGAGAAGAATTCATTTACATTTGTAACCCGAATGCATATTTGCGCAATTATTTATAATTCTGTTTTATGCTTTCAGGTTCCTCATGTGATATGAATCTTCTAAGCTGCTCCTTCTGCGTTAATCATAAGCAGTTTCTAAATATTTCCACAAAGCAGTAACAATACCTAGAGAGTGCAAAAATCATCCAGATAAATTCTGCTATGTATGTGGGCATTTTACAACAAAATCTCAGCAGCGTACTATCACAAATGATATAAAAAAATGTACAAACTCTACTTCGGTTGTCCTCTGGGTGACCAAGATAAAGCATGGGCACCATACCAAATTTGCACTTCCTGCTATAATGGATTACGTGACTGGATTAACAAAAAGAAAGCTTCAATGCCCTTCGCTGTTCCTATGATATGGAGAGAGCCCAGATATCACTTCAAAGATTCTTATTTCTGCATGGTGACCACAAAAGGGTTTTCTGCAAAGAACAAGCACCAAATTGTTTATCCAACCATGGATACGGTGTGCAGACCAGTTCCACATGATGTATCTTTGCCAATTCCAGTTCCACTTGATGATGGCTTCGTACCTGATGATATCAATAATGATAGCAGTACTAAATGTGCATGCACATTATATGCGGATGTTGAATATGAAGATGCTAACTCTGAGCCAAAGTTATTTACTCAGGAAGATTTGAATTGTCTTGTAAGAGATCTGTCACTGTCAAAGGAGAAAGCAGAACTTCTAGCATCTCGACAACAGGAAAAATACTGACTCAAGAAAAATGTGAATGTAAGTTACTTTAGAAAGCGTAATCGTGATTTAACTTCATTCTTCACATTTAATGGACCTCTCTGCTACTGCTATGATATAAATGAATTGTTTGAAGCCTTGTCGCAGACATATGAGGCGTCTGACTGGCGTCTCTATATTGATGCTTCTAAGACAAGTCGGAAAGCGTTCCTCTTGCACAATGGCAATATAAAGTCTTCCATTCCTATTGGCCATTCTGTCCACCTTAAGGAGACATATGAAAATATGGATATTCTTCTTAAAGCCATAAACTACTAAGCCGATCAGTGGTACATATGCGGTGATCTAAAAGTCATAGGCATGCTAATGGGTATACAAGGAGGATTCACGAAGTACTGTTGCTTCCTCTGCCTGTGGGGTAGCCGTGCCACTGCAAAACATCATGACAAACGTGACTGGCCACTTCGATTTACATATGAGCCTGGAATAAGCAGTGTTCATTCTGTACCCCTGGTAGAGCCTCAGAAAATATATCTGTCACCTCTTCATTTGAAACTAGGTATAATGAAAAACTTCGTGAAAGCAATGGCTAAGGCCATTGTCGTAGAATAGACTCTCAACGATATACCATATATAACTATTCGTTGAGGGAATTATTCTAATATTTCGAGTGCGTGGTAATCTGATTCACCGAGGTTATTTATCTTCAATATGCTTAAGAAGTGGAACTGAGCTCAAGGATAATAATAGGACTATCATTAATAAAATAGAGTTTTATTAATTAAACTATCAACAACACACAAAAGAAAATGTTTACATAAATGGAGAATGGAAAGGGTCGTGGGAAAATCTAACTAATCCGAGGATTAAGATTTGGAGAGATTTAAAAAGGGATGGGATAGTTCGCTAAACCATTTAAAACACAGAGTAGCGTTGATAAAAGGTTAGATAATTAAAGGTAATGCTCAGCTTACGTAATTACAAGGTTGTTGTGCAGAGGAAGACGATGCGAAGGAATCTTCGGTCGACTGGTGATTACCAGCAGAAGGGTTCTTTAGGGGGTTGTCCTTAGCGAAGGGGAAGGACTGCCTTCGAAAAGTGAGAGCGAAGTCGGACTCGGAGATACGAGCGATCTTTGTAACAGCAAATCGGGGATGTTCTAGATGAACAATGGAGGTTATCGTTGAAACCAATCGTTCTCTTGAAGAACGTTAAAAAGGGGGAATCAAATTATCCTGACGTGATGTCTTGGGAATGAGAACCGTTTCTTGACGAACGGGCTTGAAGAACAATGGCTGTTCTAACGTTGTTCTCCTGTGAATAACAGATGGGGGTGAGAACCGTCTCTTGTCAACGGGCTCAAAGAACAATGGCTGTTTTAACGTTGTTCTCTTTCGGAACAACAGAGGGGGAGGGGGAGAACCGTTTCTTGTCAACGGGCTCAAAGAACAATGGCTGTTCTAACGTTGTTCTCTTTCTGAACAACAGGGGGTGCCTTATTGACTTGGGCGTCTCGAAGGCACGAACCTTGGCACTCAAAGGATATTGTCCTCTTCTGGACAATAACGTGATTCTCGAGGTAAAGCTCCCTGGTGCACAAGGTGAGACCGGATCGGCTTGATGTCTCGTCAAGATAATCTGGATCTGATCTGATCTTATTCGGAAAATGCTATTGTATAAGTACCCGGAGCCGTCTCCAGGGCGTAGGGGATAATTGAGTGGGGGACTCAGGAAAATGCACCGGTCGCGCCTGGAAAATACCTTATCTGCCCATAAGCCTAACTTAATCTGGTGAGATCGCCGTATGGGCGAAACGGGGGAATAACCTCCTTGGTTAAATATTGACTCAGGTGGTGATAACGCGCCCTGCTTCCTCCCGCAGATGCACGTGGGTAGCATGTCTTCGTTTCTAACATGTGATAGCGGCTGAATTAGGGCGGCCTCAGACCGTTCTATCACAGACAATTCTCAGGGATTCCAATATCTGTGCGCGGCAAAACTAAAAGAAGACATATTTGTGGGATCACAAATCAGGGAGGTTTTAGCAGACCCTGACTTCGAGAACACCCTCACTTCTCTTGAGCTAAATGCATGGCTAGCGTTCAAGTGGTTATGTGCAAACTTTCTGGGCATCAACAAGTCACCTGCATACAGAGATGGCGTGAAAACCTTCTTTAACCTTATAAAGAAATGGGATGCCTTATGTCACTTAAAATCCACTTTTCCATAAAATCTTGTAGCCGTAAGTGACGAGCAAGGTGAACATTTCCACCAGGATATCAAGACCCTGGAAACTCGCTATCAAGGATTTTGGAATAAGATCATGATGAGAGATCATTGTTGGATGTTGTATCGTGATAATCCTGAGAAAAAATTCAAACGTAAATCCCATGCACAACGTTTATGAATTCGAGTTTTAACTTATAAGCACTTCAATCATTGTTTACCATTCTTATACATGCAATATAAGTGCCATTAACTTTATGATGCTTGTGGAATAAACAAAACATGGTATTTATCTTTATCATATGTTTACGCCTAAAGAGAATGATAAATTTTAGAGTTTCTATATGTTAAATGCATCATTTTTTGTCAGTTCAACTTCTCCATGGACATGGAGATATACAGAAGGCAATTGTTTTTCTAACAATGGCGCTATGCAACCATATATCACCAGTTTCGGCAAAAAAAATGAGAGTAAAACGCTACATTCTATCAGCGACGGCGGTCATATTGCATTTTCGAATATCTCGAAAACCTGATGTACTAAAGAAAAACTAAAGTCAGATTTGAAATCAGCGAGGAAAATTGCCATGAGAAAAAGTTGTTCAGATTTCTGATGATTAAAAAAAGTTAAAATTTGTTGGCCAACGTTATTATTATTATTATTATAGATTATTATTGACACATTATTGATTGATTCATTTAGTTATTAAATGATCAATTATTAGACTCTTAATTCACCGCTCTGCGAATCTTCCTTATTCTTGCTCTTGCCATTATAACTCGATTTAGCATATTCTGTTGCGCAAATTAAATCTTTACTGTAAGTATAAACATTTCAAAGTGGTATGAAAATACAAGTGTTTAATTCCTTGCACCAAGGAGCCCTTTACTTACAAACCTTGATCGTTAATATCCCTCGGACCGTACGCCAAGAAACCTGTAAGCAAGCTACTTTACCAAACCCTTATAGGATCGCCTTGCAATCAAAACAAGGCCTACTTACGCCAAACCTATAACTGGCGACCCCATATTTGGTGACCTATAAGCCAACTTTCCCAACCCTTTTTTGAATGACAAAAATAGTTAATAAAACGGTTAAATATACAGGCCATGGTAAAAATATAGACAAATATTAGCTCAAGCATGGGTCAAACAAAGTTTCTCTGTATTCTTTAAGCATTTTATAGCTCCATGAGACATGACTATCCGTAAAAAAAATTTTAAAAGCGATGGAATTGGTATGTAGCCGTGGGGACTTTTCTAAAATCCTGATTGTGGCATAATGAAGTAAACAAACAGATTATTTGCTAATGTTTCCGCACTGTAGATTAAATATTCCGTCTTTATATAAAATTTTATTGGGTGTACGGGGCCATTTCGAGGTATAGGCAATATAGGTAGTCGCCTAGGGCTTCTATTGCTACCTAGAGGTCATCTTAGTCCTGTCAATTTTTTTCACCTTTGATATTGGTTAGCGGACATTGTTGAGGTACACCATAATTGCTGATACTTGTTAAAATTATGTTGGTAACACAAAATTCTATGTTAGTACACACTGGGGGCCCTAATCTGCAAGCTTCCTAGGGCACCTTAGTTGCTAGAAACGGCCCTTGTGGGCATTGGATATATTAATCATCCAAATTGATTTATTAATGTTTTTTTTCTTTCACTTTTATTATTATACTAAACAAGAATTTTATTAATATTCGTATTAAGAATCAGAAATATATTTTAAAGACACTGTCACCAGGACCGTGGCCAAGGTGCATTCAGTCTCACAGCGTGTGGGTGAGTTATATATTCTATTTGTGGGTTACTTATTTACATGGTGTCACAAATTAAGGGAGTCTTTTATATAATTAGCCTCTCGCTGATGCGCCTTTTTTTAACAAATTCTATGGGAAGTTGGCTTACCAAACATGTTCACGGAGGAGTCGAGGAAAAAGAGGTGAGTTTGTGACACCCTGCTTACTTGTGTGTGTGTGTGTGTGTGTGTGTGTGTGCGCGCGCGCGTGTTATTACTGCTTCTATAATTAATTGTGAATTATTAATAATATTGCTATTATAACTATTACTTCTATTATTATTTATAATTATTATCAATATTGATTCCAATACAATGTTTTATATGTCATTTTTAGCAAAGTTGCAGAGTTGAAGTTTTGTTGTATTTTTATGGAAACTTCCGCCATGTCTATTGTCTAAAAAACGAGTTTATCAGAATGGTGTTGCAAAACAGAAAACAATGTGCTGATCAAAAGCAAGAGGCTGAAAAATCAAGGAAAGTTCTGAAAGGGGTCTTAAAGAGGAAATTTGATGAGAACATTGCAGAAAAAGGAAACCCTGAAGATATTAGCGAAAAGTGTCATCATTCAGACATCGATGCAGCCACCAAAGCGCATTCGGAAGTGGAAATGCCTTTTGATAAGAGAAGTAGTAATGAAGAATACTCAGAAGGAAACATTTTGCCAGAGTTAAAGGAAACATCTGAAACAAGTGCTGCGGATGATAATTGAAGTGAAGATTTTTCAATATCATGATTGTCTGGGAAAGTTGAAAAACTAGTTATTAAGCACGATGATATTTGGTATATACAGTCTGGAAGGATATCCGAATAATTGCGAGGAAAGGTTGTATCAAAGGGTAGTCTATTCTTTTTCAAAATGAGGATGAAAAGTCGTTGTTTGAAAAAGAGTTTGTTCAGAATAAACCACGAGGTTTGACATCATCTTGGTTCACCAGGAAACTTCCAACAAGAGAAATTTGTAATTGTTCTTGGTTCTTCTTCTCATCACACTTGGAATGCTTGTTTTGTTTCCCATTTTTACTGTGTTCTGAAGCACCAGAAAATGTATCTAGTACATTGAGTAAGGCTGGAGTTGGTTTTACAAAATGTAAGAAGTGTGAGAGACTGAAGGAACATGAAGAAGGAGTCTATCACAGAGAAGTTTTTTTGAAATGGAAGTTAGACGAAGAAAAGTTAAAAGGAGAATCAAATGATTTATCAAATATGTTTCATGTTCAAATTAAAAAAAAAATCAGCAGTATTGGAGACAAGTTTTGAAGCATGTAGCAGAAGCTATCAAGTGCTTGGCCAAAACCAACTCAAGCTTGCGTGGCAACAAGGAAAAGGTGGATTCTCGTAATTCTGGAAACTTTCTAGCATCATTGAAGTTTCTGGTTGAGTTTGATAATATCATGCAACATCACTTAGAAAGAATTGATTACGGAAAAACACATCATTTGTCATCAGAAATTCAGAATTAATTTATAAATTTGATTGGAAAGAAAGTTAGAGAATCTATTGTTGCGAAGGTCAAGCAAGCATGTTACTTTTTTCTGATGGTTGATTCTACTCCAGATGTTTCTCTCCAAGAACAAGTATCTCTCATAGTTCAGCATTTTGATGTAGAAGATTTTAAAATCAAGGTATCGCTTCTTGTTTACTTTGAAATTGCTAAACCAGATGCACAACATTATAAAGAACTGATTTTGAACACTTTCAAAGACGTTGGATTGGATTTTGCTCTGTGCAGAGGTCAAGCCGATGACAATGCACCTACAATGAGTGGTCATCTGTGTGGTCTGCATAAACTCCTAGATATCAATCCAAAGGTAACATTTTCGAATTGTGATAACAACTCTCTCAACCTGGAAGCTCTTCATTCTGCTGAGCTAGATCCAGCCATTGTCACCTTTTTTTTTTTTAAACTGTGCATGAATCGTCAACTTTTTTCAAATTCATCTCAGAGATGGGGTAAGCTGAAAGAAGCTGGGGCAGGAAGCCTGAAGAAGAAGAGTAGTACAATGTGGTCCGCTAGAAAAGAAGCTACAACAACAATTTTATTGAATCGAGATCAGATTTTTAAGCTCCTGGATAAACTTGCCGAATCAAAAAACTGAAAGAGTCGACACTAGAAGCAGTGCACATAGTCTTCTTCATGCAGTGGAAAATTATGACATTTTCGTTTACTTGAAATTTTATTCGAACCTCTTGCGTCCAATCAAGATAGTTCAAAAGAAACTACATAATCCCGGGCTGCACTTACGGGGGTCTGCTGAAGCGATAGAAAGAATATCATGCGTTTTGAAAAATAACAAGTAAAGAGAGAAACTGATCACTCAGAAAGTAAAAAACGGGAGGGATTTCTATCATTTTCCTGTAACTAAAAGAATCAGAATAACAAAAAAAAAACCTGATGGAGAGGGAAGTTGTGACGTAGGACTATCAAAGGAAATGCAATGTAGGTGTGTAACGACAGAAGTACTGGGCGGACTTCATATGGAGATGAAAGGCAAATTTCTTAGGCTGGAAAATCACGGTGGCACTTTTGGATTTTTTGTGGAATCTAATGAGTTGTTGAAGTCTAGAGATGATGAAACATTGATGAAAAACTTAATTAATTCTTCCAGTTTGTATGATGAAATACAGCCAAGCCTCTTGTTCAATGATGTCGCTGATGCATGAACACTTTTCATCAATAAACATTTCCTAATTTACCAGTTGATATCTTGAGGAAATTATCTTTATGTGGTAATGATGTGTACCCAAAACTTGCAGTTTCCATGCAAATATTACCAACTCAGGTTACATCTGTTGCATCCTGTGAGAGATAATTCTCAAAACTGAAATTGATCAAAACCTATTTACAAAACACAATGGCACAGGAGAGACTCAGCAGCTTGGCCTTAATGTAAGTAGAATCAAAAGTACTGGACAGTATTGATCTAGATGATTTTGCTGCAGAGAAAGCATGAAGTGAATGGATATAAATTTTCAATGTAATATCTCGATTTCGCATTTTGTAGTTTTTTCTTGTCATCATAGATATGTATTCTGAATTAAACTATGTTAATTACTACTTATATTATTGTTGTGCCAGACTCATAAAAATTATCAATATAAATTTTGACTCGTATATTTTATAAATGTAATATCTTGGTTTCACATTTTGTAGTTTATTTCTTGTCATCATACATAAGTATTTTGTATTAAAGCTTCTTAATAATTACTTTTATTGTTGCTCTATGAGACTGATGGAATGTATTAATATTAATTTTGACTAGTATATTTGTTCAATATGTAATATCTCGGTTTCACATTTTGTAATATATTTTTTTATCACCCCCGGGCCCCCCAAATCCCTAGCTACGACACTGATGCTAGGACAATACAAAAAAAAATCATAGTTCAAATCATTATTAGTATTGAAAAAAATATGACGTAATAGGCATTACCAAAACGTGGATGCACAATCATAGGAAGGATTATTTTACTGAAATCCAATTGCAAGCTTAAAAAATATTTCACAGAAATAGAATTGATAAGGAGGAGGGGGGGAGGAGGAGTGCTCTTATATATCTGAGAGGGACTCCGACTCATTGATTGCAATATAGAAACGAAATTTTAAATAACATAAATAAAAATACATGCAAATAAACGTTGGCATGTATATCTGGCCTATAGGAAGCCTCATCATTCAAAAGAAACACAATCGATTTTATGAATTTTTTACGAGCGTGACTAAGGAGAGACTCTTGCTGATTATTGGTGATTTCAATTCCCATAAATCAATTAGTCGACGAAAAATTCCTATTCCGAAGAACAAAGATCAGTACATTTTTTAGACAATAACCTACTAACATAATGTGTCATAAAACCAACAAGAGGCAACAATATATTAGATTTAATTTTAACTACAGATGATGAATTAATTTCAAACGTAAACTTTGGAGATCTTTGCAACAGTGGTCACAACCTAATAGAAATTGAAGTAAATATACCTCACAAAAATTGAGAGAATTGCTACCAAATTAGATTTCCGAAAGGCTAATTATAAAGTATTTGGTACGTAGAGAACTCAATGAAGCCTGGAATGATTTTAAAAACAACAATCTTTTAATGAGACAATCCCAATTTATTCATGTAGCAGTCCGAGTTAGTAGAAAAAACAAAAATTCTAAATTGTTAAGAAATGAAGTCAAAATGGACATTAAAAAGGGATAGGACTTATAAGATGATCAAGTCAAACTACTCAGGAACTATGAAAACCAATATGTACAACTCAGAAGAAAAGTAAAAGCTGAAATTTTTAGAGCAAAGCGTAATGAGTAGATAAAAGTAGCATTAAACTGCAAATAAAACCCCAAAGAATTCTTAGCCTTAGTTAATAGTAGAAAACTAATAAACAGCAGTATTGGGTGAATCAATGATCATTAAAATAATTTACAAGTCCGAGATTAAGATTTAGCCTCTACACTAAGTGATTATTTTGCAACAGAAGTCACCAAAGAAGCTTCAAATCAGAAATATACCAAATATTAAGTACTTAGGCAATGATCCACTAAAAATGTTTAAGTGTGTGGTCAACGATGCACGAACACGAATCGATAAAATTAACAAATACAAATCACCAGGACCAGAGTTATCAAAGAGGTGAAAGAGGCAGTAGTGGACCAAATAACGTTCTGGATTTTTGTTTTTTGTTTGTTTTATCCCTTAAAAGTATAGTCCCTCCACCCTGGAGATTAACAAATGTAACGCCAATATTCAAGAAAAGGAGTAAATATCTGGATTGCACTTATTGACATATAAGTTTGACCTCAATAATTGGCAAAATGCTTGAAAGTATTATGCAGAAAAATAGTAAGCCATTTAGAAACTACCAAATTATTAAGAAAGACAACATGGCCTTAGGAAACATGAATCATATTTTACAAATTCATTAGAATTCTTTCGTTATATTAACACAATTTCTGACTATGAGAGTGTGGTAGAATGGACTCTCGACGATATACCATATATAACTATTCGTTGAGGGAACTCATTTAATTATCATTAGAGTGCGTGGATGTCTGGCTGGCTGATATTATGTATCTTCGATATGCTTAAGAAATGGAACTGAGCTTAAGGATAATAATATTTCTATCATTAATAAAATAGAGTTTTATTAATAATAACTATCAACAACACACAAAACGGAAAATATTGACATAAACAGAGAATGGAAAGGGTCGTGGGGACTCGAGCTAATCCGAGGATTAAAAGATTTAAAAAGGTAAAACAAATATAAAGTTAAAGGGAGGGGATGCTTCGCTAAACCATTTAAAGCACAGGATAGAGTTGACAAAAGGGTTAAATTCTCAAAGGTAACGTTCGGCTTACGTAATTTATACTTGTTGTGCAGAGGAAGGCAACGTGGTGGAATTTCGGTCCGCTGGCGAGTTTCAGCCGAAGGGGGGGGGGATTAAATGATCCTGACGTGGCGTCTTGGGAATGAGAACCGTTTCTTGACGAACGGCTTGAAGAACAATGGCTGTTCTACGTTGTTCTCTTCTGAACAACAGGGGGGGGGTGAGAACTGTCTCTTGTCTACGGGCTCGAGAACAATGGCTGTTCTAGTGTTGTTCTCTTCTGAACAACAAGGGGGAAGGGTGAGAACCGTTTCTTGGCAAACGGGCTTAAAAGAACAATGGCTGTTCTACGTTGTTCTCTTCTGAACAACAGGGGGGGGGGTGAGAACCGTTTCTTGTCAACGGGCTTGAACGAACAATGGCTGTTCTAGCGTTGTTCTCTTTCTGAACAACAGGGGAAGGGGTGAGAACCGTTTCTTGGCGAACGGGCTCAAAAGAACAATGGCTGTTCTACGTTGTTCTCTTCTGAACAACAGGGGGGGGTGGGGGTGGAACCGTTTCTTGTCAACGAGCTCACAAGAACAATGGCTGTTCTGAAGTTGTTCTCTTTCTGAACAACCAGGGGAAGCCTTGTGGACTTTGCGTCACAAAAGGCTCGAACTTTGGCACTCAAGGGATATTGTCCTCCTTCTGGACAAGTGATGGTGAATCTCGTGGTCCCTTGGCGCACAAGGTGAGAGAGGGTCGTAGTGATGTTTCGCGACGAAAATCTGGATCTCCAATCTGATCTTAGTGGAAAAGTTTCCAAATAAATAGCCGGGACATCTCCTTGGCGTGGGGGACAATGGAGTGGGAGCTTCGAGGGAATGCACAGCCGAGCCTGGGAACAATGCCTTATCTGCCCATAAGCCTAACTCAATCTGGCGAGGTCGGCGCATGGGGCGAACGGGGGAAGATAAGCCTCCTTGTTTAAACATTGACTCAGGTGGCTGCGATAAGGCCCCAGGCTTCAAAGCGAAGATGCACGTGGGTAGCATCGTGGTTTTAAATAACATGTGATAGTGGTTGAAATTAACGCGGCCTCAACCCGTTCTATCATATCACAGAGAGGTTAGTCGACATTATGTATGTAGAGTTTCAAAAAGCCTTTAACAAGGTCCCAAGATATTCAACTCACTGCCAAGGAGATGAGGGATATTAGTAACTGTACAGCGGAAATATTCAAGACAGGCCTGGACAAGTTCCTCCTGATGGGGGCTGATGGACCTCCTCTACCGGGATACACTGCCAGCTGCAGGACCTTAAACTTACTACCAGACAAGTGGGCTAAATGAATAGGAACACCAGGAATGGGAGCAGCGGTCACCCTAAACTACCTCAAATAATCTCATGTAAACCCAAGTAGGTACCACACAAGAGATTATTATCCAAGTTAGATCGCTAGGATTAGGAGGTAGTGTAGCAAAATAAATAGAAAATTGGATCAGTGATCGTAAGCAGAGAGTTGTGATCAATGGGCAAGAATATGAGTGGATAATTGAAATTAGTCGCGTTCCCCATGGTTCTCTCTTGGGACCCATGCTCTTTATTATTTATGTTAATGACATACAAGTGGGATTGATTTTAAAAAATCTCTAAATTCGTGGACGATTTCAAACTAGGTAAAGGCATAATTGGAGACCAAGATATAATAGATTTTCAAAAGGACATTGGCAACATAGCCGATTGGTCTGTAAAAAAGGACTTGTACTAAACGTTGAATAATGAAAAGTGATGCACTTTGGCCACAAAGATCCGAAGGCAGAATACAAACTCCTTAAGAAAACAATAACTGTTACAAAAAAAAACAAAAAAAAAGAATCTCGGTATTTGTGTGTCAAATAGTCTTAAGTTTTCACAGCACCGCGTTGATGTAAAACAAAAAAAGCTAAATATACTCGGTTATATTAAGCGATGAATCAGCTACAAAAGCGAAACGGTAATCATGAACTTGTACAATGCCCTAGTTAGACCACAACTAAAATAATGTCACAAGTTGGGTCACCCTCCCTCAAAAAAGATATAAAAAAATTATAGCCTTCATTAAGAAAGTACAGTGATGAAACACGTCTGGAAAAGTTAAACCTTTTTTCGATTAGAAACAAGGTGCATACAAGGTCAACTAATTGAAGTATATAATGTCTTAAAACGAATTGGAAATGTTGACTACTACTCCATCTGGTTCGAATACAATAGAAAAATTACACGGAATAACAGTATGAAACTTGCTCCGAAAACATACAGACTGAATGTATGTGGTAGCTTTTTTTCATATAAAATTGTGAATGTATGGAATCAGTTGTCCGAATAGATTGTCTCGAGTCACATCTTTGACACATTAAATAAAGTTAGATAAAGTTATAAGGAATATTAACTATTAAAAATAATACTTGTTGTTAATTATAAAAGTTATAAAATTAAGGGTGCAATTAATAATAGATAGGTTCATCTTTTCCATAAAAATTCCAGACTGTGTTTTTTTAGCACCCAGGTGTGTTTTACGTTTTCCATGCACAATGATTCAGATGAGAAGGGTGGGTGAGGAGAGCTCTCGTTTGTACTATACGTTCTCTCAAGCTATAACTTAGGGCTCCAAAGCCAGTACCTCTGCGGTATGGACACTATAGTATTTTGAGCTACGACTATTCCTTATAACTCCTTATAACAAACATACTCTCTCTCTCTCTCTCTCTCTCTCTCTCTATATATATATATATATATATATATATATATATATATGATAGTGAAACCATTGTATAGGAGCCAAAAGTTTAATTTACGAGACTAGTTTCAGTATGTAATTTATCATACCCTCTTCAGTCGTATACTGAGAATGCAATTGTTACAAAAGTCTATAAATAACGTACAGATCAGAAAAAAACAAAGAGACAAAACCACAAAGAAACACAAAACGGCGGAAAAGGTCATTAATCAGGGGGTGTAAGTTTAAGATCGTTGACTAAGCTGTTTACGATGAGGTGAAGAGAATGGGGGCTGCATTTCAATTGCCATATTTTTGGCGGAAAAACCTATCTTCAGCTGAAAATACATTATCAGTTACACATAAGCACACTAATTTAATAATTTTTGAGGAGAGTTAGAGGTAGGTAAAGATCTAGATTGGGAAGAATTCTCGATAAAAACATCAAGCGCTTCATCGACCGGTACTTTCGTGAACAAACTATTTACGTCAGAGGTTAACAGTTTCTTCACACTGAGGTCAAGATTTTTAATTTTGGAAATAAGGCCAGATAAGTGGATAATATGTGAGTGAGAGATTCTACCCACCGCATTTGATAAAATTCAAGCCAACCATTTGGATAGCTATGGGAGCCAATGCAAGAGATAATTGCGCGTAATGGGATACCTTCTTTGTGGGGTTTCGGTAGCCCGTACATATAGGGAAGGAAGGGATTGATTATTTTAAATTTCTTGGTTAATTCGGATTTGGGACCTAAGATTTTTCGAATAGCGTCATTAAAGGATTTGGTCTTGTTGTTCAGGGGATTAGAATTATAAATTTCATAGGTCCATTAATTTTTTCGAATATTGTTTTATCCATCACAATAATTGGTTATCACTATGTTTTGGTCTGCAAAAGTTTTAAAGCACTAAGTAACCTTTTGGGTATATTTTGATATTTAACGCTAGCATTCGAATTAACACCGCAATAACCACTGAGAAATTCATTATTAATCTCCAAATTTTCACTACATTTTCTAAAGAACGCCAAATGTTGTAAGTGTAATGAATCACTATTAGAAAATGAGAACTAGAGTCCCTATCCAAGAATAATTTGTTCCTCGTATGATAATTCCCGGGAAGAGAGGGTCACGTTTTTTTTCTCGGAGATGATGAGGTACACCAGGTGCTTCTCTTGAAGAGGAGGTCAAATTTCTTATTTGATTCAAATATTGTGGTCTACTATTATTTTCTCACTGATATATATCACGCTAATGTGATATCCTCTAATATATATATATATATATATATATATATATATATATATATATATATATATATATATATATATATATATATATATATATATATATGTATATATATATATATATATATATATATATATATATGAAGAAGGAGCAACTACAGGATCTGCGGGTGATTATACAGCCACCACAGGGCTATGTCATTTTTATTTTCTGTCTTTCAAATAAATTTGAAGACAGAAAGAAAGATGCAGAAGCCTGGTGTAGCTGACTATAAATACATATAGTACAAGAGGAAGAAGAATTGGACGCGAATGAGCAAATGAGACAAGAAACCGGAGTTTTTTAAAGGCAAGAGAGAGGGACATTGGAAGAATCCCGAATCAAAGGGAGCAGAGGGCGGCACAGTGAAGGTGATCCTTTACCGAGAAGACAGAAATAACGTCAGGGAAAAAAGTATTGAATTCCTGGCCAGGACTCGAACCCGGGTCTGCTGACCGGCAATCAGCAGACACGGGCTCGAGTCCAGGCCAGGAATTCAAAACTTTTTTTCCTTGGCGTTATTTCTGTCTTCTCGGTAAAGGATCGCCTTCGCTGTGCCGCACTAAGAAGGTTACCCCCCTCCCCCCCGCTTTTACTATTTTGAGATTACAAGTCCGAGTACCGACGAGGTCTCCTGACGACGCAACCAGAGCGTGTGATAGTGCCATTGGTTTGGCTGCGGGTACGGGGACACATATTTGCTGTGGCACTGGCAGTGCCATTAGCGTTGAACGAGGCACTGGCACGAGAGAAGGTTGATGGAGCGAAGGTGATCCGCTTGTTGGTTCCTTCTGAGATGGCGTCAAGCAGGATGTGGGAGTCTTGAGTCCCGTTGTCCGCTGACGGAGTGACCAGTGGGGGAGAGATTTGCTCCTGACTAACCACCTCTGCCGACGAGGGTTCCTGCAACAAATGAGGAGGATGAGGCAGCAAAACGGAAGGTGGAGTTGGAGAGGCAGGATAAGTTAAAGAGGTGGGGTTTAGGCTGTTTTGGGGGATTACTGTACCATAAAGGGGTATAGTAGGAGGAGAATGAGGTGATAGTGGTTCTAGATGAACATTTTCGGTATAAGCGGGTTTTAGGCGTGTTGCCAGAGCACTATGTGAGTGCGAGAATTAATGGCGTGTTGCCAGAGCACTATGTGAGTGCGAGAGGATTTATGGCGTGTTGCCAGAGCACTATGCGAGTGCGAGCGAATTGATGACTTGTCAGAGCACTATGTGAGTGCGAAAGAATTAATGGCGTGTTGCCAGAGCCCTATGTGAGTGCGAGTAAATTGATGACGTGTTGTCAGAGCACTATGTGAGTACCGAATGCAATGGCGTGTTGCCAGAGCACTATGTGAGTGCGAGAGAATTGATGAAATATTGACAGAGCACTATGTGAGTGCGAGAGAATTGATGAAATATTGTCAGAGCACTATGTGAGTGCGAGAGAATTGATGGTGTGTTGCCAGAGAACTATATGAGGGCCGAAGTGAGGATTGAGTGTGGGTCAAAATGCAAAAGTGAGGATTGAGTGTGGGTTAGTGCAAAAGGGAGGACCTACCTGAATAAGTGAAGTGAGGTGTAGGTGGTAGATGTTAACCTGTTTATTGTCAATTGTTAATTTTTTTTATTTTGTTATAACTCTCCAGAATGTTAACCACCCATAATATCACTCACAACACCGATAGGGTCAAGATGGTTAAACAAACTGGCCTTCACCACGCCTATCGTGACAACATCCTAAGCAAGCCTTAATATCGCACGTTGTATATTGCTTCATAGGCACCGATCATCCATACATGTCCTTACGTTCATGATAGACGTTCGCGGAACACGCACCCTCCCATCGTCCTCCTCAAATTCGATAGCACAAACTCCAGTAAAATTTCATGCGTTGGGCCCCCGAACATATTAGATCCCTAATAATACATACTTACTTCGCCCAATAATGTGGAGCAGATGGCCAAGGCAACGGGCGAGATTTATAATATCCCTTATATGAACTGGGGAACTGTACCTTATGACATTGTAAAAATTTCTAATAGCACAATTTTGTAGGTTGCGATGCCGACAGAGTCTTCCGAATTAGCCAATTTCCAGCCCCTCCGCGGTCCGATTTAACAGCCACGATGGAGAGAATCGTAAATGATATCCGTGGTCTGAAGTTGAGCCATGGGACACAACGAGAAAAGTCTTGAATGAGTAGAGAGGGCGGAGCGACAGACTCCGTTCATCTTACCCGAAGGCAAAACCAACGTTGGTATTCCAGCACAAGAGGTGAGGTGCACTATTTTTTTTTTCATTCTTCTTTGGTTTATCTTTACCCTCCTAAATTTCATCACTATAAATCAAAGGGTCTCTGTTGGTACCATGAAAAATATGGTAGTAGCGCTGTGCATTGTACACAGCCTTGCTAACATTACCAATCATTTTATTCCCATTCTTCATATAATGCTCACTTTTCTCAAGTTCATTCTTCTCATTCTCATAGTAATTTTAATGGTACTTTCTTCCAAGTAACTAATTGTATGGTACGAAACGAATATAGTACACAAGCAGTGAAATGCTTGCAGCTCTGCATACTTTTTCGACCAGTACCTCCTACACCTAACCCTAATCCACCATTTTGATTTCCACAACACTCAATTCACTCTTCTTCTCATTATAATGCTCCAAATACTTTGATTTCTTCAACATCAACTATTTTAAACAAAAAAAGGGCATGTTATAAAATGATCTACCTCATCTGCCGCCTCTTCATTTTCTCGGGATGGTCTTTCTTCCCTTATTTTTTACCCACTATCTGTATTTTTAATTGGTTGGCACTGGTACTAAATGCATTTTCATCCCGCCCGCTAACACGGAAAAAGCTTGTTCTTCCTCCGATTTAGTCCTTAGAGACGCAAATACCTCGAAATTAATGACGTGTAGGAGGTGTAACCCTCTAGTTTCCCTGGGCCTCCATCGTATTTTTCAAAGGACCTTCATTGTTGCCAAGGTAGCTTGTCCAATATTGGGTCTGGATTTCTTTTCCGCTGATGATCTCTTGGTTGACTCTCGCAATCGCAAACTTATAGACTGTACAACCTCTCTGACTGTCTCTGGTTCTACTTTTTCTGTCTGTCTCCCTCCTTCAAGTGTCAATTCTTGCGCCTTCTGCAGGAGTTTCCTGATTTTACCTTTCTATCTTCGAAGGATAGGCCTATTAAACACAACCTAGTGCATCGGATTGAGATGACAGACGACCTGTATTCAATTGTCCGCAAAGATTAGATTCAGATTGACTTTTGGGAATGAAACAAGAGTTTAATTTCCTAATAGCTGCTGGCATTGCTTGTCCTTCAACCCCCCTTTGGGACTCTCGACTCCACGATGTACTAAAGTCTACACTTTGTGTATTTCGCTTCGCAAGTGATTACAGACGTATGAACGCACAAACTATTGCAGGCAGATACCCATTACCGTACATCTTGGATTTTAATTCTGCCCCCTTTGGTCGTTCTATATTTTCTCGTCTTGATCTGGCTCGTGTTTTTAACCGGTTCCCTATTCACCCAGATGATATCCAAAAGAAAGCTAGCCCTACACTTTGTGGGCTATTTTAGATATTTCGTATGCCCTATGTTTTACAAAACAGTGGTCAGGCATTCCTTTCGTCATTTGCTATTTAGACTTTCGTCAGGTTTTCACTCGTTTAGATGAGTATTGTATCGTAATCAGCACTTATGAGTCTATTTTTGCTTGCCCTCAACTCTCCGTTCTTAGACACTACAGTTCTCTTTACGAAATTCATCGTCTCAGGGACAAAATTGCTGTTATTTGGGATTTCGATCGATCTTCTCCACTCAAGAAACTACGTCGGTTCTGTGGTATATTAAATTTCTACCACAGATTTATTCCGGCGTTTCTCACATTATGCAACTTCTCCACACTCTACTCTCTGCTACCAAAAAGAACATTTCTCTGGCAAGGTCTTTTGAGGTGTGCAAAAGATTTCTGTCGTACGAAATAGGCTATGGCCTCCGCTTCGGATTCATCAGCTACCGATGTAGGTGCGAAGTTGTGGCAGAAGATTGGTAACGCTCGGCAACCTCTCGCATTCTTATCTAAATCATTAACTCCTTGTCAACAGATGTACAATACGTTCTCAAGGGAACTACTAGATATGTACCTCGCTCTCCACCATTTTCAATATTTGGAAGGGCGTGATTTTATTGTCCTCACTTACCACCTTTCTTTGGTTGGTGCACGTTCCACTCTCAACACGTCATGTGTGTACACTACAATCGATTCTCGTCACCTTGATTTCATCTTGCAGCTTACGAGTGACATTGGCTATGTTCTTGCTTTAAACACGTCGTACCAGATGCACTTTCTCGCATTTCCGAGACCTCGAGCACGCAAGTCACTAATAATCTGCTCATTGATCAAGCGATGTTAGCACTTACTCAGGAACAGTGCGTCATACTTTTCAACTGGTCTTTGTGAGATCAAATTTCCAGACAGCCCTTCCAGGCGCATCATGGTAGATTTTTCATTGCCGACTGTCATCGTCCTCTTATTCCTCTCTTACTCTCGGCATATTTTCGACCAAACTCAGGGTCTTTCCCATCATATTATTACAGCAACACGCAAGCTCATCGCACAACGGTTCATGTGGCCAGGTATGAATGCCGAAGTATCCATATGGACCTCTTCATGTTTGCCTTGTTAGAGTGTCAAGGTTCAGCGCCACAGAAAGACTTCTCTGGCTCCTTTTTCCCTCTCCTAGTAAGGTTTGGACGCTGTTCACATCGATCTTATAGATATCTGCTTTACTCTCGTGGTTGCACCTATATTCTTACCATGATCGATGATTTTAACACAGGCCAGAGACGGTCGATATTCCGGACACCCAAGCCCTCACCTTCGCTCGAGCTTTGGTCTTAGCAGAGACTGCTCGTTTTCATGTTCCATCCCCAATCATCATGCCTGGCCGTAGTAGTCATTTTCAGTACCAGCAATGGGATGAACTAATGTCAGTGCATGGCTCCTTTCGCCTTCGTATCAGTTGCTACCATCCCCAAAGCAATGCCACTGTTTAACGTCTACACTTGACAGTGAAAGCAAACTTATGGTGCAAAAAATCCATATATCACGTGGGTGGACTATCTGCCTTTGATCCTTTTGGGTATTCGTTCATCCATGAAAGAGGATCTGGCCGGTTCTGCAGCGAAACTCGTTTATGGAACCCGCCCCCTTCTTCCTGATCAATTCTCTTCTAGTTACGACACTCTACCTACTTATCTTGATATTACTTCATGTGTACACAAGTTGGCACGTTTGATGTCGGAAATTAGGCCTACATCTCTATAAATTCCTGCTAGCCATAAACCTTTCGTGTAAAGAGAGATGACAATCTCTTCGTCGCGACTCAACTCGCTCCCCCTCGTTTATGATAGACTCTTTCTCATCATTTATAGGAAGGCGTTTTTCTGTGTGCTGAAGTTTGGCCTAAAGCATTGTACTGTTTCTTTGGATTGCCTGAAACCCACTTTTATCGATACTGTTCACAGGGGTGAAAGTAGGATTAAGTTCTTGCAGGAACTAGTCCAACCTTCAACATCCCCTACCCACCAATAGCCCACTCCTACATACCCCACGTCCCACCCCCAGACACATATTCGATTTTAAAATGCTTGTATGATGTAGTAATTAGACACACAACATAATTTATAGCAAAACATTTATTTTCATGTAAGGGCAACAGAATTATTTGGGATAAAATCAGAACACAAACTTAAAAGAAATTCAACATCATTGAACAATGCAATAATCTGTTTTAAGTAATCAGACACTATGTGGACGACAAATCAAGCTGGCCATGACCATCTCCCTTTCAGGGGGTTAGGAAAATTGTCGATTACCAACTAAAACTGGTAGGCCTTGATGTAGGCAAGGGAGATTCAGGGAAAATGGAATCACACACATTTCCACACTTTCCACAGAGGGCTGTAGTAGTTGTCTTCTTCTGTGTATTGGCGAGCCATTCCTTTCGTTGGGGTGGCTGCTTTTCTTCCTTCGCTCAGCCATGTCTTCACATAAGGCAGTGGACGCCACTATCTGCATAGTGGTCCCACACGTTGATGAAGAGGAGATTGGCTGCATTCTTGGTTGTGAGTTTGCTTTTGTACTACTACTCTGTAATGGTCATGTTCATTGAGTTAAACCTTCTTTCACAATCTGCATTACTTGCAGACAGTGTGTCGACTGCCATAAGCAGCTTCATCATCTGGTTAGGAATGCTTCTCCCTCCACTTGTGTCATACTTGTCTTGTGGACCTCTTTTTCATTCACATGTAGGACCTGACATAAAACCTTCACATCTTCTTCTCCAAAGCGAGAATTGTCAAGTTCCCAGTTGTCACGGTTGATGACTGACATTGAATTGATGAGGGTGTTGTAGGTCTCTTTTCGGTTCGCTGTGATACTGGCCTGTGCTCTGTTTGTGGTGGTTAGGACCTGACTTAAAACCTTCACATCTTCTTCTCCAAAGCGAGAATTGTCAAGTTCCCAGTTGTCAGGGTTGATGACTGACATTGGATTGATGAGGGTGTTGTAGGTCTCTTTTCGGTTCGCTGTGATACTGGCCTGTGCTCTGTTTGTGGTGGTTATGAAAAGCCCTTCTTTCATGTTTTCAGACACTGCTGCAATTAACTGAGCAGAGTTGATGATAGGAGAATTGCCCACACTTAGCTGCTCTCCCTTGAACTCCATCGCTTCCTCTGTTTGGTTGGCAGTGACTGTGTGTTCTCCTGGGTAGGTACTGAGGCTTTTGATGCGTTTGACATACATTGTCATGGTGGTGTGGGCCTTTGAGAGTGTCATCTTCCTATTCTCCAGCATTTCAGACAAGTCCTTGAGTTCACTGAGAACATCTGTCATTGCTACAAGGCTCTTCAGGAAGTTGATCGAACACAGCTTGGAGATCAGACCTTTAAATTTAGCCATCCCTGGTCTCATCCTCAGATGCCTTCCGGAAATGTTATGTCAAGGCTGGAAAAGACTGCCAAACTGCAGAGAGTGCCCTGTATGATGAAGCTAACCAGTGAACATTGAGCACTTTGCCAATCCTTTTGAGGGTGATGTGGAGGCTGTGAGCACATTCACTCAGCTCCCTGACGTTCTTCGGTGACTGGCTATATAATGAGTAGAGAGTGTCGAGAAAAGCCTGGAAGTCTTTTGTTACTCCTGTCCCATCCAGTGCCTGGTCCTCAGAAAGCTCCATTCGGTGATTGAGGCAGTGTCATAACACTATTACAGGGAAGTAGTCCTGGAGCAGCTTTCCACCTAAATGAATGAATAGTTGGTTTAATCACACACCATCATAAAATTATTGCATTACATGTGCAGTAAACTTAACTCACCTGACTTTACTCCCAGCATTACACAGGCCCCATCATTGCAAAATCCAATGAAGACTTCCCGTAGTAGCCCAATGGTGAAGCCATTCTTCAGCAGGCAACCCATGAGCTGTTCCTTGATGTGAGCTGCAGAGAGACTTTCCAGCTCCATCAGATCCAGTGGAAAGGTAACGGGCTCCATCCCCCCCACCTACACTCGCCCTCATGTACACAATAAATGTTAACTTGTGTCCCACACTTGTTAACTCATCATCCAAGATGCTGATCTTACTCTTGTTCTCGATTATCTTCTTCAGGAGTTCCTTTATCACCTGGGCTGATACATGCTCAATAATATCAACACATAGACTTGCTGTCTAAAACACGACCCAAATCGACAGAATTGGCTTTCTGCAGGTCGATCATTTTCAAAATCAGTGAATGGCTCGTCATTCTTGGCCACATAATATGCCGTCCTGAATATCTTGGCGGTAAAATGAAATGTATCCTCCTGACATTAATATCCATCAGTCCATCTTTCTTGGTTTTCTGAAGAATTTTGCTTGATTTATTGTGTGTTTTTTTCCAGCGCTGCAAGCTGGTTATCCCGAGAACTACCAAATGGAGCTTACTTTCCCTCAGCCCAGTGAATATCAATATTGACACCACGGGATGCCAAAGATGTCATAATAGACCTACTATCACTGGTAACATTGGAAAAACTCACCCGTGAGCGCTCACTTAATTAACGCGACCGCTACTACCATCACTACAATGCGGACTGCCGAGCCGAACGCGTGTACATTGTAAGCGAATGTATGGAAATGCTTCACTCCACGCGTTACAAAATGCACTTTAACACGTAACAGAACATATGAAATTCTGCTAATAGAATGAATAATACAAAGAGATTTATATGTAGCCCTCAAATTTATATTTATTTCGGAGAAATTCGCTTGAAAGTTGTACTGATCCTGTTGTGTGACAGGCTGATGCATCCCCCCCAAAAGCGTTCCGCTGCGTACCGGCAGTATATTTCTTTCCGGAACGGCGTACCGGACAGTTCTGGCTTACTTTCAAAATTGCTGTTCACCCTAAACAACTTCCGTCTACTTCTACTTCCAATATAACGATAAAAGGTCTAGTAATTCCCAATACTCGCTTCTTAAACACTCTGTCAATTAACTATATTATACACACTTTTCATCTGCGATTGCTGCCGCATCCTCTTCTGTGGCAGGAACCATCGCCATCAGCGGCGAAGTCGACGACCATTTCCGGGAAGTAAACTTATTTTTCCTGGCTCTGTGTGCCTTGTAGTAAAACTACTTCAGGAAATCCCTAAAGGAGCAGCGCATCGCGATCGTTTACATTTTAAAGAATATTTCCGCTGACAATTAGGTAAGATTCGGAATTGTTTAATTTTGCATATTTTGAGTGGTATTATGGAACTATGGTAGCCATGATACCACTACAGTATATTGAGCTATCAGTTTAATGCACGCAGGCAGTCCAGGTAATTTGCCTGGTGGTGGAATTTAACCAGTAGACAGTCATGTCCAAGTAGGCTTTCTTGTGGACAGTCAGCTGTGATGACAACACATGGCACATCCTCAAGAACTCTGAAATTTAAAAATTCATAAGTTTTGTTTTTTAAAGTTCTAAGGTAAATTTACGGAATAGTGTAACACAAGTATAAATAAACCGTATATGATACCTTGCACAAAGGTAACAACATTCTCTCAACTATGACCTCACTATAACGCAATTGTCAAAATATCAAGATAAGAATGTGACATCCTCATAGCTGGGCGCGACTTTATTTTTTTCAGGTGCGACTTTGCCGCCGGATCTGGTGCGATTGCAACTTTGCGACTCTATTACCCCCCAACCTACACACAGACACACGTGTGACAGTGCAATAAATTACAAAGTAAACTTTAGCGCATTGACAGAAACATACTTTTATAAAGCAGAAAAACACATATTTATTATTTTTTTTAGTTAAAACACAGCTCAAACTAATATCTACACGATGAACATCACAAGGCATAACACGTTCTCGAACGTTTTTAACTGACAGGACAGGTTTAAAACTTGGTTCACGTCTGAAAAGTGTATGTAATTTTACTAATTTATAATAATATTCAGTGATAAACTTTTTTGGGGTACGTAAGGAAGTTATTCTCAAATAATGTAACTCGTATGTTAGGCCACACCTGTAATATTGTATTCAAGCATAGTCCCCAAATCACAGGCAGAATATCCCATTCTTTAGGCAGTGTCGAGAAGAGCAACAAATATGATAAATTTATGGTTTTTAGGTTGTTATTACGCCAATACACTAGACAGCTCTGGTCACAATAAACCACAAAACCTATATTTTTGTTATACAAAGGGAATGAAGTTAATCGCTAACGGGAAATCTGAATTTGCAGACGAAATTTCCCTAGGCTTAAATCGGCAACGTTGTGGGAATACGTATATTAAAACAAAGAGATACGAAAAATATATATTATGGAATGAATAGTTATGATTAAAAAGTGAAATTATACAGTTTAGGATTGGATTGAATTTTATGCGGTTGAATTAACTTTGCACGAGTTAATGAGAATAAGAGTACACTTATGATGATTGACAAATATTAATTAGATTATAGATGAATGTTAAATGAGTAAATATTATAAATGTATGATAAATATTTATGTGGATTGATAAATAGATTATATGAGCAAATAGATTATATAGTTAAATGGATTGGGTAAATATTGATATAAATTGTTTTGTATAAATAGATTGTATGGATTAAATTGGATACATAAATAGATTGTAATTTGGATACATAAATGGATTAAATAAATAGATTGAATAAATAGATTATATAAATAGATTACAACGGAGTTAGGAGGGTCTGTAAGTGAGAGAAAGAATCACGTATTTAAAACGAGATTCTTTTGGGACCTATTTAGCTAAATACTACAATTTCAATATTACAGACCTGATTCCGATGAGCCGAACAAAGTGAATGAATGAGCATGTGATTTTATTTGAAAACGCTCGAGAGATCAGGCGTACCAATCACACGATTTAAGTTATGGTTACCAACCCTTGTTGAAATAATAATAATAATAATAATATATATATATATATATATATATATATATATATATATATATATACAGTTATGATTAAATATTTCCACTTGTAGGGGTGTAGACCACTACACATTCGTTGAGAAAACCTTGAATATATGGATAGGTTGGGGGCACTTAACATGTTTTCATTTGAAAAGAGGCGCTTAAGGGGTGATATAATCCAGCTTTTGAAAATATTTAAGGGGATTAATAAATTGAAAATAGGGATGCATTTCCTTGTGGTTTTGCAAATAGCTCTATTTAATAACATTCAAAGGAAAGCAAGTCAAGTATACGGGTGAAGAGCATACTCGTAGATAAAGAACCTGATATTGCAGGCTTATACAGTTCACCAAAATTGGTGTACGGTAACCTAAGCCTAAGTAAGCTTAGTTGTTAATGGAATCTAATTTTTATTTCGGTACTATCTAGTGCTTATACGCATGTACTAAAAAACGATAAATACCTCACTGCAAAACCTTACTGCAAGAATGAATGGGAGTGAATGTCTGGTATGATGTCTTTAGCAAAGGAAATGCTTTCAATAAAACTATGCATAAAACTTCTGTGGAACAGTCTACCGCAGTTTAATGATTATTTAAAAGTGTCGCAAGTTACTTAAATGATTGTAGTTAATTGTCGTTAAGTTAGATCTGACAGTTGCTTTTGACTAATTTTTGGCATCTGGATGCAAAAATGACCCCAGTATTTCTAGGGCATTTCGCCCATGCCGCCATACCTGTCAGAACCGCCACAGCATTGCTTTAACACCTTATGAGGTGACCAAGACTTGTCTTGATCGCCAATTTCACTTTAAAATGTACAATATAGGTTTACTTGACAAATGTGTTAATAATTTGCCCTGTGACTAGGAATGATGAAACGGCAACAGATATAACACATTCCTTCCGAGCTGCGTCACGTAAATTGGAAATGTCATCGTTGCTTTGGGTTCATCTAATATTGATCAATTCATACATCTTAGTATTACCAAGCTAATAAAATTAAGTTGGATACTTTAAGTGGGGTGACATTGATGCGCCCTAGTGGCCTTTCTCATCCTTTATGTATTAAATATTGCAGTCTCATTTTTGACGGCTCGGCGAATACCAAACGTTTTTAATAAATATTTTTTTGACTAATTTTGTTGTTTTCTTCTGATACGTTTTCTCGAGCATTCGTAAACGTCTTGTTTCTCGAAAAGCATTTCTTCAAATCTAAATAACTCTATAAAGCAAGGAGAAGGTGAATCATTATGGAGAGATATTAAGGTTGGTAAAAATAGGAAAATACACTTGGGAGCTTTTTATAGAGCACCAGGACAGACTGATTGAATCGATGAGTTAATGATTAGGGAAATAAGTAAAGGATGCAAAGAAGATACAGTTATTCTCGGTGACTTTAATTTAACTTCTGTAGACTGGGAAAATATGATAGGAAGAGATAGAGCAAGTTGTAAGTTTATGGAGTGTTTTGAGGATAACTTTTTGACCCAATTTGTTAATAAGCCAACAAGGGGTGCCAATATATTAGATCTAATTCTTTCAAATGATGATCACTTGGTTCAAGAATTGAGTGTAGGGGAATCATTGGGAAACAGTGATCATCATATGGTTTGGTTTAATTTGCAAATAGTTAAGAGTAGAACAACGACAAACTCCACAAAAATTCCAAATTTTTATAGGGGAGATTACGATAAATTACGCAATATGCTAAATCAGATTGGGTGGGATATAGAATTCCATGGAAAGAATAATTATGAGATGTGGGATATTTTTAAGACTATATTAAACATCGTTCAGGAACAGTGTATTCCAATAAAGCCTATTAGGAAGAAATGTAGGAAACCATTATGGTGGAATCATGAAATAGCTAATAAATTTTTAGAGAAAAAAAGGGCATACCAGAGATTACAAAGTGAGAGTAGTTTAGATAATTTAAACCATTATAGGTCAATTAGAAATGAACTAAATAAGATTATTAAGAAGACCAAAAGGACAGCCGAAATTAATTTAGCTAAAAATAATAATAAAGATCCTAAAAAATTCTTTAGCTATTATAGAATCAATAATAAATCTAACAGTGATAAAATATGGCCTATTAAATATGAAGGGGTTTTGAAAGAATCTGATGAGGAAATAGTAGAGGTCCATAATGATCATTTTGCTTCAGTATTCACAGAAGAGAAACCAGTTAGATTAATTGATGATAATTCTAGGTCAAGGGAAGTAGTGATAAATTCTATTAATGTAGACAGAGAAGAAATTAAAGGGTTTATAATGGAGTTAAATACTAGTAAGGCATCTGGCTCTGAAAACATTCATTCTAGGATACTCAAAAAAGGGGTTAGAAATTATTGCGGTAGCTCTTGAGAAGATATTTATTAGATCACTAGAGTCTGGAGAAATACCAAAGAGGACCCAAATAACTTTAGACCGGTAAGCTTAACTTCTATACTCTGTAAAATTCTTGAGAAGATGGTTAAAAAGAGAATTTCTGATCATCTAGAGAGTAGCAGGTTAATTAATGATGCTCAGCATGGTTTTAGAAAAGGTAGATCGTGTTCAACTAATTTACTGGATTTTATGGATTATGTAACTAAAGAATTAGATAGGGGTGAGAAAGTGGATGTGATTTACTTAGATTTCAGCAAAGCTTTTGATAAGGTTCCAAAAAGAAGACTAGTTCATAAATTAAAGCTGCATGGGATATGTGGGAAAGTTTTAAATTGGATAATTGAATGGTTGAAAGATAGAAAACAGAGAGTTGTACTGAATGAAGTGAGGTCAGAGTGGAGGAATGTTATTAGTGGCGTACCTCAGGGATCAGTTTTAGGCCCATTATTATTTATAATCTATGTAAATGATCTTGGGCAAAGTGTAAATAGCAAAGTGTCAATTTTTAATGATGACACTAAATTGGCCGCTGTAGTCTAAGAGGTTGAGGGGAGCTTTAAAGTGCAGGGTGACTTAAATAAGTTGTTAGCTTCCGCTCAGAAGTGGCAGATGACTTTTAACCTTAATAAATGCAAAGTTATTAACATGGGGAGAGATAATAGGGAATTTAGCTATGAGATGGATGGGTATTGGCTTAATTCAGTTGAAGATGAGAAGGACTTAGGAGTAGCAGTAGATAGGTCACTGAAGTTTTCAAAGCAGTGTATTGAGGCAAAAAATAGAGCAAATAAGGTGCTAGGTTACATTAGAAGAAATGTTAGCTACAAGAGTAAGGAGGTCATCCTTAAACTATATAACTCTTATGTCAGGCCCCATTTAGAGTACTGTATACAAGCATGGTCACCACATTTTAGACATGATATAAACTTGTGGATCAGTACAAAGGAGGGCAACAAAAATAATACCATCCCTAAAGCACCTTGAATATGAAGATAGACTGAGGGTATTAAATATGTTCTCATTTGAAAGAAGGTGTGTGAGGGGGAGATATGATTTAGCTTTTTAAAATCTTTTCTGGGATGGATAAATTGGATTTCAGCAAGTTATTTGAGTTAGAACGTAGTAATAGGACTAGAGGCCACCACTTAAAGATTAAAAAAGATAGAGTTGCAGACTGGATGTTAGATAATATTCTTTCACTAACAGAGGGGTGGATTATTGAAATAGTTTGCCACTTGAGAGTGTAGACACCCCAAACTTGAATGTTTTCAAGCGCAGATTGGATGATTATATGGAGATGGAGGGTTAACTTCTTACTTTTTGGTATGGGGATATGTTTCTTGACTCATTCCTTTGGATGCAGTTTCTTTTTATTGTATATTTTGGAGGACTTTGATTTTGTTTTTGACAGACTCCTATGGAGGCTTTAAATTATATATTGTAGATGCATGGTTGGACATAATCCTATGGATTGTTTAAATTGTATATGCCTGATATGACAAAATCCTATTGATGCATTATGTGGGTGGGATTTGATGGATACGGATGACCTTTGATAGGCCCTTGTGGCTTTTGTCATCCGTGAAATTATGTTTTGTTATGTTATGTTAAGACCAGATTGTTTAGGTACTTGTGACGAGAAGTACCAAAAACATACATGATCTGAATGAAAGGAAAAAGGTATTTGAATAAAAAATAAGTTGAACAGTCACAAGTTTAGAAAAACAAACAAGGAGTGTTGCCAAATGTTTCAAAGGTAAATGCGCTAAATCGAGGTCCAAAAGCGATAGAAAGCACCAAACTTGTTTTCAAACGCGTTAAAATACGAAAGTTAAAGCAATACGTTAAAATCTAGAATCGATTTTAAATAAATGAATGTAAAGCAATTTAGATTTAATTTACTCCGAATCCAATATTTCTAAATCACTGTTTTCTTCTAAATCATCAGTCTTCGTCAACTTTTTCTTCTGAGGTCGAGGCGTCAAATGCATTCATCGTTCCAATTTTCCTCAAAATATCATTCGGCAATTTATAATTGAAGCAGCATTTATCACTACGCTTTATACCATATTATACGTATAAAATTTATCTTAATGTTTTTAAATTCATGTGGTTGCGCAATTTTGAATGAACAATGTTCATGGCACTAAAGAGTCTTTCCACATTGGCAGTGTAATGCGGCAAGATAAGTAGTCTTAATCAGAGAGTTTTTTGAACGGATTTTTCCACACAGAATCCCTATACGAAGAAACTTTTATCCATAATGAAATGGTGTTCGAAACTTCAAGCCAGGATACATTCCGTATCTGGTTCCATGGAAAATCTATTTTAGTTATGGTCTCATCTTTTAAATAAAAATGTTTTGAAAGGTCTACAATTGGAGGTTTAATTGGGTTAAGATGCTCAGTCATACTAAAATTTTCATAGATTCTAGAACTTTTGCATTATCTGGTAGTCGCTGCTTAATTTGCTGCACAAGCTCAATGGCGAATTTAATGCATCTTCCACTTATTTCGTTTTTTGCTTGTTGAAGAAAGTTGCATTGTGAGATTTTATTTTCAAACTGATAACAGAGATAGAGTTTCGAGTCTATAAAATCCCAAAGACACTAAACTTGCTGAAGTTTTTTTACTAGTATTAAAATCATTGAAGCAATAGAATTTATTAGAAATCTGAGAACACTCAATAATTTTGTCGGATCTTGTATTTGCGCCTCAAAAAATGTATTAACCCTTTGAACTTGAGGAAGTATTTGTTTCAGAAACACTAGAAAAACAAAGTTTTTCTTGTCATTGAACACAGAATATAGAGTTTCAGCTGTAAAGCATCTTCTTCATTACTGGCTATCCTGAAATGGCAACGCAATTCAACCCACTGTTCCAAAATCTTTGAAACAGCAACTTCTATTGAGAGCCATCTGGTCAGACTAGGTTAGGTAAGCTTTAACGGTAAATTACGGTCGTTTATTGAGGCGAATAGCATCTTATACTTTGCTTGACCGACAGAGGAATGCGAATACCAGCTATAGGTTTGCTTAATCATGAAGTCTAAATGCCTAGGTAAGCATTAGGCTGCAACATGAGACACTGCAGGTTGAAGATAATGACAAATGCATTTGATCAGAGTCAAATGAGGAACTTCTCTTTTTGAGAGTGCATAGACGCCATTGTTAATTCCCGTCGTGACGGAGGCGTTGGCTGTACCTAGTCCAACCAAGTTATTTAAATCAAGGGAATGTTCTTTTAAGCTTTCCTTAATTGCACTGCAAATCGCTTCAGCATTGCATTCCTGCAATCCAATCAAATCCAAGAAGGATACAGTAATTTGTCTTCTAGTTTGAGAGTAATACCTGATAATAATACCTAAAAGTTTCGTGACAGATATATCATTAGACTGGTCTATAATTAGGCTATATTTTCCAATTCACAGATCTTTTAATTCATTTCTAAAACAAGGTCCAAGAACATTTCTCAGAATTTCTGTCTATTTCGTTCGCTTTAGCATAATGTTTTTTGCTTTTTCATTAAAGTATTCTTTGCACAATTCAATTAAATTATCTACAGTTTTTATTGAACTATGCTGAGCAATAAACATAGACATGCGCCCTTCTATTTCTTAATTAGTGTTCGCTTCAGCTTTACTAATGAATGGTAATTTAGTTTGTTTTTGAGAACTGAAGCGGAATTCTGCACTTTTATGGTTAGTGAGGCTGTGATGCTTTTCTATATCACTTAGTTTGGCTGTGACTGAACATTTGCAATCTTCACAAAAACACTTTGGTCTCCTTCTACTTTTTTAAGCCAACTTTTATAGTCTGGGTTTTGACGCCATTCTATTTGGAAACATTGTGAATATTTTATACTCATTTTAAGGGGTATGGAATTAAAAACACAGCACTTGTTTTTGCCACTTGACAAAAGAATGTTCACTCAACACAATTTGCGACAAAACTAATCAGCGCAGGGAGTAGTGTTTTACATGCTCATTGGTGGCATTCTCAGCCAGTTCCAAAACATTCTTAAACGTACCAAAAATATCAGGTGTCGTAATACATTGTAAGCTAGGGCTCTCTGTAAGCGTACAACAGCTAGGAGGTAAATAGTAGCAATTTTGTACGAACGTACACACTATGGCAGCCCTGAAACAGATTTGGCCTGGATGAAAAATGGATTACCAAATGAATCTAATCTAAAACTGCAAAAACGCGCTAAAATAAAATGCGAAAGCGCTAAAATAGCGCGGCCGTGTCAAATAGAAATAATTCGCGCTAAGCAAGACTAAAACGCGCCAAATCTAGCGCGTTTCGCGCTAACTTGGCAACACTGTAAGGCAAGTTACAAACTGTCTCTGTCTGCTAATAGTGGCACTTCTACGAGACGCGGTCAAAGTGCTAATAAAATTAATTAACAAAATAGTCAATCTAGCTTTTTCCCTTTAATATTTATGATTAGCTATAAATAGATAATAAAAGCAATCAAGTAACCAATCTTATTACTTACGGGCGAATAATGCAATTGTACTGATTCACATAGTAAGATGTACAAAAAAACAACTTGACGTTATAGAATAAAAGTTAGTGTAGTTTTGAAATCAGAATGCCAATTTTAGTCTAAATCAAGCGAAAAATCGAACTCAACAGAAATTATATTCAAAATGGTTGCCTGTGATTTATTGTGCATATAGAGAAAGAGCAATTAAATTACCAAAAAGAATTAGCTCCATAATTAGATGTACAGTTCATTTTTAACAGCAAATGGATAAGCCGAATAAAACAGTTTGAATATGAGTGAAGTGGCAATGCTCCAGATACAGATCCCTCTCCCCCACCCCACCCCCAAAATATCAACCATGTGATCAATGTAATACTCTACACTGCTATTAATTCTTTGTTAGAGAGATTTGAAGTGTTACAAAATTTCAATAGACATGGGAGATTTTTAAATAATAGGAAATAATGTTCAAATAAACATAAACAGATTAGCCTTTTAGGATTTGGAGGATAAGTTAAGCTACCAAAAAAATAGTGATATTAACAGATGTGAATTATATCATGGAAATGTAAAGCTTCTACTGGAAGCCCTTAAATAATATATACACTATCAGTAATAAGTTGAAGGATATAATGGCAAATGAGAGGGTTACATTAGAATAATGCTTACGAGAGCTATAACGGTGACCACGGGAGATAGAAGACTTAGTAAATTAAAGCTTTTAACAAATTCGAGAGACGTAAGTCGCGTGCTCTCAATTATTCTGAATTATGATCATATGGCCTTCAAATATTAGAATAATTCCAGGACTAACATTGAGAAGACCTTGGCAATTATATCATTCGCAAGAAAATTTAAAAGAACATAAGGGTTTCAAATTTCGTTAGAATCGGCCGAATAGTTAAGATGTTATTGCCCCAAAACTCATTGAAAAGTAAAATAGTTACCATCCAACCGAGACCTACGGACCGACATAGGAACTTATAGAGTCACATTTACGCGACTAAAAACATTTTAAGGTCGTCTGTGACGTAAGAAATTCAATTCTTTGAAATTTTGTCAATTGAAAATGATCTTGTAAAAGAGCGAGATAGAAAGATTAAAGCAAAACATTTAACGATTTGAAGTCACGAAAGAACTTTTTCCATTGTTATGATAATGGTTTTCAGTATTCGTTTTCTTCATCTTCTTTAGCTGATAATTTTCAATCAACTCTTACTCCTATATTTGCAGATGTAAACTGATGAAATAATTTTATAGTTAGTATTAGAAAACTGTTTTCCAGCATTTGTTTCTATTCTATATCCATATTATTTTTCTCGTACTTTGTGATCAACTATTTATTACTACATTTTTAGTTTCCCCACTTGTGAAAATTCTAAAAAAAAAACCCTTTTAAGGGCGCCAAAGATCAGCTTGTCTTTGAAGCCATTAACTCTAGAACCGGTTCTTTCCTCACGCTCATCTTTTGAGCATCGCCACGGGCCTGGTGGTGAATACCTGTGTGCCTTGTATCATAATCTCCTCAGGAGACAAACTGTGTAGAAAAGTGTGAAGAAATCGGAGTTGTTCTTATGAGTTAACCTCTTCTGCACCTGATTCACTCATATTTTCATATGTTCTTAGTGGCTTCGTCGCGAAAGAGAGAGTTTTAATATCACGAAAAAACCTACAGGACAGGGGACATATGTAAATGTAAGGAGGGAACGCACAACCGAGCTACGATATGGTATGAGTTAAGCTTTCGGGTTTAAACTAAACCTCTTCATCAGAGCAACAAAGACAACATTCTAGTCGTGCATTAACCTGCGCTCTTGACAGCCTTCATATAGAACACAAAGCCAAGTGGTGGAGGATGAAAGCTTCGGGGGTGAGCAGCCATAAATAAGGTCATTTATTCCAAACAAATATGAAAAGCTCTTAATGGACACAGTGTGCTATTGATGAAAAAACAATAGCAGTAATGAAAACAATAAGAATATAATATTATTTGCGCTTATAGCAAAACTATTAATAGAGTGAAGTTGACTGCCAGAAGGCTTTATCAGCGCTTACCCCTAAGCAGCCAAGATCATTTATATAAAGACAGTTGATATAAAGTGAGCACATGGAGGTAAAATAGATAAAAATATAACCGCATCTTGTAGCTAATGAAAAGTGGAGGGGAGGAATAAAGTAGTGACTTTTCATTGTCTACAAGAAGCGGCTGTACTTTTATTTACTTTTATCCTATGTGCTCACCTGATCTTAATCATCGATTAATTATTTGTTACATTTATTTTAGTTATTCATTTCCTAAGGGCCATAGGATTAGATTCATATTCTAGCTACTTTATCAGGGGAAATTCATCATACCCGTGTTTACCAACTTGTCTTTTCTCTCACCTTTACATCTCATCGTCATTCAGACACAAGAATCGTTCGTTCGCTACTACTATTAAAGGATTTATTTTATTTACCAGTCATTCTCACACCCATTCTGATTTTATTTATTATTATTTATAGCGGGGTATTTTACTAGATTTTAGGCATAGTGATACCCCTTTATGGGAGTTCTAGCGGTAAAGATGTTCTCCCTCACATATGCCGCATGGACACCTGACTTTTATATCCTCGAGTGTCTGGCCGTTTCGCACGCCGTTGGCTTCCCTGGTGGTCGGCCGAAGGTGACACACCAACCATAGTGAATCGACATGCCAATAAGCGGTAGATGCGTCGTCTACAATATTTCAGCTGATGTGAATTTGTATTTAGAGGTCCAGATTCCGTTTCGTTTCTATGAGCATTTACCACAATTCATGGCGGCCATTTTTGTCTCCACTCAATGAATAAGTTGGCCCCTCTTGCAGAGGAATAGAAGCGTGTCAAAAGGACTGCGCTAAGTTCTGATAGAACCCCAACCCCGGTCTCTAAGAAGAGGGGAACACCTTTTCGGATCCCAAGTTAGTGATTGAATCTTTCGCAAGTACTTTATTCACATCCTCAAGCTGGGATGCAACTTAACCAGGCTTTCAAATATGCCGCACGCTCACTGAATCCTGTCAATAGACTTCACCTCCAGAGGCGAGACATCCTTTAATGACCTTTTTTCGTTGAACGAGTTGCCTCGTGATCTCGCTTCTTGCGCGGATACCATCCTTGGTCCGAACGATTTCCCGTACGCTATGCTTCGATGCCCAGTTGAATTGAGGTGTAGTATTTATGTTATGTTTGTTTAACAGGACTTGGTTGGAGGAATCTTCCCAGATTAGTGGTGAATGGTTACCGTGCTTAATTTTCACAACACAAGAGAAACCACTCAATCCCGTCTGGTTTCTTCAGGGTTCTTCCTCTTGCCTGTTCAAGTTATTGAAAAAAAGTACATATTGGGGTAATTGTGTATGTAATTAGAAATGTTGTAACTGTGGGGAAAAAAAGGAAGGCAGAGAAATACAAGTACGAAAACGAGAAGCTTAAGCCTTATTTATTCTTATCACACGAAGGCTTGATGGCATATTTACCCAGCAGAATAAGAAATTAATGTCAGAATCATCCTTTGAACCGAAAAAGAAATTGGCTTAGAATTCAGTAACTCTTCAAAAAGTTTCCCAAATTCTAAACTAGTACTTAATAACTCGGTAAAGTCACTAACATGGAATAATAGTAATTTGTGTTTAAAAAATTGGGAATTTGGTGCAAATGGAATTAAACAGTATTGGGGGTGTGATAGCAATGAAAGTTGGTAGTAATGCAGTATATACAAGCAGATAAAGTTGTCTGTTAATCCATTGGCTGCGGCTGGTCCATATATGGTCCCTCTCGGAAACAGCACTTGACTATTGCTGTTCCACATATGGTTTCTGCCTTCTCTCTTTCTCTTTAAAAAATATTCGTAATATTCGGCCAGAGTGCCTTTCTAAAGCAACTAGCTACATGTTTCCTTGTATTAAATTGTAATATTCTAGCTTTGTTCACTTAGTTACCCCCAAAATGTCGAGGCAAATAGTCCCCTATCCAATTTCAAGGAAACGAAAGCAGATGAAATAAAAGTATTTCTGAGGCCCATTCTTATGATAAGGCATAACAGAAAAAACAAAATAAACGATTATTGGTCTGTCGTGGTTTACGGCCGAGTACGTATGTACGTCTGATTCGTACATAAGTAAATCCGTTCCACTTTTCTCTAAGAGTGCTCTAATATAACTCTTTAACCAGGGAGGATTAGTATTATGATATATCTATTGTCATCTGCAGCGTTCGAGGGTCTAATTAAACAACTCCGACAAAATATACTTTTAATTATATAAAAAAAATGATATATTAAATCTTGAAATATACTAATGCTATAATAAGAGGATCCAATAAAAATTAACACTATCAATGAGTAATACGCCAAAATCACTTTCGCACTGAATGGGAAATAACAAACATGAATAAGTTTTGTATTCCTTTTACCTTTAACTCCGAAGGAGTAGACAGTTGGGTGACCTTGAACGAGAACCTCCTCGATAAGTTGATTAGAGGCAAGTTGCACTGGAGCCTTCCTGGCTGACGTGAGGATGGTTAGGAAAACAGCTGATGCATCTCACTGGGTGAAAGAGGCGCGTGGCGAGTAAATTCAGGAAAAACAGTTGATGCTTATCCCGGGGAGGTGGAGGCGTGATGCGAGACTTCTTGACTTGAAGATGTAAGTGAGGGGATCTTGGATGAACGGAGGTTAGTCTGATCACTGTGTTACATATTCGGGCTTTTCGATGATGAGACTTTACCAAGAGGTGAATCTTTCCTCGAATGGGAATTCACGTTGGTATTCTTCAATGGTGAGGGGTAGCTTTGTTTTTATTCAGAAAACTGAGATAAGGAATTTTCTCTGGACGAGAATTGTATGAGTTGGTCTCGATACCACTGGTCTGTTCTTCTAAGCCACCAAAGGAACGGCCTCGAGAGGGAAAATCCCACTCGGTTCCACTTATCTTCTTGATTCCCTGTTTGACTCAAGGACTCGTCTTCTTCTCTCGATTGCTACGCGGATTCTCCTCTAAATGTCACAAGATCGAACTATATATACGTCGATTATCCCCTGGGCGAGGGGAAACGAGGGAGTTTAGGAGGGTCGAACCTTCACTAACCCACCGTTAAGCCTCTCTCCTAGGGCATAAATTTTCAACGCGGTGAACCTTCGCCCCATCAGGTATACGCCCGGGAAAGGTAAGATTTCGTCTATTTGGCGAAAATAGACATAAACAATCGGAGGGGACAGTAAGCCTGTTATATCTTTTCTGCCGACGAAGCCTTAACAGGCAAGATTTTCATTCTAAAGGCTCTCACATCTTCCTATGTTTATATTAACGGACTACGAAATCTGCTGACTCATATCCTTCTTTGCGAGCGATTTTACATTTTGTGCAGCGGGGAAAAGGAGGTGGGGGTAAAGTCTTGGCCCATGTTTGACGCTGTATAAACAAACTAGCGTCTGTTTGTCCTCGTGATATTCATTCCCCCACATGGTCAAAGGATGAGATCTATGATCAAAAGATTTTCGGAAGACTGACCAGGAGGGAATGCTTTCTTTAGATATTGAGATCATTGCATTTTAGTGATAACACTTCGGAAAAAAATAGAAAAAATAAATAAGTTAAACATACACGTGATCTCCGAAAAATAATTTAAAGAAAAATTCATCCCATTTAAAGATCTCTGTATAGATGAAATTCTTCTTCTATGGCGAGGAAGACTGAATTTTCGCCAATACATCCCCTACAAAAGACAAATTTTGAATAAATGTAATTGTGTTGTGTGACTGAAATACACGTTAGATACTAGATATAATTATTTACATTGGAAAGGGGACTGAAATTGTTATTGAGCCCAAGTTAGGCACTAATTGATCAGTTGTAACACCACTTCTTCAGTTATGTAAATAAGGGCATGTTCACTATACAGACAACTGGTACACTAGCCCTGCTCTTGTTGATAGCTTATTCAAGAAACAGACAGAAGCTTGTACAACAGTTCGCCAAAATAGAAAAACATATGTCCAAATTGAAAAAAAAACTGAAGAAAGGGGAATTGGCACTTGCACTGCAATGGCATTCTATGTATAAAATGGCGTGATAAGCGAAGTGTACACGTTATTGCAAGCATACATGATGAAAAATGTGTGAAAGTGGTAAGAAAAATAAGATGGAAATGTTGTATGGAAACCTAAAGCTATAATTGAGTATAATAAGATAATGTGTTTTGTGGGGCTCCATAACGGTAATGTGGAATAAGAGTTGGGCACACGTTTTGGGTTACCAAAGCCTGTAAGATTTCGTCGTATCGTTGTAATACTGTCCTAGGAGTAATATTTAGATGGTGGAGAGGATCTATCACACGTTATAAAGCCACAAATAGACAACTTTTCAACCTGATGCTGGAACAATAATTCTTCTACGACGCCATCTTGGAATGCTATGGTACGTCTAACACTCACGCGCGCATTTCACAATTTGTTTGAGTCGGACATGTTACACACACATCTTGAAATGCCATGTGACGGCTTAAGTTACACTCTTGCGGTTGTTTTTAATGTTAATTTTAGTTAGTTTTTTAGTTCCGTACGAAGATATAATAGAAATACCAAAAGTAGGTCAAAGGAAATTTTCCATTACATCTCCACCACGATTTTTTTGCGCATAAAATGTATTTTTCTGAAGTTTGGGAGATTAATTTTGCGATAATTTTACATTTATGTGAAAATAAGCGATAACGAAGATAACCTAATCTAACTTAACCAAACCAAACCAAACTCATCATAAATATGTTAGATTGGGTAAGGTAAGGTTAGGTTTAAATAGCTTAGAGATTTATGATCGTCTTTGCCTCCGCTGAAAATTGCTTAGTTTTCGTCTAAGTTGGACTCATAAATGTGAAGCTAACTCGATGGGTAAGCCTAAAAACGACAGAAAAAACATTTTATTGACAGATAATAGGGGACGGGTCCGAAAATTTACCGGAAACAAGCGAGCAAACTTAACTTAGTCCGACTCTCAAGCAAATAGTGAAACGCGCGCGTGAGCGTCAGCATTTCAAAGTGGCGTCGTAGAAGAATTATTGTGTTTCAGAATTGCGTTGAAATATTGTCTATTTGTGACTTTATAACGTCTGATCTACCCTCTCCGCCATAGAAATATTGCTTCAGGAACATTATTATAACGATAAGAAGCAATATTAGAGGCTTTGATAGGCTAAAGCGCGTTCAAAATAAAAATTAACATTAAAAACAAACGCGCGAACGTAAATTAGACGTCTAATGAAAATTCAAGATGGCGTCGTAGAAAAGTTTTGAGTTACAGATTCGCAATGAAATATTGACGTTTTGTCACTTTATAAAGTGTGATATACTCTCTCCGCCATCGAAATATTACACTGATAAGAAGCAGTATTACCGCTTCCGTAGCTTAAAACGGGTGCGCCACATATTCAAAATTAACTGAATAACAATTCCAGTCATCTTTTCGGTGTAAATAATTATATTTACAATTTACTACATAAGCCTGTTTTGCAATTACGCAACACAAATACTCTTTTCCATTGGGGTAAATTACATATTGAAATATCAATTTGTGTATCTATTATATTATTGATGTGCGTAGTATATGATTTTTTTTTTTTTTACATGCCATGAGTGTGATGCCATTTTAAAGCAGTAGCCAGTAGCTGCACTGCATGTCTTAGTTTCTGACAAACCATAATGGTTTTTCCTTTTATAAGTAGTAGCTGCATGATTTAATTTTTGATATGCTATGATGCTTATGCCTTTTTAAGCAGCTCAGACACAATCTTGTAGATGAAGTTTATGGGTTCTCATTCGTTGAATTATTATGTCAGATAAGAGTGATATGCTATTGAGTAGAATTGAATGTGCAAGAAAGACTGTCGGGGGAGGGTGGGGGGAGGAAATCGAACAAACTTTATTTGTGGAGAGTACAATGTTACTCTGTGTTTATCCACGTTTTAAAAAATATCACAGCGAGGAAGATTTTAAAAAATACTAAATTTAATAAAATTATATTTTTGTATCATTTTCTCCTAATTTCCTTGGAATAAAGTTTAATTTACTTTTTAAAAAGGTAAGACAAAATGGATTGAGACTAATTCCACGCAGATAACGAGCCTGTCATAGTTGCGCATTCCACTGGTGTTCGAATATGTAGCTCAATTTTTAATTTTTTTTAAATGAAAAAAGGTTCAAACAAAATATTTGGCATAAGTAAAGCATGAAACTATATTTAATTATTTTAGTAAAGCTAAATTCACATTATGCTTGAAAGAAGAAGGTAGAGAACGCAGAATTATTCGCATGATCGCTTATAGCGTACGAGAAGTGAAGGCGAGCGGCTTAAAAGCTTCGTTTGAATGAGCCCTTCTCTTTCATATTCAGGATGGCCAAATGGATTTGCCGTTGACTAACAGTGGTCCAGCGACGTGGGAAACTGTTCGCAACTCGCCTAAGCTATTATGTTTTTATTTGCCTCTTTTCCTACTTTCCTCTATCTACACGCTTTTTTAAAACTGTTTACTTTATAAATTGTGGAAACGCATCACTGTAATCAGAAAGCAAAAAAATAACTTGAATTACAGCCAACGCAGTCAAAGTGTTAAGGATATCGTTGGTGGGAAATGTAGCAATGCACTTTTCGAAGGAACGTTAGCAAGGAAGAATGTTGCCAGATTTAAGATGAAGGAAAAATATCTTGTATAATTTTAAACATGAAATTTTAATTTCATCACCAAAATGTATTTCCTTTGAATAAGTTACATGAAGATTTACTAAAAGGGGAGTTTAATCCATTACACAGGCAATTTGCATGATGTGTGCAGTGTGATATTCAGTTATTGGCAACTTAAACTTTAAAAGTTGCCAAAGGCCGTAGCGGCCCACTGACACACGCAGCCACAGCCAGTGTAGCGATACAAGTCTGTCCTTAGAAGTTTTAGTTAACTTCTAAGTGTCTTAAGAACATAAGAAAAGAAGGAGACTGCAAAAGACCATTCATGGCCTACACTTGGCAGCTCCTGTTCCAGTCAACACACAACAGATTTCTTACCAGAGAAAAGTCATCAACATTGTCACCCTTTACAGGAGTTCGTCAGATCTAATCTACAATATACATAAAATGCATCCAGAGGATTATGTCCATTCATGCAACCGCAAAATAATCTCCCCACTCCTTAGAAAAATATATACATATGTACATAAAAAAGTCAGTCCCATCTAGCAGCTTCATTCATATATTTATCTAATCTATTCTTAAAAATACCCAGAGAGGAGGCTCCTATCACATGTCTAGTGAGCCTATTCCATTCATCTACCACACGATTTGTAAACCAATTCCTCCCAATCTCCTTCCTAAACCTATACTTATCAAGCTTAAACCCATTGCTACGTGTCCTGTCATGTTCACTAAGTATAAGAACCTTACCCAGATCCCCTTTATTATATCCTTTTACCCATTTGAAGACTTCAATCAATTCCCCTCTGACTCTTCTCCTTTCCAATGTATGTAGATTTAGTTTTCTGAGCCTTTCACCATAAGGTAAGTTCCTTAGCCCACCAATCATCTTTGTCATCCTTCTCTGCACAGACTCAAGCAAATCAATATCCTTCCTATAATATGGTGGCCAAAATTGTACTGCATAGTCTAGATGAGGCCTAACTAGCGCCAGAGCAGTCCTCTTAAATTTACTTAAAAAATATGAAACATATTGGAACATGGACAAAATAGTTTACGTCCCATCGTTTGCGCCGCCAATCTATATATTTACCAAAAATGATAGTTTGAGGGAGGGGCGAAATAGCCTAAAGTAAATGGCACTATTGTTGTCTCAATTTACTACAAAGCACATGATCATGGAATTATTCATCTATAAAAATTAATTTACCTATTTTACACATTTATCCACAAATTTTTCAATTGTATAAACAGACTTGACATTTTGGGGTAAATAATGATAGATTTGGAATGGAAATAAATATCAAATCCGAATAATAATGAAAAAATAGGATAAACCTCAGTAAAACCTCAATTCTATACTGCAGAAAAGATATAGTTGAAACTAACCCAATATATACTTTTGGCTCCAATAAAAAAATGCTATAATCTTCCCACCCCATACTCATCTACCCTACCCTTACCCAGAAGCTACTATTTTCTAAATAGTTTGATATACCTTTTTTTAACTTAGTATTAAGGTTAGACACTGATTTAGTTATATAGAGGAAACTAATGCAGCTAATTATTTGCTTGTAAAATAAATATAAATTCAATTCAGCCTTATTAAAGTACTTTTAAGCTTCGATTAATTCATAAAAATGTTATTAATACGTAAGGATCTTACTAATGTATGAGAAAGTGAGGGGAGGTTATCAAACAAAAATACCCTCTAGTGGTCTTTACTTACCATTATTGAAGATGAGGTAATATCTTATCACTTAGTTTATTTTGGACTTGTTTATTGTGGTTCTTTTTTGTGGTTTGAATATATATTTTTGTTTGCTTGCTTTTCAAATATGATATTGTGCTTTACTGAATGAGTGTTGTGTAATTATTCAGATCTATCAGAGTTTTTATATTTCTTTAATATTTTTCATTGTATGCGCTTATTTGACTATTTAATACAACCTTACTTTTTTCACAGGATTTGGTAACATGCCGAAGCGAAAGTATGACGAGACATACATCAATTATGGTTTCATAGCAATCGAACACAGAGAAGAAGCTCTTGCGCAGTGTGTAGCCTGCATGAAGACACTTTCCAATGAAGCTATGAAACCTAGGCTGCTCAAACGTCATTTTGAGACGAAACACGCCGATAAGAAGATCCGAAATCAGAGCTAGTTCCAGTGACTTGGCGAAAATGTGAAGTGGCAGCGCTTGGACAGGGTTGGCCAGATCCAACAAAGCGTCGTTTTAAGTAGCTTTCATGGTGGCCAAAAACTTGAAGGCTCATACCATTGCAGAGTCTTTTGTCATGCCAGCGGTAAAGATATGGGCCAGACACATGATTGGAGAGGGGGAGGTTGCGAAGTAAGAAGGTGTGCCCTTATCTAACAACACTGTACAGAGGCGCATTGAGGAAATGTCGGGTGACCTTGCTAACCAACTGATTGCGGGAGTGAGAGCCTCAAAGTTTGGGTTTGCCATTCAACTCAATGAGTCGACGGACGTAACCAACTGCTGCCAATTACTTGACTACATCCGCTTCACACAGAATAATGCAATGGAGACTGAGCTACTGTTGAGTCGGGGGCTATCCAGTACAACGATAGGAATTGATGTTTTTCAACATTTTGGACAATTTCTTCAAGCAGAATGAACTGGATTGGGAAAAGTTGGTCGGATGCACAGCAAATGGGGCTCCATCTATGCTTGGCCATAGGCATAGGAGGTGGGGTTTATTTGGGGGTGGGAACACCAAATTTGTCCGAATTTCAGAAGCCCCCCCCCAGAGGTTTTTTTTTTAAATTGCCATATATTTGTATAATAAACACCAAACAGCTGTTAAATTATGTACTGTAGGTACGAATTTAAAGAAGTTTAGCAAAACCACGTAGCTACTATTCTATTCTTCATTCAGTGTGTTCATGCATACATCATCTTATGTGTGTTTTAAAAGTACCCAAACTCTCTCAAATACAATAAAATGCAGGGGCAACTTTTAAAATATTACACAAATCATAACGGAACATAGTATCGACACATTATTTTTACATTATTTTTCATGATATGTGGCATGAAACCAACTATAGCTATTTGAGATGATTGGTTTAATGACAAACTTGCCTAGATATTAGCCATTAAACCATGCTATCTCCATTTCTTTTAATCTGTTACCCTTTCCGTCTTCTCGGGTTGACCTTACTACCTGCTTCTTGTAATTCTTAATGTGAATTTTAACCTTCCCCCTTCCGTCTTCCTCATTGGTGATTTCTTGTTTTTGAGGTGGTCTTTTATACTTTTCTTTCGTATCTATACCTCTAATATAATATTGTTTCTTGTAGTTATTCTTGATAAAGAACTTAATAAAGTTCGAAAGTACTTGGAAACACCATTTCATTTTTTCCTGCGGGACAGTGCATTCATTTGCCACCCTCACGTGATACTTGGTGAGTTTTCATTTCGTATATATATATATATATATATATATATATATATATATATATATATATATATATATATATTGAATATAGGGAAATGGCCGATGATTATAATGTTAAGAGCAATAAGCTATATAAGGTAGATATTATAGTGAATAAGATACAAAATATGGGAGAATTATATAAAACATAGTGTAGTATTACCACGACGTTTTTGAAGTTATAAAATCTGGGGAACTTGATGGAGGGCTGATGAAATAAAAGTGTTCGTTGAAATACGCTGTGGACTCAGAAAACGGGAAAGTCTATTCTGATTGGTTAATTTCGAATTGGGTTATACAAAAGTTCTGATTGGCTGATGGTTGGGGGGGAATCATACTTTGATTTTAAGGTAACCGTATTGGTATCAAGGGTCGTACAAAAATGGATTTTTAAGCGAGATGCTTAATTTTCTCAGGCGGGAAATTGCCAACTACCTCTTTACGAACTTTGTAGGAACTGGCAAAGATGGCAACTGCTACAATACCATCCCTCAAGAGAGTTACTTAACCCGTTACAAAAAATATTACGCTAACCTAGATATCCCCGAGGCCTTCTGACAATGCGACCAGACCATGTGATGACGCCGGTGGGCTTGCTACGATTGCTGGGAATGGCACATAATGCGGGCGAGGCACTGTGACTAGCAAGAGTGGACGGATTGATGGTGATCCGTTTGAGTGACATTTCCGAGCTGTCGTCTTGCGATAGCATGACGCTCTATGCCTGGCTTGCTTATTGCGGGGCGACCAGAGGTGGAGGGATGGTCTCCTGACTGGACAGCTCTGACGACGAGGTTTCCTGTAACAAAAGAGGAGGCGGCAGAAATCAGGAAGGAGATGGAGATATGGACGAAGTAGAGGAGATTGGGTTTGAGGTTTGATGATGATGAGGTAGGAGATTCACTGGACCATTATTAAAAATAGTATAAGAGGAAAATGAGGACTGCTCAGAATGAACAGCATAAATAAAGGCAGGTTTCAAGCGATCCAGAGAATTAATATCCTGCTTGGCGCCAAACTGCAGTACATAGAATTTCGGCCTCCTAGAGATGACGAGAAAGGGTCCGTCGCAAACAGGCTGCAATGAGAAGTGAGTAGAATCCCGACAGACAAAGACGTGAGAGCAAATTGACATCTCTTTCGGCACGAAAGGTCTCTGATTAGCAGGCACTCTAGTAGTAGTCGGCTTAACCACAGCCATTACTCGTACAAAATCGTGTACATAAGAAGCAGGATTGAGGTGAGGAGGTAGAGGTCGGTTAGAAGAAGAAAAGAGGTGACCAGGCAGACGAAGTTAAGTGCCATAAACTAGTTATGCTGGAGAGCAGGCCAAATTCTCTTTTAAGGACGAACGAATGCCCAACAGAATAAAAGGTAGCTTGTACACCCAAGTGATATTAGGGTCAGTGGAGCGTAAGCTTGCCTTGAGCGTCCGATGCAAACGTTCGACGGTCGAGTTGGTTGAGGGTGGTAGCTTGTGGTACGAAGGCGAAAGGAACCAAGCACTGCCATGAGTGCATCCCATTGGTGGGATTCAAATTGGCTGCAACGATCAGTCATGATCGTTGAGGGAACACCAAAACGAGCAACCCATGTTGAGACGAAGGCTCGTGTGACTGTGGAAGTTCTGATGTCCGAGATAGGAACTGCCTCTGGACAACGAATAAAACGATCATTCATGGTGAGAAGATAATTGTAACCACGATAGTAAGGAAGAGGACCTACTAGATCGACGTGAACAGCGTCAAAACGCGACGAAGGGAGAGAAACAGAGACTAGCGGGGCTTTTGTGTAGCGATGGACTTTGGCGCGCTGGTATGGTAGGCATAAGCGAGTCCATTTTGCCACGTTGGCATTCATATCTGACTAAACAAAGAGTTGAGCAACGAACTTGCGTGCGGCATTGACACTAGGATGAGAGAAACCGTGAATTTGGTCGAAAATGTGCTGACGGTAAGCGAGAAGAATGAGAGGACGAGGACAGTCAGGTAATGAGTAGTCAACCAGGATGCGCCTGGAAGGACTGTCCGGCAAATCGATCTCACGAACGACGAGTTGAGAAGAGTTACGCAGCGTTTGCGTGTCTTCATCTTGTTCCTGTTTAAGCGCTATTGTCGCATGATCGATGAGCGCAATGTAGGAGAGTTGCGTGCCCGAAATCGCTGAATTACGAGAGAGCGCGTCTTTCACGAAGTTTGAAGAGCCAGGAACATAGCGAATATTGGTTGTCAACTGCAGGATGAAGTCAAGATGACGAGTGTCAAATGCAGTGTGTACTGACGAAGTACTACGAGAAGAACAAGCACCGACCAAAGCCTTATGGTAAAAAAAAAATGGTAAAGTCACGTCCTTCCAAGTATTGTTGGAAGTGACCGATTGCGAGGTATATTCCAAGGAGCTCTCGAGAGAACGTACTATACCTCTTTTGAGACTCTGAAAGAAAGCGAGAAAAAAACAAGAGGTTGCCATTGGTCACCAACTTTCTGCTGCAATATCGCACCTACGTGGGTTGAGGATGCGTCGAAAGCAACGCTAATAGGGGCTCCTGGAGAAGGATTAGCCAATTTCGCAGCTCGGGAAATAGCCTCTTTGGTGCGAGAGAACGAATCGCACGGTTTAGCAGTCCATTCAAGGGGATAGTTCTTTGTGGTCTTGCAGAGCAGAGTTGATAGGTTGCATGACCTTGGCACAATTAGGTATGAATCTGTGGTAGAAATTAATCATGCCACAGAAACGCCTAAGTTGCTTGCGTGATGTGGTCCGAGAAAAGTTGCGCATCACGGTAACTTTATCTTCGACTGGGCTATTTCCTGTACTCGAGGCATGGTGACCCAAAAAGGAGAGTTGGGGGACACCAAAATGACACTTGGAAGTGTTGAGTACGATACCGTACTCTTCAAGTCGAGCGAAAACCTGACGAAGTCACTTTCGTCAGATGCTCCTCTAAAGACGAAGATGCTATCAGGAGGGCGTCTATGTAGCAGAAGATGAAAGGCAGACCTCTTAGAACCTGATCCATAAAACGTTGGAAGATCTGACCACTGCTACGAAGACCATAATGCATCCTGTTCATGACGAATGAACCAAATAGCGTGGTGAGATCGAGCAACCGAAAAGAGTAGAATTGAAATCAGACAGATAGGGCAGAGGATATCTATCGGGAATAGTACAAGCATTGAGCCACCTGTAATCACCTACAGTTCTATACTCACCATGGGTAGATTTGGCTACAATATGAAGCGGAGAGGCCCAAGGAGAAGTAGAGTGGCTATCTATGTCAGCTTCCACCATGAAAGTGAACTCCTGCTTCATTAAGGCGAGTTTATCTGGTGCTAATCGACGGGGGCAGGAAAATACAGGCCCTCCAGTCGTCTCGATCCAGTGAACCACATTGTGTTTAATAGGCCTGCCCTTAGAAGATGGTATGCTAATTGTAGGAAATTCCTGTAGCAGGCTCTGAAACTGTGGATTGGTTGAAGGAAACTGGATAGAGAGCAGAGAACTCTGTGACGGGAAAAATGAACCCGAAACTGTGAGCATTTTAGTGCGATCGATAAGCTTGTGGTTACGAGAATCGACCAAAAGGTCATGGGCAGAGAGAAAATCTAGGCCCAGAATAGGAACGTCGACCTCGGCAACAATAAAGGTCCATCAAAAAACTATACGGAGGCCGAGAACCCACTGAAGGATGCGCCTTCCATTAGTCCTTATACCCGAGGAATTAGCGGCTTTAAGGACAATATCAGAAGAGAAACAAGCTTTATCGTCCAGTGATGCTGGAATAACACTACATTGAGCACCAGTGTCAACTAATTATGAGAAACCAGAGAGTGGGTCACAAATGAAAAATGGTTGATCGACCTGAGATGAAGGAACGGCAGAGGTGATAGACTCATTGGTCACTTGCGTTCTCAGTTTAAATTAGTCGAAGAATTTGAATTAAAATAAGAATATTGAGTTGGAACATTAGTTTGAGGAGAGTGAATAGATTGTTGAGATGAAATTGTGGAAACACGTTAGATTGAGGAGGTACTGGTTGTAAATATGTGCAGGGCTGTATACAGTTTACGGCATGTACACCATATTTTTTGTCGTACCAACACCAATTAGTTGGTTGGATGAAAGTAACATTATGATTAGAAGGACGAATTTGTGAAGAGTGAGCATTATTTGATTGAGAGTGAGAATAGGATGATAGGTAGTAATTGGCAAGGCTGTGTACAGTGTACAGCTTCGCTACCATATTTCTCATAGCACTAGCATTATAGCAGCTGCCTTCTTTGCAAGCTCCTACAAAGTTTGTAAAGAGGCAGTTGGCAATTTCTCGTCTGAGAAAATTGCCAACTGCCTCTTTACGAATTTTGTTGGAGCTTGCAAAGAAGGCAGCTGCTAAACAACTACATGTAGAAAAGATATACAAATAAAGATGCAAATCTGGTACATGTTATAGCATTTGGGGGGTAAATTAGAAGAACATTCTGTCCCTTCCCTTTCGTTTGCCAAATACCTCCACAATAGTGTTAATGGCTACCCTGTTGGCATAACCTGTTTCAATGCAGAGAATCCTAATGCTGAGAGCCTATCTTGGTTTATAGTAGATCTAAGCTGGGTTTTGAGTCTTCTCAAGCACGAGAATTAGCTCTCTGCTGAACAAGATGTTGCAGGTATAATTGCCAGGCTTTTTGCCACCTCACTGAAGTGTGGCAAAGTTTCACACAGATAATTTGACTGGAGATAGCTTACCACTTTATTTGCAGTTTTCAACTCCACCCTTTCCATATTGTGAAAAACGGCAGTTTCAGCGATTAGGATATCTTGATCCACATCGTAGAATTCAGACATTGCCTTAAACTATCCTCTCCTGCTTTGCCTAGTACTACCTCTGCCAGGGATGTCAGAATATGTGTATCCCTGCTTGCAAATATCTCTCTTATTTAAGTGATAACTCTGTCTAGAGTATCATAGTATATAATCCTGACTCTCTGGTGGTCTCTAAGGGAGATAGGTTCTTCAGGAGTCTTTCCTGAGAGTGTTTGCAGCCTCTTGAATGGTTTCTTTTGGCGTTTTGTAGTTTCCACCTCCTCATTGTCTACTGCAACTTCAATGATGTTTGTAGTAGTTTGGGGGTCTTTTCCCCAGATAAGAGAAAACATCTTCATCCCTGCACTTATTGATGGTTTCCATTGTAGCACCACAAGTAACCTTTGCAGCCATCACATCAACCTCATGACCCTGCAGGTAGCTAGCCAGGGCATTTGTGTTGAAGAAAATTACTTTTAAAGTGTGCAAGCCAAGGATGAACTGGAACTCGAGCATAGCTTTGACAAGACCCTTACCATCCACAAAATTTTTATCCTTGGACAGCTCTATTAGAGCAAGTAGAATTATCTCCCGCTGTTGCTTCACGGCTTTCACAGCCTCCCATTTGCAGGCCTAGCGTGTATCACTCATTAACTTCAACTTGATGTGTGGAATGTACAGTGCCGAGTCAATATATGGCATGTGTACAGAACGGAGAACATTTTCTCGCTTTGGTGTATTAAAGAAGTGGTGGATGGATTGGACAACTCCTAGCGCATGCCTCATGACAGTATTTTTCTGCAATGTATTTTGTAGTGCAAGTTTGAGTAGGTACTCATAACAGTGGACATAGATGGCCTTAGATGCGACCTGATGCACTCTTGTAGCCACACCGTTCTCTTTGCCAGTCATCTTAGATGCACCATCATAGCACTGGTTAACTACATTCTCAATTCTCAGCTAATGATGTGAAGTACATCCAGTACCAGTTTGAAGAGTACCTCTCCCTTTGCAGACTTTACTTCATGGAAGCCAACGAAGGTTTATGTTGACTGACCATTGTGTATATAAGGCAAACAAACAGACACTTGCTCCATGTTACTGACATCTGCTGTTTCATCCACTATGATGCTGAACTTCCCAGCTTCTTCCACAACTTTAGATATGTCCTTCAGCACAAGGTCAGATGCAATATTCAAAATCTTATTCTGAATCTCTTGTGACAGCCACTGATGATGTGCTACCAGCTCTGAAGTTAATCTCTCGGTAAGCCATGGGATGGCTCTACATCGAAGATGCAGCAGTTCCATCAAGTTTCCGCGATTTACATCTGATTGCTGTCCAATGTTGGACGTTTTTTTCTGAATGCCCTCTTTGGGGAATTTTTGCTGTGCAGTGTGAAGGATGGACTCTACAATCACTTTGAGATAGGCTCTGTTCTTTTGGACCATGTCTCTGTGAACACCATCAAGTTGGACCAAAACTGATGTTTCCTGTCTTTTGTTTATCTTTAATGCGATCCATTTTGACATGGCTACACTGTGACTGTTGCTCTGGAGCATGTTGTGCCAGTCTTTCAGGGTTTTTTTTCCAGATGCTGAATGTGAAGGAATGGTCACAGAAAAACCTCTCACAGGAGAAGCACACAATTGACTTTGCTGACTTGTGGAAGCTGGTCCAGGTGTATTTCTTGAAGATGTCTAGGTTGAAGTCTCTTGTTCCCTTTTCATTAGGAAGTTTTTTCCTGTGATATTCACTCATAATAGGTTGATTCGGATCATCTAATATTCCAGTATTGCTCAGTGCAGATTTTTACTCTGAGCATTCTTCAGTTTCATGAACAGGAGCTTATGTCTCCTGTGCCTCCCTGGCAGGTGTCTCCACATCTGGCAGAGCAGGCGCCGGGACTTAGATTTCATCTTGTTTATATTCAATATCAACATGAATATCTTGAACATCAGGGAATTCAGTTGCAGAGGAAGCAGCTTCTGTTTGCTTCCTTTTCTCACTTGTATTTGTACTAGTTAACACTCCAAATGATAGTTTCCTTTGTTTCTGATTAATCACGAGATGGAACTTTACTTGTTGATCATTTTTCATGAGCTCTTTTCAAGTGTTCACGTTTAGAATCGCCATCAACTTCCTTGCCGCCTTTTGAGCATTTCACTTTGCTCCTGTACAGCCTCTTTCTGGACTTCTCCATGCCCAAAACCTAAAAATGAATACCGGTATTTTAGTCTAGCATATTTACAAATATAGTCAATAAAGCATGAATGAATATGAACATATTTATTTATTGATATTTATGCTGAAGTGGGTGTAGTTATGTACAAAATCCCACTGAATGACTGAGGTGATATAGTCTAGTTACATGGAGTCACATGGTTTAATGGTTAAACACATCTGTGCTTGTGAAAAAATAATATTTGTACTAGTAAATTAGTGACTTTACAAATATTCACTTTATAGCTAAAACATAATCATCATCAATAACTCTATAATTTAAGAAGGGGATTTTTTTTTAGTATTTGAATAATAATTTGATTTCATCTTAGTTTGCTTATGACTTGTTTTTTTATCAAAGTTCAGAAATAAATATAAGTATCGAAATTTTGTGAATTTTTTAAAACCTAAAGAATTACAAATGGTGAAGTTCACAAAAATTTCTTTTTATGTATTTTCTATAACTGTATTTTAGCAACGTGATATTTTGAAAGGGGAAAAATTTAGTAGAGACTTCCTTTTTAAATTATTATAATTGGCGAAGTTCAGAAAATTTATAAAAATTTAACCATAGCTGCTTTTTTTAGATTTTAAATTTTAATCTTAGTAGCGAAGCGCAAGCTACCCCCCATCCCCCGTAGGATGGAGTGGCGAAGCTATTGCCTGGTTGATGGATACTTAATTCTGCAAGAAACAAATTAACAATAGTGGAAAATGTACAAAAACTAGAAAAAAGAATTACTTTATATGTCCAGTAGTAACTTCCTACTATATAATTAATAATAAAAAAACTAATAAATGAATGTCAGATTCAACCATACATTGGCAATTTGCATAAAATTACGTAACTTGTTTCGCATGATCGTAAACATGATGTATCTGATAAAGCTATTACATGTCTAAATGAAGGCCTATGTTCTATTATATTTTGTACGAATACATCATTACACCATGAAGCCCCTAAAAAAAGCATGAGAAAAGTTTCCTGTCATACAAAAAGAAAATAAACGGAAGTGGATCGGTTCCTTTAACTTTTTTTCCTCGATAGTAAACATGTTTGACCTTGACCTGAGCATCGTAAATATATGGCTAAAATAACGATTTTTCATTACTCGTTGAAACTGATATGAGAAGATTTTGGATCAGACCACACTTGTCTCCTCTACCACACAGAGGTTCACTGACTCCCGGGGAAATGCAACGAGGCGTCTCTTTGAACTGATTGATGAACTCCCAATTTTCTTCAGAGGAAAACAAGACCATTTCAAAAGGATCTGGAGGACGAGGAGTTTATTTCAAGGCTGGCCTACCTGTCGGAAATTTTTGGTGTTCTCAACGAAGTAAACTTCTCGTTTCAAGGGCCCAACTACAATGTCCCAGAGTTTATATTGAAGCTTGGAGCGTTTGTCAGGAAGTTGGACATCCGGATGAAGAACATGAAGAGCAAATCTGGCTATGGAATGTTCGAACTCCTGACTCACCTTGAGAGCGAGCCTAATGATGAATTTTCCCAGGAAGTCACCCATCACCTCTCTCTGGTCAAAACGATTTGAAGCATTACTTCCCGGATGTGACATGCTATGCCTACATCGCAAGAGATGCTCATAGATATCCAATATGATGAGGCAGCAAAAACGAAGCACAAAGAATGCTGTCCTATAAACTTCTGGATGAGCATGGCATTGTGTGTTCAAATTATGAATAAATTGATATCTGATCTAAATGTGTTTTTTTCTAAAACCAGGTGGTACGCGACGATGGTTCCGTACCTCCAAGTGGTACTCAATCAGAAAAAAGTTGGGAACCACTGAACTAGATTATGGCTGGGAGATAACAGTTTATTCAAAGTAACCACCCTCACCCTCTAGCCTGGCTCCGGAAACTGGCGTATACGTTCCTCACTGTGTTTCTAGGAAGATCTTCGAACACCTAATTGATCTTGGCCACCGGCTTGGATTTGGAGTTGCAGACAGAGCGGTTGGTGTCATTCTCAACTGCTCCGTACACATAATAATACATGGGACTACAATCGTGAGATCCAATAGGTCAGAAAGTGTGACTGGTGAAGTCATAGGAATTTTCCGGCAACCACTTCTGACTCTCTCCAGAGGTATGGACTTCCAGCAGCAAACCTCTCCAGCCAGGGGTTGAATAAAATCTTAAGACCCTGCTCAAACATGTGGGACGGCATGGCGCCACCCAGACATCTGTTGTTCTTGTTTTTGTGCAACAGGTTCTGATGGAAGTCGTTTTCATGTGAAAAGAACCAGATCGTTCCCCACTCAACAGGATGCTTTAAATCGTTAGGGAAGGTTCTTTGCCTTTGTCAAGCGGTTATCCTTGCCCTAGCTGTCATAAGTTATTCATTGCGCCTTGTGTACGAGTGATAGCGAAGGTTCTCATTCAGTACCAGATTCATGGAAGTGACTTCAATACCCATCTCCCTCGTCAAAGAATTGAGTCCCTTGCTCGCGTCTTCCATCACATTGCCATGCAGTTGTTGCAACTTGCATGAATTCCGGCGTGCGAACGGTGAACGCCCGTTGTGTTCCTTTCTGCTGACCACGGTTTCATAGTCTCCGTTGCAGCAACACATGTCACATTTTACAGCTTTTACACTGTTAAGAGGGTATTGAGCACCAGTCATGATGTCGATATTTCCAATATTCAGATGGCTTCCAATACTCGATGTCAGCTAACATTTTCTCAACTAAAATTTTACCTCTGTATGCTACTCAACGTCTTTGGCTGTTTAACGAGACATCAACATGTTCCTGAAAAAAGAAGACATAGCTCGTCAAAGTTAGCTCCCCCCCCCTCTCTCTCTCTCTCTCTCTCTCTCTCTCTCTCTCTCTCTATATATATATATATATATATATATATATATATATATATATATATATATATATATATATATATATATATATATATATATATATATATATTTGAAATTATTTCAGATATTTTAGAGAAAAAGAGAGGCCGAAGATGATATTGTTGTTGTTTGGATAGAGGGAAATAAATGATTTCTCTCTTACGATTCATGCAAACTAACATTCGCCTGGTTATTATTTCCATAAGCGTAATTACCTTTTCAGTACATTATATTAACTCTTTTAGTATTCTGTACAATTTTTCCTGATAATACTTCAGTTTAGGGGCGCATGATAGGTGGCGCTGTTTCTGGGCTACAATTTTGGGCTATAATCTAGGCCTTATGACATCAGACGGTAGCTTCAAAGGGAGCCAATCATGGTGTTGTATTTGTTTTGTTATTTTGTTTTTCCTTTCTTCTTTATTATTCAGTAAATGCCTGCACTTCTACTTAATTATATTATTTAGTAATGCATTGATTTTTTATAATTGCTAATGTATTAAACTTTGTATGTTTCGTTTAACTAATTTTGTGAAACTAAACCATAAATTTCACAAACTAGCAACCTTAATTCAAACATTGGCAACCATGAAACCGAGCATTTAAAAGAGCGCGATACCTGTAAATATGGTTTGTTCGACTTCAATACGACTTGTGTTAATTCCTCGGTCAATTTAATAGACTTTTCTATAGATCGTGGTCTCATTTAAAAGAAGCGCGGCTCAATTATAATAGTGAATGGTGAAGATAGGGTAAACCTGAAGATCTGCGTCACGCGCTCGCCTCCGCTGTTCCCAGTCCTGGCCGCATAATATTTCGTCCATGTTCCAATATGTTTCACCTTTTTTGACTAATTTCGCCCTGTGATGACCCTGATATTTCAATCAATTAGAGGGGCCCCCCCAGTATATAATCGTAATTGTTTAGGTAAATATGTAGATTAGCGGCCCGGCCGAAAAAAAAATTTGCGTGTAAATATTATCGTTCAATCGTGTCGGAATATTCATGCGCGTTTGAGTCCTTTTCGAATTATTATTCTATAAACAATTAGGATTATATACTGGGTGCTGTGCCCCCCCGCCCCCCCCCAATTTAATGAAACTCAGGATCATCGTAGTGTAGTCCCCCATTGTGTTTACCCCCACACGAGCCGTCAACTTAAATGTACTCCAAAAACGTGAAACATTTTGGAACACGGACGAAATAGTACGTCCCATCGTTCGCGCCGATAATCTGCATATTTACCATTGTTTATACCATTATGTTCACACGTTTTGTTTTTTTTAACAAATCGTTTCTGCGCGTTTGAACGAAACATAAAAGCAACTTGGTCCCGATAGATTTCGGCTGAAATCTATTTCCAAAGTAACTAAAAAAAAATTTTTTTTGGCGGCAATAGACTAAATTAGGTGGCGCTATCGTCTTTGTTATGTTGATAAACGTGCTGTTTATCGAAATAATAAAGACGATAGTGTCGCATACTTTAGGCTATTTTCTCCCCCAAATTAACATTTTTGGTTCCTTTCTAAATGAGGGGGCTTCGCCTTTTGACGACTGACGTCATAAGGCCCAAATTGTAGCCCAGACAGCTCCCCTAAACTGAAGTATTACCTTTTTCTTAATTTGTTCTTTTTGACGGTCGCCTAATTTGTCAATTAAGGTGTATTGGAAAAAAATGGGGGAATTAAAGAGAATTAAATTAGAAAATTAAATGCTACGAATACATCCTCTTTATCGAGAGGCACTTTCGTATTTGACAGTCGTATAATGAGGAAAAGTTTAATCTAAGCAGAAATCCTTTACTTTTGAAAGCATAGTAAAAATTAAATACCATTTATATTTTCGCGAATTTAATAATTTTGTAATGTGGTTATCTGCTTGGGTGCCGGGATTTCCTTTGGATGTTTGTAGTCAAAGCAGAATGCGATGCATGCGGAGTTGAAAGAAGGCTGTTTCCGAGTGAACAGTATGTTTTGGGGGCAGTGTAACATAACAACCATAACAACATAACATAATTCAACGGATGATAAAAGCCACAAGGGCCTATTAAAAATAATCCGAGTCCACTACAACCCATAAACTGCATCTACAAAAGGCATCACCATCATGACTTGTCTAAAAATAAATCATGCAGCGGCACCGATCAGACGTGTTTTCGTCGATGTTTCCAAGCCTAGTTGGTGTAACCACTTATTTCTGCGGCCTTTCAACGGAGACCGTTCATGGCATGGGGAGAGGGACGCGACCCCAGTCAATTAATTCTCATACTGGGTCTAATTTATCTAATACAAATAACATTAATTATAAATGTGGTACTTTTGACGCAATTACTGATGAGACTGCCATAGGATGTGATCGCTGTGACTTTTTGTTTGATCCGATCCCATGTGCTTAGGTCTTCCTGATAATGTTCTCACGTGATGGCCTTCCCAAACGTAACCAGTTAACATAACATAATTTCACGGATGACAAAAGCCACTAGGGCCTATCAAAGGTCATCCGCATCTGTCAAAGCCACCCACAAAATGCATCCATAGGATTGTGTCATCATGCATCTACAATGGTAAACCTGAAGATATACTTGCAGTGAAAATTGAGTGTGCAGGTGACCGGGGTAACACAGAGATTTATAGTGGCTGTGGTAACAACATAACATAATTTCATGGATGACAAAAGCCACAAGGGCTTATCAAAGGCCATCCGCATCCGTCAAATCCCACCCACATAATGCATCCATAGGATTTTGTCAGATCATGCATCTACAATATACAATTTAAGAATATATAGGAATGTCCAACCATGCATCTACATTATATAATTTAAAGCCTCCATAGGAGTCTGTCAAAAAGTAAGAAATTAACCCTCCATACCCATATAATCATCCAATCTGCGCTTGAAAACATTCAAGTTTGGGCTGTCTACAGTCTCAGCTGGCAAACTATTCCAATAATCCACCACTCTGTTAGTGAAAAAATATTTTCTAACATCCAGTCTGCACCTCTGTTTTTTAATCTTTAAGTGGTGGCCTCTAGTTCTATTACTACCTTCTAACTCAAATAACTTGCTGAAATCCAATTTATCCATCCCAGAAAAGATTTTAAAAAGCTCAATCATATCTCCCCTCACACACCTTTCAAATGAAAACATATTTAATACCCTCAGTCTATCTTCATATTCAAGGTGCTTCAGGGATGGTATTATTTTTGTTGCCTTCCTTTGTACTGACTAATAAGTTTATATGTCTAAAATGTGGTGACCATGCCTGTATACAGTACTCTAAATGTGGCCTGACATAAGAGTTGTATAGTTTAAGGATGACCTCCTTACTCTTGTAGCTAACATTTCTTTTAATGTAACCTAGGGTAAAACAACCTAGCACCCTATTTGCTATATTTTTTGCCTCAATACACTCCTTTGAAAATTTCAGTGACCTATCTACTACTACTCCTAAGTCCTTCTCATCTTCAACTGAATTAAGCCAATACCCATCAATCTCATAGCTAAATTGCCTATTATCTCTCCCCATGTTAATAACTTTGCATTTATTAAGGTTAAACGTCATCTGCCACTTCTGAGCCCAAGCTAACAACTTATTTAAGTCACCCTGCACTTTAAAGCTACCCTCAACCTCTTTGACTATAGCTGCCAATTTAGTGTCATCAGCAAAAATTGACACTTTGCTATTTACACCTTGCCCAAGATCATTTACATAGATTATAAATAATAAAGGGCCTAAAACGGATCCCTGAGGTATGCCACTAATAACATTCCTCCCCTCTGACCTCACTCCATTCAGTACAACTCTCTGTTTCCTATTTTTCAGCCATTCAGTTATCCAATTTAAAACATTCCCACATATCCCATGCAGCTTTAATTTATGAACTAGTCTTCTATGTGGAACCTTATCAAAAGCTTTGCTGAAATCTAAGTAGATCACATCCACTTTCTCACCCCTATCTAATTCTTTAGTTACATAATCCATAAAATCCAGTAAATTAGTTAAACACGATCTACCTTTTCTAAAACCATGCTGAGCATCATTAATTAACCTGCTACTCTCTAGATGATCAGAAATTCCCTTCTTAACCATCTTCTCAAGAATTTTACAGACTATAGAAGTTAAGCTTACCGGTCTAAAGTTATTTGGATCCTCTTTGCTTCCCTTTTTAAAAATTGGCACTACATTTGCCAATTTCCAATCATTTGGTATTTCTCCAGACTCTAGTGATCTAATAAATATCTTCTCAAGAGCTACTGCAATACTTTCTACACCTTCTTTGAGTATCCTAGAATGAATGTTGTCAGGGCCAGATGCCTTACTAGTATTTAACTGCATTATAAGCCCTTTAATTTCTTCTCTGTTTATATTAATAGAATTTATCACTACTTCCCTTGACCTAGAATTATCATCAATTAATCTAACTGGTTTCTCTTCTGTGAATACTGAAGCAAAATGATCATTAAGGACCTCTACTATTTCCTCATCAGATTCTTTCAAAACCCCTTCATATTTAATAGGCCATATTTTATCACTGTTAGATTTATTATTGATTCTATAATAGCTAAAGAATTTTTTAGGATCTTTATTATTATTTTTAGCTAAATTAATTTCTGCTGTCCTTTTGGTCTTCTTAATAATCTTATTTAGTTCATTTCTAGTTGACCTATAATGGTTTAAATTATCTAAACTACTCTCACTTTGTAATCTCTGGTATGCCCTTTTTTTCTCTGAAACTTTATTAGCTATTTCTTGATTCCACCATAATGGTTTCTTACATTTCTTCCTAATAGACTTCATCGGGATACACTGTTCCTGAACCATGTTCAATATAGTCTTAAAAATATCCCACATCTCATAAGTATTCTTTCCATGGAATTCTATATACCACCTAATCTGATTTAGCATGCCGAGTAATTTATCGTAATCTCCCCTATAAAAATTTGGAATTTTTGTGGAGTTTGTCGTTGTTCTACCCTTAACTATTTGCAAATTAAACCGAACCATCTGATTATCACTGTTTCCCAATGATTCCCCTACACTCAATCCTTGAACCAAGTGATCATCATTTGAAAGAATTAGATCTAATATATTGGCCCCACTTGTTGGCTTATTAACAAATTGGGTCAAAAAGTTATCCTCAAAACACTCCATAAACTTACAACTTGCTCTATCTCTTCCTATCATATTTTCCCAGTCTACAGAAGTTAAATTAAAGTCACCAAGAATAACTGTATCTTCTTTGCATCCTTTACTTATTTCCCTAATCATTAACTCATCGATAACACTCCATAAACTTACAACTTGCTCTATCTCTTCCTATCATATTTTCCCAGTCTACAGAAGTTAAATTAAAGTCACCAAGAATAACTGTATCTTCTTTGCATCCTTTACTTATTTCCCTAATCATTAACTCATCGATGCAATCAGACTGTCCCGGTGGTCTATAAAAAGCTCCCAAGTGTATTTTCCTATTTTTACCAAATATATTTTCATTAATCCATGATTCAACTATACATATTATATCTATATCTTCATGAATGATATAACTAAATAATTCATCCCTCTTATTTCTAAGACTACAAGCATTTGTGTAAAGACAACTCAGCCCACCTATCCCTGAAGCACCTGAGGGCCTATCTCCTCTGCATCTCCTTTCTCTCCTTCCCCGACCCTGTACTCTTGTATTTTCCTGACCACTATCACTACTCAAGTAATTTAACCCTAAAGCACTTCCATTAGCCTGCCTACCTTCTACAAATCTGTGTTTGCTTCTTATCCCTGCCTCACTTTGAGCTATAAAATTTCCCTGACTACTATCAAAACCTAGTTTCCCGCCTCTAAAGACCTAATAACACTATCTAATTCCCGCCACAAAACCTCAACCCCATCTCGGCTCAATGGAGTCCATCCATCGCATACAAACCCTTATTCCCATAAAACCCACTCCAAACATCTACAAACACCAATCCTGACTCCTCGCACAAACCTTTCACATATTCATTCAAACCCATTGCACGAGACAACCATTCCATCCCCACATCCATTCTTGGAAGCACACCTGAAACAACGCCTTTTATTAAATATGTTCTTGTTCGAAAGGAGGTGTGTGAGAGGGGATATGATTGAGCTCTTTAAAATTTTTTCCGGGATAGATAAATTGGATGTTAGCAAGTTTTTTGAGTTAGATGATGGAAATCGGACTAGAGGTCACCACTTGAAAATTAAAAAGCAAGGGTGTAGGTTGGATTTAAGAAAATATTTTTTCACCAATAGAGTGGTAGACTTCTGGAACAAATTGCCGCAGAGGGTAGTAGGTAGTCCAAATCTAAATGTATTTAAGAGTAGGTTGGATGAGTTTATGGGAAGGGAAGGTTGTGATGGTTCCTAAGTTTTGTATATATTAATATTGTTTGTATATATCTATAGCTGCATGATTTAGTTCTTGACAAGCCTTGATTGGTGATACCCTTGTTTCTGGATGCAATCCTCTGGATGTAGTTTTCCTGGCAGTTTGGGTGCCTTGAAAAAGAGGCCGCTTGACTCGGATGACCTATGATGAGCCCTTGTGGCTTTTGTCATCCGTTATATTATATTGTGGGGGACTTTGATTTTGTCTTCCCCTGGTGATGGTGCCTTTTGTGGGTGGGTTTTGACGGAGGCGGATGACCTTTGATAGGCCCTTGTGGCTTTTGTCATCCGTGTAATTATGTTATGTTATGTTATGTTAAGTGTGAGAGAAATATGATTCAGGCAATGAAAGAGAAAGGACTGCAGGGAGAGGGGAGGGGTATATGAATGATATAAGTTAACATAACATAATTTCACGGATGACAAAAGCCACAAGGGCCTATCAACATAACATAACATAACATAATTTAACGGATGACAAAAGCCACAAGGGCCTATCAAAGGTCATCCGTATCCATCAAATCCCACCCATATAATGCATCCATAGGATTTTGTCAGATCATGCAGCTACAATATACAATTTAACAATCCATAGGAATGTCCAACCATGCATCTACAATATATAATTTAAAGCCTCCATAGGAGTCTGTCAAAAACAACATCAAAATCCCCCAAAATATACAATAAAAAGAAACTGCATCCACAGGAATGAGTCAAGAAACATATCCACATACCAAAAAGTAAGAAATTAACCCTCCATCCCCATATAATCATCCAATCTGCGCTTGAAAACATTCAAGTTTGGGCTGTCTACAGTCTCAGGTGGCAAACTATTCCAATAATCCACCACTCTGTTAGTGAAAAAATATTTTCTAACATCCAGTCTGCACCTCTGTTTTTTAATCTTTAAGGTCATCCGTATCCATCAAATCCCACCCACATAATGCATCCATAGGATTTTGTCAGATCATGCATCTACAATATACAATTTAACAATAGATATTAGGTTCAGTAAAAATTGAATGGTGCATTTGGGAGCTTTTTACAGGCCACCTGGGCAGACTGATGATATGGATGAACTAATGATAAGGGAAATAAGTAAGGGATGTGAAACAGATGCAGTTATTATTGGGGACTTCAACTTAAACTCTGTGGACTGGGAAAATATGATAGGTAGGGATAGAACAAGTGGCAGGTTCATAGAATGCTTTGAGGATAATTTTTTGAATCAATTTGTTAATGAGCCAATGAGGGGGGACAATATATTAGATTTAGTACTTTCTAACAGTGATCATTTAGTTCAAGAATTGACTGTTGGGGAAGCATTGGGAAATAGTGACCATCAGATAGTTCGTTTTAACTTGGGAATTGAGAAGGGTAAAATAACCGAGAATGCTGAAAAAGTTCCAAATTTTCATAAGGGAGATTATGTAAAACTTCAAAGCTTGCTAAATTTGGTAGACTAGGATGTAGAATTCAGAGGTAAAAATGCTTATGGGATGTGGGATACTTTCAAGCATATAATAAATGTAGTCCAAGAACAATGTATCCCAATGAAGGCCATTAGGAACAAAAGTAGGAAACCATTATGGTGGAATCAGGAGATAGCTAGAAAAATTTCAGAGAAGAAAAGGGCATATAAAAAATTACAAGTAGAAAATAATATTCAAAATTTAAGTGATTATAGAATGGCTAGGAATGAGTTAAATAAGATTATAAAGAAGAACAAAAGGGTATCAGAAATTAAATTAGCTCAGGATAGCAACAAAGATCCTAGAAAGTTCTTTAGTTACTATAAAATTAATAACAAGTCTGGCAGAGTTAAAATAGGACCTATCAAATATGAAGGGGTTGTGAGAGAAGCTGAGGAGGAAATAGTTGAGGTACTAAATGGTCATTTTGCATCAGTATTTACAAAGGAGAAACTAAATAGTCTTATGTATATTCTTATGTATTAGGAACAAAAGTAGGAAACCATTATGGTGGAATCAGGAGATAGCTAGAAAAATTTCAGAGAAGAAAAGGGCATACAAAAAATTACAGGTACAAAATAATATTCAAAATTTAAGTGATTATAGAATGGCTAGGAATGAGTTAAATAAGATTATAAAGAAGAACAAAAGGGTGTCAGAAATTAAATTAGCTCAGGATAGCAACAAAGATCCTAGAAAGTTCTTTAGTTACTATAAAATTAATAACAAGTCTGGCAGAGTTAAAATAGGACCTATCAAATATGAAGGGGTTGTGAGAGAAGCTGAGGAGGAAATAGTTGAGGTACTAAATGGTCATTTTGCATCAGTATTTACAAAGGAGAAACTAAATAGTCTTATGTATAGTACTCATGGGTCAGGGAAAGAGGTGTTTACTAACATTAGTGTGGAGCGGAGGATGATAAAAGGACTAATAGGTGAGTTAGATACTACCAAGGCCTCCGGCCCTGATAATATTCATTCCAGGATACTTAAAGAAGGGGTAGAAAGTATCTCAATAGCTCTGGAGAAGTTATATACTAGGTCACTGGAATATGGAGAAATACCCGATGATTGGAAGAGAGCGAATGTAGTCCCCATTTTCAAGAAGGGTAGTAAAGAGGATCCAAATAACTTTAGTCCGGTTAGCCTAACTCCTGTAGTCTGTAAAATTCTTGAGAAAATAGTTAAAAGAGGGATTTGCCAACATCTAGAGAGGGAGGGGTTAATCAGCGATGCTCAGTATGGGTTTAACATAACATAACATAACATAATTTCACGGATGACAAAAGCCACAAGGGCCTATCAAAGATCATCCGCATCCGTCAAATCCCACCCACATAATGCATCCATAGGATTTTGTCAGATCATGCATCTACAATATACAATTTAAGAATATATAGGAATGTCCAACCATGCATCTACATTATATAATTTAAAGCCTCCATAGGAGTCTGTCAAAAAGTAAGAAATTAACCCTCCATCCCCATATAATCATCCAATCTGCGCTTGAAAACATTCAAGTTTGAGCTGTCTACAGTCTCAGGGGGCAAACTATTCCAATAATCCACCTCTCTGTTAGTGAAAAAATATTTTCTAACATCTAGTCTGCACCTCTGTTGTTTAATCTTTAAGTGGTGGCCTCTAGTTCTATTACTACCTTCTAACTCAAATAACTTGCTGAAATCTAATTTATCCATCCCAGAAAAGATTTTAAAAAGCTCAATCATATCTCCCCTCACACACCTTCTTTCAAATGAAAACATATTTAATACCCTCAGTCTATCTTCATATTCAAGGTGCTTCAGGGATGGTATTATTTTTGTTGCCTTCCTTTGTACTGACTAATAAGTTTATATCATGTCTAAAATGTGGTGACCATGTCTGTATACAGTACTCTAAATGTGGCCTGACATAAGAGTTGTATAGTTTAAGGATGACCTCCTTACTCTTGTAGCTAACATTTCTTTTAATGTAACCTAGCACCCTATTTGCTCTATTTTTTGCCTCAATACACTGCTTTGAAAATTTCAGTGACCTATCTACTACTACTCCTAAGTCCTTCTCATCTTCAACTGAATTAAGCCAATACCCATCAATCTCATAGCTAAATTGCCTATTATCTCTCCCCATGTTAATAACTTTGCATTTATTAAGGTTAAAAGTCATCTGCCACTTCTGAGCCCAAGCTAACAACTTATTTAAGTCACCCTGCACTTTAAAGCTACCCTCAACCTCTTTGACTACAGCTGCCAATTTAGTGTCATCAGCAAAAATTGACACTTTGCTATTTACACCTTGCCCAAGATCATTTACATAGATTATAAATAATAAAGGGCCTAAAACGGATCCCTGAGGTACGCCACTAATAACATTCCTCCACTCTGACCTCACTCCATTCAGTACAACTCTCTGTTTCCTATTTTTCAGCCATTCAGTTATCCAATTTAAAACATTCCCACATATCCCATGCAGCTTTAATTTATGAACTAGTCTTCTATGTGGAACCTTATCAAAAGCTTTGCTGAAATCTAAGTAGATCACATCCACTTTCTCACTCCTATCTAATTCTTTAGTTACATAATCCATAAAATCCAGTAAATTAGTTAAACACGATCTACCTTTTCTAAAACCATGCTGAGCATCATTAATTAACCTGCTACTCTCTAGATGATCAGAAATTCCCTTCTTAACCATCTTCTCAAGAATTTTACAGACTATAGAAGTTAAGCTTACCGGTCTAAAGTTATTTGGATCCTCTTTGCTTCCCTTTTTAAAAATTGGCACTACATTTGCCAATTTCCAATCATTTGGTATTTCTCCAGACTCTAGTGATCTAATAAATATCTTCTCAAGAGCTACTGCAATACTTTCTACACCTTCTTTGAGTATCCTAGAATGAATGTTGTCAGGGCCAGATGCCTTACTAGTATTTAACTGCATTATAAGCCCTTTAATTTCTTCTCTGTCTATATTAATAGAATTTATCACTACTTCCCTTGACCTAGAATTATCATCAATTAATCTAACTGGTTTCTCTTCTGTGAATACTGAAGCAAAATGATCATTAAGGACCTCTACTATTTCCTCATCAGATTCTTTCAAAACCCCTTCATATTTAATAGGCCATATTTTATCACTGTTAGATTTATTATTGATTCTATAATAGCTAAAGAATTTTTTAGGATCTTTATTATTATTTTTAGCTAAATTAATTTCTGCTGTCCTTTTGGTCTTCTTAATAATCTTATTTAGTTCATTTCTAGTTGACCTATAATGGTTTAAATTATCTAAACTACTCTCACTTTGTAATCTCTGGTATGCCCTTTTTTTCTCTGAAACTTTATTAGCTATTTCTTGATTCCACCATAATGGTTTCCTACATTTCTTCCTAATAGACTTCATCGGGATACACTGTTCCTGAACCATGTTTAATATAGTCTTAAAAATATCCCACATCTCATAAGTATTCTTTCCATGGAATTCTATATCCCACCTAATCTGATTTAGCATGCCACATAATTTATCGTAATCTCCCCTATAAAAATTTGGAATTTTTGTGGAGTTTGTCGTTGTTCTACCCTTAACTATTTGCAAATTAAACCGAACCATCTGATTATCACTGTTTCCCAATGATTCCCCTACACTCAATCCTTGAACCAAGTGATCATCATTTGAAAGAATTAGATCTAATATATTGGCCCCACTTGTTGGCTTATTAACAAATTGGGTCAAAAAGTTATCCTCGAAACACTCCATAAACTTACAACTTGCTCTATCTCTTCCTATCATATTTTCCCAGTCTACAGAAGTTAAATTAAAGTCACCAAGAATAACTGTATCTTCTTTGCATCCTTTACTTATTTCCCTAATCATTAACTCATCGATGCAATCAGACTGTCCCGGTGGTCTATAAAAAGCTCCCAAGTGTATTTTCCTATTTTTACCAACCTTAATATCTATCCATAATGATTCACCTTCTCCTTGCTTTATAGAGTTATTTAGATTTGAAGAAATGCTATTTCTGATATAAATAATCAACCCACCACCAGTCCTATCTCTCCTTTGACTAATTTACATAGTATAACCTTCTAGTTCAAATTCACTGACATTATCATTAAATATATTTTCATAAACCCATGATTCAACTATACATATTATATCTATATCTTCATGAATGATATAACTAAATAATTCATTCCTCTTATTTCTAAGACTACGAGCATTTGTGTAAAGACAACTCAGCCCACCTATCCCTGAAGCACCTGAGGGCCTATCTCCTCTGCATCTCTTATTCTCTCCTTCCCTGACCCTGTACTCTTGTATTTCCCTGACCACTATCACTAAAGTAATTTAGCCCTAAGGCACTTCCATTAGCCTGCCTACCTTCTACAAATGTGTTTGCTTCCTTTCCCTGCCTCACTTTGAGCCATTAAATTTTCCTGACCACTATCAAAACCTAGTTTCCCGCCTCTAAAGACCTAATAACACTATCTAATTCCCACCACAAAACCTCAATCCCATCTCGGCTCAGATGGAGTCCATCCATCGCATACAAACCCTTATTCCCATAAAACCCACTCCAAACATCTACAAACACCAATCCTGAATCCTGAAAGTGTGAATGAAAAGGAGAGGCCGGAAAGCTTGAGAGTGAATGGTGAATGTGTAACAGATAGGGAGAAAATTATTGATTGTATAAAAGAACTTTGGGAAACTCTAGGTAGGGTAGGAGAGACAGCAGAGGTCAATGAAGGATGTGTGACACTGGAGAGTAAAGACGCAAGTGAGCTAAATGAAAGAATTAGGAGAGATGTTTGAAAAAGGAGAAGAATGGAAAGGCAGCTGGGCCGGATGATATACTGTATGAAATGTATAAGAATGGAGGCAAGGTTGTGATTGACAGAATTATTTAACAAGGTGTGGGAAGAAGAAAGTGTACTGAGGGAATGGAATGAATGCAGAGTGACTGCTGCCCAAGGGTGGGTGTAGAAGTAACAAGGAAAGAAATTACCCTAGAAGACCTTACGGTCCATTCAATGAGGGTACCTTTGGACTAGCAGTCGAGCGGGCACATCTCTGCTTAAATGCTTTACGTCCTTAAACAGCCACTTTTCAAGACCCTGTCTAGTCTTGACTTGAACTGTTGACAACTTCTAGTGGAAGTGCTTTCCAACTACCGCAGATACTGTAGGTGAAAAATTTCTACGGGTTCCCAACGAGAACAGATCTAATTCCCTTAATCTATCTTCATAACTTTTATGTCTGATAGAGGGAATCAGTTTGGTTGCCCTGGCTTGCATGCGTTCCAATCTCGCGATATCCTTTCTAAATGAAGGACTCCAAAATTGTACGGCATACTCCAGGTGCGGTCGGACAAGTGAGTTGTACAAATACGGTACAATCTCCTTGTTCCGATATCCAAACTGGCGCTTTATATAGCCTAGCATCCTTTGGGCTTTTTTCTCCGCCCCAATGCACTGTTTCGAGAAACAGTGAACTAAAGAATTATAGACTAATAGCCTTGTTAAATACAGTAGGGAAAGTTTTCAGTACATTGTTGAATGAAAGACTGAGCAAATGGATTGAAAGGGTCAGAGCAGAATGGTTTCAGGTTTGACAGAAGACCGGAAGACATGTTTGTAGTGAATGAAATGATTGAAAGGAAAGTGAAAGATAGGAGTAAGCTGTATCTAGGTTTCTTAGACATGAGAAGGCATATGATAGAGTAAACATGGAGGTTTTGTGCAGAGTGTTGGAGAAGTAGGACTTAGAAGATAGTTAACATTGTAAAGAGCATTTATGTAGATAGTAGAGCAAAGTATAGACTAGGAGATATAGAAACAGGATGGGTGAGGAGTGTGAGAGGTGTTAGGCAGGGGGTGTGTCCTCTCTCCCACACAGTTTAGCATGTACACTGAGGAGTTAGCCTCTAGGGTAAGAAGGTTGAATGTGTGAGTAAGCGTTGGGAATGAAAAGATATGCCTGATGATGATGAGTTGCAAACGTTGCTAGATTTTGTAAATGAGTATGGCAGAGATTTTGGAGTTAGTTTAAGCAAGGAGAAAAGCCAGGTGCTGACAGTAAATAGGTCGGAGAATGACGGGTATGCCACATGGAAAATCGGAGCGTATGTTCTAAAGCAGACTGAAGAATACAAGTACTTAGGAGTGTGGATAAGCTCAAAAGGTAGTGAAAAAATGAAGAATGAGAAGATTAGTATGACTAACCAGTGGGTAGGTAGATTGGGCAGTGTAGTTAGGATTAGGGCTAGTAAGTATGATGTGGGGAGAGAAGTATGAAAGAGTGTGGCAGTGCCAAGTATTATGTATGCTATAGATGTAATAGCTTGGAAGGAGAAGGAAATAGACAAGCTAGAGACTGGGCAAAATAGGGTAGGAAGAATAGCCCTGAACGCACCTAGGTACGCTTTCCTGTGTATGCAGCTGTGAAATGTCTACATTAGCGACTGGTAGGATACCATTGTATGTTCTTCTGATATCAGAAGAACACTAGCACATACGATGACCTTTGATAGGCCCTTGTGGCTTTTGTCATCTGTGAAATTATGTTATGCAGCGATTGAGGGTGTGAGAGGCAACATGGGATAGAATACTTTTAGAGAAAGGTGTATGAAAGCTTCTTTGAGGTATAAGATTAGACTGGAGCGAATGGAGGAGACAAGAAAGTTTTTTGTGGAATGAGAACAGTAGCAGTTGCAATAAGAGTTGCATGAGGATGACAAATGTGTGTGGATTAGTAGCAGACTTGAGTCTATATGAGTGGACAATGTTGAATGCGAATGGGGAGGGACGTAACTGGGATGGGAGGAAGTGGAAAAATGAAATAGACAAATTGGTGAAAGATGTGGCTCAAAGAAAGTGGATGGATGAGATGGAGAGAAAGAGGACACTAGAGCTATATAAGGAGAAAAAAGTGCCAAGGTATGAAAGTTCAAGACCTTCTCTTCCTTGCTAGGACACAATGTATGGATGTGAATGCGAGAAGTTACAGATGGTCAGAGTCTGGCTGTAAAATGTCTGAGATGTGTAATGGGTGAGAATTAGACAGTAGAGCATATCATGTTAGAATGCGACAAGTATGTTAGTGAGAGAATGGAAATGATGCAGGTCATCCTGAATGAAATGGGATGTGAAATGGATGAGGTGATAGAAAAGAGTGGAAGAGCATATGGAAAGAGCATTCATGCGCAGGTGAACTAAACATAAATGCAACTTAGTGTCATTTCAGCTGAAAAGAATACACTGTTTCCGGTTTGCTGCCAATCTTCAGGTTTATCCTTTTTCTGAGCTGAAATCTATGTGGACGAAGTTTATGGCAATTTCCAATTATATACTGGGGGCTGTGTCCCCAGACCTCCCCAAATGATTGAAATCTCAGGATCATTGTAGGCCCATCCCCCCAATGAGCCGACCCTCAAAATTAGTTAGAATCGCATCTGCCTATACTCACAACATTTACCCTACAATATACCTTACCTTAGTGAACCTTAGTTGAATTCCCTCTCAATGGACACAGCTAACATGGACATCCACTGATACCAAGCAGCTCCACCCCTCCAATGTGGTGGACCACTGACTGTAGGGAATTTGCACTTGAACTGGTGTATCCTGGTGTTGGAGGCCAGTCAGGAACTATTGCCAACCACTTGTCTAATTTTTTCTTGAAACTATCTGGTGTAATGCCTGTCAGGTTCCTTATTTCTCAAGGGACAGAGTTGAAGAGGCGTGTCCCTGCAAATGTGAAGCTGTGGGGAATTATTGTCTTCACCCTTTGGGAAGTACCCCCTGTCTTCCTCACAAAGCAAAGATGACTTCTTCTGGGATGCTTGTTAACCTGTTTACCTAAGTTTGGTACCAGATTTTCTAAAATTTTCCAAATGTAGATTATGGAATACCTCTCCCGGCGTCTCTGGAGTGAGTAGAGTCCCAGATATTGCAACCTCTCCCAGTAATTCAGGAGCTGCATTACTTGAATTTTACTTGTGAAGGTTCTCTGGGCTGTCTCAAGCTTAATTATGTCCCCAACTTTGTAAGTAGACCAAAGCCAGTAGCAGTATCCAAGCCTTGGGAGAACTAGGGATTTCCAGAGTGACAGTATGCAGTCTTTTTCCTTTGTCTGGAAGGTTCTTAGGATCCATCCAGTTAGTCTTTGTGCAGTCTTAGTTATTTCATTGATATGATGGGAGAAGGTCAAGTCAGAACTCATCTGGACTCCTAGGTCCCTCAAATAGTCCTGGGCCATTATAGATTGATTATGACATTTATACTCCATTGCTTCTTTTATGTCTTGTAGAGGGCCATACCTGAGCAGCTCAAACTTGTCGCCATTGAGTATCAAGTAATGATCCTGTTTAAATCTTCTTGTAGTAGGGCTACCTCCTCCTCTGATTGCACTTTCCTGGTGATTCTGGTATCATCAGCAAAGGATGTGGCATAGGAGTGCTGGAGGTCCTTGTCAATATCCCTGATCATGATTAGGAACAATAAGGAGCCCAGTACTGAGCCTTGAGGTACCCCACTGACCATTAGGCTTCCGTGGACAGTTACTCATAAGAACATAACATAACATAAGAAAAGAAGGAGACTGCAAAAGACCATTCATGGCCTACACTTGGCAGCTCCTGTTCCAGTCAACACACAAAAGATTTCTTACCAGAGACAAGTCATCAACATTGTGACAATACACAGGAGTTCGTCAGATCTAATCTACAATATACATAAAATGCATCCAGAGGATTATGTCCATTCATGCAACCGCAAAATATAATCTCCCCACTCCTTAGAAAAATATATACATATGTACATAAAAAAAAGTCAGTCCCATCTAGCAGCTTCATCCATATATTTATCTAATCTATTCTTAAAACTACCCAGAGAGGAGGCTTCTATCACATGTCTAGTGAGTCTATTCCATTCATCTACCACACGATTTGTAAACCAATTCCTCCCAATCTCCTTCCTAAACCTATACTTATGAAGCTTAAACCCATTGCTACGTGTCTGTCATGTTCACTAAGTATAAGAACCTTACCCAAATCCCCTTTATTATATCCTTTTACCCATTTGAAGACTTCAATCAATTCCCCTCTGACTCTTCTCCTTTCCAATGTATGTAGATTTAGTTTTCTGAGTCTTTCACCATAAGGTAAGTTCCTTAGCCCACCAATCATCTTTGTCATCCTTCTCTGCACAGACTCAAGCAAATCAATATCCTTGCTATAATATGGTGACCAAAATTGTACTGCATAGTCTAGATGAGGCCTAACTAGCGCCAGATACAGTTTTAGAATGACTTCAGCACTCTTATTGCTTACACTCCTCTTAATAAGAACATAAGAAAAGAAGGAGACTGCAAAAGACCATTCATGGCCCACACTTGGCAGCTCCTGTTCCAGTCAACACACAAAAGATTTCTTACCAGAGACAAGTCATCAACATTGTGACAATACACAGGAGTTCGTCAGATCTAATCTACAATATACATAAAATGCATCCAGAGGATTATGTCCATTCATGCAACCGCAAAATATAATCTCCCCACTCCTTAGAAAAATATATACATATGTACATAAAAAAAAGTCAGTCCCATCTAGCAGCTTCATCCATATATTTATCTAATCTATTCTTAAAACTACCCAGAGAGGAGGCTTCTATCACATGTCTAGTGAGCCTATTCCATTCATCTACCACACGATTTGTAAACCAATTCCTCCCAATCTCCTTCCTAAACCTATACTTATCAAGCTTAAACCCATTGCTACGTGTCTGTCATGTTCACTAAGTATAAGAACCTTACCCAAATCCCCTTTATTATATCCTTTTACCCATTTGAAGACTTCAATCAATTTCCCTCTGACTCTTCTCCCTTCCAATGTATGTAGATTTAGTTTTCTGAGCCTTTCACCAATTCCTCCCAATCTCCTTCCTAAACCTATACTTATCAAGCTTAAACCCATTGCTACGTGTCTGTCATGTTCACTAAGTATAAGAACCTTACCCAAATCCCCTTTATTATATCCTTTTACCCATTTGAAGACTTCAATCAATTTCCCTCTGACTCTTCTCCCTTCCAATGTATGTAGATTTAGTTTTCTGAGCCTTTCACCATAAGGTAAGTTCCTTAGCCCACCAATCATCTTTGTCATCCTTCTCTGCACAGACTCAAGCAAATCAATATCCTTGCTATAATATGGTGACCAAAATTGTACTGCATAGTCTAGATGAGGCCTAACTAGCGCCAGATACAGTTTTAGAATGACTTCAGCACTCTTATTGCTTACATTCCTCCTAATGAATCCCAATATCCTATTAGCTTTATTCTTAGCATTTAGGCATTGCTTTCTAGGACAAAGGTCTGAACTTACCAAAATACCCAAGTCCCTCTCACAATCGGTCCTCCCTAAAATTCTCCCATTTAATTTATAACTATTCAATGGATTATTTCTACCTATACTAAGTACACTACATTTGTCTTTGTTAAACTTCATTTGCCATTTCTCGGCCCAATTGGACAGAATGGTCAATTCCTCCTGCATTACAACAGCATCAGAATCAGCCCTAATGGCCCTACCTAGCTTAGTATCATCAGCAAATTTACTCAGGTCACTACTTATACCTATGTCAAGATCATTTATATAAATTAAGAATAGCAAGGGACCCAAAACAGATCCTTGCGGAACTCCACTGCTAACACCCCCCCACTCAGATTTAACTCCATCTATACTAACTCTTTGCTGTCTGTCACCAAGCCATGACTGAATCCACCTAAATATACTGCCATCGATCCCATGTGCTTTAACTTTGCTCAGAAGCCGTAAGTGTGGCACTCGATCAAAAGCCTTACTAAAGTCCAAGTATAAAATATCATAGTTTTCATCATTATCTGCTGCCTCATACACCTTTCTATAAAAAGACAGCAAATTAGTCAGACAGGATTTACCCTTACTAAAGCCATGCTGTGATTCTTTTATCAACTTATGCTTATCCAAGTGATCTCTAATATTCCTTGCTATAATAGATTCCATCATTTTCCCTACCACTGATGTCACACTTACTGGTCTGTAATTAGACATATTTGTTTTATCCCCTTTCTTAAATATAGGTATCACATTGGCTTTCTTCCATGCCACTGGCACAATGCCATTCTCCAATGATTTTCTAAAGATGCATGCTAGGGGCTCACTTAACACATCCTTACATTCTTTCAAAATTCTAGGAAAGACCTCATCAGGACCGGGTGCTTTATTACTTTTGATCTTATCAATTTCCTTTGTCACTATCTCCTTTGTGATCAAGATATCCTTTAATTTCTCTTCATCATTACCCCGAAAGATCATTGACACCTCAGGTATATTTAGAGTTTTCCCCTGTGTAAATACTGAGAGAAAAAAGTCATTTAGCATTCAAGCCATTGAGTCCCTATCACTCACTAATTCTCCATTGGAATCTATAAGTGGGCCTATTTTATCTCTAACCTTAGTTTTGTATAATTGATAAAAACTTTTAGGATCTTCCTTTGCCCTATTTGCCACTTTAATTTCATAATTTCTCCTTGCTACTCTAATTAACTTTTTAACATCTCTTGCTAGTTCATTATATCTTTGCCTTAAGTGATCCTCTCCATTTTTTATTTTCCTATAAATGCCCTTTTTAATGCCAATATAATGCTTAATTTTATCTGTCATCCATTTTGGGTCATTATTTTTAGTCCTAATCTCCTTATATGGAATGTTAATCATCTGACCTGTAATTAATTGCTCAATTATTCTTTCATACTCCTCTTCAATTGTAATCTCTTCCTCCTGGTGATTATTGTCTCCACTAACTGATATCATTGAATCTATTCCTGATTTGATTTCATTGCCTGGTTTCTGTACAACTGCCTCCAGGTAAGTCCTTAGCCCATTATAATTTGCTCTTCTAAAGTCAGGAATTTTAACATTGTTCATGCTACTATCAATACCATTCCATTTCATCTTGAATCTAATTTCACAATGGTCACTATTACCCAAATTTCCTCCAATCTCAGTATCCTTAATAACTTCTTCCCTATTTGTCAGAACTAAATCCAGTATATTATTACCTCTAGTGGGTTCGTTAATAATCTGCCTCAGAAAATTATCTTGGACAACATTCAAAAATTCCTCAGCCTCCTGATCACCCACAAGAGCTTCCCAGTCTATATTTCTGTAATTAAAATCGCCCATTATACACACATGCTTACTTCTACATGCCCATTCTATCTCCTGCCACAGAAGATTTAAAGCTTCCTTACAAAGATTTGGTGGTCTGTATAATAATCCTATGACAAGCTTGTTTTTACCTTCCTTTACATTTAGCCATAATGACTCTGTGTTATCATCTAATTTAATTGTACTGTTTACACAACACTGGAGATTATCTTTAATATAAATAATAGCCCCTCCTCCTCTCTTCCTATTCCTATCTGTATGGAACATGTTAAAGCCCTCAATCTCAACCTCAGGTTTAAAGTGATTACCTGCCAAATCAAGCCATGACTCTGTTATCGCAATTATATCAAAATTCTCTTCACTCGCTAACGCTCTTAAGAGATCTATCTTATTCCTTATACTCCGACCATTTGTGTAGTATATATTTAAGGTTTTTTTATTATTACCATCTTCATTGCATCATGCTTTTTTATTCCTAGTTATCTGCTCATTCACTTGTGCATTAGTCCCCCTATAACGCATCAGTATGCCCTCCCCCCTAGCTATTCCGCTATCTCTGCGTCCCTTCCATTTCCTACACCTGCCCTCTATTCCTGTTATTCCCTTACCTCTAACAGCTTCTAGTTTCCCACCCGTAAGGACCTAATCACACTATCCAGCTCCCCCCATAGAACCTCAACACCTGCCCGACTAAGATGGAGCCCATCCATCGCATACAACCTCCTATTCCCGTAAAACCCACCCCAGACATCTACAAACACCAATCCTAACTCCTTACACAGTCCTTTCACAAATTCATTCAAACCAATTGCACACGACAATCATTCTACCCCCACATCCAATCTCGGAAGCACACCAGAAACAACACCTTTTTCCTTGCTTTTACTCATCCTTTCAACTAACCTTTTATACTGCTCACGTAACTCACATGTACCCACCTTCTTTACATCATTCACTCCCACATGCGTAATCACAACTGCATCCCTCTCACACCCAGAAACCAGCCTATCATACCTCTCACAAACATCACTTACACCAGCACCCAGCAGACAAACTCTCATTCCCTTCCACTTGCTATCACTCAACTTCCTATCTAAATACCTAATCTGAGAGTCACCCATCACTAGCACCTCAGTCATTCTCCTATTCTGTCTTGGCCTAACATTACCCTCCTTCCTGCTCTCAGTCACACTACCACCCATCCTGCTTTCATCCCCAATCGCACCAGGCAAATCACTTTCACACTCTTCCTCTCTCAGGACATTTAATCTGTGCAGCCACTCCGCCAACTTCCTACTAATGCTGTGTGCCTGTAGCTTGTGGAGGAAATGCCGTGATCTACTTTATCGAAGGCTTTGACAAAATTGAAATAGATTACATCAGTATTGGTACCATGTTGAACATCCTCTATATGGTTTCATAGTGGCACAGCAGTTGTGAAAGGCAAGAATGCTTATGTCTAAAGCCATGCTGACCTTCATTGAAAGTGTTTATTCCTTCTAAATTGGTGATCATCCTCATTCATACAATTTTCTCTATAATTTTAACAAGGTGTGATGTTAGTGCTACTGAACAATTTTTTGAGAGTCCTTTACTACCACTTTGGGAATGGGTGTTATTATACCCACTTTGAGTAGTGATGGAATCTTTCCAGATGTCAGGGAATGAGACCAAAGCAGTTGCAGTGGTTTTGCTAGCTCATATTTACAGTTCTTTATTAGCTGGGCATGAAAACCATCTGGTCCTCCAGCTGCATTTGGTTTGATTGTATCAATAGCTGCAATTATGTCATCAGTCGTGACCTCAATGTCTGTCAGCTTTTCTGACCCAGAATAAAACAGGGTCTGTCACTTTCTTGTTCGGGTTGGGCTGACTGGAGACCCTATCATACTGTTGTTGTAGGATATTGGCCATCTCTTTTGGGTCATCTACTAGCTCCTCATCCTCCCTTATTAGGCAACTTATCGGGCTAATTTCTTTCAACTTCTTTTTGTCATATGAAAAGAACTTTGTGTTATTCTTGATGTGCTGGACTGCCTGTTATTCCTCTATACTTCCCTGTTATTAATGTAACTGCAGTAACTTGAGCTCTGTAATTTTAATTTCTTGTTCTATCCTCTGCTTTTCTCTTGTTTGGTCTTTCTCCCAGTTTTCTACGTAGAGCTGACCTCATCCTCATCAGGATTCATCTGTCTCTTGGGATTTCATGTTTTTTCCTTAGCTTAAGCTTCTTTGGGATATATTTCTTGGGTTCTAGTTTGTATCATCCTGAGGATTGAGTCCTCATCTCTCCCCCTGCAAAGATTTTCCCACTCTGTTTGTTGCAGTTCAAGTTTTATAAGCTCCCAGTTTATTGAGGAGTTGTAGAAATTCAGATCACACATACTGGTGGGTTGTGCTGTATCCATAGTTGTATTGTCAGCACTTGTCACTATGTTGTCCACTGGTAATTTGATGAGGACTTTGATCACCTTGCGATCCAATAGAGCTGATTCTGCTACTTCATATGTGTCAGACCATGCATCTACAATATACAATTCGAACCATCTACAGGAATGTGTCCAAAACAAAAAGCATTATCAAGACTCATCAAAATCAATAATAAAATCTGCACCCACAGGAATGAGTCCAGAATCCCCCCTCCCCCAAATTAACCCTCTCTCCATATAATCATCTAATCTGCATTAGAAAACATTCAACGGTAGACTGTCTACTGTCTCAGATAGCAAACTATTCCAGTAATCTACCACTCTTGGTGAAAAAATATTGGTTATTTAAGACAAAGGTAGTGCCGTCATTTCCAAGGTTTTAAGGCTTCTTATTAAAAAAAAGTTATAGAAGCAATGTTATTCAGCTCATTGAATTACATAGGAATAATTATTTATTTGCCCTATTGCCCTAGGGGGGCTCGCCCCCTAAAGGGCTAAACACACCTCAAAATCCAATTTATCTATCCCAGAACAGATTTTTAAAAAGCTCAAAGGTCTTCAACATCTGTCAAAACCCACCCACAAAATGCATCCATAGGATTGTGTCAGATCATGCATTTACAATATACAATTTAAACAATCCATAGGATTGTGTCAAAAACAAAAGGCATCATCATCAAGACTCATCAAAATCAAAATCAATCATAATATACAATAATAAAAAACTGCATCCACAGGAATGATTCCAGAATAACCCCCCAAAGTTAATCCTCTCTCCCCATATAATCATCTAATATGCACTTGAAAACATTCAAGTTTGGACTGTCTACTGTCTCAGATGGCAAACTATTCCAGTAATCTACCAACCTGCACCTCTGTTTTTTAATTTTTAAGTGGTGGCCCCTAGTCGTATTACTACCTTCCAACTCAAATAACTTGCTAAAATCCAACTCATCCATCCCAGAACAGATTTTAAAAAGCTCAATCATATCTCCCCTCACACATCTTCTTTTAAATGAGAATATATTTAATAACCTCAATCTATCTTCATATTCAAGGTGCTTCAGGGAAGGTATTATTTTTGTTGCCCTCTGACTCTAGCAGGTTGATGTCATGTCTAAAATGTGGTGACCATGCTTGTATACAGTACTCTAAATGTGGCCTAACATATGAGTTTTAGAGTTTAAGGATAACCTCTTTACTCTTGTAGCTAACATTCCTCTTAATGTATGTATCCTAGTGCCCTATTTGCTCTATTTTTTGCCTCAATACACTGCTTTGAAAACTTCAGTGACTTATCTACTACTATGCCTAAGTCCTTCTCATCCTTAAATGAATTCAGATCAGGTAGGGTTCAAGGAAGCCACACACTACTAATGCCCCAACCCTGAGTGTTAGGAATTACATGGATAGGCAAATACTTTACAATGTTTGGAGGGGGCATCATTACAGCTAGTTGTATGGGCAATAAAGTAGTGTTAAAACTAATAGCACTCAATCATATGAAAATAATAGGTCAGCAAGGGCTGTCTTGAATAAGGCCAAATCAGCAATAGTCACAAGCGATCCTGGTAAAGAGTTCCATACTGGAATACACCTTACAGTAAAAAAATCTTTTACGTGTTTCTATTTGACATCAGGAATAATGCATATTCATCCAATTATTGACTTTAGCTGCGTTGTATGGAATACCGGTTATATTGGTGATCTGCACCTTCTTAAATCGGTTAAAAGAAAGTGGACTAAAAAGTTAGTGAACTGGATGATCTCCTATATGCTATCAAGATTGGGTTTATTCTCAATCAAAGGCCATCTTCTTTGTGCTGACTTAATAATGGTACCATTGGGAGTGATCGGACGTGTTTTCAGCAAGCTCTCTATTCAGTGACATTTTTTCATTTTTGATTTTTCAGTGTAATATATTTAAGTTCGGGAAGATAGTTAACTTTGAGTGTTAGAAATAATACTAAAGGAATTTATAATTATATTTTGAAAAGTTTTGAAGAGTTTCTCAGTATGGCTGTTGCTTTAGATGAAGTGAGTATGACTTTTGATGTAAGCAGTATGTATGTAGTTGGTGATTTTTGTGGTGTTAAAAGAAGAGCAAATGTATCTGAATGCCCGGTGTGTTATGTGACTAGTGCAAATGTGGCTTTGGTAGAGGAGCTTAGTCATTTGCGTGATGAGTGCAAGAGATTAAGTGAGTTGGTGAATGAAGTGAAAAGGGATGCGAGTGTACGCATGAAGCATGTGGCTGAGACCAGGAGGTTGGAAGATAAGCCTCGACTTGGGACTGGAGAGAAAGAAGTGACTGATGTGAGTGAAGATGAATGGTGGGGGAATATGGATAGAATAGATATGTTAGGACAAGTTAGGTCTGTGAGTAAGAGGGACATGGAACTTGTTAGGTTGACTAGCAGATTTGATGCCCTGAGAGAGGAAGAGGTTGAAAGTGATTTGTCTGATGTGGTTGTGGCAGAAAGTGAAATAAGTGGTGGTTTGAATGAGAACAGGAGAGAGGGTAATGCTAGGCCTAATGGCACATGGAAGGGAATGAGTGTGTTTGCCGGCTGCTGGTGTAAATGATGTGTCTGAGAGGTATGATAGTCTGGTGTCTGGGTGTGAAAGGGATGCAATTGTGATTACACATGTGGGAGTAAATGATGTAAAGAAGGTGGGTTCATGTGAGTTACGAGAGGTACAAAACGTTATTTAAAGGATGAGTGAAAGGCATTGTTTCAGGTGTGCTTCCGAGATTGGATGTGGGGATGGAATGGTTGTCTTGTGCAATTGGACTGAATAAATATGTGAAAGGCCTGTGTGTGGAGTCAGGATTAGTGTTTGTAGATGTTTGGAATGGGTTTTATGGGAATAAAGCATTGTATGGACTCCATCTAAGCCTGGCTGGGGTTGACATTTTGTGGCAGGAGTTAGATATTGTCGTCGGGTCTTTGCAGGAGGGAAACTAGTTACTGATAGTAGTCAGGGAAATATAAGAGCACAGGGTTGGGCAGGAAGAGGAAAGAGATGCAGAGATGGTTTTGGTAGGTATACATCCTAAAAGAGGTGCTTCAAGGATAGGAGGGCTGAGTTGTCTTTATACCAATGCTTGTAGTCTTAGAAATAAGAAAGATGATTTATTTAGTTATATTGATGAAGATAGACATAATATGCGTAATAGAATCATGGGTTAATGAAAATAAAATTAATGACAATGTGAGTGAATTTGAACTACAGGGTTATTATATGTACATTAGTCAAAGGAAAGATTCCTAGGACTGGTGCTGGGTTTATTATATCAGAAATAGCATTTCTTCAAATCTAAATAATTCTATAAAGCAAGGAGGAGTTGAGTCATGGTGGATAGATATTATATCAGTAAAAATAGGATAATAATCAGGAAAATAAGTAAATGATGTGAAGTAGATACAATTATTCTTGGTGACTTTAATTTAAATTCTGTGGACTGGGAAAATATGATAGGAAGGGATAGAGCAAGTTGTAAGTTTATAGAATGCTTTGAGGATAATTTTTTGACTCAATTTGTTAATAAGCCAACAAGGGGTGCCAATAACTTAGATCTGCTTCTTTCAAATGATGATCACTTGGTTCAGGAATTGACTGTCAGGGAAGCATTGGGAAATAGTAATCATCAGATGGTTTGTTTTAACTTGGGAATAGTGAAACTTAAAACATGAACAAACTCCAAATTTTTATAGGGGCGATTACAAAAAATTAAGCAACTTGTTAAATCAGATTAGGTCGGATTGTGTCAGATCATGCATCTACAATTCAAACAATCCATGCGATTGTGTCAGATCATGAATCTACAATATACAATTAGAACCATTCACAGGAATGTTTCAAAAACAAAAGGTATCATCATCAAGAATCATTAAAATCCAAATAAATTATAATATACAATAATAAAAACTGCATCCACAGGAATGAGTCCCGAATACCCCCCCTCCCCCTCCCAAGTTAACCCTCCCTCCCCATTTAATCATCTAATCTGCGTTTGAAAACATTCAGGTTTGGACTGTCTACTGTCTCAAATGGCAAACTATTCCAGTAATCTACCACTCTATTGGTGAAAAAATATTTTCTAACATCCAACTTGCACCTCTGTTTTTTTTATTTTTGAGTGGTGACCCTATTAAATAGTTTTTCCGAAAGACCACTCTAGTAAATTATAGATAATATTACCTGCCAAATTTGTAAAGAGTGGTGGAGACAGTACGGCTTCAGGTACACCAGAAGTTGTACATCCTGTTGCGGCAGAAGAGCTGTTTTTTGTAGCCTTGAAGGTGCGACCAGATCACTATATATTGTATCGAGCTCGGAGGCACCAGCTTTCTTTTTTCTGTAAGACGTCTTGGAGGTGCCAGCCTTGTTAGTCCTTTGAAAGTTATAAATAGTCAAGTGGTAGCCAGCAGGACTTCCTCCCACCCAGCTCAGGCTACAACATGAGGCCTTTTCGTTTTTGCATTTACTGGTTTTGTTTGCGCATTTATCATATTTTTTTTTCTTGTCTCTTGGTTGGGTTATAGGCCTGTGATTGGATACTGAAATTGCAACTTGATCAAGCCCATTTTTTTATGTGTAAATAAGTAAGAGATCTCTTATAAATATTTACCCCATATTTTTCTGGTAAATATAGGACTGTACATACAATCCGTTTCATTCTCCTTTGATTTCTCACATCCTAATTAGTGTAGGAAGCGGGTTGGAACGATTGGGATTAGAGTATAGATTTTCAGCCCGCTACAACCCCTAGTCCTATACCTTCCAACTCAAATAACTTGCTAAAATCCAACTTATCCACCCAGAATAGATTTTCCAAAGCTCAATCATATCTTCTCTCAAATGAGAACATATTTAGTACTCTGTCTATCTTCATATTCAGCTAATGCCCATCCATTTAATAGCTAAATTCCCTATTATCTCTTCCCATGTAATAACTGCTCTCATTGGCTATCTTCATATTTGATGTAATATTTATCATCCTTCAATTCTGTGTGCTGAAAGATATGAAAGCACTCACCTAACCCTGGGATTTGAGGTTTTATCAAAACACTCCCTTGGTGCCTGCTATATCCATGCTGTCCCATTGCTGCTCCCTATTTCAATAACTCATATTTTTGAGAGAATATCAGGTGAAGCTTTCTCTCAATTTAAGGTCCTACTTAAAAAAAAATCTGCTTTTCAGATTTTTTTTTATAGAATATTACTAAAATGAGTGATGATAATAAAGAAGAACGAACTTATGGAGGTTGTGAAGGACCTGATGCTATGTATGTAAAATTAATCTCTTCTGATGGCCATGAATTTATTGTAAAAAGAGATCATGCTCTCACTTCTGGCACCATAAAGGCAATGCTCTCTGGCCCTGGACAATTTTCAGAGAATGAAACCAATGAGGTCAATTTCAGGGAGATTCCGTAAGTTATTTTTGGTTCTTTTTGGGGGGGGGGGGCAATTCTAATATTTTGGGGAAATGGGTTTGCCCCTTTCTTTTACTTTTATTTATGTCTAGCAAGTTGTGGGGGGAAAATTGAATGATCAGAAAACAAGTGAGGGGGGGGGGGTACTCATGCCCAAGTAAATGGGCATTACCCCCTGAAAGAAGGTAGCAATAAGGGAGGCCATATAAAATTTCACCTTTCGCAACAAGTAGCCATCCACCCCCCTCTAAATCATTCACTTAACCCCTTCATTATGATGACGAAACTGCTTTTATCCATCCCTACTGTCATGCATGTCTCCGATGACGAAAAAGTTATTGTCATGAATAAATGATTGTTTTTCTGTTCTGTAATTTTGCCTGACTACACTATGAACATTCCTGAGCATTACTCGAAGTGTCTGTCTTATAATGACATCATTCTCAACTGACCAATAAAACACTTTGTGGGCGGGGTTTGTTTATCCCCTCAAGGCGAAACCATGTTCTATGTCAGTTGCATAATATATAGCATAAACTTTTAATTTTGTTGTATATTTTGACGGTCTTCAAGCCATAGTGATAATTATGAAGATGGTGACTTCAAACTCATTCGGAGGGACTGAATCAAATGATAGTGACACTTATATTTCAATGAGTGATGAAGAATGTTTCATAGTAGGCCTACTAAATAAACATTGCATTTAGGTGAGTAAGCAATATGTCATTTGAAAGATATTCTCAACATGAACAAACAACATAAGAATAGCCAAAATTTAAACATAAGAACATGAATAATGCAATAAATGCAAAATTTAAATAAAATGTATATAGCACCATACACCGGTGCCACAGACTAGTGGGGAAGGGGTTAAGCACCAAATCAGCAAAAGGACTCTAGGCGAGAAGGGAATGCCTCATATCATGAGATTCACCTTATTGAATATCTGTGCCATTGCCTCATTCTGCAGCCAATAATGCCCAGAGGTCTGAATCTGGGATGTCTAAGGCCATCCCTGTCAGGGCTTCGTCCTTAAAAGATGCCTCTTTAACTTCTAGATAGATCCACCACTTCCCATTTTCCCTTAACTATTTTTGCCTGTGGGAGACCATGTTGGTGAGTCCCTTCCCTGTGTACATAGGTTTTACAACTCTTCCTCCCCCCCCCATCTCTCCCCTGTTTAAAGCAGATGTGTGCTTTAAACACCCTTTGTGCTCTCTCTTTGCCTTAGCATTATTCTTTACAGGCAGTAGTAGTGCAGCTGTACCTGAACTGGCAGTACTCTCTTGTTTCTATATTTCACTGTCAGCTGACTTTAATAAGCCTCATTATGGGAAACCCTGTATAAACTGTTACACCTTGTACTTGGAGGAGCAGCACCATGCCATCCTGACCCCTCTGAAGAGAAACTGGTGCTCTCTCTCGTGTCATCCTTTGCATCTCTTTCAAACTTATCTTCTTCATTCTTCCTACATCTTTTCCTATCCCTTGCAAGGGGTGGATGGTGTAGCAAGGGTAATGCCCCTGCTGTGATGGAAACCTGGAGGAATTGCACACCCTCCCACCCCCACTGCCTACAAGAGTACCTACCACTATACACCTTACACTATTTTTGCTTTATCTACCTTAAGTACTCTGTGATATAACCTCATTGCTATTGGTTTTTAAACATAGAAGAGAAAAAAAAAAATAATGAGGTGGTATTCCATCACATAGCATGGTTGCAGATGCCTTTTCTCCTTGCTGGGGACTTGAATGGTAGGCGGATATGAGCGAGGAAGCAGCGCACCAACAACTTACCCAGGCCCTGTAAGAGAGTTCATTTCAACCCAGCAATGGGGCTTCCCTAATTTGCACTCACTCGGGGATAGAACAGCTCTTCTGGTACCAAGTGCAAGTAGAAAATGGTTCAGGTGATAGTCGTAGATTAAAAATAAAATTAAAAGGTAGCATTGAGTGATTACACAGACAGTTCCTGAGGTGCATCCTGGTGCACCTGGTTAGAGAGCTGAAGATTGGTGTTGCTTAATGTAGATGAGTTTACACACTATGTGTAAGAACTGCTTTGTTTTCCTCTCTCAATCTGTTGTTGTGCATCTCCATATGCACAACCAGACCTTCGTGGTTGGTCAATGCCTTTCAGGGTAGTTATCAATTTTCCATTAATATATCTTAAGCAGGGCTGCTGTTACCTGAGAAGCCATCTAGGTGGTGCCTTGATTGGATGCAGTGGTCTGCGTTTGAGGAAATGACTAGCTTTCTATCTCAGTTGAGCAGTTTAGGTTGGTAGATTGGGCCCTTGAGTTTTTCTCCAGCACCCGCATTTTTGTGGGCCTGGCTTCCATTCCATTTCTAAGCTATACTCAGTAAGTGTTTTATTCCTCTGCATCCATAAGTCTGATGCAGAAGGTGGATTTGCTCAATCACAGTGGAGTCTGGTGGTTTTTGAACATCAATGAAAGAGCACTTCCCATTGATGTGGGTTAGATGCTACTCAATTTGCATCCTACATGCATGATTCATTTGTTCCCATGGGGGCAAGATAAAATGAGGGCCAGCACATGCCTTAGCTTTTGTTGCCGAGTTGTTTGTCTTTCTTTTTTCTTTTTTTGCTTGTTTGTTTGCTATTGGGACATTTTCTGCGAGATCAACCAGAAAAATTGCAAATTAACACCATAATCTCTCAGATTTTGCTGAAATTTGGTTTATACAAAGTTTTGGGGCCCTAAACGCAATTTTGAAATTTTAAGGTCAATCCGACAAACAGTTCAGGAGATATAACCTCAGGCATTTTGAGGTCACTTTGCAAGGTCACTAACATTTAGCGACCCATAACTAGGGTAATAATGGTCATAATCATATAAAAGTATATATGTATATTGCTAAAATTTAAAGTCAAGATTTGCCCTCTGTGGTATCAAAATTTAAAAAATGTTCTAAATGAGAAAAATGAAGGCATATATATGCTTTGGCTATTAGAATCAGTAAAAAAAAAGTTTGTTTATGCTAGTATTTTTCAAGTAATTAACACATAAGTGAACACTGTTTTTAAGTTGTTCGTCAATTCTACATATTTTTTACATTTAAGCTCTTAAAGTGACCTATAGAAATTGAAATTATAATTTTTTTTTTTGCATATAAAAAAAACAGTAAAGGTCTTGGCTATTAGAAGCAATCATTAAAAGGTTGTTTATGCTATTACTTTTCATGTAACTAACTTATGTTGACACCATATTTATAAATTACAGGTCAATTTAGGAATTTATTTTAACTATCTCATTTGGGACATTTTTTCAATTTTGATACTCCAGATAGCAAATCTTGACCTTAAATTTTAGCAATATACAGTGCTCGACAAAAGTTTAGTCTGGGTGCGTGTCAGACAAGTTGCAGCATGATAAAAGTGTCCTAAAAATATTAATCTTACCCTTAATACTTTGTTGGGCATCCATTACGTTTCTTGACATCCCTCAGGCATCGTGGCATGGACATAGCAAGATCATGTAGCTTCTGGGTAGGTATAGCATCCCAATAAGCCCTAATTTCCTTCGCCAGTTTGGGGAGAGTACTGATGTCCTTTCCTTGTAACCTGTGTTTAACTACCTGCCAAAGGTTCTCAATCGGGTTTAAAACTGGACTGTTACCAGGCCAATCCTCAATGAACTTAATCTAAGTCTTTAAGCCAGGTTATAACAGATTTGGCAGTGTGGCAGGGGGCACCATCCTGTTGGAACATGCTTACGCCTGCTAACTCAAAGCACTTCTCCAGATGTTCATTTAGCAGCTCATAATAAATATACTGGTTGACTTTAATGTTAGCAGGCAACACAACAAGCTTCCCCAACCCCCTGCCTGAGAAACAACCCCAAACCATTAATGAACTGGGGTGTTTCACGGTTCCACAAAGGTAGTGTGGATCAAGGAGGTCACTGCTACGCTTCCGATACACATTACCACCCCTCCCCTCAGTCACTGTGAATGTTGCTTCATCAGACCAAAGCATGTCAAGCCAGTCAGCATCATCCCACTGAAGATATTTCAGAGCATAAGCAACCCTACAAGCCTTCTGCACACAGGTGAGAATCAGCTTCTTGACTGGGCGGTGGCTTGTGTAACCAAGCTCATGAACACGTCGACTAACAGTATGCTCAGACACCTCACTGAAATGACCACTATTATTTTTCTTAATTTTACGGGCTGAAATACGAGGACATTTCTCTAGGTCTCTCTTAACAACGTTATCAACACGCCTAGAGGTCTTACAAGGCCTACCAGACAGCTCTTTCTGGGTTGGTTTGGCGTCACACCCTCCCTCCCTCCACCCAACTAGCAACGGAATGCCTCACAACACGATCACTTATTTTAAGTTGGTCGGCTATTTCTTTAGTTTGCTTACCGGCCTCCTTAAGAGCGATAACTGCCTCACTTTCCCCATAATAAAGCCACAAACACTCCCAAACTACAAAAAAAAGTCACAAAATGGCATTGGTCAGGAGAACACAACAACACAGTCCTCTCACTACTGCGGCCAAACCGACACTGAGCACATGCTGGCAGGCTGAGCGTGAAACTGAGGGATGTAGTGACGTTATGCAGCCGGCCCAAACTTCTGACTAAATTAAATCACCCTCATCTATACCATTCTTTTTTAGACAAATTTAGTCCGCCCCGGCTCACCCAACCTAAGCTTTTGTTGAGTACTGTATATACTTTTATATAATTATGACCATTATTACCCTAGTTATTGGGCACCAAGTGTTAGTGACCTTGCACATGACCTCAAGATGCCCAAGGTCATATCTCCAGAACCGTTGGTCAGCTTGTCCTTAAAATTTCCGAAATGGTTTTAGGGCCCCCAAACTTTCTATAAACCAAATTTTAGCAAAATCTGAGAGATGAGGTTGTTAGGCACTGGTTGATCTGACAGAGAATGCTCCTATTAGTTTGGCTGGAGGTGGGGGTTGGGTGGGCATAATATAGCCTAAGAATTAGGCTAAATATTTTTGCATTAACCATCCCTTAGGTGGCTGTCACCAGTTGAGCAATCTTGAAAGAAAGAAAAAACTGCCCACCCTCTTGAGGTATACAGGTTTTGCAACCCCACAATCACAGGATGGAGGCAGAGCAGGAGGATATGTAATTTACACCCAGCATGATGCCTCCATTATTCTACTCGCTTTGTATACCTCATATCCGGCAGTGTAGCTACTACTGGATAGAACATATACTTTTATTTCTGCATATATTCCACTGTAGGCACCCCTTCCATTGGGCCTATATGATCAAATTAGGATCAGGTCCATGCCAACCTGTTTACTATGGAGGAATTTTCACATCATTGTCAGAGAATTTAATTTTTTTTGTCTTTTTGATCTGTCTCTGTGCACAGCCTGAATTTGGTTAAGCTAGTTGATTGCTTTCATGCTAGGCTACTGCTGCTGCCTAATAAGCTACCTCAGTGGTTCTTGGATTAGGTGCAGTGGTCTGCATTTCAAGAAATGACATTTCTCCATCCTAGTAGAGGAGTTTAGGTTGGTTGATGATGCTATTAAGTTCTCCAATAACCACATTGCCTTGGGTTATAACTACCATTACCACAATATTTGGCCATTTTGCATAACATCAGTCAAATGTGACACAGCCCTCAGAGTGAAGCCATTTCACTATTGGTTAATTTTGGCAGGTATATATGTTTTCACTTAATAGGAAGACCCATCTTTCAGAGGTATGGAAGAGGTTAAAAAAATTGGCAATTTCTCACAGGCCCCCCCTGATACCCTCCAGGAGAATGGGCCCACAATCTTAGATCCTGTGTTGGTCCTTCACAACCGCTTTCTCAACATTTTCCTGCCTTGGTGCTGCTCCTCTATTAATTGCAGTTGTGAGGTCACTGAAATCAGTCAAGTCGACTAGAGTTTACCTACAAAGGTGGACAACTCTTCAATGACATCTTTACGCTAAATGAGTGTCATTCCATTCTCACTTAATGTGTGGACACTGCCATATATGAGCCATCTATGGCATTTTGGCTATCACCTCAAACTTTTGTCTAGCCACACTTCATACCAGGAGGACTGTTCCCACCTGGACAGCATTTGATCCAGTAGCTATGGTGCCTTGGGCTGCATGTCATCCAGGGATCACCTAGCACTAGGGTATAATAGTAATAGGTGATCACCCACCCTATCTCTACTTCTCTTTATTACATACCCTCCTGCCCTTTTCCACACTTTCTCTCCTATCCATAGAGGTTTTGGCTGACTGGCGCACTTTTGTCCCCTTATGAACCTTAGTCGAGTGGCACTGTATACCATAAGGTCAGTACCAACTGTGAGGGTCGAAAGCCCACTGGCTAAGGCAAGTATTAGGCATGGGGTATGCTTGACGTTCTTGACTCTGTTCACCTTCTTTTAGTGCATATATATGGTGGTTACACTGGCACCATCCTATATGGTTAAACCTCTAGGACATTGAAGCTTAAATGGTAGGCTGGGTTGTCAAAGCCTATTTTAGCTGGACCTATGGGTCAAGTATGTGTAAATGATCACATTCTTGAATTTTCTAATCCTTTGGGAGGTCATAGTATATACTATCCATGCATTTTGTTCTTTTTTTGACTTAGCATGACTACAATAGAGAGGATTAGTGGGTAACCAGGGGCACATGGAGATTTGCTCCCAAGGTTCCTTCCTAAGTGCCGGGGTAGACAAAGGAAAACAATGAACAACTAAGACATCCATACAGCTGCTCCCCTCTCACCGTCCCCATGAGTAAAGGGACTTCCCCTCTGCCATCTTTGGAGGCCCCTTCAGGAAAGGTGACCTTCCCTTTGCTTTCTCAGAGGCCCCTCCAACTTCTTCTAGTGGAGAGGGCACTTCTCCCTCTCCTTCCTCTCCTTTCTTGAAGGCTTTCCACCTTACACTCTTCTTTCCCTGTAAGGGGTACGATAAGTTGCTTTCCTGGCCGCCATGCTGATGGGACTCAGTGACCCATCCGGCCCCAGCTTTGCCTCTTCTCCTTTCTGACACCGTCTTCTTACCTTGCTTCCTCACTTTGCCTACAACCTCTCCCACAATTTTCTTTGGTCGGCCTCTAGTTTCACAGGATTGACGCAGACCAGCTTCCTCTCACCCAACCAACCCTGATCGGGGCTGAAGGGGGAAAGGACAACGCCCCCTCACCCCTGAGCTCCGGTTTGGGGTGGTGGGTTTTTAACAACTTGCTTCATCCCCACGCACACCTTCATCACATACCCTTTCTTTCTGCTTTCGCTGTCTATCAATTTTTACGCCTAAGGTGGAGCCGATGGGCTGCCAGGTCACTAGGTGGGAGGATTGGCATCAAAAGGTGGCAGCTGGTTTTGCCACTCCCTTGTTCACCCCTTGCAGTGTACTGCGTGGAGTGATGAGCGTTTGCGTCCTGTAAAAACTATAGGGTCACCATGCCCAATGATGAGAAAATGAAAAAAAAAACTATCCACTTCCCTGGTAACATAGTTGGGCACCAAAAAATGGTGATCCCCCCCCCCCCTGTGCTTTCACAGGGGACCCTCTAAACCTCTCCGCCCGGAGAGAAGGTTTACTTCTCTCATATGAATATGGTTGTAGGCCACTCCCCCTCACCCCCTTCTCTGTAGTTGCCCTTGGGCGACTCAATTTTTGTCCCTGGCAGATCCCCCTTTGCTTTTCAAAGGGACTGCCAAGAAAGCAGGGAGTTGGCCCGTAATTGAATACTCCCAGTGGGGACAGCTCAATAGGGCCAACCACATTAGGGGAGCAAGGGATGGCAGGGCCTGTCGGCATGTGCCCCTTAATGTCCTACAGGCATATGCAACTAGTTTGCAGGAGGTCGTACCTGCACCCTCTATTCCTCGATGGATGCCGGTTCGCTGGCATTAGAAGGAAAAGAACCGCGAATGGGATCTGAGATGTCTTGGGGGTGGATGGACACATGGAGGTCTCCCTGAGAGGACCTTCCATGAGGTTGAACCTGGGCTCAGTGCCAAGCACTGAACCCCAGTCTGCTCCTGTGCAAGGTCCTCCTCAGACAGCTCAGGCCCCCAAGGCCTTACAAGGAGAGAAGGGATATCCTCTCCTGGCTGGTGCCCCTGTGACAGCCAAGACATTCTCCATTTCAGAGAAGGATCTAGCTGAGTCCGGTCCATCTGGCCAAGGGGCTCTTGCTGGCGGAGGGGAGGAGCGGGTTCATTCCCAGCCCTCCTCTCCCCAAAAGAAAAGAAATAGAAAGACAAAAAAGACTCAGGGATCCTCTCCCTCTGCGGGGATGGATGGGGACGATGGCATTTCAGGTATGCGACTAAGCCAAGATTGGCACGTCCGGTCATGTTGCTACCCCGGGTGAGGAGTTCCAGACGAGACCAGAAATCCGCAAAGCAGAGCCTCAATTACCTGGGGGGGGGGGCTCATTCCGAGGCTACCTGGCGTTTGCAACCCGTTGGCTTCAAACGCTTCGTTATTCGCTCCAATGATGGCAGTATGTTGGCTAAGGGCCACATGATCCATAAGAGGAGACCTCTAGCTAGTGTGATTGGCAGAGAGCCGAAGGTGACCCTTTTCTAGGACGGGAACCTTTTGACGAATGCGCCAAATCCCTCCGAGGTGGCCATGATTAGTGCCCTTCCGACACTTGATGGCACGCCGGTGAGTGTGACGCTGCACTATACCATGGACTTCGTGAAAGGAGTAGTTTATGCGAGGGAACTCATAGAGTACTCCATAAATTACGTCACCTTAGAGCTGGCCGACCATATGAAACACGGATGGGCCTCGCGACCCACCCCTATACTCTTCGTCACGTTCGATCTTGACAAGCTCCGAGAGTCGGTGCATGCCAGTTGGTATTACTACCGCTTGAAGGCATTTGTGCCACTTCCGCGAAGTTGCTACTACTGTCACCATTTCAGCCATACTAATCGCTCCTGTAGACGCGCAAAGTCGGGGTTACAAGAAGTCTGTGTAAGTTGCCCCAAGGCCCCACACAATAAGTCCAAATCGTGTGTGGCCAAGTGTGTCATTTGTGGAGAGCCGCACCCCGCTTCTTCGAAGCAATGTGGTGCGTATATCCTTGAGAAGGAAATCTTGGCCGTTCACGCCCAGGATCGTCCCTCGTTTCGCGAGGCTAAGGACTTTGTCCTGGCGCGCCCCGCGCTGCCTGGGACACCTATACCTCAATGTTAAGAATGACACCCTCTGCTCCTGTCCCCTCCAGGCCTACGAGCACAGCCATTTCCGCGTCCATTTGGAACCTTTGCGGGTTCTACCCATCCTGGGCTCTTCCCTGGTAAAGCTGGTGGCATAAAGGGTTCACACCCAGCCCCCGCTAAAACCAGAGCTCCCCTCCCTTTCCTGAGCTTGACCGTTTCCCGTAAGGCGAAACGGCCGTGCACCTCCACCGACTCGTAAGACTCACAGGAGGCAACACCCCTGAAGATGGTCGTGACCCCAACCTCCCCAGATAAATCGTCGAAAGCGACAGCGCATAGTCTGGAGTTCTGCTTCCGGGAAGCGTACGGCCATTCTGGTGAGGGTCTTCTCTTCGAACAGGGGCCCCGCATCTCCTCCGAGCTAGGCCTTGAGGGCATATTCCTTCAATTGGCTCGGACTCCGGGCCAACTGGGAGGAGCTGCGGATGCTCGTCTCCTCCTGTTCCCCGTTAGCTATCTTTTTGCTGGAAACTATACTGGTCGTGTGCTCTCTTCCCACCCTCCCGGGGTATAAGGGTTTTGCGACCCCACCACCCCGGGATGGGGGCTGGGTGGAAGGATGCGTGATTTACACCCGGCATAATGTGTTTGTTCCTCTCTTCGCTTTAGATAGCTTCTTTCAGGCAGTATCTGTGAGAAACACTTGGTTAGGAGATATACTGTTATTTCTGCGTACATTGCACCGTCAGCCGACTTGGACACGTGGCGGGGGGGGGGGGATGCTCGATGAGTCCATGGTCAGGATCACTTTCCCATTCAAATATTTTCTAGGCCGCTGCCGCCCGATACCTCGCCGCGGTGGTCCGCATTTCTCTGTCTCAGTCGAGGAGTTGAGGTCGGTAGATGAAGCCGTTCAGTTCTTCTTCAGCAACCTCATCGACGTGGGCTTAACTATTATTCCTAGAACGTCTGGCCGTTTTTCACGCCGACCACTCCGGTGGGGTCAGCCGAGTGTGAGACTGCCCTCAAACAGAACCGTTATGCCTACATGCGCTATAAGCGCCGCACGAATGACTTCACAGTCTCTGAATTTCGTCTAGCTAGGGCTAAGTTTCTGTATATTTCGAGGCACGCCCACCGCTCTCCTTGGAGGGCATACGTGTCTTCACTTAACGGGAAGACCCCTATAGAAGAGGTGTGAAAGCGAGTCAAAAGGATTCGGGGCGAGTTCTCGCAGGACCCCCTCCTCCCATTCTCCAGGAGAATGGGACCGCAATCTCGGACCACGCGTCCGTGACGAAATCCTTCGCGACCCCTTTCTCCGCATTCTCTAGCTGGCATGCTTCTCTGCCAGCATTCAATGCGCGTCGTGATGTCGCGGAAGGCCGCCCACTGGACTTTGCCTCAAGAGGCGGAGAACCCTTCACCCACAGGTTTACATTGAGTGACTTGCGTTCCGCTCTCGCTTCGTGCGCGGACACCGCCCCTGGGCCACACGATGTCCCGTAAGCTATGCTTCGACAACTGGGTGAGCGAGGCATGGCCTTTCTGTTAATTTGTTCAACAGGATCTGGGTAGAGGGTATCCTCCCAGACTCCTGGCGAATCGCTACTGTGCTCGTTTTTCGCAAACCTTTGAAAGATCACTCTACCCCGAACGGTTTAGCCTTAATATATCTAACTCCCTCCGTGTGCACGTTGATGGAGAAATTGGTAAATGTTAGAGTAGCCTTTTTTTCCTTACAGCAGAGGCCATCTGTCTTGTGTAAAGTCGGCTTCCGCAAGTTCCACTACACGTCGTATTCTCTGCTCCGACTGGAAAATTCCGTCTGCGAGGCCTTCCTTCGTAGATCTGGAAAGGCTTATGATACCGCATGGCGATAGGGTATCATGGAGACTCTCCACACGATGGGGGCGAGGGGACGCCTCCCAATCTTTATATGTGAATTTTTGCGAGATCATCGATTCCGCGTACCTTCTGCAGTCCAATGTAGCAGGAAGAGGGTGTCCCGCAGGGAAGTGTCCTCAGTGTCACTGCCCTGAGAATCAACGGCATCACCTCGGTGCTGCCGGAAGATGTTCTCGCTACGCTCTACGTGGACGACATTTCGATCTCTTTTGGCGCGGCCCAGATGCCAACTCTGGAGCGTCGACTCCAACAAGCATTCCGCGTCTCTCGCTATGCCGAATCGCACAGGCTTCTGTTTCCTTGACCAAGCCTCAGGTGGTGCACTTCTGCTGTCATCCACGGTGGACTCGCACCGTTTCCTTGGTCTTATATTTGACTGAAGCCTCATCTGGGAGGCTCATATTCGCAACCTTATGGTCTCTTCCACCCGTGCCATGGATATTGTTCGCTCCGTGACGCTCACCGCCTATAGGGCTACTGCCTTACTTTTTTTATCGATCCTTTGTTCGTTCGAAACTCGACTACGGATGCGAGTTTTATGCATCCGCAGCTGAGCGTGTATTACTGAAGGTAGACTTGATCTATCACACCGGCCTTCCTTTGGCGACCGGTGCCTTCCGCACTTCCCCCATTGAGAGTCTACTTGTCGATGCTGGGGAGATGCCACTTGCTCTACGCCGTGCATAGTGCATCATTCGCCTGTACGCGCGATCCCGGCGCCTCCCTCAGTCGCCAACAGCTCTCACTGCATCCTCAGCTGATCTCGACGGTGCCTATGTCACCGAGCGACGCCAGTCATGCCCTAAGCCCTTTGGGTGTAGGGCTAGGAAACTCCGATAGTTCTCATGCCGGTGGTTCTGCCCAGGACGCCTCCTTGGAGGGTACCACCTTTAATTATTTGTCGTCACGCCTCTGCTCCCAAACCTTCCACAAGGCCTGGATTATTGTGTTCAGCCTTTTTGGAACACACTTCGTGTCACGCTGGATCCGTGCCAGTGTATACGAATGGCTCCAAGTCCGAGGAGGGGTCGTTTTCACGCATTATCTTTTCTGTTTGAACTCAGTGGGGCTCTACCAGGCTGTTCGTCTGTCTTCACGGCCGAGCTGGTTGCAATACACCGCTCGGTATATCACAAGGTGCCCTGAGGGCTCGCGTGGCATTGAAATCTCCTTACCCCATATTTCTCTGTATCCTTGACGCCACGGTTGCCGCGACCCGGGTGGATGTCAAGATTATATTCTGCTGAATTCTTGGACATCTGAATTTCCGAGAATGATCACGCCAAAGAGTCAGCGAGGACTGCAACCAGACCAGCGCATGGCTCTTCCTCATACTGCCTACATTGCAGGAATCAGGGGACCCCTCCGGGCTGCTTGGCAAAATAGATGGGAGACGGCAGAGGGCAACTTAAAGTTGCCTGCCATTGCGCCGCGACTGTGGTCATGGACCCCCCCCCCCTGTCGCGACGGCTTCATTTCTCTGTCGTCTTTGAATTGGGGACACACTCAGGACGTACCCCTATTTGACGGTGCGCTCGCTCGCACCTTATTACGACGACTGTGTTGTCCCTCAGACTGTTCAGCACATTCTTGTTGATTGACCCATTCGTCTGGGTGATCTTCGTGCACGTCACCTGTCCCCGTATCGCCACGAGGGAGGTCGCTACCGCTTGTCCCTTGTACTCTGGGATGGGTGCGTGTACACAGACTGGCTTCCTCCATTTTATTTGACTGTTGTAGTTCGCATGTTCGTGCGCCTGAGGGAGGCGGACCTTCACCTAGGCTGTATCGTGTTTCCTTCTTGCTCTTTTGCTTATTTTAGTAGGCAGTCGCCAGATGGGGCCCTCAAAAAAAAACAAAAACGAACCGCCCATCACCTCAAAGGTGCGAGGGAACCTCCACAACCAACACAAGATAGAGCGTGGGTGACGGGTGGGTTTAGTGCAGGTTTAACTGCAGCACCTAATTTTAACTTACCTTGACTAGGATCACTTATAAGTTGCCAGACAGGATACTTCAACAAACCCATCTTTCACATCACTTTTTTCCCTCAAGATTAATAAAGTATATACTGGTAGAAACCTAATCCACCTCCCCCCACCCCCATTTTTTTTTCTTTTTATGCCTTTATTGTGTTGAAGACTGATGCAAATAAGTTTTGTTCAATTGAAAATTAAAATTTATTTCCTATTTAGAAAAGTACATTCGACCTGCGTTGTTCAAATCATTCCCTGTTTTATGCAGAGCCCTGTCCAAATATACGAATTGGGGACTTAAAAGTCTTAAGGCCAGATGAGAAGCTCTTCCAAACCACTCGTAAGACGAAGAAAACAAACAAACAAAAATCCAATCCAAACTACCCCTGCCGTCATAATAAGCTTTTCTACTTTCCAGATCTCATGTTCTTCAGAAAGTGTGTATGTACTTCACCTACAAAGTTCGATACACCAACAGCTCTACCGAGATTCCAGAATTTCCTATTGCCCCTGAAATCGCTCTGGAATTGTTGATGGCAGCGAACTTCTTAGATTGTTGAGATTCTAGTCTTTTTAACATGTTAGCTTTGCCGCAATGGCAACCGTTTTATGTATTATTCATTTATCTATATATATATATATTTTTTGCCTTTCTCCTTTAGTCTAATTAAATGGGGAAATAAATGAAAGCCTACTAAAAGGTGGATTAGTATTTATTTGTTTGAGGTTATTGGTAGGTAGCTAAAAATGCTCACCATTTTGTTTTAATTGTATAGTTCACGTTTAAGTTATTTTCTTGATCCAACGACTTAAATCTTAACTACACGCTGCCCATTAACTGGGTATTGGCATTAATCTATGTCAAAAGACTAAAAAAGAAGGACTTCAACATCTACAAGTTTCCCCCAAAGTGGAATTGGCGCGAACGTCACTTACTAAAACTACTCTTCTCCAGAACTTAGAAAGCTATGTAATATTTTAACGCTCTAAAGTTATTTATCTTCTTGGTAAACTTTGTCAACCTTCAATGCCATTAATTATATTCTGATTTTTGTACTACTAATATAACTTGAAAAGTCGTTCTTGAAGCTTCATTCATACCCAACCATCATTTGGAAATCTCCCATCCAATTTACCTTTCCAGATATCTATTCAATTTTGTGGGGTTTTATATAGACCTTGTCTGGCTAATCATCTTTAAATGTATGTAGTTATTTTACGCTCAGGGTAATTATCTAATGTTTAAACATTTTGTGTATTTTGCATGTTCTCCTTTTACATTACTCTATTCATACATCAAAGTTGCGATGTAATCGATTTCCGATTCCAGTTCACGTTTGTTGCCTTTTCCCAGTGGCTAGATCTATACAGGTCATCTGCTCTTGGGGAGATATTAACAACTTAATCTATAAATGTCGCTTGAAGTGGTAAATCTGGTTATTGTCTTTCGTTGTCTGGAATGATTATGGTTGTGGTCGAATCAAGGTTGTCTATAATAATAATAATAATAGGTATCTATAATTCGTCCTTCAGGGCTGTTAGCCCTTCCCGAGTGCAAGTTGTGTAGCGAGTGTAGAGAAAGTTTACAGGGGAGAGAAGGCAATTCTGAAGAGATTAGTCTTCAACAGACGTTTAAAAGTAGCAAGATAGGGAGAGCATTCCAGAGTCTAGGAGCACAAACTCAGAAAGAATGGTCACCCATGGAGCAGAGGACAGAACGAGGAGTGTTCAGGAGGGGAGTGAGGTTAGACTCTATTGCCCGAGTAGTTTGACGGCGGGAGAGGGCAGACGAGAAATAAGGTAGAGCCTCGAGGTTTAGGACTTTTAGGTGACGAGAAGAATTTTATAGTGGGTACGGAATCGAATAGGTAACCAGTGTAGCTCCTCTAACGGAGGCATCGAAGGACGAGCTGGGCAGCATAGTTTTGAAATAGTAGGGGCGAAGTGACGAAGAAGTGTTTAGTTTGGGATGGAACCTTGCCAAGGCAACCGGTGAGTTACATAAGGGGATTTTTCTTATGGCTAGCCGGGCCACCCCCTCCCCGTAAGGGGCGCGGCGATTTGCCATCCTGGCCGCCGTGCTGACGGGATCCATCGCTCCGTCCGGCCCCAGCTTAGCCTCCCTTCCTTCAGATAGCCTGTATTTCGTCCCCTACCTCGTCGCTTTTCATACAACCTCTCCCACAACTTTCTCTGGTCAGCCTCTAATTTCACAGGGTAGATGCTGACCTTCTTCTCAAGCCAACCGCCGCGTAAGGGGCGCGGCGATTTGCCACTCTGGCCGCCGTGCTGACGGGATCCAGCGCTCTATCCGGCCCCAGCTTAGCCTCTCTTCCTTCCTTCAAAACACTTGTTTCCTCTCTTTTCACACAACCTCTCCCACAACTTTCTCTGGTCAGCCTCTAATTTCACAGGGTAGATGCTGACCTTCCTTTCAGCCAACCGTCCCGCATCGGGGCTGAGGGGGTGGGGGACAATGTTCCCTAACCCCTGATCTCCGGTCTGGGGTGGCTGGTTTTTAACTACCTGCTTCATCCCCACCCATACCTTCCTCACATCCCTTTTCCTCTCCTCTTCACAATCTATTAATTTTTACGCCGTGTCCAAGGTGGAGCCGCCATGCCGATGGACTGCCAGGCCACCAGGCGGGAGGGGTGGTCCCAAATGGCGGCACCTGGCTCTGCCGGGCTTGTAAGCACCTCTCGCAGTGCGGGCTACTGCGAGAGGTGTGCGCGATTGCATCCCGTGTTTAAAAAAGGGTCACCATGCCCAATGATGATAAAAAAAAAACAAACCCAACCCTCAACTTCCCCTGTTCCATCGACGGAGCCGCCCTCGGGCAGCTCCAGCAAAAAAATGGAGGTTTCCCCCCCTGTGCTTGCACAGGGGACCCTCCATATTTCTCTAACCGGAGAGGAGGCTTACTCCTCTCCTTCGCCTACGGGTGCAGGGGACTCCCCCTCACCCCCTTCTCTGGAGGTGCTTTCGGGCACCTCCCTTTTCCCAGCGGCAGTCCCCTCTTTTCTTTCCAAGGGGACTGCCAAGAAAGCCCAGCAGGCAGCCCTTAGCCAGCCGCTCCCCATCAAAGCGGCTCGGTAGGGCAAACCCCCTTAGGGGGGAGAGGGAAGCCAGGCCCCTTCGGTCGCTTCCCTCAAAAGACCTGCTGGCAAGAATTTTAAACCTTGCTGGGGTGAAGGCCTGTGCCTCCCCACACAAGACTGGCGACACTGCCAAGGGGACCTGCGATGTCCTGGGAGGGGATGGCCAACTGGAGGCCCCTCCTGTGATAAACATGGTCCTTGAGGAGACCCAGCCTCAGACGGTAGGGCCTTCCATGGGGGAGAATTCGGGCTCGGCGCCAAGCACCGAACCCGAATCCGCCCCTATGCAAGGTCCTCCTCAAATGGCTGAGGGCTCCGAGGCAGTAAAAGGAGGGGAGGGATCTCCTCCGACAGGTGCCCCCACGACAACCAGGACCTTCTCCATTTCGGAGAGGGACCTGGCTGAGGCCGGTCCTTCTGGCCTGGGGGCTTCTGCCGGCGGAGGTGAAAAGCGGGTTCATTCCCCGCCCTCCTCTCCAAAAAAGAAAAAGACTCGGGGCTCCTCTCCATCCGCGGGGACTGATGGGTCTGCTACCACTTTGGTAGGCGACCAAGCCAAGATCGGCACATCCGGCCCCTCTACCCCCTCGTGTGCAGAGCCCCTGACCAAGACTAACACCAAAAGTGCACAGGGCGGAGCCTCTATGACATCGGGGCCCCTCATTCAGAGGTTACCTGGCGTTTTCGAGCCCGCTGGCTTCAAACGCTTCCTCGTTATTCGCTCCACTGATGGCACCATGTTGTCCAAGGGCAACATGATCCATCAGAGGAGAGGATTAGCTAGTGCAATTGGTAGAGAGCCGAAGGTGACCCGTTTCTCGGACGGGAGCCTTCTGGCGAATGCGGCGAATCCCGCCGAGGCGGCCAAGATAAGTGCTCTTCGGACACTTCATGGCACACCGGTGAGTGTGACGCCGCACTCTACCATGAACTTTGTAAAAGGAGTAGTTTATGCGAGGGAACTCGTTGACTACTCCATTGAGGACATCACCCTAGAGCTGGCCGACCATGGGGCGGTCAAGGTCGAACGTGTGATGAGAAAACAGGGAGGGGCTTCGAGACCCACCCCTACACTCTTCGTCACGTTCGACTGTGACAAGCTCCCTGAGTCGGTGGGTGCCGGTTGGTACCGCTACCGCGTGAAGGCATTCGTGCCACTGCCGCGGCGGTGCTATTACTGTCACCGCTTCGGCCATAGGAATCGCTCATGTAGACGTGCAAAGTCGGGGTCACCCGAAGTCTGTGTAAATTGCTCCAAGGTCGCACACGATAAGTCCAAATCGTGTGTGGCCAAGTGTGTCAATTGCGGAGAGCCGCACCCTGCTTCTTCGAAGCAATGTGGTGCATATCTCCTGGAGAAAGAAATCTTGGCCGTTCAGGCCCAGGATAGACTCTCATTCCGCGAGGCTAAGGACTTGGTCCTGGCGCGCCCAGCTCTGCCTGGGACGTCATATGCCCCAGTAGTTCGAAAGGCACCCTCTGCTCCTGGCCCATCCAGGCCAACGAGCACGGTTGTTTCCGCGCCCATTCGGAGCCCTTCTGCGGGCTCTACCCAACCCGGGCGCTCCCCTGGTAAAGCTGGCGGCAAAAAGGGTTCATACCCAGCCCCGGCTAAAACCAGGGCTCCCCCCTCTTCCCCCAGCGTGACCGTTTCCCGCAAGGCGAAACGGCCACGCGCCTCCACCGAGTCGTTAGACTCACAGGAGGCAACACCCCTGAAGATGGTCGCTAGGCCATCTTCAGGGGTTCCTAAAGCTGTCCCCCGAAAGGAGGACAGCAACAAAGGAGCTTCGGCTCCTTCGCCCACGCCCCGAGGTGGAGCGAGTGGCTCGGAGACGGTGGTTCCTCGAAAAGAGGCCCCCTCGCCTCCGAAGCCGCAGCGCCCGCCTAAGGTTTCGAGGCGGAGGGAGGAAAAGACTCGCATGGCGAGCCCAACCTCCCCCAATAAGTCCACGAAGGCGACAGCGATTTGTCCGGCCAACAGCGCCCGGGGTTCTGCCCCCGGGAAGCGTACGGCCATTCCCGTGAGGGTCTTCAATTCGAGGAGGGCCCCCGCGTCTCCTCCGAGCTAGGCCTGGAGGGTATATTCCTTCAATGGAATTGCCGTGGACTCCGGGCCAACTGGGAGGAGCTGCGGAGGCTTGCCTCGTCCCGTTCCCCGTTAGCTATTTTTTTGCAGGAGACCATGCTAGCGCGTGCCCCCTGCCTGCCCTCCCGGGGTATAAGGGTCTTGCGACCCCACCACCGCGGGATGGCCGGGCTGGGGGATGCGCGGTTTACACCCGGCATGATGTCTCCGTTCTTCCTTTCTCTTTAGATACCTCCTTTCAGGCAGTGGCTGTGCAGCTACACCTGGATAGGAGGTATACTATCATTTCTGCGTACATTCCACCGTCAGCTGACTTCGACGCGGGGGACTTCCGCCGCGTCGTGGCACGGTTGCCGAGGCCCTATCTCTTGCTTGGAGATCTGAACGGCAGGCATCCTCTCTGGGGAGATTACTCCATAAATCCCAGGGGACAAGTCCTTGCCGATCTGATCGAAGAGCTTGAGATGGGTGTCCTAAACGTGGATGAGTTTACGCATCACTGTCCGAGAACCGCTTCATTTTCTTGCCTTGACCTATCTTTGTGCTCTTCGGATGCACAGCCTGATTTTGATTGGGGGGTGGTCGATGACCTCCATGGTAGTGATCACTTTCCCATTCAAATATCATTTTCAGGGCAACTGCTGCCTGAGAGACCACCTCGGTGGTGCTTGGCGCGGTTGCGGTGGCCTGCATTTCAGGAAATGACTGAATTCTCTATCTCAGTCGAGGAGTTTAGGTCGGTAGATGAGGCCGTTGAGTTCTTCTCCGGCAACCTCATCGCCGTGGGCCTGACTACTATTCCTAGGACATCTGGCCGTTTTGCACGCCGACCACTCCCATGGTGGTCGGCCGAGTGTGAGACGGCTCTCAAACAGAAGCGTTATGCCTACATGCGCTATAAGCGCCGCCCGAACGATTTCACTGTCGCTGAATTTCGTCGGGCTAGGGCTAGGTTCCGGTATATTTCGAAGCACGCCCGCCGCTCTTCTTGGCGGGCATACGTGTCTTCACTTAACGGGAAGACCCCTTTAGCTGAGGTGTGGAAGCGAGTCAAAAGGATTCGGGGCAAGTTCTCGCAGGCCCCCCCTCCCGTTCTCCAGGAGAATGGGACCGCAATCTCGGACCCCGCGTCCGTGGCGGAATCCTTCGCGACCGCTTTCTCCGCATTCTCTAGCCGTGATGCTGCTCCGCCAGCATTCAATGCACGTCGTGATGTCGCGGAAGGCCGCCGGCTGGACTTTACCTCCAGAGGCGGAGAACCCTTCAACGACAAGTTTACTGTGAGTGAGTTGCGTTCCGCTCCGCTCTCGCTTCGTGCGCGGACACCGCCCATGGTCCGGACGATGTCCCGTACGCCATGCTTCGACACCTGGGTGAGCGAGGCATGGCCTTTCTGTTAGATATGTTCAACAGGATCTGGGTGGAAGGTCTTCTCCCAGACTCCTGGCGAATCGCTACTGTGCTCGCCTTTCGCAAGCCGGGGAGAGATCACTCTACTCCGACCGGTTTCCGCCCAATCTCTCTAACCTCTTGCGTGTGCAAGTTGATGGAGAAATTGGTAAATGTTAGATTAGCCTATTTCCTGGACAGCGGAGGCCATCTGTCTTCTGCACAGTGCGGCTTCCGTAAGTTTCACTCCACATCGGATGCTCTGCTCCGACTGGAAAATGCCGTCTGCGAGGCTTTCCTTCGTAGACAGCACTACGCCACGGTGTTTTTTGATCTGGAGAAGGCCTATGATACCGCATGGCGATACGGTATCATGGAGACTCTCCACACGATGGGGGCGAGGGGACGCCTTCCAATGTTTATATCTGAATTTTTGCGAGATCGTCGATTCCGCGTACGGGTGGGGGGAGCCCTCTCTGCCCCAAAGGAGCAGGAAGAGGGTGTCCCGCAGGGAAGTGTCCTCAGTGTCACACTCTTTGCCCTGAGCATCAACGGCATCACCTCGGTGCTGCCGGAAGATGTTCTCGCTACGCTCTACGTGGACGACCTTTCGATCTCTTTTGGCGCGGCCCAGATGCCAACTCTGGAGCGTCGACTCCAACAGGCATTGAACCGCGTCTCTCGCTATGCCGAAGCGCACAGGTTTCGGTTTTCTTTGGCCAAGACTAAGGTGGTGCACTTCTGCCGCCATCCACGGCTTCACCCCGACCCAGATTTGTTTCTTAATGGGGTGCGCCTGGATGTGGTTGAGTCGCACCGTTTCCTTGGTCTTGTATTCGACCGACGGCTCACCTGGGAGGCTCATATTCGCAGCCTTAGGGTCCCTTGTACCCGCGCCATGGACATTCTCCGTTCCGTGACGTTCAGCGCTTGGGGCGCTGATAGGGCTACCGCCTTACTTTTTTATTTCGCTCGAAGCTCGACTACGGATGCGAGTTTTATGCATCCGCAGCCGAGCGTTTATTGCGGAAGGTGGATTCAATCCACCACACCGGCCTTCGCCTTGCGACCGGTGCCTTCCGCACTTCCCCCATTGAGAGCCTGTTGGTCGATGCTGGCGAGATGCCACTCGCTCTGCGCCGCGTGCAGTGCATCACTCGCCTGTACGCGCGAGCCCGGCGCCTTCCTCAGTCGCCAACGGCTCTCACTGCATCCGCAGCTGATCTCGATGGTGCCTATGCCGCCGAGAGACGCCAGTCATACCCTAAGCCCTTTGGGTTTAGGGCCAGGAAACTCCTTCGAGAGGTAGATATAGCTCTCGGGCCGGTGGCGCCCCTGGTTCTGCCCAGGACGCCACCCTGGAGGGTACCACATTTGGCTATTTGTCGCCACGCCTCTGCTCTCAAAGCTTGTACTGCGCCGAGAGTATTGCGTTCGACCTTTTTGGAGCACACATCGTGTCACGCTGGTACCGTGCCAGTGTATACGGATGGCTCCAAGTCCCAAGAGGGGGTCGGCTTCCACGCCGTATCCCCTCTGTTTGAAGTCAGCGGGGCTCTACCAGGCGCTGCGTCTGTCTTCACGGCCGAGCTGGTGGCAATACACCACTCGGTACGGGAGATTACGCGACGTGCCCGGTTCGGAGACCGGATTGTGATCTATAGCGACTCACAAAGCGCCCTGAGTGCTCTCGGGGCATTGGAATCTCCGCATCCCCTGGTTCGCGATATCCGTGACGCCACGGTTTTGGCGAGCCGGGCAGATGTCGAGATTATCTTCTGCTGGGTTCCTGGACATGTAGGAATTGCGGGGAATGAGGGCGCGAGGACTCTGCGACCGGACCAGCGTTTCGCTCTTCCTCACACCGACTACATGGCAGGAATACGGGCAGCTCTTCGGACTGCTTGGCAAAGAAGATGGGAGACGGTCGAAGGGAACTTAAAGTTGCGTGCCATTGCGCCGCGACTGTTCCCATGGACCTATCCCCCAATGCTGCGGCGGCTTCAGGTTGCTTTCTGTCGTCTCCGAATCGGACACACTCGTGTGACGCATCGCTATCTGATGGAGCGCTCGCCTGCGCCCTATTGCAACGACTGCGTCGTCCCCCAGACTGTTCGGCACATTCTTGTCGAATGTCCCAGTCTGGGTGATCTTCGCGCACGATACCTGTCCCAGTACCGGGATGGGCGGGGTCGCTACCGCCTGTCCCCTGTGCTCGGGACAGATTCGTGCACACTGACTTGTGGACTTGTTGACTTCTTGGGGGAGGCCGGCCTTCTCCCTATTATTTAAGCAAGGTTTGTTTGTTTTGTTTTTTGTTGTTTTTTTGCATTTTTTTGTTTTTTTGTTTGTTTTTTTTTTTTTAGTTGCACGCTCCTGCGCCGGGGGGACCTCTCCCCGACGCACCAGCTTGCTTCCTTTCCCCCTTTTGGGGTGGTTTTTTTTTTTCTCTCTTTAATTTCATTTTAAAGTAGGCTAGAACTAGGCCAGTTTTAATACGGCGACTAATGCCCAAGTAGGCAGTCGCCAGATGAGCTCTTAAAAAAAAAAAAAAAAAATCAAGCCAACCGTCCCGGATCGGGGCTGAGGGGGAAGGGGACAATGTTCCGTAACCACTGAGCTCCGGTTCGGGATGGGTTTTTTTTTAACAACCTGCTTGATCCCCACCCATACCTTCCTCTCATCCCTTTTCCTCTCCTCTTCACATTCTATCAATTTTAGGCCGTGTCTAAGGTGGAGCCGCCATGCCGATGGACTGCCAGGCCACCAGGCGGGAGGGGTGGTCCCAAATGGCGGCGCCTGGCTCTGCCGGGCCTGCAAGCACCTCTTGCAGTGCGGGCAACTGTGTGAGAGGTGGTGAGCTATTGCGTCCCGTGTAAAAAAGAGGGTCACCATACCCAATAATGAATATAAAAAAACAACAACCCTAAACCTTCCCTGTAACATCAACGGAGCCGCCCTCGGGCAGCTCCACCGAAAAAATGGAGGTTCCCTCCCTTGTGCTTGCGCAGGGGACCCTCAAAACTTCTTTAACCGGAGAGGAGGCTTACTCATCTACTACGCCTACGGGTGTAGGGGACTCCCCCTCACCCCCTTCTCTGGAGTTGCTTTCGGGCACTTCCCTATTTCCAGCGGCAGTGCCTCCTTTTCTTTCTAAGGGGACCTGCCAAGAAAGCCAGCAGGCAGCCCATTGCCGACCGTCCCTCGTGTAAGCGGCTCGGTAGGGCAAACCCCCTTAGGGGGGAGAGGGAAGCCAGGTCGCTTCCCTCAAAAGACCTGCTGGCAAGAATTTTAAACCTTGCTGGGGTCAAGGCCTGTGCCTCCCCACACAAGACTGGCGACACTGCCAAGGGGACCTGTGATGTCCTGGGAAGGGATGGCCAACTGGAGGCCCCTCCTGTGATAGACATGGTCCTTGAGGAAACCCAGCCTCAGAGGGTAGTGCCTTCCTTGGGGAGGAATCTGGGCGAGGCGCCAAACACCGAATCCAAATCCGCCCCTATGCAAAGTCCTCCTCAAACGGTTAGGGTTTCTGAGGCAGTACAAGGAGGGGAGGGATCTCCTCCGACCGGTGCCTCTGCAACCACCAGGACCTTCTCCATTTCGGAGAAGGACCTGTCTGAGGCCGGTCCATCTGTCCTAGGGGCTTCTGCCGATGGAGGTGAGAAGCGGGTTCATTCCCCGCCATCCTCTCCAAAAAAGAAAAAGACAGAAGACTCGGGGCTTCTCTCCATCCGCGGGGGCTGCGGGGACGGATGGGTCTGCTGCCTCTCTGGCAAGCGACCAAGTTAAGATCGGCACATACGGCCACTCCCCCCCCCCCGGTTGCGGAGCCCCTGACTAAGACCAAGAGTGCACAGGGTTGAGCCTCGATGATATCAGGGCCCCTGATTCAGAGGTTACCTGGCGTTTTCGAGCCCGCTGGCTTCAAACGCTTCCTCGTTATTCGCTCCACTGATGGCATCATGTTGGCCAAGGGCAACATGATCCATCAGAGGAGAGGATTAGCTAGTGCAATTGGTAGAGATCCGAAGTTGACCCGTTTCTCTTACGGGGAGCCTTATGGCGAATCCCGCCGAGGCGGCCTAGATAAGTGCTCTTCGGACACTCCATGGCACCCCGGTGAGTGTGACGGCGCACTCTATTATGAACTTTGTGAAAGGAGTAGTTTATGCAAGGGAACTCTTGACTACTCCATTGAGGACATCACCCTAGAGCTGGCCGACCATGGGGCGGTCAAGGTCGAACCTACATCTACACTCTTCGTCACGTTTGACTGTGACAAGCTACCTGAGTCGGTGCGTGCCGGTGCCGCGGCGGTGCTATTACTGTCACCGCTTCGGCCATACGAATCGTTCTTGTAGACGTGCAAAGTTGGGGTCACCTGAAGTTTGTGTAAATTGCTCCAAGGTCACACACGATAAGTCCAAATCGTGTGTGGTCAATTGCGGAGAGCCGCCACCCGCTTGGAAGCAATGTGGTGCATATCTCCTCGAGAAAGAAATCTATCCTTTCAGGCCCAGGATCGACTCATTCCGCGAGGCAAAGGAATTGGTCCTGGCGTGCCTGGCTCTGCCTGGGACGTCATATGCCTCAATAGTTAGAAAGACACCCTCTGCCCCTGGCCCATTCGGAGCCCTTCTGCGGGCTCTACTCAACCCGGGCCCTTTCCTGGTAAAGCTGGTGGCAAAAAGGGTTCAGACCCAGCCACAGCTAAAACCAGGGCTCCCCCAACGTGACCGTTTCCCGTAAGGCGAAACGGCCACGCGCCTCCACCGAGTCGTTAGACTCACAGGAAGCAACACCATTGAAGTTGGTCGCTAGGCCATCTTCCGGGGTTCCTCCCCAACTGTCCCCCGAAAGGAGCTTCGGATCCTTCGCCCACGCCTAATGGTGGGGTGAGAGGCTCGGAAACGGTGGTTCCTCGAAAAGAGGGGCCTCCGAAGCCGCAACGCCCGCCAAACGTTTTGAGGCGGAGAGAGGAAAAGACTCGCATGGCGAGCCCAACCTTTCCCAATAAGTCCTCGAAGGCGACAGCGCCTGGGGTTCTGTTCGAGGAGGGACCCCGCGTCTCCGAGCTAGGCCTGGAGGGCATATTGCTTCAATGGAATTGCCGTGGAGGCTCGTCCCGTTCCCCGTTAGCTATCTTTTTGCAGGAGACCATGGTAGACGCATCTCCCCTGCCCGCCCTCCCGGGGTATAAGGGTCTTGCGACCCCACCACGGTGGGATGGCCGGGCTGGGTGATGCACGGTTTACACCCGGCATGATGTCTCCGTTCATCCTTTCTCTTTAGATACCTCCTTTCAGGCAGTGGCTGTGCAGCTGCACCTGGATAGGAGGTATACTATCATTTCTGCGTACATTCCACCGTCAGCTGACTTCGACGCGGGAAACTTCCGCCGCGTCGTGGCACGGTTGCCGAGGCCCTATCTCTTGCTTGGAGATCTGAACGGAAGGCATCCTCTCTGGGGATATTACTCCATAAATCCCAGGGGACAAGTCCTTGCCGATCTGATCAAAGAGCTTGAGATGGGTGTCTTAAACGTGTATGAGTTTACGCATCACTGTCCGAGAACCGCTTCATTTTCTTGCCTCGACCTATCTTTGTGCTCTTCGGATGCACAGCCTGATTTTGATTGGGGGGTGGTCGATGACCTCCATGGTAGTGATCACTTTCCCATTCAAATATCATTTTCCGGGCAACTGCCGCCTGAGAGACAACCTCGGTGGTGCTTGGCGCGGGCGCGGTGGCCTGCATTTCAGGAAATGACTGAATTCTCTATCTCAGTCGAGGAGTTTAGGTCGGTAGTGGAGGCCGTTGAGTTCTTCTCCGGCAACCTCATCGCCGTGGGCCTGACTACTATTCCTAGGACGTCTGGCCGTTTTGCATGCCGACTACTCCCATGGTGGTCAGCCGAGTGTGAGACGGCCCTCAAACAGAAGCGTTATGCCTAGAAGCGCTATAAGCGCCGCCCGAACGATTTCACTGTCGCTGAATTTCGTCGGGCTAGGGCTAGGTTCCGGTATATTTCGAAGCACGCCCGCCGCTCTTCTTGGCGGGCATACGTGTCTTCACTTAACGGGAAGACCCCTTTAGCTGAGGTGTGGAAGCGAGTCAAAAGGATTCGGGGCAAGTTCTCGCAGGCCCCCCCTCCCGTTCTCCAGGAGAATGGGACCGCAATCTCGGACCCCGCGTCCGTGGCGGAATCCTTAGCGACCGCTTTTTCCGCATTCTCTAGCCGGGATGCTGCTCCGCCAGCATTCAATGCACGTCGTGATGTCGCGGAAGGCCGCCGGCTGGACTTTACCTCCAGAGGCGGAGAACCCTTCAACGACAAGTTTACTGTGAGTGAGTTGCGTTCCGCTCCGCTCTCGCTTCGTGCGCGGACACCGCCCATGGTCCGGACGATGTCCCGTACGCCATGCTTTGACACCTGGGTGAGCGAGGCATGGCCTTTCTGTTAGATTTGTTCAACAGGATCTGGGTGGAAGGTCTTCTTCCAGAATCCTGGCGAATCGCTACTGTGCTCGCCTTTCGCAAACCGGGGAGAGATCACTCTACTCCGACCGGTTTCCGCCCAATCTCTCTAACCTCTTGCGTGTGCAAGTTGATGGAGAAATTGGTAAATGTTAGATTACCCTTTTTCCTGGACACCGGAGGCCATCTGTTTTCTGCACAGTGCGGCTTCCGCAAGTTCCACTCCACGTCGGATGCTCTGCTCCGAATGGAAAATGCCGTCTGCGAGGCTTTTATTCGTAGACAGCACTACGCCACGGTCTTTTTCGATCTGGAGAAGGCCTATGATACCGCATGGCGATACGGTATCATGGAGACTCTCCACAGGATGGGGGCGAGGGGACGCCTCCCAATGTTTATATCTGAAATTTTGCGAGCTCGTCGATTCCGCGTACGGGTGGGGGGAGCCCTCTCCGGCCCCAAGGAGCAGGAAGAGAGTGTCCCGCAGGGAAGTGTCCTCAGTGTCACACTCTTTGCCCTGAACATCAACGGCATCACCTCGGTGCTGCCGGAGGATGTTTTCGCTACGCTCTACGTGGACGACCTTTCGATCTCTTTTGGCGTGGCCCAGATGCCAACTCTGGAGCGTCGACTCCAACAGGCATTTAACATCGTCTCTCGCTATGCCGAAGCTCACAGGTTTCGGTTTTCTTTGGCCAAGACTAAGGTGGTGCACTTCTGCCACCATCCAGGGCTTCACCTCGACCCAGATTTGTTTCTTAATGGGATGCGCCTGGATGTGGTTGAGTCGCACCGTTTCCTTGGTCTTGTATTCGACCGACGCCTCACCTGGGAGGCTCATATTCGCAGCCTTAGGGTCTCTTTTACCCGCGCCATGGACATTCTCCGTTCCGTGACGTTCAGCGCTTGGGGCGCTGATAGGGCTACTGCCTTACTTTTTTATCGATCCTTTGTTCGTTCGAAGCTCGACTACGGATGCGAGTTTTATGCATCCGCAGCCGAGCGTTTATTGCGGAAGGTGGATTCGATCCACCACACCGGCCTTCGCCTTGCGACCGGTGCCTTCCGCACTTCTCCCATTGAGAGCCTGTTGGTCGATGCTGGGGAGATGTCACTCTCTCTGCGCCGCGTGCAGTGCATCACTCGCCTGTACGCGCGAGCCCGGCGCCTCCCTCAGTCGCCAACAGCTTTCACTGCATCCACAGCTGATCTCGATGGTGCCTATGCCGCTGAGAGGCGCCAGTCATACCCCTAAGCCCTTTGGGTTTGGGGCCAGGAAACTCCTTCGAGAGTCAGATATAACTCTCGGGCCGGTGGCGCCCCTGGTTCTGCCCAGGACGCCACCCAGGAGGGTACCACATTTAGCTATTTGTCGCCACGCCTCTGCTCACAAAGCTTGTACTGCGCCGGGAGTATTGCGTTCGACCATTTTGGAGCACACATCGTGTCATGCTGGAACCGTGCCAGTGTATACGGATGGCTCCAAGTCCTAGAGGGGGTAAGCTTCCACGCCGTATCCCCGCTGTTTGAAGTCAGCGGGGCTCTACCAGGTGCTGCGCCTGTCTTCACGGGCGAGCTGGTGGCAATGCACCACTCGGTACGGGAGATTACGCGACGTGCCCGGTTCGGAGACCGGATTGTGATCTATAGCGACTCACAAAGCGCCCTGAGTGCTATCGGGGCATTGGAATCTCCGCATCCCCTGGTTCGCGAAATCCGTGACGCCACGGTTTTGGCGAGCCGGGCAGATGTCGACATTATCTTCTGCTGGGTTCCTGGACATGTAGGAATTGCGGGGAATGAGTGGGCCAAAGAGTCCGTGAGGACTCTCCGACCGGACTAGCGTTTCGCTCTTCCTCACACCGACTAAATGGCAGGAATACGGGCAGCTCTTCGGACTGCCTGTCAAAGAAGATGGGAGACGGTCGAAGGGAACTAAAAGTTGCGTGCCATTGCGCCGCGACTGTTCCCATGGACCTATCCCCCAATGCCGTGGCGGCTTCAGGTTGCTTTATGTCATCTCCAAATCGGACACACTCGTGTGACGCATCGCTATTTGATGGAGCGCTCGCCTGCGCCCTATTGCAATGACTGCGTTGTCCCCCAGACCGTTCGGCACATTCTTGTCGAATGTCCCATTCTGGGTGATCTTCGCGCACGATGCCTGTCCCGGTACCGGTATTGGCGGGGTCGCTACCGCCTGTCCCTTGTACTCGGGACAGATTCGTGAACATTGACTTGTTGACTTCTTGGGGGAGGCCGGCCTTCTCCCTATTATTTAAGAAAGGTTTGTTTTTTTTCCTTTTTTTCTTTAGTTGCACGCTCCTGCGCTGGGGGGACCTCTTCCCGACGCACCAGCTTGCTTCCTTTCCCCCTTTTTGGGGTGTTTTTTTTCTCTTTAATTTTATTTTAAAGTAGGCTAGAACTAGGCCAGTTTTAATACGGCGACTAATGCCCAAGTAGGCAGTCGCCAGATGAGCTCTTAAAAAAAAAAACCCCTTCCGAGTCTTAAGACCGGTTGTCCGCTGACGGAGTGACCAGTGGGGAAAAGATTTGCTCCTGACTAACCACTTCTGCCGATGAGTATTCCTGCAACAAAGGAGGAGGAGGAGGCAGCAAAACGGAAGGTAGGATTGGAGAGGCAGGAGTAGATAAAAAGGTGAGGTTTAGCTTGTTTTGGGGGATTACTGTAGCATAAAGGGGTATATTAGGAGGGAAATGAGGTGATTGGGGGTCTAGATCAACATTTTCGGTATAAGCGGGTTTCAGGCGTGTTGCCAGAGACTATGTGAGTGCGAGCGAATTAATCGTGTGTTGCCAGAGCCCGATAATTGATGACGTGTTGTCAGAGCACTATGTGAGCGCGAGAGAATTAATGGCGTGTTGCAAGAGCAATATGAGTGCGAGCGAATTTATGGCGTTGCAAGAGCAATATGAGTGCGAGCGAATTTATGTCGTGTTGCCAGAGCCCTATGCGAGTGCGAGGATTGATGGCGTGTTGTCGGAGCACTATGTAAGTGTATAGCGTACGAGAAGTGCAGGCGAGCGCCTTAAAAGACTCATTCAAACGAAGCTTTTAAGCCGCTCGCCTGCACTTCTCGTACGCTATAACATCTTGTCACTTCATATCTTAATTACTTTACATCTTGTTACTTTAAATCATATTTACTTTACCACATCTTACGTTATATTCCTAATTCAATTTGCTCATTGCATATTGTGTATAGTTCGTCGTGAATGAAAGTACGAAGGTAATTAGTCGAAATTACGAAGATGGGAATATAACAATGGGCAATAATGACAAGAACAATTAGTTCAATGGTAATTATAATAATATTTTGCTAGGCAACTTGTGTGATTGGTAATGAGGTAAATGTAATTTGTAGCTAATTAGAATCAGGAATCAAGAAATAAATAATTTGTATGAAAGTATAATTTGGTGTAATTGTAATGGTAGCTAATAGAATCACGAATTGTGGGTAAATTTAATTGTAACTAATTAAAATCAGGATGGTTAAAAGGGGAAATGTATGAGAGTCTTGATGCTTGGTGCTGACGAGAGAACAAATGAAAATTTTTGTTTTCCATGCGCAATATTTGGAAGCGTTAGTACGTGCGTGTAAATGTTGCCAAAAATGTTGCTGAATGTTTTGGAATCAGACATTTTTATAAATGTATATAAATGAAGAAAAATGACATAAAATTTTAGTTATATATATATATATATATATATATATATATATATATATATATATATATATATATATATATATATATATATATATATATATATATATATATATATATATATATATATATATATGTGTGTGTGTGTAGCTGCAGGGCTGCTACAAGCTCTCTATTACATCCGCGACATGAGGACCTATGTACAAGTACAGTGGCGGCAACAAAAAAAGTGACATTGAATATTGGCAACAGAAATCGATACACAAAATCGCTTTCACTATTTTACTTGCCAACAATTCAATGAAAATGTGCGGAGCTTATGCCGCAAGTGGACGACTCTCCTGGGCTAAGACAACAGAACTGCGCTCTATTGGAACTCAGTGTCTCGTTTGAGCTCGTACAACGAGGTTTTAGTATATGGCACTCCAGCGTGCTGATTATCTGCATTCGTGCCTACATTTGACGTGCTATAACTTCTGTGCAAGTGGATACAATGGGGTGGAAAAAGCTTTCTATGACAGAGAAAAGCCGTGCCTTGACCCTATTAGAGCAGGAAAAGTCTTTTATTGATGTAGCAGCAGATTTAGTAACCTCAAAAATACGATTCATCGCCTAAAACGTGCAGCTGAGTTATTGCCACCAGGTACCATACCAAAGAGGAAGGAGGGCATTGGTGCAGCTAGGAAGACATCTCCAAGGACTGATAATATCCTAAGGCGTAAAGTGATGTCAGACCCTTCTGTAACCTCCGCTTCAATCAAGAAAAAACACCCAGACCTCCTCCAGAACGTTGCCCTCAGGACCATCAGTCATCGCTTACAGAAGGACTTAGGCCTACCGTCTCGCCGCGCTGCCAAGAAGCCACTTCTTACCAAGGCTATGAAGATGGAAAGGCTCAATTTTTGCAAGACCTATAAACATTGGACAGCTGCCCATTGGAAGAAGGTCATGTTCAGTGATGAGAGCACCTTTAGGCTGGTCAGAGGAGAGTCAAAGATCGTGCGTCGTCCCAGCACTGTGTCTCGGGATGACCCGAAATATACCGTGAAAACTGTGAAGCACCCTGATAGTGTGATGGTGTGGGGTGCCTTTAGTGGAAAAAAGGGCAGAGGAGGTCTGTACTTCCTTGCCAAGAATGTAGCCATGAGGGGGACTAACTATCTTGAAGTTTTGAGGCAGCACATGCCCCCATTTTGGGAAATTCATCAGTGTGAATTTTTCATGTATGATGGTGCCCCTGCTCACAGGTCCCAGTTAGTAAAAAGGTTCTTCAATGATAATAATATTAGTGTTTTGGAGTGGCCTGGTAATTTCCTGGACCTAAATCCTATTGAGAATGCTTGGAATCTGATGAAATCCAAAGTTCAAGAGACAGCACCCAGCAGCATCAAGGACCTGATAGAATCACTGAAGCAGATCTGGGTTACGATCGACCCCACCTACTTCGCAAACCTCACTGAATCAATGCCCAATCGACTCAGGATGGTCATCAAGTGCAAGGGCAACATGACCAAGTAATAACTTTCATGAAATATTCATAATAAAATATGTAAGTTACATTTTTCTGTTTTATTTTCCCCGAATTGTCACATGTCACTTTTTTTGTTGCCGCCACTGTAGAGTACTTCTAATTTGTCTGGAGAATGGTCAGATATTGTAGAAAAGAAATAGCAGAAATTTCAAATTTCTATACCAAAGCTTCTATAATTTGCCAGCCTGTGGATTCGAAGTAGGTATATCAAACTTCTTAAGTCGTATGACTTTATCCATAATAGTTGATTAAATTGTAATAATAGTTATAAATAGTGATGAGCATAGCTGTCTTACAAGCTTTTAAAGTAATGATAAAACTGAGAAGATATATTCAAACTGCCCCTTTTTATAGGGTTTAATCAACTGTATCCATAATACATCTAGAAAATAAACAAAACAAAATATTAGTAAGATGAATGCACATGAATAAATATAAATGAGGTACGGGGAACATATAACAAGGATCATTTATACATATGATCGGTCCCAATTCAACGTTGATGGGCTTTACCAACGGGGTCCGCCATTTAGGCGAAATTACCCTGGAACTTTGACCATAAAGGATAGTGCCGACGTAACCAGCTCATATGTGTACTGAAGGAAAGATGAGCAGAGTTAACGGACCAGCACACCCTGTACCAAATACTTTCCTTATCAAGCAGGCTTTTGGCCATCGCAACAGGTAGAGATCTCGCGGTATTCACTGACACTCTACTAAAGCCCATAAGAGGACGAAAGTGCGCCGTGCAGCCAGAACCTCTGTGGATAGAAGAACAAGTGTGGAAAGCGATAGGACTAGGAGGGAAGGGGGGGGGGGGGAATAAAGAGAAGCAGAGATAGGCGGATCCACTTACGAGCAGGCTCGGTGATTACCTTTTTTTAATTATCATTCCCTGGCGCTAGGTGATTCTAGGATGGCATGCAGTCCACCAAGGCACTATTTCTCCTGGTGCAAAGTATGGGGAGAAAACTTTGAGTGGAGAGCCGTAATAATAATAAATAATACTTATACAGAATAATATTAATAACTTATACTAATAATAATTAATACTAGCCTCCCGACTAGTATAATGGTTAGCACGCTTGCCCGGCAATCGTTGGATCGTCAGTTCGAATCTCCGTCCAGGTTCTTTTTAAGCTGACACTTTTTACTAGAGAGGTTACCTCCGTGACTGCATCACGGTGGGGAGGGGTAGTTTGAGCTCGTAGCTATGGCAGGCAGTCCAGCTAAGACAAGGATAACTCTGATTTCCTGATTTCAAAACCTTGGAGCCACAGGCTCTGTGAATATCTGTGAGTGAGTATAATAAATAATTATAATTACATTAAAATTAATGCTAAATAATAATACTATATCATAATAAATACTAATAAAATATAAAAAAAACATACTAAATAATATAATTAAAAAATAATAAATAATGATGATAACATACTACTAATAATATTTAATACTAATCATAATAAATAATTATAATACACAATAATATATCATAATAAATAATAATGACAAATGTAAAAAAAATCATACTAAATAGTAATATTAAATAATAATAATAAAGCTAATAATAATGATAAAAAGATTAAGTGGTGCTAAGTGTGGGTGAGGAAAAAGTGCACCAACAACATTCCCAGGTCGCATCATAGAGAAGTAACCCAGTAGCACTATTGGTACCCCAGTGGCTGAACATCACGGAACAAGAAATATCTATGGCGCGGGTACAAGAGACCCTTTAGGCTAAGAATATGAGCCTCCCAGGTGAAGCGTTGGTAAAAAATAACAAGGAAAATGTGCAAACCCAGCACTTCCAAGCAAACCCCATTTAGAAACAAGTCCGGGTCAGGGTGGAGCCGGGGATGGCTGCAGAAGTACACCAGCTTATTCTTGGCCAAGGAAACCGAAACCTGTTCTCTTCGGATTAGGGAGAGATGCGGTTCAATGCCTATTTGAGTCTACGCTCCAGAATTGGCATCTGGGCGGCGCCAATAGAGATCGAAAGGTCGTCCACGCAGGACGTAGTGAAAACATCTTCCGACAGCACAGATGTGATACCGTTAATACTCAGGGCAAAGGTTGCAACTATGAGGACAACCTCTTCATGTTCTATTGATATCCGGGTAGGTGGGCTTGGGGAACGTACCCAACATGGTCTCCCGCAAAAAAAGAGATAAGGGGGAATGGGAAGAGAAGAGCCTGCGCAGCTCGTCCCGGTTGGTTGGAGTCTGTGGCAATTCTATTGAAAGAATATGTCCTCCAGGCCTAGCTCGGAGATGAGGCCACCCTATTCGAAAAGACCCTCACGGGAATGGTCGTAAGCTTTCCGGAGGCAAAACTTCGGGCACTTTTGGCCTAACAATGCGCTGTCACCTTTGAGAACTTATCGGGGGATGGTGGGCTCGTTAAGAGAGTCTTTTCCGCCCACCTCCTCGAAACCTTTGGAGAATCCACCGTCTCCGAACTACCCAATCCAGCCTTGGGTGGGGATGAAAGAGCCGAAACTCCTTTTGGTGCTATCCTTTTCTCTGGGGGGAGTTTTAGGAACCCTTGAGCGCCTCCAATGCTGTTGTCTACTGAGTCTTTAACAACTCGGTGGAGGCGCGCGGCCGTTTTCCCTTATAGTAAACGGTCACGTTGATGGAGCCCTGGTTTTAGCCGCCGGTGGGTGGGAACGCTTTGTGCCGCCAACTCTATGAGTAAGAAAACGACAATACTCGTAAGCTTGGAGCAGAGGGTGCCCTTTTTAAATTGAGGCATAAGACCTCTCCGCACCGCAGGGCGCTGCTCCGACGAAGTCCTTAGCCTCGTGAAATAAGAGAGGATCTGCAGCCTGAACGGCGAAGATAAATTTCTCTAGGAGATATGCACCACATTGCTACTAAGCGGGGTGAGACTCTCCGCAATTGACACTCTTGGCCATATACAATGGAGACTTATCGAGAATGGCCTTGGAGCAACTTAAAGACAGGGTAAACCCAACATTGAAAGTCTACACAAGCGATTTGTATGGCCGAAGCTATAGCAGTAATAGCAACTTCGCGGGAGTGCCACAAATGCCTTTATGTAGTAGCGATACAAATCGGCATGCACCGATTCAGGAAGCTTGTCGCGATATAACGTGACGAAGAGTGTAATAGTAGGCCTCAGGCTCTTCTCTTCACACGTTAGACCTTGAACTTCCCTCGGTCTTCTAAGTAGTTCATGAGTTCCCTCCCATAAACCAACCCTTTCACGAAGTCTATGGTAGAGAGCGGTGTCACACTCACTGGCGATTGCTTTAAGTGCCCAAAAGGCACAAATCAATGCTGGCTGGGAAGGACCCGTGTCATTCGTCAGAAGGCTCCCGTCCGAGAAATGTGTAATATTCGGCTTTTCTACGCTCAGTTCACTTGGGATTTTTTTTATTTGTGCTTCATCACCCAAGCCGATATTGGCCTGGTCGTTTGCCTAAGCGTTAGCAGACCCATCCATCCCCGTAGCCCTCTTCGTCTTCTTACCTTTTTATTCTCTTTAGGAGGGCAGCAAGTGAACCCCCTCCCCCAGTAAAGGCCCCAAGCCTAGACGTCCCAGCCTCAGCAAAGTTTTCCACCGAAATGGAAAAGGGGCACTAGTCGGTCCGTCCTCTGTTTGATTCCTCAGAGGGCCCGAACCACTTGCACAGGGGCGGACTCAGATTCCATGTTTTGCACTAAGCCTGAGTTAGCCCACATGGAAGATCCAGCCATCTGGAGCTGGGTGACCTCCGGGAGCATGTACAGCTCATGGATGTCTGCCTCCAAGTGTGCATCGACTGCTATGTTGCCATCGATCACAATCGAGGGATATTCAGTCTTGTCTTTTGGTAGTTTGTTGGGCCGGTAAACCGACCTCCATTGGAGAAGAGAGGGAGCTGACACGCCAGCCCCCTTCAAGGTCAAAACGGATTCATGCAGGAGACCCTGTCCAGCTATTCCTTATCCTTATCGAGCCTCTCCTACCAGGAGCGGTCGATTCTGGGACGAACGCGTGCTCTTTAGTTATCCCGTCGTGAAAGGATCGGTGGGACCACCGCATATGCAAAGATGGAGTCGTCCAAGTGCGATTCAAAGAAAGGGGTTTACCATAAGGGGCAGGGCGATTTGCTCTCCTGGCCCCGCCGTGCTGACGGGACTCAGCTCCCTCTCCGGCCCCAGCTTGGCATTCTTTTTCTTCTTCCGCTAACGCTACCTTGTCTTCTGTACCAATTCTCTTTCACCCTGCATCGTCGTTCCATCTGCGCTTGTTTGGCAAGGTCGGTGTATCAGAACTGTCTGTCAGGGGGCGTGACCCATCTCTGGGTCCTGTCTGTGTCGGTTGGTAGGTGCCTGAGACTGAGTGGCGCTCTTGGGGGTCTTTGATTTCCCAAGTGGTAAATTTCCGAGGCTGGCGGAAATTTTTAAAACGATGGTTGGGTCAGGGCTCGACAGGCTTGCCCTCCTGGTTGGGCCGGCGCTCCGAGTAAGTGTCGCAACGGTAGACAGTGACTGCGCTACACGAGTTAGCACCCAATTTTATACTTTACTTTATTCTCGTACTACGCCTGTCAGTAAGTCCTCTTTTCCACGATTGTTAGATCCCTTCGCAGAAGAGATAGATCCTGGTTTTGATTATCCTCGTTTTCTGTTGCTGAATTCCAGTTCCGGGTCTCCGCTTTCTAAATTGGACGTATTTGATTTGAATGAGGAATTTGAGTTCCGAAGTGGTGTGCCCCACCATATGTGAGCCCGTCGTAGTGGCGATTTAGTGGTTGAGGTATCTTCGCGAGAGTAGTGTGTCATCGTGCGGGATTTTACTTCCCTTTCGGAGGTCCCAGTTTCTGCTGTGCCCACCACACGCCTTAATTTCGTTAAGGGAGTGATTCGCTCCAACGAATTAATGCAGTATGATGTCTCGAGACTAAAGGATAAACTTTCGTTCCAGAGGGTTTCAAACGTTTATAGGGTGTCCAAGTCTGTTGGTTCCACTAAGGTACCTATGAGTACGCTCATCGTCTCCCTTGAGCGTCAAGATCTGTCACAGTTTGTTCGTGCTTGTTATCTTCGTGCCCTTGTGTCCCGTTATGTCGAGCTCCCCAGACTGCTTTAATTATCACAAGTTTGGCCATATGAACAGCAATTGTAAGCAGGCTCGTCACTGTGTGGCCTGTCGGTTGGCGTACCACGGCTCCTATTGTGGGAATCATGAATGTTCCATTCAATTGTGGATGTTCCCATAGCGCGGCTTCGCGTTCTTGTCCCGTATTCCCTTTTGAAAAGGAGGTCCTGTCTCTTCGTGACTTCCTCAGGCTGGACTTCTTTCAGGCCCATCGTAGGGTGTGGGGGCAGCTCGCTCCCTCTGGCCGTCTCTTCTCTGCCGTTCTCCGGGAGGCGGGTTCCCGCCGCTCTCATCCCGGTCGTCCCACTCCTTCTCTGCCTTATCCTCGCGGTCCCGCTGTTGCTCCCTCTCCTTTGCCTTCGTTTCTTCCGTTGCGCCCTATCCTTTGCCTTTGGTCTCTTCTCATGTTCTTCCCTCTGTCGCGGACCGTGATACCGACCGAGCTGAGACGCTGGAGGATATCTGGCAGTTCCTCCAGGCGTCTGCCCCTGATGTTCCTACCGTTCCCTTGCCTCTGCGTAAACGGAAGGGTTCTTCATCACCCCGTTCGGATTCTAAGCGCGCGGCCTCTGATGAGGCTTGTTTCCTCCCCAAGTTGGTTGTTGGGGCGCCCTCCGTTTTAATGTCTTCTTCTCCCCGGTCTTCACTGGACTCCCCCGTTGGCATCATCGATGTCATTGTGAGGGCGGAGGTTCACCCGGTACTGTCTTCCTTACCTCCTACTCCGGTTTCTTCTTCCTTGCCCCTTACTTCTGTTCAATCTTCGATGCCTCCTACCCCAGTTCCGTCTCCCTTGACTCTAACCCCTGTTCCGCCTTCCTTGCCTCCTACCTCAGTCACATCTTCCTTGCCTCCTATCCCAGTTTCGTCTTCCCTGCCTCTTACACCAGCTCCTGCCTTGCCATCTGCCCTGTTCCTTCCTCTCCATCTGACCCAATTTCCTCCTTACCCTCTGTCCATGTTCCGTCTTCTGTTTCATCTTCTTCGCATCTTAATTCTCGTCCGTCTCTGCTCGATCTTCCTTTCCCTCCAGGCCATGAGCCGTCCACGTTGGGGGTTCGGTCTAGCTCTTAGCTGTCGCCTTCAACCGTTCACGCTGCCAAGTTGTGCCGAGTGTGTCCCCGGCTCACCGCGATCTGTCCCTTGTTCCCTCTGGGTCTTACAGTCGTCGGGAACCTTCGTGGATTTCCGTCACTAGAATCCCGACGTTGGTATCGAGACGACAGTAATATCTGTCATCCTACAGTGAAATTGTTAAGGGGTTCTCCCCTAGTGGGAGTAACTCCGGCTCTTGCTTTCTAGCGTTTGGCTCTTGGTAGTCTGTTTGCAAGAAAATAAGCTTGGGACTCGTCACTTCCCGTTACTTTCGCATTTCCGGGTGTTTAATTCCATCCTCCTGCTGGGGGGCGTGTCCCATGGTGGTGCTTCTCTTAAATTTCCTCTTCGCTATTTTCTGCGCCACTTTCCTTCCGTACTACCTTGCAGGCTATTGCTGAGGGGTTTTTTTTTCTGTGTACATCCCTCTGGATTTTAATTTGAGTCGGTCTGACTCTTTAGAGCTCTTGGGGTGATACTACCCGTAATCCACGGGGCGGTGTTGTTGAGTACCTTTTATTATCCGATTCCCTTTGTCTTTTAAATTCCGGCGATCTTACTTCTTATGTGCAAACGGATTATTTTAGTGCTGTAGACTTGTCCTTATGTTCGCCCGACTGCTTTCTCGATACTTTCGTTTGTGGTAGAGAGTGGGATTCGTTCCCCCCTTCTAAGCTGTCCCTTATTAAACGTTCTGTCCTTCCCTGGTCCTCTAGCTCTCAGCGACTCCCGGTCTTGGAAGGTTGCGAATTGAGCACACACGACTCACCCATAGCTATTTAGTTTCAGATGGAGGCCGGGTTATACCTTTTTGCAGTTGCTCAAATCTTAGTAGTTTATCCCCGCCTTGCTTCCCTACCCTTTCTGGGGTAGCCCTCCCCGCAACTGCTCGACTTCGCTTTGTTTCAGCAGAGAACTCCCTTCGGTCGCCCTCTCTCCTTACATATTTATCCCTTTTGTAAGTTTTCTTTTGATTTATTGTTTTAACTTTTGCCTTGTAACCTCGCGTGCGGCTGGCGCATGTCATTTGTTTATTGCCCCAGCCACCCTTGTTTTTAGAATGTGTCGTGTACGTATGTCTTCTTTTAGTCCTTTGCTTCCCCCCGCCCTCCGTTTTTATTGGGCGCTTTCCACCTCTTGTTACCTTGTTCGGGTGACCCCGTTTTATCATTGCTGCCAGTGAGAATCAATTAGGATTGGGCGGCTGTCTTCTTGTTTCTCTTAAATAAATAAAGGGGTTGAGGGGAAAGCCATCTCACTCGTAAGGTAAGCCTACCTCGGCTACAAGTTGGAGGGATCCCTGAAATAGTGTATGGGGGGGGGGGGGAACTCTTTCTGAAGTAGAGCTGCTAGAAGGCGGCTCCAAAGATGGCAAAGTGGAAGCCCTCTTTGATGCATGAAAATTGTCCGAGGGGCGGGGGGTCCTCCATTTCTCTCGTTCTCCCCGAAACCTAGGGAAGGCGATGCCACATTTGGAGGGACGGAACTATTTCCTCTGTTTTAGCCATGATAATCCGAGAAAAATGAATGAAAAGTAGATGCTACGACGAACTCCCAATGCTCTGGCAAGTTAAAAGTCTCCATATGATCAAAGTTTCAGAATGTGATCATGTACACATCCTCAGCCCGGAGGGGAAGGAAGGGGGGAACCATCAAGCAAAATTGTCCTAGCTTTATCCATAAAGTATGGTGCCGACGTAGCCATCTTACGAGTATGTGTAATGGAAGGCGAGTAGAGTCAAGGGCCCAACACACCCCGTCTTAGCCAGCGAACTTTCTTCTCTTGCAGCAGTTTGTGAAATGCCACCCGACTAAGCACCAATAAGAAGACCAAAGTGCGCCGAGCGGTCAGAACCACTTTGGATAGAAGAGAAAGTTTAGGAGGAGGTAGGTGGATATGTAATAAAGAGAACTAGAGATAGGCGGCTCCACTAACAAGTAGGGGGTTTGATCACCTATTATTACCATACCCTGGCGCTAGGTGATCCCTGGATAGCGTGTAATACACCTATGCCCCATGTCTAGCGAACCGAACTCTGTCTGAGTGAGAACAGTTCCTCTCAGTACAAAGTGCAGCTGGCCAAAAGGGTCGGGAAGGGATAAAAAATAATTTAGTGATGAGGGAGCGAAGGGGAAGCGCACCAACAACTTTCCCAGGCGACATCTGAGTTCACATCAACCCAGCGACGGGGCTTTCCAAATTTGCACTCAGGCAGGGAGGATGTGCAACTTCTCCGGCTACCAAGTGTAACAGGCTATCCCTATTCATTTGATGGGGAGAAGAAAGGAAAGCTTTGAAGTAGTAGGGAGAAGAAACAAACCAATAAATATAGGTTGGGAGGTGCATCATAAAAGTCGTCTTAGTCATAGGCGCACACACCCCTTCACCTCGAGAAGGTGCGAGACGGTCTGTACGAAGAGGGGGGCAAAAGAGTAATTATGTCAATAAATTGAAACAAGCTAATGAACTTTTTATTTTTATACAAAAGTATGTATATAAAATAAATCCTCAAAATATAATAAACATTTACAGTCAAATGACAAACTTAATACTAAGTTTCTTCAAAATAATGAGGGGGAATCTTATTTTCTTTTTGAAGAGAGATAAACATCTCTGCGGCTTTCGCAAAATCCCAGTTGTTTGTCTCGAGGCACCTGAAAAAGGGACATCAATATTTATAGAGACATGCAGCAATGTGGACTTTTAATGACTCGTAATTATATAAATAGGAATTTTGGCTAGAGGCAGATGAGAAATTTGTGTATATTTTAGTTTTTCTCTTGATACTGGCCATTTTAACTTACATTACACAATAATCCGGTCGCATTTTTGAGTTCACCATAAACTGCTTGACAAGATCCATCTTTTCGGGAGTCAGTTGTGGAGTTGAAACATTCTGAACTAAACCAGATACAGGAGGTGAAACTGGTGGAGGGGATTTGAATGCTTTCTGAAAACAAATTACACCATTTAACCAGAACGTGAGCTCGGTGCCCATCAACACCAGTTAAAAAAAACAAAAAACACAACCACAAACTACCCCTCTATGCCCTACCTGTTCAGTTAGCCCTGCCCTACAACTATGTCTCCCATCCTTACTGGCAATGGCGGTCAGAGGCTATATGCTACCCTGGGCGAAACTCGCTTTCAGCAGCACCCATTTGGAGTGAGATCCACCTTCCAACATATAGAACTAAAAATGTATAAATAAACATTCAAAACAATTATGAAAACCAATTTGTTTATTGAGTGTATTATCTTAACATTTAAAACTACACATATCTGTAATAAATACTTAAATCAAAACAATAATTATTTAACAAAATAAATATCAATAGAAAAAGGTAGGATATATAAGTGAATGGATAAGAGCGAATTAGCTAAATTGCACTAATCCTTCACTATACAACTAAAACAAAACATACTGGAAATTAAGGCTGCTTCGAACCTCTGAGCTTTCACGTCCTCGCCATGAACGAAACACAAATACGGTCAGTGTGAATGTTGTCTGCTTTCGATGAACACAAGTGGGGTTGGCGGGTGCACTTATGTCACCCCGGCGACACCCTCGGTAGAGGTGGTCGCTTTTACCCCACCGACAATCTATGCCGTCCCTGGCAAGATGCTACCCATACCAGAAAAAAATGACCCTGCTAATCCGTAATCAGCGTACCATATTTTAGGCCCACAAACTAAATTAACATCAGCCATATCTTACTTGAACTTGTTCAACTGAGGCATTATTAATGAACAACTGTTCATTGGCGATACAAAAACCACTTCCAACAGGGACAATGACCATAGACTTCATGAAATTTCGATGTGGTGGATTTTTGTCCATGACTTGTTTAAATACACCAGTCAATACAGCATGGACGAGGGTAGGCTGCAAAGAGAGAGAAGGGAATAATACGGACCAAGATCAGAAATTGGCAAATTTTTACGGAATGAAGGCCCAAGGAAAGAAAAGGGGCGTGTTCAAAATAGAGTGACTGAACACCAATTAGACAACTACTTGGTTAAATTTCGAATTTCAATTACTAAACAATGACCTACTAAAAAGGAAGGGAGAATTTGTGTTACATACAAACCAGCCTCATTACTCCTTTGTAGGTCAGGTAAAGCCCACCTTTACTTGGCTCCTTTGATCCTCAGGAAGCGTGTCTACTGGCGTGGGAATTTATATACATGAACAAAGTGCGATTAAAGTTGGCAGTAACAATCTATCTTGGTGGTTCAGGGGAAAATAAACTTTACTTCTAAAAAAACAATATTTTTTTTCTTTTAGGAGCCCATCAGGTGACATTGACAGTAGTCGCAGTATTAAAAACCTGCCCAGTACTAGGCTACTTTAAAATCAGATTCCAAAACACACAAAAAACAAACAAACAACACTAAAAATTTTACAAAAGAAGGATTTTTTTTTAAAAGGGCTATCTGGCGACTGCCCACTTAGGCATAAGTCGCCGCAAACAAACAGCCTAGTTCTAGGTTACTTTAAAATAAAAATTTGATAACAAAACAACGATAAAAAGGGAAGATGACAATTAAGAAGCAAGCTCCGGCGTCGGGTGGATGCGCCCCGGGGCAGGAACGTGCGACCTGGAGGAGGTAAAAAATCCCAACAACAATAAAAAAAGGTTAAATAAAAGGGAGAAGGCCGGCCTCTCCCAAAAAGTCTACAAGTCCACAAGTCAATGTGCACGCACTCGTCCAGAGCACAAGGGACAGGCGGTAGCAACCCCGCCCGCGCGGTAGCGATACCGGGACAGGTATCGTGCGCGAAGATCACCCAGACTGGGACATTGGACAAGAATGTGCCGAACAGTCTGGGGGACTACGCAGTCGTTGCAATAGGGCGCAGGCGAGCGCTCCCTCAAATAGCGATACATCACAAGTGTGTCCGATTCGGAGACGACAGAAAGAAACCTGAAGCCGCCACGGCATTGGGGGATAGTTCCATGGGAACAGTCGCGGCGCAATGGCACGCAACTTTAAGTTCCCTTCGACCGTCTCCCATCTTCTTTGCCAAGCAGTCCGAAGAGCTGCCCGTATTCCTGCCATGTAGTCGGTGTGAGGAAGAGCGAAACGCTGGTCCGGTCGCAGAGTCCTCGCGGACTCTTTGGCGCCCTCATTCCCCGCAATTCCTACATGTCCAGGAACCCAGCAGAAGATAATCTCGACATCCACCCGGCTCGCCAAAACCATGGCGTCACGGATATCGCGAACTCGGGGATGCGGAGATTCCAATGCCCCGAGAGCACTCAGGGAGCTTTGTGAGTCGCTATAGATCACAATCCGGTCTCCGAACCGAGCACGTCGCGTAATCTCCCGTACCGAGTGGTGTATTGCCACCAGCTCAGCCGTGAAGACAGACGCAGCGCCTGGTAGAGCCCCGCTGACTTCAAACAGAGGGGATACCGCGTGGAAGCCGACCCCCTCTTGGGACTTGGAGCCATCCGTATACACTGGCACGGTACCAGCGTGACACGATGTGTGCTCCAAAAAGGTCGAACGCAATACTCCCGGCGCCGTACAAGCTTTGGGAGCAAAGACGTGGCGACAAATAGCCAAATGTGGTAACCTCCAGGGTGGCGTCCTAGGCAGAACCAGGGGCGCCACCGGTCCGAGAGCTATATCTACCTCTCGAAGGAGTTTCCTGGCCCTAAACCCGAAGGGCTTAGGGTAAGACTGGCGTCTCTCGGCGGCATAGGCACCATCGAGATCAGCTGCGGAAGCAGTGAGAGCTGTTGGCGACTGAGGGAGGCGCCAGGCTCGCGCGTACAGGCGGGTGATGCACTGCACGCGGCGCAGAGCGAGTGGCATCTCCCCAGCATCGACCAACAGGCTCTCAATGGGGGAAGTGCGGAAGGCACCGGTCGCAAGGCGAAGGCCGGTGTGGTGGATCGAATCCACCTTCTGCAATAAACGCTCGGCTGAGGATGCATAAAACTAGCATTCGTAGTCGAGCTTCGAACGGACAAAGGATCGATAAAAAAGTAGGGCAGTAGTCCTATCAGCGCCCCAAGCGCTGAACGGCACGGAACGGAGAATGTCCATGGCGCGGGTACAGGAGACCCTAAGGCTGCGAATATGAGCCTCCCAGGTGAGGCGTCGGTCGAATACAAGACCAAGGAAACGGTGCGACTCAACCACATCCAGGCGCACCCCATTAAGAAACAAATCTGGGTCGGGGTGAAGCCTTGGATAGGGGCAGAAGTGCACCACTTTAGTCTTGGCCAAAGAAAACCGAAACCTGTGCGCTTCGGCATAGCGAGAGACGCGGTTCAATGCCTGTTGGAGTCGACGCTCATGAGTTGGCATCTGGGCCGCGCCAAAAGAGATCGAAAGGTCGTCCACGTAGAGCGTAGCGAGAACATCTTCCGGCAGCACCGAGGTGATGCCGTTGATGCTCAGGGCAAAGAGTGTGACACTGAGGACACTTCCCTGCGGGACACCCTCTTCCTGCTCATTTGGGCCGGAAGAGGGCTCCCCCCAACCGTACGCGGAATCGACGATCTCGCAAAAATTTAGATATAAACATTGGGAGGCATCCCCTCGCCCCCATCGTGTGGAGAGTCTCCATGATACCGTATCGCCATGCGGTATCATAGGCCTTCTCCAGATCGAAAAAGACCGTGGCGTAGTGCTGTCTACGAAGGAAAGCCTCGCAGACGGCATTTTCCAGTCGGAGCAGAGCATCCAACGTGGAGTGGAACTTGAGGAAGACAGATGGCCTCCACTGTCCAGGAAAAAGGCAAGTCCAACATTTACCAATTTCTTCATCAACTTGCACACGCAAGAGGTTAGAGAGATTGGGCGGAAACCGGTCGGAGTAGAGTGATCTCTCCCCGGTTTGCGAAAGGCGAGCACAGTAGCGATCCGCCAGGAGGCTGGGAGAAGACCTTCCACCCAGATCCTGTTGAACAAATCTAACGGAAAAGCCATGCCTCGCTCACACAGGTGTCGAAGCATGGCGTACGGGACATCGTCCGAACCCCGAACCATAAGCGGTGTCCGAGCACGAAACGAGAGCGGAATGCAACTCACTCACAGTAAACTTGTCGTTGAAGGGTTCTCCGCCTCTGGAGGTAAAGTCCAGCCGGCGGCCTTCCGGCTGGAGAATGCGGAAAAAGCGGTCGCTAAGGATTCCGCCACGGACGCGGGGTCCGAGATTGCGGTCCCATTCTCCTGGAGAACGGGAGGGGGGTCCTGCGAGAACTTGCCCCGAATCCTTTTGACTCGCTTCCACACCTCAGCTAAAGGGGTCTTCCCGTTAAGTGAAGACACGTATGCCCGCCAAGAAGAGCGGCGGGCGTGCTTCGAAATATATCGGAACCTAGCCCTAGCCCGACGAAATTCAGCGACAGTGAAATCGTTCGGGCGGTGCTTATAGCGCATGTAGGCATAACGCTTCTGTTTGAGGGCCGTCTCACACTCGGCCGACCACCATGGGAGTGGTCGGCGTGCAAAACGGCCAGACGTCCTAGGAATAGTAGTCAGGCCCACGGCGATGAGGTTGCCGGAGAACTCGACGGCCTCATCTACCGACCTAAACTCCTCGACTGAGATAGACAATTCAGTCATTTCCTGAAATGCAGGCCACCGCCCCCGTGCCAAGCACCACCGAGGTGGTCTCTCAGGCGGCAGTTGCCCTGAAAATGATATTTGAATGGGAAAGTGATCACTACCATGGAGGTCATCGACCACCCCCCAATCAAAATCAAGCTGTGCATCCGAAGAGCACAAAGATAGGTCGAAGCAAGAAAATGAAGCGGTTCTCGGACAGTGATGCATAAACTCATCCACGTTTAGGACACCCATCTCAAGCTCTTCGATCAGATAGGCAAGGACTTGTCCCCTGAGATTTTAGAGTAATCTCCCCAGAGAGGATGCCTGCCGTTCAGATCTCCAAGCAAGAGATAGGGCCTCGGCAACCGTGCCACGACGCGGCGGAAGTCCTCCGCGTCGAAGTCAGCTGACGGTGGAATGTACGCAGAAATGATAGTATACCTCCTATCCAGGTGCAGCTGCACAGCCACAGTCTGAAAGGAGGTATCTAAAGAGAAAGGAAGAACGGAGACATCACGCCGGGTGTAAACCGCGCATCCCCCAGCCCGGCCATCCCGCGGTGGTGGGGTCGCAAGACCCTTATGCCCCGGGAGGGGAGGCAGGGGGCACGCGCCTAGCATGGTCTCCTGCAAAAAGATAGCTACGGGGAGCGGGACGAGACGAGCCTCCGCTGCTCCTCCCAGTTGGCCCGGAGTCCACGGCAATTCCATTGAAGGAATATGCCCTCCACGCCTAGTTCGGAGGAGACGCGGGGGCCCTCCTCGAACTGAAGACCCTCATGTGAATGGCCGTACGCTTCCCGGGGGCAGAACCCCGGGCGATGTTGGCCGGACAAAGCGCTGAAGGCGCTGTCGCCTTCGAATACTTATTTGAGGAGGTTGGGCTCGCCATGCGAGTCTTTTCCTCCCTCCGCCTCGAAACCTTAGGCCGGCGTTGCGGCTTCGGAGGCGGGGGGCCGTCTTTTCGAGGAACCACCGTCTCCGAGCCACTCGCTCCACCTCGGGGGGTGGGCGAAGGAGCCGAAGCTCCTTTGTTGCTGTCTTCCTTTCGGAGAACAGCTTTAGGAACCGCGGAAGATGGCCTAGCGACCAACTTCAGGGGTGTGGCCTCCTGTGAGCCTAACGACTCGGTGGAGGCGCGTGGCCGTTTCGCTTTACGGGAAACGGTCACGCTGGGGGAAGAGGGGGGAGCCCTGGTCTTAGCTGGGGCTGGGCATGAACCCCTTTTGCCGCCAGCTTTACCAGGGAAGCGCCCAGGTTGGGTAGAGCCCGCAGAAGGGCTCCGAGTGGGCGCGGAAACAACCCTGCTCGTTGGCCTGGATGGGCCAGGAGCAGAGGGTGCCTTTCTAACTATTGAGGCATATGACGTCCCAGGCAGAGCCGGGCACGCCAGGACCAAGTCTTTAGCCTCGCGGAATGAGAGTCGATCCTGGGCCTGAACAGCCAGGATTTCTTTCTCAAGGAGATATGCACCACATTGCTTCGAAGAAGCGGGGTGCGGCTCTCCGCAATTGACACACTTGGCCACACACGATTTGGACTTATCGTGTGCGACCTTGGAGCAATATACACAGACTTTGGGTGACCCCGACTTTGCACGTCTACATGAGGGATTCGTATAGCCGAAGCGGTGACAGTAATAGCACCGCCGCAGCAGTGGCACGAATGCCTTCACGCGGTAGCGGTACCAACCGGCACGCACCGACTCAGGGAGCTTGTCACAGTCGAACGTGACGAAGAGTGCGGGGGTGGGTCTCGAGGCCCCTCCCTGTTTTCTCATCACACGTTCCACCTTGACCGCCCCATGGTCGGCCAGCTCTAGGGTGATGTCCTCAATGGAGTAGTCAACGAGTTCCCTCGCATACACTACTCCTTTCAGAAAGTTCATGGTAGAGTGCGGCGTCACACTCACCGGGGTGCCATGAAGTGTCCGAAGAGCACTTAAATTAACCGCCTCGGCGGAATTCGCCAGAAGGCTCCCGTCCGAGAAAGGGGTCACCTTCGGGTCTCTAACCATTGCACTAGCTAATCCTCTCCTCTGATGGATCATGTTGCCCTTGAACAACATGGTGCCAACAGTGGAGCGAATAACGAGGAAGCGTTTGAAGCCAGCGGGCTCGAAAACGCCAGGTAACCTCTGAATCAGGGGCCCCGATGTCATCGAGGCTCCGCCCTGTGCACTCTTGGTCTTAGTCTTAGTCAGGGGCTCCGCACACGGGGGGGTAGAGGGGCCGGATGTGCCGATCTTGGCTTGGTCGCCTACTAAAGTGGTAGCGGACTCATCCGTCCCCGCAGCTCCCACGGATGGAGAGGAGCCCGGAGTCTTCTTCTTTTTTCGAGAGGAGGGAGGGGAATGAACCCGCTTCTCACCTCCGCCGGCAGAAGCCCCTATGCCAGATGGGCCAGCCTCAGCCAGGTCCCTCTCCGAAATGGAGAAGGTCCTGGTAGTCGTAGGGGCACCTGCCGGAGGAGATCCCTCCCCTCCTTTTACTGCCTCGGAGCCCTCTGCCGTTTGAGGGGGACCTTCAATAGGGGCGGATTCGGGTTCGGTGCTTGGCGCCGAGCCCGGACTTCCCCCCCCGGAAGGCCCTACCGTCTGAGGCTGGGTCTCCTCAAGGACCATGTCTATCACAGGAGGGGCCTCCAGTTGGCCATCCCCTCCGAGGACATCGCAGGTCCCCTTGGCAGTGTCGCCAGTCTTGTGTGGGGAGGCACAGGCCTTGACCCCGGCAAGGCTTAAAATTCATGCCAGCAGGTCTTTTGAGGGAAGCGACCGAAGGGGCCTGGCTTCCCTCTCCCCCCTAAGGAGGTTTGCCCTACCGAGCCGCTTCGATGGGGAGCGGCTGGCTAAGGGCTGCCTGCTGGCTTTCTTGGCAGTCCCCTTGGAAAGAAAAGTGGGGACTGCCGCTGAAAAAAGGAAGGTGCCCGAAAGCACCTCCAGAGAAGGGGGTGAGAGGGAGTCCCCTGCACCCGTAGGCAAAGGAGAGGAGTAAGCCTCCTCTCCGTTTAGAGAAATATGGAGGGTTCCTTGCGCAAGCACAGGGGGGGACCTCCCTTTTTTTGGTGGAGCTGCACGAGGGCGGCTCCGTCGATGAGCAAGGATGAATTAGGGGCAGATGGTTTATTTTCTCATCATTGGGCATGGTGACCCTATTTGTGCTACGGGACGCAATAGCTCATCACCTCTCGCAGTAGCCCGCACTGCGAGAGGTGCTTACAAGCCCGGCAGAGCCAGGCGCCGCCATTTGGGACCACCCCTCCCGCCTGGTGGCCTGGCAGTCCATCGGCATGGCGGTTCCACCTTGGACACGGCGTAAAAATTAATAGATTGTGAAGAGGAGAGGAAAAGGGATGTGAGGAAGGTATGGGTGGGGATGAAGCAGGTTGTTAAAAACCAACTACCCCAGACCGGAGCTCAGGGGTTAGGGAACATTGTCCCCTTTCCCTCAGCCCCGATCCGGGACGGTTGACTGAGAAGGTCAGCATCTACCCTGTGAAATTAGAGGCTGACCATTGAAAGTTGTGGGAGAGGTTGTATGAATAGCGAGGAAACAAGTGTTTTGAAGGAAGGAGAAGAGGCTAAGCTGGGGTCGGACGGGGTGCTGAGTTCCATCAGCACGGCGGACAGGATGGCGAATCGCCGCGCACCTTACGGGCTATCTGAAGGAAGGAAGAGAGGCTAAGTTGGGGCCGGACTGAGCGCTGGATCCCGTCAGCACGGCGGCCAAATGGCAAATCGCTGCACCCCTTACAGGGTACAGGCTTTCTGAAAGAAGAGGCTAAGCTGGGGCCGGACGGGGCGCTGAGTCCCGTCAGCACAGCGGCCAGGAAGGCAAATCACCGCGCCCCTTACGGGGCCAAACATTCGAGAAAAGGAACCTAGTCCATAATGATAAGGGTACCATAAAACTCAAGAACCTCATTAACTGACATGTTCTTTACTATTAATTCTGACAACTGCTTTCGAGGGCACAGTTACCGAAATTAAAAAATCCTATCTTCTAAGAATTGTGGATGCATATTTAACAAAATATTGAAAACTTTAATACCTTAAAACCAATCAACCAAAGCCATGAGATTTCATCCTCAGCGATACCACAACTTTTGAAACATTTCCTCTAAGATTCCTATGAATGAAATGCAGAACACTACTCTCTCCAAAAATATTCTTATTCCCTATTATTTAAACAAAGCACCAAAAATCAGAACTTACTTGTACAAGTGGAATATCAATAATAAATGAGTTCAGGTCATGAACTACTTTGGGCAACCTATTGATTACAGTAATAACTGCTTCCCGACCTCGATACAATAAATTCTCCCTTTTATCGGGGTTGGTAACTTTCTTCAAATTACGACTTTCTTTCTCCCACGCTGTAAACCTGCCAATGAGCAAAAATAAAAGAAAATTACTCAAATTTTTTAAAATTAATTAAGAAGTTTCCCTTGCTAGTGTTTCTATGGGTCTTGTGAAGAGGAAAAGGAATGGGAAACTTAGGAGGAGAAAACGAGTAGTTATGTCAAGGATTTTTTTTTTTTTAATTTAGAGTAAAATATGTGAAAGGAATATCCTGTACAAATGAGAGATCAGTAAAGAAAGTAGTAAAGTTGAAAGAAATAAAATTGTGTAGAAGACAGTTTTTTTTTTTGTTTTAGGAGCTATTTGGCGAGTGCCCACTTGGGCATAAGTCGCCGCAATCACACAGGCTAGTTCTAGGCTACTTTAAAAAATTTGAACAGGAAACAACAATAACAAAAACAACAACTAAACTAGTTAAATGAAAGGAAGAAGGCCGGCCTCCCCCAAAAAGTCAACAAGGCCACCAGTCAATGTGCACGCACTCGTCCCGAGTACAAGGGACAGGCGGTAGCGACCCCGCTCATCACGGTACCGGGACAGGTAACGTACGCGAAGATCACCCAGAGTGGGACATTGGACAAGAATGTGCCCAACAGTCTGGGGGAGGATGCAGTCGTCACAATAGGGGGCAGGCAATTTTTTTTTTTTAGTTGCTGTCTGGTGACTGCCGACTTGGGCATAAGTCGCCGCAAACAAACAGCCTAGTTCTGGGCTACTTCAAAATAAAAATTTGAACAGAAAACAACAATAAAAACAAATAACAATTAGGAAGCAAGCTCCGGAGTCGGGGGAAACCCCGGAAGATGGCCTAGCGACCAACTTCAGGGGTGTTGCCTCCTGTGAGTCTAACGACTCGGTGGAGGCGCGTGGCCGTTTCGCCTTACGGGAAACGGTCACGCTGGGGTAAGAGGGGGGAGCCCTGGTTTTAGCCGGGGCTGGGTGTGATTTTTTTTTTTTTTTTTTAAAGAGCTCATCTGGCGACTGCCTACTTGGGCATTAGTCGCCGTATTAAAACTGGCCTAGTTCTAGGCTACTTTAAAATAAAATTAAAGAAAAAAACAAAAAACAAAACACCCCAAAATGGGGAAAGGAAGCAAGCTGGTGCGTCGGGGAGAGGTCCCCCCGGCGCAGGAGCGTGCAACCAAAGGAAAAAAACAAAACAAAACAAAACACAAACCTTGCTTAAATAATAGGGAGAAGGCCGGCCTCCCCCAAAAAGTCAGCAAGTCCACCAGTCAAAGTGCACGCACTCGTCCCAAGTACAAGGGACAGCGGTAGCGACCCCGCCCATCCCGGTACCGGGACAGGTGTCGTGCGCGAAGATCACCCAGACTGGGACATTCGACAAGAATGTGCCGAACAGTCTGGGGGACGACGCAGTCGTTGCAATAGGGCGCAGGCGAGCGCTCCACCAGATAGCGATGCGTCACACGAGTGTGTCCGATTCGGAGACGACATAAAGCAACCTGAAGCCGCCGCGGCATTGGGGGATAGATCCATGGGAACAGTCGCGACGCAATGGCACGCAACTTTAAGTTCCCTTCGACCGTCTCCCATCTTCTTTGCCAAGCAGTCCGAAGAGCTGCCCGTATTCCTGCCATGTAGTCGGTGTGAGGAAGAGCGAAACGCTGGTCCGGGCGCAGAGTCCTCGCGGACTCTTTGGCGCCCTCATTCCCCGCAATTCCTACATGTCCAGGAACCCAGCAGAAGATAATCTCGACATCTGCCCGGCTCGCCAAAACCGTGGCGTCACGGATATCGCGAACCAGGGGATGCGGAGATTCCAATGCCCCGAGAGCACTCAGGGCGCTTTGTGAGTCGCTATAGATCACAATCCGGTCTCCGAACCGGGCACGTCGCGTAATCTCCCGTACCGAGTGGTGTATTGCCACCAGCTCGGCCGTGAAGACAGACGCAGCGCCTGGTAGAGCCCCGCTGACTTCAAACAGAGGGGATACGGCGTGGAAGCCGACCCCCTCTTGGGACTTGGAGCCATCCGTATACACTGGCACGGTTCCAGCGTGACACGATGTGTGCTCCAAAAAGGTCGAACGCAATACTCCCGGCGCAGTACAAGCTTTGGGAGCAGAGGCGTGGCGACAAATAGCCAAATGTGGTACCCTCCAGGGTGGCGTCCTGGGCAGAACCAGGGGCGCCACCGGCCCGAGAGCTATATCTACCTCTCGAAGGAGTTTCCTGGCCCTAAACCCAAAGGGCTTAGGGTATGACTGGCGTCTCTCGGCGGCATAGGCACCATCGAGATCAGCTGCGGATGCAATAAGAGCTGTTGGCGACTGAGGGAGGCGCCGGGCTCGCGCGTACAGGCGAGTGATGCACTGCACGCGGCGCAGACCGAGTGACATCTCCCCAGCATCGACCAACAGGCTCTCAATGGGGGAAGTGCGGAAGGCACCGGTCGCAAGGCGAAGGCCGGTGTGGTGGATCGAATCCACCTTCCGCAATAAACGCTCGGCTGCGGATGCATAAAACTCGCATCCGTAGTCGAGCTTCGAGCGAACAAAGGATCGATAAAAAAGTAAGGCGGTAGCCCTATCAGCGCCCCAAGCGCTGAACGTCACGGAACGGAGAATGTCCATGGCGCGGGTACAAGAGACCCTAAGGCTGCGAATATGAGCCTCCCAGGTGAGGCGTCGGTCGAATACAAGACCAAGGAAACGGTGCGACTCAACCACATCCAGGCGCACCCCATTAAGAAACAAATCTGGGTCGGGGTGAAGCCGTGGATGGCGGCAGAAGTGCACCACCTTAGTCTTGGCCAAAGAAAACCGAAACCTGTGCGCTTCGGCATAGCGAGAGACGCGGTTCAATGCCTGTTGGAGTCGACGCTCCAGAGTTGGCATCTGGGCCGCGCCAAAAGAGATCGAAAGGTCGTCCACGTAGAGCGTAGCGAGAACATCTTCCGGCAGCACCAAGGTGATGCCGTTGATGCTCAGGGCAAAGAGTGTGACATTGAGGACACTTCCCTGCGGGACACCCTCTTCCTGCTCCTTTGGGCCGGAGAGAGCTCCCCCCACCCGTACGCGGAATCGAAGATCTCGCAAAAATTCAGATATAAACATTGGGAGGCGTCCCCTCGCCCCCATCGTGTAGAGAGTCTCCATGATACCGTATCGCCATGCGGTATCATAGGCCTTCTCCAGATCGAAAAACACCGTGGCGTAGTGCTGTCTACGAAGGAAAGCCTCGCAGACGGCATTTTCCAGTCGGAGCAGAGCATCCGACGTGGAGTGGAACTTGCGGAAGCCGCACTGTGCGGAAGACAGATGGCCTCCGCTGTCCAGGAAAAAAGCTAATCTAACGTTTACCAATTTCTCCATCAACTTGCACACGCAAGAGGTTAGAGAGATTGGGCGGAAACCGGTCGGAGTAGAGTGATCTCTCCCCGGTTTGCGAAAGGCGAGCACAGTAGCGATTCGCCAGGAGTCTGGGAGAAGACCTTCCACCCAGATCCTGTTGAACAGATCTAACAGAAAGGCTATGCCTCGCTCACCCAGGTGTCGAAGCATGGCGTGCGGGACATCGTCCGGACTATGGGCGGTGTCCGCGCACGAAGCGAGAGCGGAACGCAACTCACTCACAGTAAACTTGTCGTTGAAGGGTTCTCCGCCACTGGAGGTAAAGTCCAGCCGGCGGCCTTCCGCGACATCACGACGTGCATTGAATGCTGGCGGAGCAGCATCACGGCTAGAGAATGCGGAAAAAGCGGTCGCTAAGGATTCCGCCACGGACGCGGGGTCTGAGATTGCGGTCCCATTCTCCTGGAGAACGGGAGGGGGGTCCTGCGAGAACTTGCCCCGAATCCTTTTGATTCGCTTCCACACCTCAGCTAAAGGGGTCTTCCCGTTAAGTGAAGACACGTATGCCCGCCAAGAAGAGCGGCGGGCGTGCTTCGAAATATACCGGAACCTAGCCCTAGCCCGACGAAATTCAGCGACAGTGAAATCGTTCGGGCGGCGCTTATAGCGCATGTAGGCATAACGCTTCTGTTTGAGGGCCGTCTCACACTCGGCCGACCACCATGGGAGTGGTCGGCGTGCAAAACGGCCAGACGTCCTAGGAATAGTAGTCAGGCCCACGGCCATGAGGTTGCCGGAGAAGAACTCAACGGCCTCATCTACCGACCTAAACTCCTCGACTGAGATAGAGAATTCAGTCATTTCCTGAAATGCAGGCCACCGCGCCCGCGCCAAGCACCACCGAGGTGGTCTCTCAGGCGGCAGTTGCCCTGAAAAGGATATTTGAATGGGAAAGTGATCACTACCATGGAGGTCATCGACCACCCCCCAATCAAAATCAGGCTGTGCATCCGAAGAGCACAAAGATACGTCAAGGCAAGAAAATGAAGCGGTTCTCGGACAGTGATGCGTAAACTCATCCACGTTTAGGACACCCATCTCAAGCTCTTCGATCAGATCGGCAAGGACTTGTCCCCTGGGATTTATGGAGTAATCTCCCCAGAGAGGATGCCTGCCGTTCAGATCTCCAAGCAAGAGATAGGGCCTCGGCAACCGTGCCACGACGCGGCGGAAGTCCCCCGCGTCGAAGTCAGCTGACGGTGGAATGTACGCAGAAATGATAGTATACCTCCTATCCAGGTGCAGCTGCACAGCCACTGCCTGAAAGGAGGTATCTAAAGAGAAAGGAAGAACGGAGACATCATGCCGGGTGTAAACCGCGCATCCCCCAGCCCGGCCATCCCGCGGTGGTGGGGTCGCAAGACCCTTATACCCCGGGAGGGCAGGAAGCAGGCACGCGCCTAGCATGGTCTCCTGCAAAAAAATAGCTAACGGGGAACGGGACGAGACGAGCCTCCGCAGCTCCTCCCAGTTGGCCCGGAGTCCACGGCAATTCCATTGAAGGAATATGCCCTCCAGGCCTAGCTCGGAGGAGACGCGGGGGCCCTCCTCGAATTGAAGACCCTCACGGGAATGGCCGTACGCTTCCCGGGGGCAGAACCCCGGGCGCTGTTGGCCGGACAAAGCGCTGAAGGCGCTGTCGCCTTCGAGGACTTATTGGGGGAAGTTGGGCTCGCCATGCGAGTCTTTTCCTCCCTCCGCCTCGAAACCTTAGGCGGGCGTTGCGGCTTCGGAGGCGGGGGGCCCTCTTTTAGAGGAACCACCGTCTCCGAGCCACTCGCTCCACCTCGGGGCGTGGGCGAAGGAGCCGAAGCTCCTTTGTTGCTGTCCTCCTTTCGGGGGGCAGCTTTAGGAACCCCGGAAGATGGCCTAGCGACCATCTTCAGGGGTGTTGCCTCCTGCGAGTCTAACGACTCAGTGGAGGCGGGTGGCCGTTTCGCCTTACGGGAAACGGTCACGCTGGGGGAAGAGGGGGGAGCCCTGGTTTTAGCCGGGGCAGGGTATGAACCCTTTTTGCCGCCAGCTTTACCAGGGGAGCGCCCGGGTTGGGTAGAGCCCGCAGAAGGGCTCCGAATGGGCGCAGAAACAACCGTGCTCGTTGGCCTGGATGGGCCGGGAGCAGAGGGTGCCTTCCTAACTATTGAGGCATATGACGTCCCAGGCAGAGCCGGGCGCGCCAGGACCAAGTCCTTTGCCTCGCGGAATGAGAGTCGATCCTGGGCCTGAACGACCAGGATTTCTTTCTCAAGGAGATATGCACCACATTGCTTCGAAGAAGCAGGGTGCGGCTCTCCGCAATTGACACACTTGGCCACACACGATTTGGACTTATCGTGTGCGACCTTGGAGCAATTTACACAGACTTCGGGTGACCCCGACTTTGCACGTCTACATGAGCGATTCGTATGGCCGAAGCGGTGACAGTAATAGCACCGCCGCAGCAGTGGCACGAATGCCTTCACGCGGTAGCGGTACCAACCGGCACGCACCGACTCAGGGAGCTTGTCACAGTCGAACGTGACGAAGAGTGTAGGGGTGGGTCTCGAGGCCCCTCCCTGTTTTCTCATCACACGTTCGACCTTGACCGCCCCATGGTCGGCCAGCTCTAAGGTGATGTCCTCAATGGAGTAGTCAACGAGTTCCCTCGCATAAACTACTCCTTTCACAAAGTTCATGGTAGAGTGCGGCGTCACACTCACCGGGGTGCCATGAAGTGTTCGAAGAGCACTAATCTTAGCCGCCTCGGCGGGATTCGCCGCATTCGCCAGAAGGCTCCCGTCCGAGAAACGGGTTACCTTCGGCTCTCTACCAATTGCACTAGCTAATCCTCTCCTCTGATGGATCATGTTGCCCTTGGACAACATGGTGCCATCAGTGGAGCGAATAACGAGGAAGCGTTTGAAGCCAGCGGGCTCGAAAACGCCAGGTAACCTCTGAATCAGGGGCCCCGATGTCATCGAGGCTCCGCCCTGTGCACTCTTGGTATTAGTCTTCTTTGTCAGGGGCTCCGCAACTGGGGGGGCAGAGGACGCGGATGTGCCGATCTTGGCTTGGTCGCTTGCCAGAGTGGCAGCAGACCCATCCGTCCCCGCAGCCCCCGCGGATGGAGAGGAGCCCCGAGTCTTTTTTGTCTTTTTCTTTTTCGAAGAGGAGGGCGGGGAATGAACCCGCTTTTCACCTCCGCCGGCAGAAGTCCCCAGGCCAGATGGACCAGCCTCAGCCAGGTCCCTCTCCGAAATGTAAAAGGTCCTGGTTGTCGTAGGGGCACCTGTCGGAGGAGATCCCTCCCCTCCTTCTACTGCCTCGGAGCCCTCAGCCATTTGAGGACCTTGCATAGGGGCGGATTCGGGTTCGGTGCTTGGCGCCGAGCCCGAATTCCACCCCATGGAAGGCCCTACCGTCTGGGGCTGGGTCTCCTCAAGGACCATGTCTATCACAGGAGGGGCCTCCAGTTGGCCATCCCCTCCCAGGACATCGCAGGTCCCCTCGGCAGTGTCGCCAGTCTTGTATGGGGAGGCACAGGCCTTGACCCCGGCAAGGTTTAATATTTTTGCCAGCAGGTCTTTTGAGGGAAGCGACCGAAAGGGGCCTGGCTTGCCTCTCCCCCCTAAGGGGGTTTGCCCTACCGAGCCGCTTTGATGGGGAGCGGCTGGCTAAGGGCTGCCTGCTGGCTTTCTTGGCAGTCCCCTTGGAAAGAAAAGAGGGGACTGCCGCTGGGAAAAGGGAGGTGCCCGAAAGCACCTCCAGAGAAGGGGGTGAGGGGTAGTCCCCTGCACCCGTAGGCGAAGGAGAGGAGTAAGCCTTCTCTCCGGTTAGAGAAATATGGAGGGTCCCCTGTGCAAGCACAGGGGGGGGGACCTCCATTTTTTCGGTGGAGCTGCCCAAGGGCGGCCTCGTCGATGAGCAAGGGGGAGTTAAAGGGGTTTGGGTTTTTTTTGGTTGTTCATCTATGGGCATGGTGACCCTATTTTTGCCACGGGACGCAATAGCTCATCACCCCTCGCAGTAGCCCGCACTGCGAGAGGTGCTTACAAGCCCGGCAGAGCCAGGCGCCGCCATTCGGGACCACCCCTCCCGCCTGGTGGCCTGGCAGTCCATCGGCATGGCGGCTCCACCTTGGACACGATGTAAAAAAGATAGATTTTGAAGAGGAGAGGAAAAGGGATGTGAGGAAGGTATGGGTGGGGATGAAGCAGGTTGTTAAAAAACCCCCATCCCGAACCGGAGCTCAGGGGTTAGGGAACAATGTCCCCTCCCCCCCAGCCCCGATCCGGGGTGGTTGGCTTGAGAAGAAGGTCAGCATCTACCCTGTGAAATTAGAGGCTGACCAGAGAAAGTTGTGGGAGAGGTTGTATGAAAAGCGACGAGGTAGGGAAGAAATCGGGCTATCTGAAGGAAGGAAGAGAGGCTAAGCTGGGGCCGGACGGAGCGCTGGATCCCGTTAGCACGGCGGCCAGGATGGCAAATCGCCGCGCCCCTTACGGGGCTCAGGGCAAAGAGTGTGACACTGAGGACACTTCCCTGCGGGACACCCTCTTCCTGCTCCTTTGGGCCGGAGAGGGCTCCCCCCACCCGTACGCGGAATCGACGATCTCGCAAAAATTCAGATATAAACATTGGGAGGCGTCCCCTCGCCCCCATCGTGTGGAGAGTCTCCATGATACCGTATCGCCATGCGGTATCATAGGCCTTCTCCAGATCGAAAAACACCGTGGCGTAGTGCTGTCTACGAAGGAAAGCCTCGCAGACGGCGTTTTCCAGTCGGAGCAGAGCATCCGACGTGGAGTGGAACTTACGGAAACGCACTGCGCAGAAGACAGATGGCCTCCGCTGTCCAGGAAATAGGCTAATCTAACATTTACCAATTTCTCCATCAACTTGCACACGCAAGAGGTTAGAGAGATTGGGCGGAAACCGGTCGGAGTAGAGTGATCTCTCCCCGGCTTGCGAAAGGCGAGCACAGTAGCGATTCGCCAGGAGTCTGGGAGAAGACCTTCCACCCAGATCCTGTTGAACAAATCTAACAGAAAGGCCATGCCTCGCTCACCCAGGTGTCGAAGCATGGCGTACGGGACATCGTCCGGACCATGGGCGGTGTCCGCGCACGAAGCGAGAGCGGAACGCAACTCACTCACAGTAAACTTGTCGTTGAAGGGTTCTCCGCCTCTGGAGGTAAAGTCCAGCCGGCGGCCTTCCGCGACATCACGACGTGCATTGAATGCTGGCGGAGCAGCATCACGGCTAGAGAATGCGGAAAAAGCGGTCGCTAAGGATTCCGCCACGGACGCGGGGTCCGAGATTGGAGTCCCATTCTGCTGGAGAACGGGAGGGGGGTCCTGCGAGAACTTGCCCCGAATCCTTTTGACTCGCTTCCACACCTCAGCTAAAGGGGTCTTCCCGTTAAGTGAAGACACGTATGCCCGCCAAGAAGAGCGGCGGGCGTGCTTCGAAATATACCGGAACCTAGCCCTAGCCCGACGAAATTCAGCGACAGTGAAATCGTTCGGGCGGCGCTTATAGCGCACGTAGGCATAACGCTTCTGTTTGAGGGCCGTCTCACACTCGGCCGACCACCATGGGAGTGGTCGGCGTGCAAAACGGCCAGACGTCCTAGGAATAGTAGTCAGGCCTACGGCGATGAGGTTGCCGGAGAAGAACTCAACGGCCTCATCTACCGACCTAAACTCCTCGACTGAGATAGAGAATTCAGTCATTTCCTGAAATGCAGGCCACCGCGCCCGCGCCAAGCACCACCGAGGTGGTCTCTCAGGCGGCAGTTGCCCTGAAAAGGATATTTGAATGGGAAAGTGATCACTACCATGGAGGTCATCGACCACCCCCCAATCAAAATCAGGCTGTGCATCCGAAGAGCACAAAGATAGGTCAAGGCAAGAAAATGAAGCGGTTCTCGGACAGTGATGCGTAAACTCATCCACGTTTAGGACACCCATCTCAAGCTCTTCGATCAGATCGGCAAGGACTTGTCCCCTGGGATTTATGGAGTAATCTCCCCAGAGAGGATGCCTGCCGTTCAGATCTCCAAGCAAGAGATAGGGCCTCGGCAACCGTGCCACGACGCGGCGGAAGTCCCCCGCGTCGAAGTCAGCTGACGGTGGAATGTACGCAGAAATGATAGTATACCTCCTATCCAGGTGCAGCTGCACAGCCACTGCCTGAAAGGAGGTATCTAAAGAGAAAGGAAGAACGGAGACATCATGCCGGGTGTAAACCGCGCATCCCCCAGCCCGGCCATCCCGCGGTGGTGGGGTCGCAAGACCCTTATACCCCGGGAGGGCAGGAAGCAGGCACGCGCCTAGCATGGTCTCCTGCAAAAAAATAGCTAACGGGGAACGGGACGAGACGAGCCTCCGCAGCTCCTCCCAGTTGGCCCGGAGTCCACGGCAATTCCATTGAAGGAATATGCCCTCCAGGCCTAGCTCGGAGGAGACGCGGGGGCCCTCCTCGAATTGAAGACCCTCACGGGAATGGCCGTACGCTTCCCGGGGGCAGAACCCCGGGCGCTGTTGGCCGGACAAAGCGCTGAAGGCGCTGTCGCCTTCGAGGACTTATTGGGGGAGGTTGGGCTCGCAATGCGAGTCTTTTCCTCCCTCCGCCTCGAAACCTTAGGCGGGCGTTGCGGCTTGGGAGGCGGGGGGCCCTCTTTTCGAGGAACCACCGTCTCCGAGCCACTCGCTCCACCTCGGGGCGTGGGCGAAGGGGCCGAAGCTCCTTTGTTGCTGTCCTACTTTCGGGGAACAGCTTTAGGAACCCCGGAAGATGGCCTAGCGACCATCTTCAGGGGTGTTGCCTCCTGTGAGTCTAACGACTCTGTGGAGGCGCGTGGCCGTTTCGCCTTACGGGAAACGGTCACGCTGGGGGAAGAGGGGGGAGCCCTGGTATTAGCCGGGGCTGGGTGTGAACCCTTTTTGCCGCCAGCTCTACCAGGGGAGCGCCCGGGTGTAGTAGAGCCCGCAGAAGGGCTCCGAATGGGCGCGGAAACAACCGTGCTCGTTGGCCTGGATGGGCCAGGAGCAGAGGGTGCCTTTCTAACTATTGAGGCATATGACGTCCCAGGCAGAGCCGGGCGCGCCAGGACCAAGTCCTTAGCCTCGCGGAATGAGAGTCGATCCTGGGCCTGAACGGCCAGGATTTCTTTCTCAAGGAGATATGCACCACATTGCTTCGAAGAAGCAGGGTGCGGCTCTCCGCAATTGACACACTTGGCCACACACGATTTGGACTTATCGTGTGCGACCTTGGAGCAATTTACACAGACTTCGGGTGACCCCGATTTTGCACGTCTACATGATCGATTCGTGTGGCAGAAGCGGTGACAGTAATAGCACCGCCGCGGCAGTGGCACGAATGCCTTCACGCGGTAGCAGGACCAACCGGCACGCACCGACTCAGGGAGCTTGTCACAGTCGAACGTGACGAAGAGTGTAGGGGTGGGTCTCGAGGCCCCTCCCTGTTTTCTCATCACACGTTCGACCTTGACCGCCCCATGGTCGGCCAGCTCTAGGGTGATGTCCTCAATGGAGTAGTCAACGAGTTCCCTCGCATAAACTACTCCTTTTACAAAGTTCATGGTAGAGTGCGGCGTCACACTCACCGGGGTGCCATGAAGTGTCCGAAGAGCACTTATCTTGGCCGCCTCGGCGGGATTCGCCGCATTCGCCAGAAGGCTCCCGTCCGAGAAACGGGTTACCTTCGGCTCTCTACCAATTGCACTAGCTAATCCTCTCCTCTGATGGATCATGTTGCCCTTGGACAACATGGTGCCATCAGTGGAGCGAATAACGAGGAAGCGTTTGAAGCCAGCGGGCTCGAAAACGCTAGGTAACCTCTGGATGAGGGGCCCCGATGTCATCGAGGCTCCGCCCTGTGCACTCTTGGTCCTAGTCAGGGGTTCCGCACACGAGGGGGTAGAGGGGTCGGATGTGCCGATCTTGGCTTGGTCGCCTACCAAAGTGGCAGCAGACCCATCCGTCCCCGCAGCCCCCGCGGATGGAGAGGAGCCCCGAGTCTTTTTCGTCCTTTTAGTCTTTTTCTTTTTTGGAGAGGAGGGCGGGGAATGAATCCGCTTTTCACCTCCGCCGGCAGAAGCCCCTAGGCCAGATGGACCGGCCTCAGCCAGGTCCCTCTCCGAAATGGAGAAGGTCCTGGTTGTCGTAGGGGCACCTGTCGGAGGAGATCCCTCCCCTCCTTCTACTGCCTCAGAGCCCTCAGCCATTTGAGGAGGACCTTGCATAGGGGCGGACTCGGGTTCGGTGCTTGGCGCCGAGCCCGAACTCCCCCCCATGGAAGGCCCTACCGTCTGAGGCTGGGTCTCCTCAAGGACCATGTCTATCACGGGAGGGGCCTCCAGTTGGCCATCCCCTCCCAGGACATTGCAGGTCCCCTTGGCAGTGTCGCCAGTCTTGTTTGGGGAGGCACAGGCCTTGACCCCGGCAAGGTTTAATATTTTTGCCAGCAGGTCTTTTGAGGGAAGCGACCGAAGGGGCCTGGCTTGCCTCTCCCCCCTAAGGGGGTTTGCCCTACCGAGCCGCTTTGATGGGGAGCGGCTGGCTAAGGGCTGCCTGCTGGCTTTCTTGGCAGTCCCCTTGGAAAGAAAAGAGGGGACTGCCGCTGGGAAAAGGGAGGTGCCCGAAAGCACCTCCAGAGAAGGGGGTGAGGGGGAGTCCCCTGCACCCGTAGGCGAAGGAGAGGAGTAAGCCTCCTCTCCGGTTAGAGAAATATGGAGGGTCCCCTGTGCAAGCACAGGGGGGGGGACCTCCATTTTTTTGCTGGAGCTGCCCGAGGGCGGCTCCGTTGTTCTTGGGGAAGTTGGGGGTTGGGTTTTTTTGGTGTGATTTTCATCATTGGTCATGGTGACCCTTCTTTTAATACGGGATGCAATAGCGCACACCTCTCGTAGTAGCCCGCACTGCGAGAGGTGCTTACAGGCCCAGCAGAGCCAGGCGCCGCCATTTGGGACCACCCCTCCCGCCTGGTGGCCTGGCAGTCCATCGGCATGGCGGCTCCACCTTGGACACGGCGTATAAATGATAGATTTTGAAGACGAGAGGAAAAGGGATGTGAGGAAGGTATGGGTGGGGATGAAGCAGGTAGTTAAAAACCAGCCACCCCAGACCGGAGCTCAGGGGTTAGGGAACATTGTCCCCCACCCCCTCAGCCCCGATGCGGGACGGTTGGCTGAAAGGAAGGTCAGCATCTACCCTGTGAAATTAGAGGCTGACCAGAGAAAGTTGTGGGAGAGGTTCTGTGAAAAGAGAGGAAACAAGTGTTTTGAAGGAAGGAAGAGAGGCTAGGCTGGGGCCGGACGGGGTGCTGAGTCCCGTCAGCACGGCGGCCAGAATGGCAAATCGTCGCGCCCCTTACGGGGGGGCTGGGTGTGAACCCTTTTTGTCGCCAGCTTTACCAGGGGAGCGCCCGGGTTGAGTAGAGCCCGCAGAAGGGCTCCGAATGGGAGCGGAAACAACCCTGCTCGTTGGCCTGGATGGGCCAGGAGCAGAGGGTGCCTTTCTAACTATTGAGGCATATGACGTCCCAGGCAGAGCAGGGCGCGCCAGGACCAACTCCGTAGCCTCGTGGAATGAGAGTTGATCCTGGGCCTGAACGACCAGGATTTCTTTCTCGAGAAGATATGCACCACATTGCTTCAAAGAAGCGGGGTGCGGCTCTCCACAATTGACACACTTGGCCAAACACGATTTGGACTTATCGTGTGCGACCTTGGAGCAATTTACACAAACTTCAGGTGACCCCGACTTTGCACGTCTTCAAGAACGATTCGTATGGCCGAAGCGGTGACAGTAATAGCACCGCCGCGGCAGTGGCACAAATGCCTTCACGCGGTAGCGGTACCAACCGGCACGCACCGACTCAGGGAGCTTGTCACAGTCGAACGTGACGAAGAGTGTAGGGGTGGGTCTCGAGGCCCCTCCCTGTTTTCTCATCACACGTTCGACCTTGCCGCCCCGTGGTCGGCCAGCTCTAAGGTGATGTCTTCTATGGAGTAGTCAACGAGTTCTCTCACAAAAACTACTCTTTTCACAAAGTTCATGGTAGAGTGCAGCGTCACACTCACCGGGGTGACATGAAGTGTCCGAAGAGCACTTATCATGGCCGCCTCGGCGGGATTCGCCAGAAGGCTCCCGTCCGAGAAACGGGTCACCTTCGGCTCTCTACCAATTACACTAGCTAATCCTACCCTCTGATGGATCATGTTGCCCTTGGCCAACATGCTGCCATCAGTGGAGCGAATGAATAGTAAGCGTGTGAAGCCAGCCGGCTCGAAAACGCCAGGTAACCTCTGAATCAAGGGCCCCGATGTTATCGAGGCCCCGCCCTGCGCACTTTTGGTCTTTGTGATATTCGTGTGCTCCGCACACGGGGGTGGGGGGGAAAGAGGGGCCCGATGTGCCGATCTTGGCTTGGTCCCTTGCCAAAGTGGAAGCAGTCCCATCCGTCCCCGCAGCTCCCGCGGATGGAGAGGAGCCCCGAGTCTACTTTCTTTTTGGTCTTTTCGTCCTTTTCTTTTTTCGAAAGGAGGGCGGGGAATGAACCCGCTTCTCACCTCCGCCGGCAGAAGCCCCTTGGCCTGATGGACAGGCCTCAGCCAGGTCCTTCTCCGAAATAGAGAAGGTCCTGGTAGTCGTAGGGAAACCTGTCGGAGGAGATCCCTTCCCTCCTTGTACTGCCTCAGAAACCCTATCTGTTCGAGGAGGTCCTTGCATAGGGGCGGGTTCGGGTTCGGTGTTTGGCGCCGAGCCCGGATCTCCCCATGGAAGGGCCTACCGTGCGAGGCAGGGTTGCCTCAAGGACCATGTCTATCACAGGAGGGACCTCCAGTTGGACATCCCCTCCGAGGACATCGCAGGTCCCCTTGGCAGCGTCACCAGTCTTGTGTGGGGAGGCACAGGCCTTGATCCCGGCAAGGTTTAATATTCTTGCCAGCAGGTCTTTTGAGGGAAGCGACTGAAGCGACCTGGCTTCCCTCTCCCCCCTAAGGGGTTTTTTTTTTTTTTTTTTAATTAAGGGGCTATCTGGCGACTGCCGACTAAGGCATAAGTTGCCGTAAACAAACAGCCTAATTTAGGCTACTTTAAAAAATTAAACAGAAAACAATAAAAAGGAATAACAATAACAATAACAATAACAATAACAAAGCAATAACAAAACAATTACAAAAACAACAACAACAATTAAATCGAGTTAAATAAAAGGGAGAAGGCCGGCCTCCCCCAAAAAGTCAATAAGTCCACCAGTCAAAGTACACGCACTCATCCCGAGAACAAGGGACAGGCGGTAGCGACCCCGCCCATCCCGGTACCGGGACAGGTGTCGTGCGCGAAGATCACCCAGACTGGGACATTCGACAAGAATGTGCCGAACAGTCTGGGGGACAACGCAGTCGTTGCAATAGGGCACAGGCGAGCGCTCCATCAGATAGCGATGCGTCACACGAGTGTGTCCGATTCGGAGACGACAGAAAGCAACCTGAAGCCGCCGCGGCATTGGGGGATAGGTCCATGGGAACAGTCGCAGCGCAATGGCACGCAACTTTAAGTTCCCTTCGACCGTCTCCCATCTTCTTTGCCAAGCAGTCCGAAGAGCTGCCCGTATTCCTGCCATGTAGTCGGTGTGAGGAAGAGCGAAACGCTGGTCCGGTCGCAGAGTCCTCGCGGACTCTTTGGCGCCCTCATCGGCGCGCTCATTCCCCGCAATTCCTACATGTCCAGGAACCCAGCAGAAGATAATCTCGACATCTGCCCGGCTCGCCAAAACCGTGGCGTCACGGATATCGCGAACCAGGGGATGCGGAGATTCCAATGCCCCGAGAGCACTCAGGGCGCTTTGTGAGTCGCTATAGATCACAATCCGGTCTCCGAACCGGGCACGTCGCGTAATCTCCCGTACCGAGTGGTGTATTGCCACCAGCTCGGCCGTGAAGACAGACGCAGCGCCTGGTAGAGCCCCGCTGACTTCAAACAGAGGGGATACGGCGTGGAAGCCGACCCCCTCTTGGGACTTGGAGCCATCCGTATACACTGGCACGGTACCAGCGTGACACGATGTGTGCTCCAAAAAGGTCGAACGCAATACTCCCGGCGCAGTACAAGCTTTGGGAGCAGAGGCGTGGCGACAAATAGCCAAATGTGGTACCCTCCAGGGTGGCGTCCTGGGCAGAACCAGGGGCGCCACCGGCCCGAGAGCTATATCTACCTCTCGAAGGAGTTTCCTGGCCCTAAACCCAAAGGGCTTAGGGTATGACTGGCGTCTCTCGGCGGCATAGGCACCATCGAGATCAGCTGCGGATGCAGTGAGAGCTGTTGGCGACTGAGGGAGGCGCCGGGCTCGCGCGTACAGGCGAGTGATGCACTGCACGCGGCGCAGAGCGAGTGGCATCTCCCCAGCATCGACCAACAGGCTCTCAATGGGGGAAGTGCGGAAGGCACCGGTCGCAAGGCGAAGGCCGGTGTGGTGGATCGAATCCACCTTGCGCAATAAACGCTCGGCTGCGGATGCATAAAACTCGCAACCGTAGTCGAGCTTCGAGCGAACAAAGGATCGATAAAAAAGTAAGGCGGTAGCCCTATCAGCGCCCCAAGCGCTGAACGTCACGGAACGGAGAATGTCCATGGCGCGGGTACAAGAGACCCTAAGGCTGCGAATATGAGCCTCCCAGGTGAGGCGTCGGTCGAATACAAGACCAAGGAAACGGTGCGACTCAACCACATCCAGGCGCACCCCATTAAGAAACAAATCTGGGTCGGGGTGAAGCCGTGGATGGCGGCAGAAGTGCACCACCTTAGTCTTGGCCAAAGAAAACCGAAACCTGTGCGCTTCGGCATAGTGAGAGACGCGGTTCAATGCCTGTTGGAGTCGACGCTCCAGAGTTGGCATCTGGGCCGCGCCAAAAGAGATCGAAAGGTCGTCCACGTAGAGCGTAGCGAGAACATCTTCCGGCAGCACCGAGGTGATGCCGTTGATGCTCAGGGCAAAGAGTGTGACACTGAGGACACTTCCCTGCGGGACACCCTCTTCCTGCTCCTTTGGGCCGGAGAGAGCTCCCCCCACCCGTACGCGGAATCGACGATCTCGCAAAAATTCAGATATAAACATTGGGAGGCGTCCCCTCGCCCCCATCGTGTGGAGAGTCTCCATGATACCGTATCGCCATGCGGTATCATAGGCCTTCTCCAGATCAAAAAACACCGTGGCGTAGTGCTGTCTACGAAGGAAAGCCTCGCAGACGGCACTTTCCAGTCGGAGCAGAGCATCCGACGTGGAGTGGAACTTACGGAAGCCGCACTGTGCAGAAGACAGATGGCCTCCGCTGTCCAGGAAATAGGCTAATCTAACATTTACCAATTTCTCCATCAACTTGCACACGCAAGAGGTTAGAGAGATTGGGCGGAAACCGGTCGGAGTAGAGTGATCTCTCCCCGGCTTGCGAAAGGCGAGCACAGTAGCGATTCGCCAGGAGTCTGGGAGAAGACCTTCCACCCAGATCCTGTTGAACAAATCTAACAGAAAGGCCATGCCTCGCTCACCCAGGTGTCGAAGCATGGCGTACGGGACATCGTCCGGACCATGGGCGGTGTCCGCGCACGAAGCGAGAGCGGAACGCAACTCACTCACAGTAAACTTGTCGTTGAAGGGTTCTCCGCCTCTGGAGGTAAAGTCCAGCTGGCGGCCTTCCGCGACATCACGACGTGCATTGAATGCTGGCGGAGCAGCATCACGGCTAGAGAATGCGGAAAAAGCGGTCGCTAAGGATTCCGCCACGGACGCGGGGTCCGAGATTGCGGTCCCATTCTCCTGGAGAACGGGAGGGGGGTCCTGCGAGAACTTGCCCCGAATCCTTTTGACTCGCTTCCACACCTCAGCTAAAGGGGTCTTCCCGTTAAGTGAAGACACGTATGCCCGCCAAGAAGAGCGGCGGGCGTGCTTCGAAATATACCGGAACCTAGCCCTAGCCCGACGAAATTCAGCGACAGTGAAATCGTTCGGGCGGCGCTTATAGCGCATGTAGGCATAACGCTTCTGTTTGAGGGCCGTCTCACACTCGGCCGACCACCATGGGAGTGGTCGGCGTGCAAAACGGCCAGACGTCCTAGGAATAGTAGTCAGGCCTACGGCGATGAGGTTGCCGGAGAAGAACTCAACGGCCTCATCTACCGACCTAAACTCCTCGACTGAGATAGAGAATTCAGTCATTTCCTGAAATGCAGGCCACCGCGCCCGCGCCAAGCACCACCGAGGTGGTCTCTCAGGCGGCAGTTGCCCTGAAAATGATATTTGAATGGGAAAGTGATCACTACCATGGAGGTCATCGACCACCCCCCAATCAAAATCAGGCTGTGCATCTGAAGAGCACAAAGATAGGTCAAGGCAAGAAAATGAAGCGGTTCTCGGACAGTGATGCGTAAACTCATCCACGTTTAGGACACCCATCTCAAGCTCTTCGATCAGATCGGCAAGGACTTGTCCCCTGGGATTTATGGAGTAATCTCCCCAGAGAGGATGCCTGCCGTTCAGATCTCCAAGCAAGAGATAGGGCCTCGGCAACCGTGCCACGACGCGGCGAAAGTCCCCCGCGTCGAAGTCAGCTGACGGTGGAATGTACGCAGAAATGATAGTATACCTCCTATCCAGGTGCAGCTGCACAGCCACTGCCTGAAAGGAGGTATCTAAAGAGAAAGGAAGAACGGAGACATCATGCCGGGTGTAAACCGCGCATCCCCCAGCCCGGCCATCCCGCGGTGGTGGGGTCGCAAGACCCTTATACCCCGGGAGGGCAGGCAGCGGGCACGCGCCTAGCATGGTCTCCTGCAAAAAAATAGCTAACGGGGAACGGGACGAGACGAGCCTCCGCAGCTCCTCCCAGTTGGCCCGGAGTCCACGGCAATTCCATTGAAGGAATATGCCCTCCAGGCCTAGCTCGGAGGAGACGCGGGGGCCCTCCTCGAATTGAAGACCCTCACGGGAATGGCCGTACGCTTCCCGGGGGCAGATTTTTTTTTTTTTTTTTTTTATAGAGCCCATCTGGCAACTACCCACTTGGGCATAAGTCGCCGAAAAACACGACAGCCTAGAATTAGGCTACTTTAAAGTTAAAATATGAAAACTTAACAATCAATATAAATTTGAAAAACTTAACAATCGAAGCAATCTCCGGCAGCGGGGGGAGGTCCCCCTCACCCCGGTGCAGGAGAGTGCAATCTAAAACAAAACAATAACAAAAAAAGGAACCTTAAATAAAGGGGAGAAGGCCGGCCTCCCCCAAAAAGTCAATAAGTCCACCAGTCATGGTGCACGCACTCGTCCCGAGTACAAGGGACAGGCGGTAGCGACCCCGCCCATCCCGGTACCGAGACAGGTATCGTGCGCGAAGATCACCCAGACTGGGACATTCGACAAGAATATGCCGAACAGTCTGGGGGACGACGCAGTCGTTGCAATAGGGCACATGCGAGCGCTCCACCAAGTAACGATGCGTCACACGAGTGTGTCCGATTCGAAGACGACAGAAAGCAACCTGAAGCCGCCGCGGCATTGGGGGATAGGTCCATGGGAACAGTCGCGGCGCAATGGCACGCAACTTTAAGTTCCCCTCGACCGTCTCCCATCTTCTTTGCCAAGCAGTCCGAAGAGCTGCCCGTATTCCTGCCATGTAGTCGGTGTGAGGAAGAGCGAAACGCTGGTCCGGTCGCAGAGTCCTCGCGGACTCTTTGGCGCCCTCATCGGCGCGCTCATTCCCCGCAATTCCTACATGTCCAGGAACCCAGCAGAAGATAATCTCGACATCTGCCCGGCTCGCCAAAACCGTGGCGTCACGGATTTCGCGAACCAGGGGATGCGGAGATTCCAATGCCCCGAGAGCACTCAGGGCGCTTTGTGAGTCGCTATAAATCACAATCCGGTCTCCGAACCGGGCACGTCGCGTAATCTCCCGTACCCAGTGGTGTATTGCCACCAGCTCGGCCGTGAAGACAGACGCAGCGCCTGGTAGAGCCCCGCTGACTTCAAACAGAGGGGATACGGCGTGGAAGCCGACCCCCTCTTGGGACTTGGAGCCATCCGTATACACTGGCACGGTACCAGCGTGACACGATGTGTGCTCCAAAAAGATCGAACGCAATACTCCCGGCGCAGTACAAGCTTTGGGAGCAGAGGCGTGGCGACAAATAGCCAAATGTGGTACCCTCCAGGGTGGCGTCCTGGGCAGAACCAGGGGCGCCACCGGCCCGAGAGCTATATCTACCTCTCGAAGGAGTTTCCTGGCCCTAAACCCAAAGGGCTTAGGGTATGACTGGCGTCTCTCGGCGGCATAGGCACCATCGAGATCAGCTGCGGATGCAGTGAGAGCTGTTGGCGACTGGGGGAGGCGCCGGGCTCGCGCGTACAGGCGAGTGATGCACTGCACGCGGCGCAGAGCGAGTGGCATCTCCCCAGCATCGACCAACAGGCTCTCAATGGGGGAAGTGCGGAAGGCACCGGTCGCAAGGCGAAGGCCGGTGTGGTGGATCGAATCCACCTTCCGCAATAAACGCTCGGCTGCGGATGCATAATTTTTTTTTTTTTTTTTTTTTTTATAGAGCCCATCTGGCAACTACCCACTTGGGCATAAGTCGCCGAAAAACACGACAGCCTAGAATTAGGCTACTTTAAAGTTAAAATATGAAAACTTAACAATCAATATAAATTTGAAAAACTTAACAATCGAAGCAATCTCCGGCAGCGGGGGGAGGTCCCCCTCACCCCGGTGCAGGAGAGTGCAACCTAAAACAAAACAATAACAAAAAAAAGGAACCTTAAATAAAGGGGAGAAGGCCGGCCTCCCCCAAAAAGTCAATAAGTCCACCAGTCATGGTGCACGCACTCGTCCCGAGTACAAGGGACAGGCGGTAGCGACCCCGCCCATCCCGGTACCGAGACAGGTATCGTGCGCGAAGATCACCCAGACTGGGACATTCGACAAGAATATGCCGAACAGTCTGGGGGACGACGCAGTCGTTGCATTTTTTTTATTTTTTTATAGAGCCCATCTGGCAACTACCCACTTGGGCATAAGTCGCCGAAAAACACGACAGCCTAGAATTAGGCTACTTTAAAGTTAAAATATGAAAACTTAACAATCAATATAAATTGGAAAAACTTAACAATCGAAGCAATCTCCGGCAGCGGGGGGAGGTCCCCCTCACCCCGGTGCAGGAGAGTGCAACCTAAAACAAAACAATAACAAAAAAAAAGGAACCTTAAATAAAGGGGAGAAGGCCGGCCTCCCCCAAAAAGTCAATAAGTCCACCAGTCATGGTGTACGCACTCGTCCCGAGTACAAGGGACAGGCGGTAGCGACCCCGCCCATCCCGGTACCGAGACAGGTATCGTGCGCGAAGATCACCCAGACTGGGACATTCGACAAGAATATGCCGAACAGTCTGGGGGACGACGCAGTCGTTGCAATAGGGCACATGCGATTTTTTTTTTTTTTTTTTATAGAGCCCATCTGGCAACTACCCACTTGGGCATAAGTCGCCGAAAAACACGACAGCCTAGAATTAGGCTACTTTAAAGTTAAAATATGAAAACTTAACAATCAATATAAATTTGAAAAACTTAACAATCGAAGCAATCTCCGGCAGCGGGGGGAGGTCCCCCTCACCCCGGTGCAGGAGAGTGCAATCTAAAACAAAACAATAACAAAAAAAGGAACCTTAAATAAAGGGGAGAAGGCCGGCCTCCCCCAAAAAGTCAATAAGTCCACCAGTCATGGTGCACGCACTCGTCCCGAGTACAAGGGACAGGCGGTAGCGACCCCGCCCATCCCGGTACCGAGACAGGTATCGTGCGCGAAGATCACCCAGACTGGGACATTCGACAAGAATATGCCGAACAGTCTGGGGGACGACGCAGTCGTTGCAATAGGGCACATGCGAGCGCTCCACCAAGTAACGATGCGTCACACGAGTGTGTCCGATTCGAAGACGACAGAAAGCAACCTGAAGCCGCCGCGGCATTGGGGGATAGGTCCATGGGAACAGTCGCGGCGCAATGGCACGCAACTTTAAGTTCCCCTCGACCGTCTCCCATCTTCTTTGCCAAGCAGTCCGAAGAGCTGCCCGTATTCCTGCCATGTAGTCGGTGTGAGGAAGAGCGAAACGCTGGTCCGGTCGCAGAGTCCTCGCGGACTCTTTGGCGCCCTCATCGGCGCGCTCATTCCCCGCAATTCCTACATGTCCAGGAACCCAGCAGAAGATAATCTCGACATCTGCCCGGCTCGCCAAAACCGTGGCGTCACGGATTTCGCGAACCAGGGGATGCGGAGATTCCAATGCCCCGAGAGCACTCAGGGCGCTTTGTGAGTCGCTATAAATCACAATCCGGTCTCCGAACCGGGCACGTCGCGTAATCTCCCGTACCCAGTGGTGTATTGCCACCAGCTCGGCCGTGAAGACAGACGCAGCGCCTGGTAGAGCCCCGCTGACTTCAAACAGAGGGGATACGGCGTGGAAGCCGACCCCCTCTTGGGACTTGGAGCCATCCGTATACACTGGCACGGTACCAGCGTGACACGATGTGTGCTCCAAAAAGATCGAACGCAATACTCCCGGCGCAGTACAAGCTTTGGGAGCAGAGGCGTGGCGACAAATAGCCAAATGTGGTACCCTCCAGGGTGGCGTCCTGGGCAGAACCAGGGGCGCCACCGGCCCGAGAGCTATATCTACCTCTCGAAGGAGTTTCCTGGCCCTAAACCCAAAGGGCTTAGGGTATGACTGGCGTCTCTCGGCGGCATAGGCACCATCGAGATCAGCTGCGGATGCAGTGAGAGCTGTTGGCGACTGGGGGAGGCGCCGGGCTCGCGCGTACAGGCGAGTGATGCACTGCACGCGGCGCAGAGCGAGTGGCATCTCCCCAGCATCGACCAACAGGCTCTCAATGGGGGAGGTGCGGAAGGCACCGGTCGCAAGGCGAAGGCCGGTGTGGTGGATCGAATCCACCTTCCGCAATAAACGCTCGGCTGCGGATGCATAAAACTCGCATCCGTAGTCGAGCTTCGAGCGAACAAAGGATCGATAAAAAAGTAAGGCGGTAGCCCTATCAGCGCCCCAAGCGCTGAACGTCACGGAACGGAGAATGTCCATGGCGCGGGTACAAGAGACCCTAAGGCTGCGAATGTGAGCCTCCCAGGTGAGGCGTCGGTCGAATACAAGACCAAGGAAACGGTGCGACTCAACCACATCCAGGCGCACCCCATTAAGAAACAAATCTGGGTCGGGGTGAAGCCGTGGATGGCGGCAGAAGTGCACCACCTTAGTCTTGGCCAAAGAAAACCGAAACCTGTGCGCTTCGGCATAGCGAGAGACGCGGTTCAATGCCTGTTGGAGTCGACGCTCCAGAGTTGGCATCTGGGCCGCGCCAAAAGAGATCGAAAGGTCGTCCACGTAGAGCGTAGCGAGAACATCTTCCGGCAGCACCGAGGTGATGCCGTTGATGCTCAGGGCAAAGAGTGTGACACTGAGGACACTTCCCTGCGGGACACCCTCTTCCTGCTCCTTTGGGCCGGAGAGGGCTCCCCCCACCCGTACGCGGAATCGACGATCTCGCAAAAATTCAGATATAAACATTGGGAGGCGTCCCCTCGCCCCCATCGTGTGGAGAGTCTCCATGATACCGTATCGCCATGCGGTATCATAGGCTTTCTCCAGATCAAAAAACACCGTGGCGTAGTGCTGTCTACGAAGGAAAGCCTCGCAGACGGCATTTTCCAGTCGGAGCAGAGCATCCGACGTGGAGTGGAACTTACGGAAGCCGCACTGTGCAGAAGACAGATGGCCTCCGCTGTCCAGGAAATAGGCTAATCTAACATTTACCAATTTCTCCATCAACTTGCACACGCAAGAGGTTAGAGAGATTGGGCGGAAACCGGTCGGAGTAGAGTGATCTCTCCCCGGCTTGCGAAAGGCGAGCACAGTAGCGATTCGCCAGGAGTCTGGGAGGAGACCTTCCACCCAGATCCTGTTGAACAAATCTAATAGAAAGGCCATGCCTCGCTCACCCAGGTGTCGAAGCATGGCGTACGGGACATCGTCCGGACCATGGGCGGTGTCCGCGCACGAAGCGAGAGCGGAGCGCAACTCACTCACAGTAAACTTGTCGTTGAAGGGTTCTCCGCCTCTGGAGGTAAAGTCCAGCCGGCGGCCTTCCGCGACATCACGACGTGCATTGAATGCTGGCGGAGCAGCATCACGGCTAGAGAATGCGGAAAAAGCGGTCGCTAAGGATTCCGCCACGGACGCGGGGTCCGAGATTGCGGTCCCATTCTGCTGGAGAACGGGAGGGGGGTCCTGCGAGAACTTGCCCCGAATCCTTTTGACTCGCTTCCACACCTCAGCTAAAGGGGTCTTCCCGTTAAGTGAAGACACGTATGCCCGCCAAGAAGAGCGGCGGGCGTGCTTCGAAATATACCGGAACCTAGCCCTAGCCCGACGAAATTCAGCGACGGTGAAATCGTTCGGGCGGCGCTTATAGCGCATGTAGGCATAACGCTTCTGTTTGAGGGCCGTCTCACACTCGGCCGACCACCATGGGAGTGGTCGGCGTGCAAAACGGCCAGACGTCCTAGGAATAGTAGTCAGGCCCACGGCGATGAGGTTGCCGGAGAAGAACTCGACGGCCTCATCTACCGACCTAAACTCCTTGACTGAGATAGAGAATTCAGTCATCTCCTGAAATGCAGGCCACCGCGCCCGCGCCAAGCACCACCGAGGTGGTCTCTCAGGCGGCAGTTGCCCTGAAAAGGATATTTGAATGGGAAAGTGATCACTACCATGGAGGTCATCGACCACCCCCCAATCAAAATCAGGCTGTGCATCCGAAGAGCACAAAGATAGGTCAAGGCAAGAAAATGAAGCGGTTCTCGGACAGTGATGCGTAAACTCATCCACGTTTAGGACACCCATCTCAAGCTCTTCGATCAGATCGGCAAGGACTTGTCCCCTGGGATTTATGGTGTAATCTCCCCAGAGAGGATGCCTGCCGTTCAGATCTCCAAGCAAGAGATAGGGCCTCGGCAACCGTGCCACGACGCGGCGAAAGTCCCCCGCGTCGAAGTCAGCTGACGGTGGAATGTACGCAGAAATGATAGTATACCTCCTATCCAGGTGCAGCTGCACAGCCACTGCCTGAAAGGAGGTATCTAAAGAGAAAGGAAGAACGGAGACATCATGCCGGGTGTAAACCGCGCATCCCCCAGCCCGGCCGTCCCGCGGTGGTTGGGTCGCAAGACCCTTATACCCCGGGAGGGCAGGCAGGGGGCACGCACCTAGCATGGTCTCCTGCAAAAAAATAGCTAACGGGGAACGGGATGAGGCGAGCCTCCGCAGCTCCTCCCAGTTGGCCCGGAGTCCACGGCAATTCCATTGAAGGAATATGCCCTCCAGGCCTAGCTCGGAGGAGACGCGGGGGCCCTCCTCGAATTGAAGACCCTCACGGGAATGGCCGTACGCTTCCCGGGGGCAGAACCCCGGGCGCTGTTGGCCGGACAAAGCGCTGAAGGCGCTGTCGCCTTCGAGGACTTATTGGGGGAGGTTGGGCTCGCCATGCGAGTCTTTTCCTCCCTCCGCCTCGAAACTTTAGGCGGGCGTTGCGGCTTCGGAGGCGGGGGGCCCTCTTTTCGAGGAACCACCGTCTCCGAGCCACTCGCTCCACCTCGGGGCGTGGGCAAAGGGGCCGAAGCTCCTTTGTTGCTGTCCTCCTTTCGGGGAACAGCTTTAGGAACCCCGGAAGATGGCCTAGCGACCATCTTCAGGGGTGTTGCCTCCTGTGAGTCTAACGACTCGGTGGAGGCGCGTGGCCGTTTCGCTTTACGCGAAACGGTCACGCTGGGGGAAGAGGGGGGAGCCCTGGTTTTAGCCGGGGCAGGGTATGAACCCTTTTTGCCGCCAGCTTTACCAGGGGAGCGCCCAGGTTGGGTAGAGCCCACAGAAGGGCTCCGAATGGGCGCGGAAACAACCGTGCTCGTTGGCCTGGATGGGCCAAGAGCAGAGGGTGCCTTTCTAACTATTGAGGCATATGACGTCCCAGGCAGAGCCGGGCGCGCCAGGACCAAGTCCTTTGCCTCGCGGAATGAGAGTCGATCCTGGGCCTGAACGGCCAGGATTTCTTTCTCAAGGAGATATGCACCACATTGCTTCGAAGAAGCAGGGTGCGGCTCTCCGCAATTGACACACTTGGCCACACACGATTTGGACTTATCGTGTGCGACCTTGGAGCAATTTACACAGACTTCGGGTGACCCCGATTTTGCACGTCTACATGATCGATTCGTATGGCCGAAGCGGTGGCAGTAATAGCACCGCCGCGGCAGTGTCACGAATGCCTTCACGCGGTAGCGGTACCAACCGGCACGCACCGACTCAGGGAGCTTGTCACAGTCGAACGTGACGAAGAGTGTAGGGGTGGGTCTCGAGGCCCCTCCCTGTTTTCTCATCACACGTTCGACCTTGACCGCCCCATGGTCGGCCAGCTCTAGGGTGATGTCCTCAATGGAGTAGTCAACGAGTTCCCTCGCATAAACTACTCCTTTCACAAAGTTCATGGTAGAGTGCGGCGTCACACTCACCGGGGTGCCATGAAGTGTCCGAAGAGCACTTATCTTGGCCGCCTCGGCGGGATTCGCCGCATTCGCCAGAAGGCTCCCGTCCGAGAAACGGGTTACCTTCGGCTCTCTACCAATTGCACTAGCTAATCCTCTCCTCTGATGGATCATGTTGCCCTTGGACAACATGGTGCCATCAGTGGAGCGAATAACGAGGAAGCGTTTGAAGCCAGCGGGCTCGAAAACGCCAGGTAACCTCTGAATCAGGGGCCCCGATGTCATCGAGGCTCCGCCCTGTGCATTCTTGGTCTTAGTCGTAGTCATGGGCTCCGCACACGAGGGGGTAGAGGGGCCGGATGTGCCGATCTTGGCTTGGTCGCCTACCAAAGTGGCAGCAGACCCATCCGTCCCCGCAGCCCCCGCGGATGGAGAGGAGCCCCGAGTCTTCTTCGTCTTTTGAGTCTTTTTAGTCTTTTTCTTTTTAGGAGAGGAGGGCGGGGAATGAACCCGCTTTTCACCTCCGCCGGCAGAAGTCCCCAGGCCAGATGGACCAGCCTCAGCCAGGTCCCTCTCCGAAATGGAGAAGGTCCTGGTTGTCGTAGGGGCACCTGTCGGAGGAGATCCCTCCCCTCCTTCTACTGCCTCGGAGCCCTCAGCCATTTGAGGAGGACCTTGCATAGGGGCGGATTCGGGTTCGGTGCTTGGCGCCGAGCCCGAATTCCCCCCCATGGAAGGCCCTACCGTCTGGGGCTGGGTCTCCTCAAGGACCATGTCTATCACAGGAGGGGCCTCCAGTTGGCCATCCCCTCCCAGGACATCGCAGGTCCCCTTGGCAGTATTGTCACTAGTCAGGTGGTGTGGGGAGGCACAGGCCTTGACCCCAGCAAGGTTCAAAATTCTTGCCAGCAGGTCTTTTGAGGGAAGCGACCGAAGGGGCCTGGCTTCCCTCTCCCCCCTAAGGGGGTTTGCCCTACCGAGCCGCTTGCACGAGGGGCTGTCGGCAATGGGCTGCCTGCTGGCTTTCTTGGCAGTCCCCTTAGAAAGCAAAGGAGGGACTGCCGCTGGAGATAGGGAGGTGCCCGAAAGCACCTCCAGAGAAGGGGGTGAGGGGGAGTCCCCTACACCCGTAGGCGTAGGAGAGGAGTAAGCCTCCTCTCCGGTTAAAGAATTATGGAGGGTCCCTTGCGCAAGCACAAGGGGGGGGACCTCCATTTTCTCGGTGGAGCTGCCCGAGGGCGGCTCCGTAGATGTTTTTGGGGAAGTTGGGGGTTGGGGTTTTTGTTTTTTTTCATACATGGGCATGGTGACCCTCTTTTGATTACGGGACGCAATAGCTCATCACCTCTCGCAGTTGCCCGCACTGCGAGAGGTGCTTACAAGCCCGGCAGAGCCAGGCGCCGCCATTCGGGACCACCCCTCCCGCCTGGTGGCCTGGCAGTCCTTCGGCATGGCGGCTCCACCTTGGACACGGCGTAAAAAATATAGGTTGTGAAGAGGAGAGGAAAAGGGATGTGAGGAAGATGTGGGTGGGGATGAAGCAGGTTGTTAAAAAAAACCCATCCCGAACCGGAGCTGAGGGGTTAGGGAACAATGTCCCCTCCCCCCCTCAGCCCCGATCCGGGGTGGTTGGCTTGAGAAGAAGGTCAGCATTCTACCCTGTGAAATTAGAGGCTGACCAGAGAAAGTTGTGGGAGAGGTTGTATGAAAAGCGACGAGGTAGGGGAGAAATCGGGCTATCTGAAGGAAGGAAGAGAGGCTAAGCTGGGGCCGGACGGAGCGCTGGATCCCGTCAGCACGGCGGCCAGGATGGCAAATCGCCGCGCCCCTTACGGGGAGGGGCACATGCGAGCGCTCCACCAAGTAACGATGCGTCACACGAGTGTGTCCGATTCGAAGACGACAGAAAGCAACCTGAAGCCGCCGCGGCATTGGGGGATAGGTCCATGGGAACAGTCGCGGCGCAATGGCACGCAACTTTAAGTTCCCCTCGACCGTCTCCCATCTTCTTTGCCAAGCAGTCCGAAGAGCTGCCCGTATCCCTGCCATGTAGTCAGTGTGAGGAAGAGCGAAACGCTGGTCCGGTCGCAGAGTCCTCGCGGACTCTTTGGCGCCCTCATCGGCGCGCTCATTCCCCGCAATTCCTACATGTCCAGGAACCCAGCAGAAGATAATCTCGACATCTGCCCGGCTCGCCAAAACCGTGGCGTCACGGATTTCGCGAACCAGGGGATGCGGAGATTCCAATGCCCCGAGAGCACTCAGGGCGCTTTGTGAGTCGCTATAAATCACAATCCGGTCTCCGAACCGGGCACGTCGCGTAATCTCCCGTACCGAGTGGTGTATTGCCACCAGCTCGGCCGTGAAGACAGACGCAGCGCCTGGTAGAGCCCCGCTGACTTCAAACAGAGGGGATACGGCGTGGAAGCCGACCCCCTCTTGGGATTTGGAGCCATCCGTATACACTGGCACGGTACCAGCGTGACACGATGTGTGCTCCAAAAAGGTCGAACGCAATACTCCCGGCGCAGTACAAGCTTTGGGAGCAGAGGCGTGGCGACAAATAGCCAAATGTGGTACCCTCCAGGGTGGCGTCCTGGGCAGAACCAGGTGCGCCACCGGCCCGAGAGCTATATCTACCTCTCGAAGGAGTTTCCTGGCCCTAAACCCAAAGGGCTTAGGGTATGACTGGCGTCTCTCGGCGGCATAGGCACCATCGAGATCAGCTGCGGATGCAGTGAGAGCTGTTGGCGACTGAGGAAGGCGCCGGGCTCGCGCGTACAGGCGAGTGATGCACTGCACGCGGCGCAGAGCGAGTGGCATCTCTCCAGCATCGACCAACAGGCTCTCAATGGGGGAAGTGCGGAAGGCACCGGTCGCAAGGCGAAGGCCGGTGTGGTGGATCGAATCCACCTTCCGCAATAAACGCTCGGCTGCGGATGCATAAAACTCGCATCCGTAGTCGAGCTTCGAGCGAACAAAGGATCGATAAAAAAGTAAGGCGGTAGCCCTATCAGCGCCCCAAGCGCTGAACGTCACGGAACGGAGAATGTCCATGGCGCGGGTACAAGAGACCCTAAGGCTGCGAATGTGAGCCTCCCAGGTGAGGCGTCGGTCGAATACAAGACCAAGGAAACGGTGCGACTCAACCACATCCAGGCGCACCCCATTAAGAAACAAATCTGGGTCGGGGTGAAGCCGTGGATGGCGGCAGAAGTGCACCACCTTAGTCTTGGCCAAAGAAAACCGAAACCTGTGCGCTTCAGCATAGCGAGAGACGCGGTTCAATGCCTGTTGGAGTCGGCGCTCCAGAGTTGGCATCTGGGCCGCGCCAAAAGAGATCGAAAGGTCGTCCACGTAGAGCGTAGCGAGAACATCTTCCGGCAGCACCGAGGTGATGCCGTTGATGCTCAGGGCAAAGAGTGTGACACTGAGGACACTTCCCTGCGGGACACCCTCTTCCTGCTCCTTTGGGCCGGAGAGGGCTCCCCCCACCCGTACGCGGAATCGACGATCTCGCAAAAATTCAGATATAAACATTGGGAGGCGTCCCCTCGCCCCCATCGTGTGGAGAGTCTCCATGATACCGTATCGCCATGCGGTATCATAGGCCTTCTCCAGATCAAAAAACACCGTGGCGTAGTGCTGTCTACGAAGGAAAGCCTCGCAGACGGCATTTTCCAGTCGGAGCAGAGCATCCGACGTGGAGTGGAACTTACGGAAGCCGCACTGTGCAGAAGACAGATGGCCTCCGCTGTCCAGGAAATAGGCTAATCTAACATTTACTAATTTCTCCATCAACTTGCACACGCAAGAGGTTAGAGAGATTGGGCGGAATCCGGTCGGAGTAGAGTGATCTCTCCCCGGCTTGCGAAAGGCGAGCACAGTAGCGATTCGCCAGGAGTCTGGGAGAAGACTTTCCACCCAGATCCTGTTGAACAAATCTAACAGAAAGGACATGCCTCGCTCACCCAGGTGTCGAAGCATGGCGTACGGGACATCGTCCGGACCATGGGCGGTGTCCGCGCACGAAGCGAGAGCGGAGCGCAACTCACTCACAGTAAACTTGTCGTTGAAGGGTTCTCCGCCTCTGGAGGTAAAGTCCAGCCGGCGGCCTTCCGCGACATCACGACGTGCATTGAATGCTGGCGGAGGAGCATCACGGCTAGAGAATGCGGGGAAAGCGGTCGCTAAGGATTCCGCCACGGACGCGGGGTCCGAGATTGCGGTCCCATTCTGCTGGAGAACGGGAGGGGGGTCCTGCGAGAACTTGCCCCGAATCCTTTTGACTCGCTTCCACACCTCAGCTAAAGGGGTCTTCCCGTTAAGTGAATTTTTTTTTTTTTTTATAGAGCCCATCTGGCAACTACCCACTTGGGCATAAGTCGCCGAAAAACACGACAGCCTAGAATTAGGCTACTTTAAAGTTAAAATATGAAAACTTAACAATCAATATAAATTTGAAAAACTTAACAATCGAAGCAATCTCCGGCAGCGGGGGGAGGTCCCCCTCACCCCGGTGCAGGAGAGTGCAATCTAAAACAAAACAATAACAAAAAAAGGAACCTTAAATAAAGGGGAGAAGGCCGGCCTCCCCCAAAAAGTCAATAAGTCCACCAGTCATGGTGCACGCACTCGTCCCGAGTACAAGGGACAGGCGGTAGCGACCCCGCCCATCCCGGTACCGAGACAGGTATCGTGCGCGAAGATCACCCAGACTGGGACATTCGACAAGAATATGCCGAACAGTCTGGGGGACGACGCAGTCGTTGCAATAGGGCACATGCGAGCGCTCCACCAAGTAACGATGCGTCACACGAGTGTGTCCGATTCGAAGACGACAGAAAGCAACCTGAAGCCGCCGCGGCATTGGGGGATAGGTCCATGGGAACAGTCGCGGCGCAATGGCACGCAACTTTAAGTTCCCCTCGACCGTCTCCCATCTTCTTTGCCAAGCAGTCCGAAGAGCTGCCCGTATTCCTGCCATGTAGTGGGTGTGAGGAAGAGCGAAACGCTGGTCCGGTCGCAGAGTCCTCGCGGACTCTTTGGCGCCCTCATCGGCGCGCTCATTCCCCGCAATTCCTACATGTCCAGGAACCCAGCAGAAGATAATCTCGACATCTGCCCGGCTCGCCAAAACCGTGGCGTCACGGATTTCGCGAACCAGGGGATGCGGAGATTCCAATGCCCCGAGAGCACTCAGGGCGCTTTGTGAGTCGCTATAAATCACAATCCGGTCTCCGAACCGGGCACGTCGCGTAATCTCCCGTACCGAGTGGTGTATTGCCACCAGCTCGGCCGTGAAGACAGACGCAGCGCCTGGTAGAGCCCCGCTGACTTCAAACAGAGGGGATACGGCGTGGAAGCCGACCCCCTCTTGGGACTTGGAGCCATCCGTATACACTGGCACGGTACCAGCGTGACACGATGTGTGCTCCAAAAAGATCGAACGCAATACTCCCGGCGCAGTACAAGCTTTGGGAGCAGAGGCGTGGCGACAAATAGCCAAATGTGGTACCCTCCAGGGTGGCGTCCTGGGCAGAACCAGGGGCGCCACCGGCCCGAGAGCTATATCTACCTCTCGAAGGAGTTTCCTGGCCCTAAACCCAAAGGGCTTAGGGTATGACTGGCGTCTCTCGGCGGCATAGGCACCATCGAGATCAGCTGCGGATGCAGTGAGAGCTGTTGGCGACTGGGGGAGGCGCCGGGCTCGCGCGTACAGGCGAGTGATGCACTGCACGCGGCGCAGAGCGAGTGGCATCTCCCCAGCATCGACCAACAGGCTCTCAATGGGGGAAGTGCGGAAGGCACCGGTCGCAAGGCGAAGGCCGGTGTGGTGGATCGAATCCACCTTCCGCAATAAACGCTCGGCTGCGGATGCATAAAACTCGCATCCGTAGTCGAGCTTCGAGCGAACAAAGGATCGATAAAAAAGTAAGGCGGTAGCCCTATCAGCGCCCCAAGCGCTGAACGTCACGGAACGGAGAATGTCCATGGCGCGGGTACAAGAGACCCTAAGGCTGCGAATGTGAGCCTCCCAGGTGAGGCGTCGGTCGAATACAAGACCAAGGAAACGGTGCGACTCAACCACATACAGGCGCACCCCATTAAGAAACAAATCTGGGTCGGGGTGAAGCCGTGGATGGCGGCAGAAGTGCACCAGCTTAGTCTTGGCCAAAGAAAACCGAAACCTGTGCGCTTCGGCATAGCGAGAGACGCGGTTCAATGCCTGTTGGAGTCGGCGCTCCAGAGTTGGCATCTGGGCCGCGCCAAAAGAGATCGAAAGGTCGTCCACGTAGAGCGTAGCGAGAACATCTTCCGGCAGCACCGAGGTGATGCCGTTGATGCTCAGGGCAAAGAGTGTGACACTGAGGACACTTCCCTGCGGGACACCCTCTTCCTGCTCCTTTGGGCCGGAGAGGGCTCCCCCCACCCGTACGCGGAATCGACGATCTCGCAAAAATTCAGATATAAACATTGGGAGGCGTCCCCTCGCCCCCATCGTGTGGAGAGTCTCCATGATACCGTATCGCCATGCGGTATCATAGGCTTTCTCCAGATCAAAAAACACCGTGGCGTAGTGCTGTCTACGAAGGAAAGCCTCGCAGACGGCATTTTCCAGTCGGAGCAGAGCATCCGACGTGGAGTGGAACTTACGGAAGCCGCACTGTGCAGAAGACAGATGGCCTCCGCTGTCCAGGGAATAGGCTAATCTAACATTTACCAATTTCTCCATCAACTTGCACACGCAAGAGGTTAGAGAGATTGGGCGGAAACCGGTCGGAGTAGAGTGATCTCTCCCCGGCTTGCGAAAGGCGAGCACAGTAGCGATTCGCCAGGAGTCTGGGAGGAGACCTTCCACCCAGATCCTGTTGAACAAATCTAATAGAAAGGCCATGCCTCGCTCACCCAGGTGTCGAAGCATGGCGTACGGGACATCGTCCGGACCATGGGCGGTGTCCGCGCACGAAGCGAGAGCGGAACGCAACTCACTCACAGTAAACTTGTCGTTGAAGGGTTCTCCGCCTCTGGAGGTAAAGTCCAGCCGGCGGCCTTCCGCGACATCACGACGTGCATTGAATGCTGGCGGAGCAGCATCACGGCTAGAGAATGCGGAAAAAGCGGTCGCTAAGGATTCCGCCACGGACGCGGGGTCCGAGATTGCGGTCCCATTCTCCTGGAGAACGGGAGGGGGGTCCTGCGAGAACTTGCCCCGAATCCTTTTGACTCGCTTCCACACCTCAGCTAAAGGGGTCTTCCCGTTAAGTGAAGACACGTATGCCCGCCAAGAAGAGCGGCGGGCGTGCTTCGAAATATACCGGAACCTAGCCCTAGCCCGACGAAATTCAGCGACGGTGAAATCGTTCGGGCGGCGCTTATAGCGCATGTAGGCATAACGCTTCTGTTTGAGGGCCGTCGAACACTCGGCCGACCACCATGGGAGTGGTCGGCGTGCAAAACGGCCAGACGTCCTAGGAATAGTAGTCAGGCCCACGGCGATGAGGTTGCCGGAGAAGAACTCGACGGCCTCATCTACCGACCTAAACTCCTTGACTGAGATAGAGAATTCAGTCATTTCCTGAAATGCAGGCCACCGCGCCCGCGCCAAGCACCACCGAGGTGGTCTCTCAGGCGGCAGTTGCCCTGAAAATGATATTTGAATGGGAAAGTGATCACTACCATGGAGGTCATCGACCACCCCCCAATCAAAATCAGGCTGTGCATCCGAAGAGCACAAAGATAGGTCAAGGCAAGAAAATGAAGCGGTTCTCGGACAGTGATGCGTAAACTCATCCACGTTTAGGACACCCATCTCAAGCTCTTCGATCAGATCGGCAAGGACTTGTCCCCTGGGATTTATGGTGTAATCTCCCCAGAGAGGATGCCTGCCGTTCAGATCTCCAAGCAAGAGATAGGGCCTCGGCAACCGTGCCACGACGCGGCGAAAGTCCCCCGCGTCGAAGTCAGCTGACGGTGGAATGTACGCATAAATGATAGTATACCTCCTATCCAGGTGCAGCTGCACAGCCACTGCCTGAAAGGAGGTATCTAAAGAGAAAGGAAGAACGGAGACATCATGCCGGGTGTAAACCGCGCATCCCCCAGCCCGGCCGTCCCGCGGTGGTTGGGTCGCAAGACCCTTATACCCCGGGAGGGCAGGCAGGGGGCACGCGCCTAGCATGGTCTCCTGCAAAAAAATAGCTAACGGGGAACGGGATGAGGCGAGCCTCCGCAGCTCCTCCCAGCTGGCCCGGAGTCCACGGCAATTCCATTGAAGGAATATGCCCTCCAGGCCTAGCTCGGAGGAGACGCGGGGGCCCTCCTCGAATTGAAGACCCTCACGGGAATGGCCGTACGCTTCCCGGGGGCAGAACCCCGGGCGCTGTTGGCCGGACAAGCGCTGAAGGCGCTGTCGCCTTCGAGGACTTATTGGGGGAGGTTGGGCTCGCCATGCGAGTCTTTTCCTCCCTCCGCCTCGAAACTTTAGGCGGGCGTTGCGGCTTCGGAGGCGGGGGGCCCTCTTTTCGAGGAACCACCGTCTCCGAGCCACTCGCTCCACCTCGGGGCGTGGGCAAAGGGGCCGAAGCTCCTTTGTTGCTGTCCTCCTTTCGGGGAACAGCTTTAGGAACCCCGGAAGATGGCCTAGCGACCATCTTCAGGGGTGTTGCCTCCTGTGAGTCTAACGACTCGGTGGAGGCGCGTGGCCGTTTCGCTTTACGCGAAACGGTCACGCTGGGGGAAGAGGGGGGAGCCCTGGTTTTAGCCGGGGCAGGGTATGAACCCTTTTTGCCGCCAGCTTTACCAGGGGAGCGCCCAGGTTGGGTAGAGCCCACAGAAGGGCTCCGAATGGGCGCGGAAACAACCGTGCTCGTTGGCCTGGATGGGCCAGGAGCAGAGGGTGCCTTTCTAACTATTGAGGCATATGACGTCCCAGGCAGAGCCGGGCGCGCCAGGACCAAGTCCTTTGCCTCGCGGAATGAGAGTCGATCCTGGGCCTGAACGGCCAGGATTTCTTTCTCAAGGAGATATGCACCACATTGCTTCGAGGAAGCAGGGTGCGGCTCTCCGCAATTGACACACTTGGCCACACACGATTTGGACTTATCGTGTGCGACCTTGGAGCAATTTACACAGACTTCGGGTGACCCCGATTTTGCACGTCTACATGATCGATTCGTATGGCCGAAGCGGTGGCAGTAATAGCACCGCCGCGGCAGTGGCACGAATGCCTTCACGCGGTAGCGGTACCAACCGGCACGCACCGACTCAGGGAGCTTGTCACAGTCGAACGTGACGAAGAGTGTAGGGGTGGGTCTCGAGGCCCCTCCCTGTTTTCTCATCACACGTTCGACCTTGACCGCCCCATGGTCGGCCAGCTCTAGGGTGATGTCCTCAATGGAGTAGTCAACGAGTTCCCTCGCATAAACTACTCCTTTCACAAAGTTCATGGTAGAGTGCGGCGTCACACTCACCGGGGTGCCATGAAGTGTCCGAAGAGCACTTATCTTGGCCGCCTCGGCGGGATTCGCCGCATTCGCCAGAAGGCTCCCGTCCGAGAAACGGGTTACCTTCGGCTCTCTACCAATTGCACTGCCTAATCCTCTCCTCTGATGGATCATGTTGCCCTTGGACAACATGGTGCCATCAGTGGAGCGAATAACGAGGAAGCGTTTGAAGCCAGCGGGCTCGAAAACGCCAGGTAACCTCTGAATGAGGGGCCCCGATGTCATCGAGGCTCCGCCCTGTGCACTCTTGGTATTAGTCTTCTTTGTCAGGGGCTCCGCAACCGGGGGGGCAGAGGGGGCGGATGTGCCGATCTTGGCTTGGTCGCTTGCCAGAGTGGCAGCAGACCCATCCGTCCCCGCAGCCCCCGCGGATGGAGAGGAGCCCCGAGTCTTCTTCGTCTTTTGAGTCTTTTTAGTCTTTTTCTTTTTAGGAGAGGAGGGCGGGGAATGAACCCGCTTTTCACCTCCGCCGGCAGAAGTCCCCAGGCCAGATGGACCAGCCTCAGCCAGGTCCCTCTCCGAAATGGAGAAGGTCCTGGTTGTCGTAGGGGCACCTGTCGGAGGAGATCCCTCCCCTCCTTCTACTGCCTCGGAGCCCTCAGCCATTTGAGGAGGACCTTGCATAGGGGCGGATTCGGGTTCGGTGCTTGGCGCCGAGCCCGAATTCCCCCCCATGGAAGGCCCTACCGTCTGGGGCTGGGTCTCCTCAAGGACCATGTCTATCACAGGAGGGGCCTCCAGTTGGCCATCCCCTCCCAGGACATCGCAGGTCCCCTTGGCAGTATTGTCACTAGTCAGGTGGTGTGGGGAGGCACAGGCCTTGACCCCAGCAAGGTTCAAAATTCTTGCCAGCAGGTCTTTTGAGGGAAGCGACCGAAGGGGCCTGGCTTCCCTCTCCCCCCTAAGGGGGTTTGCCCTACCGAGCCGCTTGCACGAGGGGCGGTCGGCAATGGGCTGCCTGCTGGCTTTCTTGGCAGTCCCCTTAGAAAGCAAAGGAGGGACTGCCGCTGGAGATAGGGAGGTGCCCGAAAGCACCTCCAGAGAAGGGGGTGAGGGGGAGTCCCCTACACCCGTAGGCGTAGGAGAGGAGTAAGCCTCCTCTCCGGTTAAAGAATTATGGAGGGTCCCTTGAGCAAGCACAAGGGGGGGGACCTCCATTTTCTCGGTGGAGCTGCCCGAGGGCGGCTCCGTAGATGTTTTTGGGGAAGTTGGGGGTTGGGGTTTTTGTTTTTTTTCATACATGGGCATGGTGACCCTCTTTTGATTACGGGACGCAATAGCTCATCACCTCTCGCAGTTGCCCGCACTGCGAGAGGTGCTTACAAGCCCGGCAGAGCCAGGCGCCGCCATTCGGGACCACCCCTCCCGCCTGGTGGCCTGGCAGTCCTTCGGCATGGCGGCTCCACCTTGGACACGGCGTAAAAAATATAGGTTGTGAAGAGGAGAGTAAAAGGGATGTGAGGAAGATGTGGGTGGGGATGAAGCAGGTTGTTAAAAAAAACCCCATCCCGAACCGGAGCTGAGGGGTTAGGGAACAATGTCCCCTCCCCCCCCTCAGCCCCGATCCGGGGTGGTTGGCTTGAGAAGAAGGTCAGCATTCTACCCTGTGAAATTAGAGGCTGACCAGAGAAAGTTGTGGGAGAGGTTGTATGAAAAGCGACGAGGTAGGGGAGAAATCGGGCTATCTGAAGGAAGGAAGAGAGGCTAAGCTGGGGCCGGACGGAGCGCTGGATCCCGTCAGCACGGCGGCCAGGATGGCAAATCGCCGCGCCCCTTACGGGGCCGTTAAGTGAAGACACGTATGCCCGCCAAGAAGAGCGGCGGGCGTGCTTCGAAATATACCGGAACCTAGCCCTAGCCCGACGAAATTCAGCGACAGTGAAATCGTTCGGGCGGCGCTTATAGCGCATGTAGGCATAACGCTTCTGTTTGAGGGCCGTCTCACACTCGGCCGACCACCATGGGAGTGGTCGGCGTGCAAAACGGCCAGACGTCCTAGGAATAGTAGTCAGGCCCACGGCCATGAGGTTGCCGGAGAAGAACTCAACGGCCTCATCTACCGACCTAAACTCCTCGACTGAGATAGAGAATTCAGTCATTTCCTGAAATGCAGGCCACCGCGCCCGCGCCAAGCACCACCGAGGTGGTCTCTCAGGCGGCAGTTGCCCTGAAAATGATATTTGAATGGGAAAGTGATCACTACCATGGAGGTCATCGACCACCCCCCAATCAAAATTAGGCTGTGCATCCGAAGAGCACAAAGATAGGTCAAGGCAAGAAAATGAAGCGGTTCTCGGACAGTGATGCGTAAACTCATCCACGTTTAGGACACCCATCTCAAGCTCTTCGATCAGATCGGCAAGGACTTGTCCACTGGGATTTATGGAGTAATCTCCCCAGAGAGGATGCCTGCTGTTCAGATCTCCAAGCAAGAGATAGGGCCTCGGCAACCGTGCCACGACGCGGCGGAAGTCCCCCGCGTCGAAGTCAGCTGACGGTAGAATGTACGCAGAAATGATAGTATACCTCCTATCCAGGTGCAGCTGCACAGCCACTGCCTGAAAGGAGGTATCTAAAGAGAAAGGAAGAACGGAGACATCATGCCGGGTGTAAACTGCGCATCCCCCAGCCCGGCCATCCCGCGGTGGTGGGGTCGCAAGACCCTTATACCCCGGGAGGGCAGGAAGCAGGCACGCGCCTAGCATGGTCTCCTGCAAAAAAATAGCTAACGGGGAACGGGACGAGACGAGCCTCCGCAGCTCCTCCCAGTTGGCCCGGAGTCCACGGCAATTCCATTGAAGGAATATGCCCTCCAGGCCTAGCTCGGAGGAGACGCGGGGGCCCTCCTCGAATTGAAGACCCTCACGGGAATGGCCGTACGCTTCCCGGGGGCAGAACCCCGGGCGCTGTTGGCCGGACAAAGCGCTGAAGGCGCTGTCGCCTTCGAGGACTTATTGGGGGAGGTTGGGCTCGCCATGCGAGTCTTTTCCTCCCTCCGCCTCGAAACCTTAGGCGGGCGTTGCGGCTTCGGAGGCGGGGGGCCCTCTTTTCGAGGAACCACCGTCTCCGAGCAACTCGCTCCACCTCGGGGCGTGGGCGAAGGAGCCGAAGCTCCTTTGTTGCTGTCCTCCTTTCGGGGGACAGCTTTAGGAACCCCGGAAGATGGCCTAGCGACCATCTTCAGGGGTGTTGCCTCCTGTGAGTCTAACGACTCGGTGGAGGCGCGTGGCCGTTTCGCCTTACGGGAAACGGTCACGCTGGGGGAAGAGGGGGGAGCCCTGGTTTTAGCCGGGGCAGGGTATGAACCCTTTTTTCCGCCAGCTTTACCAGGGGAGCGCCCGGGTTGGGTAGAGCCCGCAGAAGGGCTCCGAATGGGCGCGGAAACAACCGTGCTCGTTGGCCTGGATGGGCCAGGAGCAGAGGGTGCATTCCTAACTATTGAGGCATACGACGTCCCAGGCAGAGCCGGGCGCGCCAGGACCAAGTCCTTTGCCTCGCGGAATGAGAGTCGATCCTGGGCCTGAACGGCCAGGATTTCTTTCTCAAGGAGATATGCACCACATTGCTTCGAAGAAGAAGGGTGCGGCTCTCCGCAATTGACACACTTGGCCACACACGATTTAGACTTATCGTGTGCGACCTTGGAGCAATTTACACAGACTTCGGGTGACCCCGACTTTGCACGTCTACATGAGCAATTCGTATGGCCGAAGCGGTGACAGTAATAGCACCGCCGCGGCAGTGGCACGAATGCCTTCACGCGGTAGCAGGACCAACCGGCACGCACCGACTCAGGGAGCTTGTCACAGTCGAACGTGACGAAGAGTGTAGGGGTGGGTCTCGAGGCCCCTCCCTGTTTTCTCATCACACGTTCGACCTTGACCGCCCCATGGTCGGCCAGCTCTAAGGTGATGTCTTCAATGGAGTAGTCAACGAGTTCCCTCGCATAAACTACTCCTTTCACAAAGTTCATGGTAGAGTGCGGCGTCACACTCACCGGGGTGCCATGAAGTGTACGAAGAGCACTAATCTTGGCCGCCTCGGCGGGATTCGCCGCATTCGCCAGAAGGCTCCCGTCCGAGAAACGGGTTACCTTCGGCTCTCTACCAATTGCACTAGCTAATCCTCTCCGCTGATGGATCATGTTGCCCTTGGACAACATGGTGCCATCAGTGGAGCGAATAACGAGGAAGCGTTTGAAGCCAGCGGGCTCGAAAACGCCAGGTAACCTCTGAATGAGGGGCCCCGACGTCATCGAGGCTCCGCCCTGTGCACTCTTGGTAGTAGTCTTCTTTGTCAGGGGCTCCGCAACCGGGGGGGCAGAGGGGGCGGATGTGCCGATCTTGGCTTGGTCGCTTGCCAGAGTGGCAGCAGACCCATCCGTCCCCGCAGCCCCCGCGGATGGAGAGGAGCCCCGAGTCTTTTTTGTCTTTTTAGTCTTTTTCTTTTTCGGAGAGGAGGGCGGGGAATGAACCCGCTTTTCAACTCCGCCGGCAGAAGTCCCCAGGCCAGATGGACCAGCCTCAGCCAGGTCCCTCTCCGAAATGGAGAAGGTCCTGGTTGTCGTAGGGGCACCTGTCGGAGGAGATCCCTCCCCTCCTTTTGCCTCGGAGCCCTCAGCCATTTGAGGAGGACCTTGCATAGGGGCGGATTCGGGTTCGGTGCTTGGCGCCGAGCCCGAATTCCCCCCCATGGAAGGCCCTACCGTCTGAGACTGGGTCTCCTCAAGGACCATGTCTATCACAGGAGGGGCCTCCAATTGGCCATCCCCTCCCAGGACATCGCAGGTCCCCTTGGCAGTGTCGCCAGTCTTGTATGGAGAGGCACAGGCCTTGACCCCGGCAAGGTTTAAAATTCTTGCCAGCAGGTCTTTTGAGGGAAGCGACCGAAGGGGCCTGGCTTCCCTCTCCCCCCTAAGGGGGTTTGCCCTACCGAGCCGCTTTGATGGGAAGCGGCTGGCTAAGGGCTGCCTGCTGGCTTTCTTGGCAGTCCCCTTGAAAAGAAAAGATGGGACTGCCGCTGGGAAAAGGGAGGTGCCCGAAAGCACCTCCAGAGAAGGGGGTGAGGGGGAGTCCCCTGCACCAGTAGGCGAAGGAGAGGAGTAAGCCTCTTCTCCGGTTAAAGAAATATGGAGGGTCCCCTGTGCAAGCACAGGGGGGGGGGGGACCTCCATTTTTTCGGTGGAGCTGCCCAAGGGCGGCTCCGTCGATGAGCAAGGGGGAGTTAAAGGGGTTTGGGTTTTTTTTTTTTGTTCATCTATGGGCATGGTGACCCTATTTTTGCCACGGGAAGCAATAGCTCATCACCCCTCGCAGTAGCCCGCACTGCGAGAGGTGCTTACAAGCCCGGCAGAGCCAGGCGCCGCCATTCGGGACCACCCCTCCCGCCTGGTGGCATGGCAGTCCATCGTCATGGCGGCTCCACCTTGGACACGGCGTAAAAAATATAGGTTGTGAAGAGGAGAGGAAAAGGGATGTGAGGAAGGTATGGGTGGGGATGAAGCAGGTTGTTAAAAAACCCCCATCCCGAACCGGAGCTCAGGGGTTAGGGGACAATGTCCCCTCCCCCCTGAGCCCCGATCCGGGGTGGTTGGCTTGAGAAGAAGGTCAGCATTCTACCCTTTGAAATTAGAGGCTGACCAGAGAAAGTTGTGGGAGAGGTTGTATGAAAAGCGACAAGGTAGGGGAGAAATCGGGCTATCTGAAGGAAGGAAGAGAGGCTAAGCTGGGGCCGGACGGAGCGCTGGATCCCGTCAGCACGGCGGCCAGGATGGCAAATCGCCGCGCCCCTTACGGGGCTCCGAAATGGAGAAGGTCCTGGATGTCGTAGGGGCACCTGTCGGAGGAGATCCCTCCCCTCCTTTTACTGCCTCGGAGCCCTCAGCCATTTGAGGAGGACCTTGCATAGGGGCGGATTCGGGTTCGGTGCTTGGCGCCGAGCCCGGATTTCCCCCCCATGGAAGGCCCTACCGTCTGAGGCTGGGTCTCCTCAAGGACCATGTTTATCACAGGAGGGGCCTCCAGTTGGCCATCCCCTCCCAGGACATCGCAGGTCCCCTTGGCAGTGTCGCCAGTCTTGTGTGGGGAGGCACAGGCCTTGACCCCAGCAAGGTTTAAAATTCTTGCCAGCAAGTCTTTTGAGGAAAGCGATCGAAGGGGCCTGGCTTCCCTCTCCCCCATAAGGGGGTTTGCCCTAACGAGCCGCTTTGATGGGGAGCGGCTGGCTAAGGGCTGCCTGCTGGCTTTCTTGGCAGTCCCCTTGGAAAGAAAAGAGGGGACTGCCGCTGGGAAAAGGGAGGTGCCCGAAAGCACCTCCAGAGAAGGGGGTGAGGGGGAGTCCCCTGCACCCGTAGGCGAAGGAGAGGAGTAAGCCTCCTTTCCGGTTAGAGAAATATGGAGGGTCCCCTGTGCAAGCACAGGGGGCGGGACCTCCATTTTTTCGGTGGAGCTGCCCGAGGGCGGCTCCGTCGATGAGCAAGGGGGAGTTAAAGGGGTTTGAGGTTTTATTAATTCATCCATGGGCATGGTGACCCTATTTTTGCCACGGGACGCAATAGCTCATCACCTCTTGCAGTTGCCCGCACTGCAAGAGGTGCTTACAGGCCTGGCAGAGCCAGGCGCCGCCATTTGGGACCACCCCTCCCGCCTGGTGGCCTGGCAGTCCATCGGCATGGCGGCTCCACCTTAGACACGGCGTAAAAAAAATATGTTGTGAAGAGGAGAGGAAAAGGGATGTTTGGAAGGAATGGGTGGGGATGAAGCAGGTTGTTAAAAACCAGCCACCCCAGACTGGAGCTCAGGGGTTAGGGAACATTGTCCCCCACCCCCTCAGCCCCGATGCTGGACGGTTGGCTGAAAGGAAGGTCAGCATCTACCCTGTGAAATTAGAGGCTGACCAGAGAAAGTTGTGGGAGAGGTTGTGTGAAAAGAGAGGAAACAAGTGTTTTGAAGGAAGGTTTTTTTTTTGTTTTGTTTTTTTAAGAGCTCATCTGGCGACTGCCTACTTGGGCATTAGTCGCCGTATTAAAACTGGCCTAGTTCTAGGCTACTTTAAAATGAAATTAAAGAGAAAAAAAAACAACAAAAAAACAACACCCCAAAAGGGGGAAAGGAAGCAAGCTGGTGCGTCCGGGAGAGGTCCCCCCGGCGCAGGAGCGTGCAACTAAAGAAAAAAACAAACAAACAAAAAACAAAAAAATGCAAAAAAACAACAAAAAAAACAAACAAACCTTGCTTAAATAATAGGGAGAAGGCCGGCCTCCCCCAAGAAGTCAACAAGTCCACAAGTCAGTGTGCACGAATCTGTCCCAAGCACAAGGGACAGGCGGTAGCGACCCCGCCCATCCCGGTACTGGGACAGGTATCGTGCGCGAAGATCACCCAGACTGGGACATTCGACAAGAATGTGCCGAACAGTCTGGGGGACGACGCAGTCGTTGCAATAGGGCGCAGGCGAGCGCTCCATCAGATAGCGATGCGTCACACGAGTGTGTCCGATTCGGAGACGACAGAAAGCAACCTGAAGCCGCCGCGGCATTGGGGGATAGGTCCATGGGAACAGTCGCGGCGCAATGGCACGCAACTTTAAGTTCCCTTCGACCGTCTCCCATCTTCTTTGCCAAGCAGTCCGAAGAGCTGCCCGTATTCCTGCCATGTAGTCGGTGTGAGGAAGAGCGAAACGCTGGTCCGGTCGCAGAGTCCTCGCGGACTCTTTGGCGCCCTCATCGGCGCGCTCATTCCCCGCAATTCCTACATGTCCAGGAACCCAGCAGAAGATAATCTCGACATCTGCCCGGCTCGCCAAAACCGTGGCGTCACGGATATCGCGAATCAGGGGATGCGGAGATTCCAATGCCCCGAGAGCACTCAGGGCGCTTTGTGAGTCGCTATAGATCACAATCCGGTCTCCGAACCGGGCACGTCGCGTAATCTCCCGTACCGAGTGGTGTATTGCCACCAGCTCGGCCGTGAAGACAGACACAGCGCCTGGTAGAGCCCCGCTGACTTCAAACAGAGGGGATACGGCGTGGAAGCCGACCCCCTCTTGGGACTTGGAGCCATCCGTATACACTGGCACGGTACCAGCGTGACACGATGTGTGCTCCAAAAAGGTCGAACGCAATACTCCCGGCGCAGTACAAGCTTTGGGAGCAGAGGCGTGGCGACAAATAGCCAAATGTGGTACCCTCCAGGGTGGCGTCCTGGGCAGAACCAGGGGCGCCACCGGCCCGAGAGCTATATCTACCTCTCGAAGGAGTTTCCTGGCCCTAAACCCAAAGGGCTTAGGGTATGACTGGCGTCTCTCGGCGGCATAGGCACCATCGAGATCAGCTGCGGATGCAGTGAGAGCTGTTGGCGACTGAGGGAGGCGCCGGGCTCGCGCGTACAGGCGAGTGATGCACTGCACGCGGCGCAGAGCGAGTGGCATCTCCCCAGCATCGACCAACAGGCTCTCAATGGGGGAAGTGCGGAAGGCACCGGTCGCAAGGCGAAGGCCAGTGTGGTGGATCGAATCCACCTTCCGCAATAAACGCTCGGCTGCGGATGCATAAAACTCGCATCCGTAGTCGAGCTTCGAGCGAACAAAGGATCGATAAAAAAGTAAGGCGGTAGCCCTATCAGCGCCCCAAGCGCTGAACGTCACGGAACGGAGAATGTCCATGGCGCGGGTACAAGAGACCCTAAGGCTGCGAATATGAGCCTCCCAGGTGAGGCGTCGGTCGAATACAAGACCAAGGAAACGGTGCGACTCAACCACATCCAGGCGCACCCCATTAAGAAACAAATCTGGGTCGGGGTGAAGCCGTGGATGGCGGCAGAAGTGCACCACCTTAGTCTTGGCCAAAGAAAACCGAAACCTGTGCGCTTCGGCATAGCGAGAGACGCGGTTCAATGCCTGTTGGAGTCGACGCTCCAGAGTTGGCATCTGGGCCGCGCCAAAAGAGATCGAAAGGTCGTCCACGTAGAGCGTAGCGAGAACATCTTCCGGCAGCACCGAGGTGATGCCGTTGATGCTCAGGGCAAAGAGTGTGACACTGAGGACACTTCCCTGCGGGACACCCTCTTCCTGCTCCTTTGGGCCGGAGAGGGCTCCCCCCACCCGTACGCGGAATCGACGATCTCGCAAAAATTCAGATATAAACATTGGGAGGCGTCCCCTCGCCCCCATCGTGTGGAGAGTCTCCATGATACCGTATCGCCATGCGGTATCATAGGCTTTCTCCAGATCAAAAAACACCGTGGCGTAGTGCTGTCTACGAAGGAAAGCCTCGCAGACGGCACTTTCCAGTCGGAGCAGAGCATCCGACGTGGAGTGGAGCTTACGGAAGCCGCACTGTGCAGAAGACAGATGGCCTCCGCTGTCCAGGAAATAGGCTAATCTAACATTTACCAATTTCTCCATCAACTTGCACACGCAAGAGGTTAGAGAGATTGGGCGGAAACCGGTCGGAGTAGAGTGATCTCTCCCCGGCTTGCGAAAGGCGAGCACAGTAGCGATTCGCCAGGAGTCTGGGAGAAGACCTTCCACCCAGATCCTGTTAAACAAATCTAACAGAAAGGCCATGCCTCGCTCACCCAGGTGTCGAAGCATGGCGTACGGGACATCGTCCGGACCATGGGCGGTGTCCGCGCACGAAGCGAGAGCGGAACGCAACTCACTCACAGTAAACTTGTCGTTGAAGGGTTCTCCGCCTCTGGAGGTAAAGTCCAGCCGGCGGCCTTCCGCGACATCACGACGTGCATTGAATGCTGGCGGAGCAGCATCACGGCTAGAGAATGCGGAAAAAGCGGTCGCTAAGGATTCCGCCACGGACGCGGGGTCCGAGATTGCGGTCCCATTCTGCTGGAGAACGGGAGGGGGGTCCTGCGAGAACTTGCCCCGAATCCTTTTGACCTGCTTCCACACCTCAGCTAAAGGGGTCTTCCCGTTAAGTGAAGATACGTATGCCCGCCAAGAAGAGCGGCGGGCGTGCTTCGAAATATACCGGAACCTAGCCCTAGCCCGACGAAATTCAGCGACAGTGAAATCGTTCGGGCGGCGCTTATAGCGCATGTAGGCATAACGCTTCTGTTTGAGGGCCGTCTCACACTCGGCCGACCACCATGGGAGTGGTCGGCGTGCAAAACGGCCAGACGTCCTAGGAATAGTAGTCAGGCCTACGGCGATGAGGTTGCCGGAGAAGAACTCAACGGCCTCATCTACCGACCTAAACTCCTCGACTGAGATAGAGAATTCAGTCATTTCCTGAAATGCAGGCCACCGCGCCCGCGCCAAGCACCACCGAGGTGGTCTCTCAGGCGGCAGTTGCCCTGAAAATGATATTTGAATGGGAAAGTGATCACTACCATGGAGGTCATCGACCACCCCCCAATCAAAATCAGGCTGTGCATCCGAAGAGCACAAAGATAGGTCAAGGCAAGAAAATGAAGCGGTTCTCGGACAGTGATGCGTAAACTCATCCACGTTTAGGACACCCATCTCAAGCTCTTCGATCAGATCGGCAAGGACTTGTCCCCTGGGATTTATGGAGTAATCTCCCCAGAGAGGATGCCTGCCGTTCAGATCTCCAAGCAAGAGATAGGGCCTCGGCAACCGTGCCACGACGCGGCGGAAGTCCCCCCGTCGAAGTCAGCTGACGGTGGAATGTACGCAGAAATGATAGTATACCTCCTATCCAGGTGCAGCTGCACAGCCACTGCCTGAAAGGAGGTATCTAAAGAGAAAGGAAGAACGGAGACATCATGCCGGGTGTAAACCGCGCATCCCCCAGCCCGGCCATCCCGCGGTGGTGGGGTCGCAAGACCCTTATACCCCGGGAGGGCAGGCAGCGGGCACGCGCCTAGCATGGTCTCCTGCAAAAAAATAGCTAACGGGGAACGGGACGAGACGAGCCTCAACAGCTCCTCCCAGTTGGCCCGGAGTCCACGGCAATTCCATTGAAGGAATATGCCCTCCAGGCCTAGCTCGGAGGAGACGCGGGGGCCCTCTTCGAATTGAAGACCCTCACGGGAATGGCCGTACGCTTCCCGGGGGCAGAACCCCGGGCGCTGTTGGCCGGACAAAGCGCTGAAGGCGCTGTCGCCTTCGAGGACTTATTGGGGGAGGTTGGGCTCGCCATGCGAGTCTTTTCCTCCCTCCGCCTCGAAACCTTAGGCGGGCGTTGCGGCTTGGGAGGCGGGGGGCCCTCTTTTCGAGGAACCACCGTCTCCGAGCCACTCGCTCCACCTCGGGGCGTGGGCGAAGGGGCCGAAGCTCCTTTGTTGCTGTCCTCCTTTCGGGGAACAGCTTTAGGAACCCCGGAAGATGGCCTAGCGACCATCTTCAGGGGTGTTGCCTCCTGTGAGTCTAACGACTCTGTGGAGGCGCGTGGCCGTTTCGCCTTACGGGAAACGGTCACGCTGGGGGAAGAGGGGGGAGCCCTGGTATTAGCCGGGGCTGGGTGTGAACCCTTTTTGCCGCCAGCTCTACCAGGGGAGCGCCCGGGTGTAGTAGAGCCCGCAGAAGGGCTCCGAATGGGCGCGGAAACAACCGTGCTCGTTGGCCTGGATGGGCCAGGAGCAGAGGGTGCTTTTCTAACTATTGAGGCATATGACGTCCCAGGCAGAGCCGGGCGCGCCAGGACCAAGTCCTTAGCCTCGCGGAATGAGAGTCGATCCTGGGCCTGAACGGCCAGGATTTCTTTCTCAAGGAGATATGCACCACATTGCTTCGAAGAAGCAGGGTGCGGCTCTCCGCAATTGACACACTTGGCCACACACGATTTGGACTTATCGTGTGCGACCTTGGAGCAATTTACACAGACTTCGGGTGACCCCGATTTTGCACGTCTACATGATCGATTCGTGTGGCCGAAGCGGTGACAGTAATAGCACCGCCGCGGCAGTGGCACGAATGCCTTCACGCGGTAGCGGTACCAACCGGCACGCACCGACTCAGGGAGCTTGTCACAGTCGAACGTGACGAAGAGTGTAGGGGTGGGTCTCGAGGCCCCTCCCTGTTTTCTCATCACACGTTCGACCTTGACCGCCCCATGGTCGGCCAGCTCTAGGGTGATGTCCTCAATGGAGTAGTCAACGAGTTCCCTCGCATAAACTACTCCTTTCACAAAGTTCATGGTAGAGTGCGGCGTCACACTCACCGGGGTGCCATGAAGTGTCCGAAGAGCACTTATCTTGGCCGCCTCGGCGGGATTCGCCGCATTCGCCAGAAGGCTCCCGTCCGAGAAACGGGTTACCTTCGGCTCTCTACCAATTGCACTAGCTAATCCTCTCCTCTGATGGATCATGTTGCCCTTGGACAACATGGTGCCATCAGTGGAGCGAATAACGAGGAAGCGTTTGAAGCCAGCGGGCTCGAAAACGCCAGGTAACCTCTGAATGAGGGGCCCCGATGTCATCGAGGCTCCGCCCTGTGCACTCTTGGTATTAGTCTTCTTTGTCAGGGGCTCCGCAACCGGGGGGGCAGAGGGGGCGGATGTGCCGATCTTGGCTTGGTCGCTTGCCAGAGTGGCAGCAGACCCATCCGTCCCCGCAGCCCCCGCGGATGGAGAGGAGCCCCGAGGCTTTTTTGTCTTTTTAGTCTTTTTCTTTTTCGGAGAGGAGGGCGGGGAATGAACCCGCTTTTCACCTCCGCCGGCAGAAGTCCCCAGGCCAGATGGACCAGCCTCAGCCAGGTCCCTCTCCGAAATGGAGAAGGTCCTGGTTGTCGTAGGGGCACCTGTCGGAGGAGATCCCTCCCCTCCTTTTACTGCCTCGGAGCCCTCAGCCATTTGAGGAGGACCTTGCATAGGGGCGGATTCGGGTTCGGTGCTTGGCGCCGAGCCCGAATTCCCCCCCATGGAAGGCCCTACCGTCTGAGGCTGGGTCTCCTCAAGGACCATGTCTATCACAGAAGGGGCCTCCAGTTGGCCATCCCCTCCCAGGACATCGCAGGTCCCCTTGGCAGTATTGTCACTAGTCAGGTGGTGTGGGGAGGCACAGGCCTTGACCCCAGCAAGGTTCAAAATTCTTGCCAGCAGGTCTTTTGAGGGAAGCGACCGAAGGGGCCTGGCTTCCCTCTCCCCCCTAAGGGGGTTTGCCCTACCGAGCCGCTTGCACGAGGGGCGGTCGGCAATGGGCTGCCTGCTGGCTTTCTTGGCAGTCCCCTTAGAAAGCAAAGGAGGGACTGCCGCTGGAGATAGGGAGGTGCCCGAAAGCACCTCCAGAGAAGGGGGTGAGGGGGAGTCCCCTACACCCGTAGGCATAGGAGAGGAGTAAGCCTCCTCTCCGGTTAAAGAATTATGGAGGGTCCCTTGCGCAAGCACAAGGGGGGGGACCTCCATTTTCTCGGTGGAGCTGCCCGAGGGCGGCTCCGTTGATTTTCTTGGGGAAGTTGGGGGTTGGGTTTTTTGGTGTTTTTTTTCATTCATGGGCATGGTGACCCTCTTTTTATTACGGGACGCAATAGCTCATCACCTCTCGCAGTTGCCCGCACTGCGAGAGGTGCTTACAAGCCCGGCAGAGCCAGGCGCCGTCATTCGGGACCACCCCTCCCGCCTGGTGGCCTGGCAGTCCTTCGGCATGGCGGCTCCACCTTGAACACGGCTTAAAAAATATAGGTTGTGAAGAGGAGAGGAAAAGGGATGTGAGGAAGGTATGGGTGGGGATGAAGCAGGTTGTTAAAAAACCCCTATCCCGAACCGGAGCTGAGGGGTTAGGGAACAATGTCCCCTCCCCCCTCAGCCCCGATCCGGGGTGGTTGGCTTGAGAAGGTCAGCATTCTACCCTGTGAAATTAGAGGCTGACCAGAGAAAGTTGTGGGAGAGGTTGTATGAAAAGCGACGAGGTAGGGGAGAAATCGGGCTATCTGAAGGAAGGAAGAGAGGCTAAGCTGGGGCCAGACGGAGCGCTGTTTTGAAGGAAGGAAGAGAGGCTAAGCTGGGGCCGGACGGAGTGCTGAATCCCGTCAGCACGGCGGCCAGGATGTGTAGAAGAATTTGTATGAAAAGTGAAGAAACAAGTGTTTTGAAGGAAGGAGAAGAGGCTAAGCTGGGGTCGGACGGGGTGCTGAGTCCCGTCAGACGGCGGCCAGGATGGCAAATTGCCGCGCACCTTACGGGGGTCATACACCAGAATGTGGTCAATAATTTATAACATTAAAAAATATTAATACTTTAATGAAAGATTGAAACAATAAATACCTGGTAAGACCAGCTTTTTCAGGAAAATGTGACGACAATGAGAACAGTGCATCAGTGGTGTATGCATCTTTCAAAGGACTCCTGTCCTCAGACTCAAATACCTTAAAAGAAATAGATGAACTGTAGCTTCCCTAACAATGCCTAGAAATATAAAACTAGAAAGAACAAATGTCATAAACTGCAAACATGAAACAAAGTAAAATAAAATAAAAATGGGAGAGTGATGTCAACATTTTTTTTTTCAAGGGGCTATCAGGCGACGGCCCACTTGGGCATAAGTCGCAGCAAACAAACAGCCCAGTTCTAGGCTACTTTAAAATAAATTTTTTAACACAAAAACAATAAAAAGGGGATAACAATCAGGAAGCAAGCTCCGGCGTCGGGGGAGGTCCCCCCCCCGGGGCAGAAGCCTGCGTCCTACATTTTTTTTTTATATAGAGCCCATCTGGCAACTGCCCACTTGGGCATAAGTCGACGAAAAACACGACAGCCTAGAACTAGGCTACTTTGAAATAAAAATATGAAAACATAACAATGATATAAATTGGAAAAATTTAAGAACCAGGAAGCAATCTCCAGCAGTGGGGGGAGCTCCCCGTCACCCCGGTGCAGGAGAGTACAACCTACAAACAAAACAATAACAAACAAAAAAGAACCTTAAACAGAGGGGAGAAGCCCGGCCTCCCCCCAAAAGTCAACAAGTACACCAGTCATGTTGCACGCCCACGACCCGAGTACAAGGGACAGGCGGTAGCGACCCCGCCCATCCCGGTACTGGGACAGGTAACGTGCGATGGATCACCCAGACTGGAACATTAAACAAGAATGTGGCGAACTATCTGGAGGACGACGCAGTAGTCGCAATAGGGCGCAGGCGAGCGCTCCATCAAATAGCGATGCGTCACACGAGTGTGTCCGATTTGGAGACGACAGAAAGCGACCTGAAGCCGTCACGGCATTGGGGAATAGGTCCATTTTTTTTTTTTTTTTTTTTTTAAGAGCTCATCTGGCGACTGCCTACTTGGGCATTAGTCGCCGTATTAAAACTGGCCTAGTTCTAGGCTACTTTAAAATGCAATTAAAGAGAAAAAAACAACAACACCCCAAAAGGGGGAAAGGAAGCAAGCTGGTGCGTCGGGGAGAGGTCCCCCCGGCGCAGGAGCGTGCAACTAAAGAAAAAACAAACAAACAAAAAACAAAACAAATGCAAAAAAACAACAAAAAAAAACAAACAAACCTTGCTTAAATAATAGGGAGAAGGCCGGCCTCCCCCAAGAAGTCAACAAGTCCACAAGTCAGTGTGCACGAATCTGTCCCGAGCACAAGGGACAGGCGGTAGCGACCCCGCCCATCCCGGTACTGGGACAGGTATCGTGCGCGAAGATCACCCAGACTGGGACATTCGACAAGAATGTGCCGAACAGTCTGGGGGACGACACAGTCGTTGCAATAGGGCGCAGGCGAGCGCTCCATCAGATAGCGATGCGTCACACGAGTGTGTCCGATTCGGAGACGACAGAAAGCAACCTGAAGCCGCCGCGGCATTGGGGGATAGGTCCATGGGAACAGTCGCGGCGCAATGGCACGCAACTTTAAGTTCCCTTCGACCGTCTCCCATCTTCTTTGCCAAGCAGTCCGAAGAGCTGCCCGTATTCCTGCCATGTAGTCGGTGTGAGGAAGAGCGAAACGCTGGTCCGGTCGCAGAGTCCTCGCGGACTCTTTGGCGACCTCATTCCCCGCAATTCCTACATGTCCAGGAACCCAGCAGAAGATAATCTCGACATCTGCCCGGCTCGCCAAAACCGTGGCGTCACGGATATCGTGAACCAGGGGATGCGGAGATTCCAATGCCCCGAGAGCACTTAGGGCGCTTTGTGAGTCGCTATAGATCACAATCCGGTCTCCGAACCGGGCACGTCGCGTAATCTCCCGTACCGAGTGGTGTATTGCCACCAGCTCGGCCGTGAAGACAGACGCAGCGCCTGGTAGAGCCCCGCTGACTTCAAACAGAGGGGATACGGCGTGGAAGCCGACCCCCTCTTGGGACTTGGAGCCATCCGTATACACTGGCACGGTACCAGCGTGACACGATGTGTGCTCCAAAAAGGTCGAACGCAATACTCCCGGCGCAGTACAAGCTTTGGGAGCAGAGGCGTGGCGACAAATAGCCAAATGTGGTACCCTCCAGGGTGGCGTCCTGGGCAGAACCAGGGGCGCCACCGGCCCGAGAGCTATATCTACTGCTCGAAGGAGTTTCCTGGCCCTAAACCCAAAGGGCTTAGGGTATGACTGGCGTCTCTCGGCGGCATAGGCACCATCGAGATCAGCTGCGGATGCAGTGAGAGCTGTTGGCGACTGAGGGAGGCGCCGGGCTCGCGCGTACAGGCGAGTGATGCACTGCACGCGGCGCAGAGCGAGTGGCATCTCCCCAGCATCGACCAACAGGCTCTCAATAGGGGAAGTGCGGAAGGCACCGGTCGCAAGGCGAAGGCCGGTGTGGTGGATCGAATCCACCTTCCGCAATAAACGCTCGGCTGCGGATGCATAAAACTCGCATCCGTAGTCGAGCTTCGAGCGAACAAAGGATCGATAAAAAAGTAAGGCGCCCCAAGCGCTGAACGTCACGGAACGGAGAATGTCCATGGCGCGGGTACAAGAGACCCTAAGGCTGCGAATATGAGCCTCCCAGGTGAGGCGTCGGTCGAATTTTTATTTATTTTTTTTTTTTTTAAGAGCTCATCTGGCGACTGCCTACTTGGGCATTAGTCGCCGTATTAAAACTGGGCTAGTTCTAGGCTACTTTAAAATAAAATTAAAGAAAAAACAAAAAAAAAAACACCCCAAAATGGGGAAAGGAAGCAAGCTGGTGCGTCGGGGAGAGGTCCCCCCGGCGCAGGAGCGTGCAACTAAAGGAAAAAAACAAACAAAAAACAAAACAAAACAAAACACAAACCTTGCTTAAATAATAGGGAGAAGGCCGGCCTCCCCCAAAAAGACAGCAAGTCCACCAGCCAAAGTGCACGCACTCGTCCCGAGTACAAGGGACAGGCGGTAGCGACCCCGCCCATCCCGGTACCGGGACAGGTGTCGTGCGCGAAGATCACCCAGACTGGGACATTCAACAAGAATGTGCCGAACAGTCTGGGGGACGACGCAGTCGTTGCAATATGGCGCAGGCGAGCGCTCCATCAGATAGCGATGCGTCACACGAGTGTGTCCGATTCGGAGACGACAGAAAGCAACCTGAAGCCGCCGCGGCATTGGGGGATAGGTCCATGGGAACAGTCGCGGCGCAATGGCACGCAACTTTAGGTTCCCTTCGACCGTCTCCCATCTTCTTTGCCAAGCAGTCCGAAGAGCTGCCCGTATTCCTGCCATGTAGTCGGTGTGAGGAAGAGCGAAACGCTGGTCCGGTCGCAGAGTCCTCGCGGACTCTTTGGCGCCCTCATCGGCGCGCTCATTCCCCGCAATTCCTACATGTCCAGGAACCCAGCAGAAGACAATCTCGACATCTGCCCGGCTCGCCAAAACCGTGGCGTCACGGATATCGCGAACCAGGGGATGCGGAGATTCCAATGCCCCGAGAGCACTCAGGGCGCTTTGTGAGTCGCTATAGATCACAATCCGGTCTCCGAACCGGGCACGTCGCGTAATCTCCCGTACCGAGTGGTGTATTGCCACCAGCTCGGCCGTGAAGACAGACGCAGCGCCTGGTAGAGCCCCGCTGACTTCAAACAGAGGGGATACGGCGTGGAAGCCGACCCCCTCTTGGGACTTGGAGCCATCCGTATACACTGGCACGGTACCAGCGTGACACGATGTGTGCTCCAAAAAGGTCGAACGCAATACTCCCGGCGCAGTACAAGCTTTGGGAGCAGAGGCGTGGCGACAAATAGCCAAATGTGGTACCCTCCAGGGTGGCGTCCTGGGCAGAACCAGGGGCGCCACCGGCCCGAGAGCTATATCTACCTCTCGAAGGAGTTTCCTGGCCCTAAACCCAAAGGGCTTAGGGTATGACTGGCGTCTCTCGGCGGCATAGGCACTATCGAGATCAGCTGCGGATGCAGTGAGAGCTGTTGGCGACTGAGGGAGGCGCCGGGCTCGCGCGTACAGGCGAGTGATGCACTGCACGCGGCGCAGAGCGAGTGGCATCTCCCCAGCATCGACCAACAGGCTCTCAATGGGGGAAGTGCGGAAGGCACCGGTCGCAAGGCGAAGGCCGGTGTGGTGGATCGAATTCACCTTCCGCAATAAACGCTCGGCTGCGGATGCATAAAACTCGCATCCGTAGTCGAGCTTGGAACGAACAAAGGATCGATAAAAAAGTAAGGCGGTAGCCCTATCAGCGCCCCAAGCGCTGAACGTCACGGAACGGAGAATGTCCATGGCGCGGGTACAAGAGACCCTAAGGCTGCGAATATGAGCCTCCCAGGTGAGGCGTCGGTCGAATACAAGACCAAGGAAACGGTGCGACTCAACCACATCCAGGCGCACCCCATTAAGAAACAAATCTGGGTCGGGGTGAAGCCGTGGATGGCGGCAGAAGTGCACCACCTTAGTCTTGGCCAAAGAAAACCGAAACCTGTGCGCTTCGGCATAGCGAGAGACGCGGTTCAATGCCTGTTGGAGTCGACGCTCCAGAGTTGGCATCTGGGCCGCGCCAAAAGAGATCGAAATGTCGTCCACGTAGAGCGTAGCGAGAACATCTTCCGGCAGCACCGAGGTGATGCCGTTGATGCTCAGGGCAAAGAGTGTGACACTGAGGACACTTCCCTGCGGGACACCCTCTTCCTGCTCCTTTGGGCCGGAGAGAGCTCCCCCCACCCGTACGCGGAATCGACGATCTCGCAAAAATTCAGATATAAACATTGGGAGGCGTCCCCTCGCCCCCATCGTGTGGAGAGTCTCCATGATACCGTATCGCCATGCGGTATCATAGGCCTTCTCCAAATCGAAAAAGACCGTGGCGTAGTGCTGTCTACGAAGGAAAGCCTCGCAGACTGCATTTTCCAGTCGGAGCAGAGCATCCGACGTGGAGTGGAACTTGCGGAAGCCGCACTGTGCGCAAGACAGATGGCCTCCGCTGTCCAGGAAAAAGGCTAATCTAACATTTACCAATTTCTCCATCAACTTGCACACGCAATAGGTTAGAGAGATTGGGCGGAAACCGGTCGGAGTAGAGTGATCTCTCCCCGGTTTGCGAAAGGCGAGCACAGTAGCGATTCGCCAGGAGTCTGGGAGAAGACCTTCCACCCAGATCCTGTTGAACAAATCTAACAGAAAGGCCATGCCTCGCTCACCCAGGTGTCGAAGCATGGCGTACGGGACATCGTCCGGACCATGGGCGGTGTCCGCGCACGAAGCGAGAGCGGAACGCAACTCACTCACAGTAAACTTGTCGTTGAAGGGTTCTCCGCCTCTGGAGGTAAAGTCCAGCCGGCGGCCTTCCGCGACATCACGACGTGCATTGAATGCTGGCGGAGCAGCATCACGGCTAGAGAATGCGGAAAAAGCGGTCGCTACGGATTCCGCCACGGACGCGGGGTCCGAGATTGCGGTCCCATTCTGCTGGAGAACGGGAGGGGGGTCCTGCGAGAACTTGCCCCGAATCCTTTTGACTCGCTTCCACACCTCAGCTAAAGGGGTCTTCCCGTTAAGTGAAGACACGTATGCTCGCCAAGAAGAGCGGCGGGCGTGCTTCGAAATATACCGGAACCTAGCCCTAGCCCGACGAAATTCAGCGACAGTGAAATCGTTCGGGCGGCGCTTATAGCGCATGTAGGCATAACGCTTCTGTTTGAGGGCCGTCTCACACTCGGCCGACCACCATGGGAGTGGTCGGCGTTCAAAACGGCCAGACGTCCTAGGAATAGTAGTCAGGCCCACGGCGATGAGGTTGCCGGAGAAGAACTCAACGGCCTCATCTACCGACCTAAACTCCTCGACTGATTTTTTTTTTTTTTTTTTTTTTTATAGAGCCCATCTGGCAACTACCCACTTGGGCATAAGTCGCCGAAAAACACGACAGCCTAGAATTAGGCTACTTTAAAGTTAAAATATGAAAACTTAACAATCAATATAAATTTGAAAAACTTAACAATCGAAGCAATCTCCGGCAGCGGGGGGAGGTCCCCCTCACCCCGGTGCAGGAGAGTGCAATCTAAAACAAAACAATAACAAAAAAAGGAACCTTAAATAAAGGGGAGAAGGCCGGCCTCCCCCAAAAAGTCAATAAGTCCACCAGTCATGGTGCACGCACTCGTCCCGAGTACAAGGGACAGGCGGTAGCGACCCCGCCCATCCCGGTACCGAGACAGGTATCGTGCGCGAAGATCACCCAGACTGGGACATTCGACAAGAATATGCCGAACAGTCTGGGGGACGACGCAGTCGTTGCAATAGGGCACATGCGAGCGCTCCACCAAGTAACGATGCGTCACACGAGTGTGTCCGATTCGAAGACGACAGAAAGCAACCTGAAGCCGCCGCGGCATTGGGGGATAGGTCCATGGGAACAGTCGCGGCGCAATGGCACGCAACTTTAAGTTCCCCTCGACCGTCTCCCATCTTCTTTGCCAAGCAGTCCGAAGAGCTGCCCGTATTCCTGCCATGTAGTCGGTGTGAGGAAGAGCGAAACGCTGGTCCGGTCGCAGAGTCCTCGCGGACTCTTTGGCGCCCTCATCGGCGCGCTCATTCCCCGCAATTCCTACATGTCCAGGAACCCAGCAGAAGATAATCTCGACATCTGCCCGGCTCGCCAAAACCGTGGCGTCACGGATTTCGCGAACCAGGGGATGCGGAGATTCCAATGCCCCGAGAGCACTCAGGGCGCTTTGTGAGTCGCTATAAATCACAATCCGGTCTCCGAACCGGGCACGTCGCGTAATCTCCCGTACCCAGTGGTGTATTGCCACCAGCTCGGCCGTGAAGACAGACGCAGCGCCTGGTAGAGCCCCGCTGACTTCAAACAGAGGGGATACGGCGTGGAAGCCGACCCCCTCTTGGGACTTGGAGCCATCCGTATACACTGGCACGGTACCAGCGTGACACGATGTGTGCTCCAAAAAGATCGAACGCAATACTCCCGGCGCAGTACAAGCTTTGGGAGCAGAGGCGTGGCGACAAATAGCCAAATGTGGTACCCTCCAGGGTGGCGTCCTGGGCAGAACCAGGGGCGCCACCGGCCCGAGAGCTATATCTACCTCTCGAAGGAGTTTCCTGGCCCTAAACCCAAAGGGCTTAGGGTATGACTGGCGTCTCTCGGCGGCATAGGCACCATCGAGATCAGCTGCGGATGCAGTGAGAGCTGTTGGCGACTGGGGGAGGCGCCGGGCTCGCGCGTACAGGCGAGTGATGCACTGCACGCGGCGCAGAGCGAGTGGCATCTCCCCAGCATCGACCAACAGGCTCTCAATGGGGGAAGTGCGGAAGGCACCGGTCGCAAGGCGAAGGCCGGTGTGGTGGATCGAATCCACCTTCCGCAATAAACGCTCGGCTGCGGATGCATAAAACTCGCATCCGTAGTCGAGCTTCGAGCGAACAAGGGATCGATAAAAAAGTAAGGCGGTAGCCCTATCAGCGCCCCAAGCGCTGAACGTCACGGAACGGAGAATGTCCATGGCGCGGGTACAAGAGACCCTAAGGCTGCGAATGTGAGCCTCCCAGGTGAGGCGTCGGTCGAATACAAGACCAAGGAAACGGTGCGACTCAACCACATCCAGGCGCACCCCATTAAGAAACAAATCTGGGTCGGGGTGAAGCCGTGGATGGCGGCAGAAGTGCACCACCTTAGTCTTGGCCAAAGAAAACCGAAACCTGTGCGCTTCGGCATAGCGAGAGACGCGGTTCAATGCCTGTTGGAGTCGGCGCTCCAGAGTTGGCATCTGGGCCGCGCCAAAAGAGATCGAAAGGTCGTCCACGTAGAGCGTAGCGAGAACATCTTCCGGCAGCACCGAGGTGATGCCGTTGATGCTCAGGGCAAAGAGTGTGACACTGAGGACACTTCCCTGCGGGACACCCTCTTCCTGCTCCTTTGGGCCGGAGAGGGCTCCCCCCACCCGTACGCGGAATCGACGATCTCGCAAAAATTCAGATATAAACATTGGGAGGCGTCCCCTCGCCCCCATCGTGTGGAGAGTCTCCATGATACCGTATCGCCATGCGGTATCATAGGCTTTCTCCAGATCAAAAAACACCGTGGCGTAGTGCTGTCTACGAAGGAAAGCCTCGCAGACGGCATTTTCCAGTCGGAGCAGAGCATCCGACGTGGAGTGGAACTTACGGAAGCCGCACTGTGCAGAAGACAGATGGCCTCCGCTGTCCAGGAAATAGGCTAATCTAACATTTACCAATTTCTCCATCAACTTGCACACGCAAGAGGTTAGAGAGATTGGGCGGAAACCGGTCGGAGTAGAGTGATCTCTCCCCGGCTTGCGAAAGGCGAGCACAGTAGCGATTCGCCAGGAGTCTGGGAGGAGACCTTCCACCCAGATCCTGTTGAACAAATCTAATAGAAAGGCCATGCCTCGCTCACCCAGGTGTCGAAGCATGGCGTACGGGACATCGTCCGGACCATGGGCGGTGTCCGCGCACGAAGCGAGAGCGGAACGCAACTCACTCACAGTAAACTTGTCGTTGAAGGGTTCTCCGCCTCTGGAGGTAAAGTCCAGCCGGCGGCCTTCCGCGACATCACGACGTGCATTGAATGCTGGCGGAGCAGCATCACGGCTAGAGAATGCGGAAAAAGCGGTCGCTAAGGATTCCGCCACGGACGCGGGGTCCGAGATTGCGGTCCCATTCTCCTGGAGAACGGGAGGGGGGTCCTGCGAGAACTTGCCCCGAATCCTTTTGACTCGCTTCCACACCTCAGCTAAAGGGGTCTTCCCGTTAAGTGAAGAAACGTATGCCCGCCAAGAAGAGCGGCGGGCGTGCTTCGAAATATACCGGAACCTAGCCCTAGCCCGACGAAATTCAGCGACAGTGAAATCGTTCGGGCGGCGCTTATAGCGCATGTAGGCATAACGCTTCTGTTTGAGGGCCGTCTCACACTCGGCCGACCACCATGGGAGTGGTCGGCGTGCAAAACGGCCAGACGTCCTAGGAATAGTAGTCAGGCCCACGGCGATGAGGTTGCCGGAGAAGAACTCAACGGCCTCATCTACCGACCTAAACTCCTCGACTGAGATAGAGAATTCAGTCATTTCCTGAAATGCAGGCCACCGCGCCCGCGCCAAGCACCACCGAGGTGGTCTCTCAGGCGGCAGTTGCCCTGAAAATGATATTTGAATGGGAAAGTGATCACTACCATGGAGGTCATCGACCACCCCCCAATCAAAATCAGGCTGTGCATCTGAAGAGCACAAAGATAGGTCAAGGCAAGAAAATGAAGCGGTTCTCGGACAGTGATGCGTAAACTCATCCACGTTTAGGACACCCATCTCAAGCTCTTCGATCAGATCGGCAAGGACTTGTCCCCTGGGATTTATGGTGTAATCTCCCCAGATAGGATGCCTGCCGTTCAGATCTCCAAGCAAGAGATAGGGCCTCGGCAACCGTGCTACGACGCGTCGAAAGTCCCCCGCGTCGAAGTCAGCTGACGGTGGAATGTACGCAGAAATGATAGTATACCTCCTATCCAGGTGCAGCTGCACAGCCACTGCCTGAAAGGAGGTATCTAAAGAGAAAGGAAGAACGGAGACATCATGCCGGGTGTAAACCGCGCATCCCCCAGCCCGGCCATCCCGCGGTGGTGGGGTCGCAAGACCCTTATACCCCGGGAGGGCAGGCAGGGGGCACGCGCCTAGCATGGTCTCCTGCAAAAAAATAGCTAACGGGGAACGGGACGAGGCGAGCCTCCGCAGCTCCTCCCAGTTGGCCCGGAGTCCACGGCAATTCCATTGAAGGAATATGCCCTCCAGGCCTAGCTCGGAGGAGACGCGGGGGCCCTCCTCGAATTGAAGACCCTCACGGGAATGGCCGTACGCTTCCCGGGGGCAGAACCCCGGGCGCTGTTGGCCGGACAAAGCGCTGAAGGCGCTGTCGCCTTCGAGGACTTATTGGGGGAGGTTGGGCTCGCCATGCGAGTCTTTTCCTCCCTCCGCCTCGAAACCTTAGGCGGGCGTTGCGGCTTGGGAGGCGGGGGGCCCTCTTTTCGAGGAACCACCGTCTCCGAGCCACTCGCTCCACCTCGGGGCGTGGGCGAAGGGGCCGAAGCTCCTTTGTTGCTGTCCTCCTTTCGGGGAACAGCTTTAGGAACCCCGGAAGATGGCCTAGCGACCATCTTCAGGGGTGTTGCCTCCTGTGAGTCTAGCGACTCTGTGGAGGCGCGTGGCCGTTTCCCCTTACGGGAAACGGTCACGCTGGGGGAAGAGGGGGGAGCCCTGGTATTAGCCGGGGCTGGGTGTGAACCCTTTTTGCCGCCAGCTCTACCAGGGGAGCGCCCGGGTGTAGTAGAGCCCGCAGAAGGGCTCCGAATGGGCGTGGAAACAACCGTGCTCGTTGGCCTGGATGGGCCAGGAGCAGAGGGTGCTTTTCTAACTATTGAGGCATATGACGTCCCAGGCAGAGCCGGGCGCGCCAGGACCAAGTCCTTAGCCTCGCGGAATGAGAGTCGATCCTGGGCCTGAACGGCCAGGATTTCTTTCTCAAGGAGATATGCACCACATTGCTTCGAAGAAGCAGGGTGCGGCTCTCCGCAATTGACACACTTGGCCACACACGATTTGGACTTATCGTGTGCGACCTTGGAGCAATTTACACAGACTTCGGGTGACCCCGATTTTGCACGTCTACATGATCGATTCGTGTGGCCGAAGCGGTGACAGTAATAGCACCGCCGCGGCAGTGGCACGAATGCCTTCACGCGGTAGCGGTACCAACCGGCACGCACCGACTCAGGGAGCTTGTCACAGTCGAACGTGACGAAGAGTGTAGGGGTGGGTCTCGAGGCCCCTCCCTGTTTTCTCATCACACGTTCGACCTTGACCGCCCCATGGTCGGCCAGCTCTAGGGTGATGTCTTCTATGGAGTAGTCAACGAGTTCCATCGCATAAACTACTCCTTTTACAAAGTTCATGGTAGAGTGCGGCGTCACACTCACCGGGGTGCCATGAAGTGTCCGAAGAGCACTTATCTTGGCCGCCTCGGCCGGATTCGCCACATTCGCCAGAAGGCTCCCGTCCGAGAAACGGGTTACCTTCGGCTCTCTACCAATTGCACTAGCTAATCCTCTCCTCTGATGGATCATGTTGCCCTTGGACAACATGGTGCCATCAGTGGAGCGAATAACGAGGAAGCGTTTGAAGCCAGCGGGCTCGAAAACGCCAGGTAACCTCTGAATGAGGGGCCCCGATGTCATCGAGGCTCCGCCCTGTGCACTCTTGGTCTTAGTCAGGGGCTCCGCACACGAGGGGGTAGAGGGGCCGGATGTGCCGATCTTGGCTTGGTCGCCTACCAAAGTGGCAGCAGACCCATCCGTCCCCGCAGCCCCCGCGGATGGAGAGGAGCCCCGAGTCTTTTTCGTCCTTTTAGTCTTTTTCTTTTTTGGAGAGGAGGGCGGGGAATGAATCCGCTTTTCACCTCCGCCGGCAGAAGCCCCCAGGCCAGATGGACCGGCCTCAGCCAGGTCCCTCTCCGAAATGGAGAAGGTCCTGGTTGTCGTAGGGGCACCTGTCGGAGGAGATCCCTCCCCTCATTCTACTGCCTCGGAGCCCTCAGCCATTTGAGGAGGACCTTGCATAGGGGCGGACTCGTGTTCAGGGCTTGGCGCCGAGCCCGAATTCCCCCCCATGGAAGGCCCTACCGTCTGAGGCTGGGTCTCCTCAAGGACCATGTCTATCACGGGAGGGGCCTCCAGTTGGCCATCCCCTCCTAGGAAATTGCAGGTCCCCTTGGCAGTGTCGCCAGTCTTGTTTGGGGAGGCACAGGCCTTGACCCCGGCAAGGTTTAATATTTTTGCCAGCAGGTCTTTTGAGGGAAGCGACCGAAGGGGCCTGGCTTGCCTCTCCCCCCTAAGGGGGTTTGCCCTAACGAGCCGCTTTGATGGGGAGCGGCTGGCTAAGGGCTGCCTGCTGGCTTTCTTGGCAGTCCCCTTGGAAAGAAAAGAGGGGACTGCCGCTGGGAAAAGGGAGGTGCCCGAAAGCACCTCCAGAGAAGGGGGTGAGGGGGAGTCCCCTTCACCCGTAGGCGAAGGAAAGGAGTAATTTTTTTTTTTTTTTTTTATAGAGCCCATCTGGCAACTACCCACTTGGGCATAAGTCGCCGAAAAACACGACAGCCTAGAATTAGGCTACTTTAAAGTTAAAATATGAAAACTTAACAATCAATATAAATTGGAAAAACTTAACAATCGAAGCAATCTCCGGCAGCGGGGGGAGGTCCCCCTCACCCCGGTGCAGGAGAGTGCAACCTAAAACAAAACAATAACAAAAAAAGGAACCTTAAATAAAGGGGAGAAGGCCGGCCTCCCCCAAAAAGTCAATAAGTCCACCAGTCATGGTGCACGCACTCGTCCCGAGTACAAGGGACAGGCGGTAGCGACCCCGCCCATCCCGGTACCGAGACAGGTATCGTGCGCGAAGATCACCCAGACTGGGACATTCGACAAGAATATGCCGAACAGTCTGGGGGACGACGCAGTCGTTGCAATAGGGCACATGCGAGCGCTCCACCAAGTAACGATGCGTCACACGAGTGTGTCCGATTCGAAGACGACAGAAAGCAACCTGAAGCCGCCGCGGCATTGGGGGATAGGTCCATGGGAACAGTCGCGGCGCAATGGCACGCAACTTTAAGTTCCCCTCGACCGTCTCCCATCTTCTTTGCCAAGCAGTCCGAAGAGCTGCCCGTATTCCTGCCATGTAGTCGGTGTGAGGAAGAGCGAAACGCTGGTCCGGTCGCAGAGTCCTCGCGGACTCTTTGGCGCCCTCATCGGCGCGCTCATTCCCCGCAATTCCTACATGTCCAGGAACCCAGCAGAAGATAATCTCGACATCTGCCCGGCTTGCCAAAACCGTGGCGTCACGGATTTCGCGAACCAGGGGATGCGGAGATTCCAATGCCCCGAGAGCACTCAGGGCGCTTTGTGAGTCGCTATAAATCACAATCCGGTCTCCGAACCGGGCACGTCGCGTAATCTCCCGTACCGAGTGGTGTATTGCCACCAGCTCGGCCGTGAAGACAGACGCAGCGCCTGGTAGAGCCCCGCTGACTTCAAACAGAGGGGATACGGCGTGGAAGCCGACCCCCTCTTGGGACTTGGAGCCATCCGTATACACTGGCACGGTACCAGCGTGACACGATGTGTGCTCCAAAAAGATCGAACGCAATACTCCCGGCGCAGTACAAGCTTTGGGAGCAGAGGCGTGGCGACAAATAGCCAAATGTGGTACCCTCCAGGGTGGCGTCCTGGGCAGAACCAGGGGCGCCACCGGCCCGAGAGCTATATCTACCTCTCGAAGGAGTTTCCTGGCCCTAAACCCAAAGGGCTTAGGGTATGACTGGCGTCTCTCGGCGGCATAGGCACCATCGAGATCAGCTGCGGATGCAGTGAGAGCTGTTGGCGACTGGGGGAGGCGCCGGGCTCGCGCGTACAGGCGAGTGATGCACTGCACGCGGCGCAGAGCGAGTGGCATCTCCCCAGCATCGACCAACAGGCTCTCAATGGGGGAAGTGCGGAAGGCACCGGTCGCAAGGCAAAGGCCGGTGTGGTGGATCGAATCCACCTTCCGCAATAAACGCTCGGCTGCGGATGCATAAAACTCGCATCCGTAGTCGAGCTTCGAGCGAACAAAGGATCGATAAAAAAGTAAGGCGGTAGCCCTATCAGCGCCCCAAGCGCTGAACGTCACGGAACGGAGAATGTCCATGGCGCGGGTACAAGAGACCCTAAGGCTGCGAATGTGAGCCTCCCAGGTGAGGCGTCGGTCGAATACAATTTTTTTTTTTTTTTTTTTTTTTTTTTTTTTATAGAGCCCATCTGGCAACTACCCACTTGGGCATAAGTCGCCGAAAAACACGACAGCCTAGAATTAGGCTACTTTAAAGTTAAAATATGAAAACTTAACAATCAATATAAATTGGAAAAACTTAACAATCGAAGCAATCTCCGGCAGCGGGGGGAGGTCCCCCTCACCCCGGTGCAGGAGAGTGCAATCTAAAACAAAACAATAACAAAAAAAGGAACCTTAAATAAAGGGGAGAAGGCCGGCCTCCCCCAAAAAGTCAATAAGTCCACCAGTCATGGTGCACGCACTCGTCCCGAGTACAAGGGACAGGCGGTAGCGACCCCGCCTATTCCGGTACCGAGACAGGTATCGTGCGCGAAGATCACCCAGACTGGGACATTCGACAAGAATATGCCGAACAGTCTGGGGGACGACGCAGTCGTTGCAATAGGGCACATGCGAGCGCTCCACCAAGTAACGATGCGTCACACGAGTGTGTCCGATTCGAAGACGACAGAAAGCAACCTGAAGCCGCCGCGGCATTGGGGGATAGGTCCATGGGAACAGTCGCGGCGCAATGGCACGCAACTTTAAGTTCCCCTCGACCGTCTCCCATCTTCTTTGCCAAGCAGTCCGAAGAGCTGCCCGTATTCCTGCCATGTAGTCGGTGTGAGGAAGAGCGAAACGCTGGTCCGGTCGCAGAGTCCTCGCGGACTCTTTGGCGCCCTCATCGGCGCGCTCATTCCCCGCAATTCCTACATGTCCAGGAACCCAGCAGAAGATAATCTCGACATCTGCCCGGCTCGCCAAAACCGTGGCGTCACGGATTTCGCGAACCAGGGGATGCGGAGATTCCAATGCCCCGAGAGCACTCAGGGCGCTTTGTGAGTCGCTATAAATCACAATCCGGTCTCCGAACCGGGCACGTCGCGTAATCTCCCGTACCCAGTGGTGTATTGCCACCAGCTCGGCCGTGAAGACAGACGCAGCGCCTGGTAGAGCCCCGCTGACTTCAAACAGAGGGGATACGGCGTGGAAGCCGACCCCCTCTTGGGACTTGGAGCCATCCGTATACACTGGCACGGTACCAGCGTGACACGATGTGTGCTCCAAAAAGATCGAACGCAATACTCCCGGCGCAGTACAAGCTTTGGGAGCAGAGGCGTGGCGACAAATAGCCAAATGTGGTACCCTCCAGGGTGGCGTCCTGGGCAGAACCAGGGGCGCCACCGGCCCGAGAGCTATATCTACCTCTCGAAGGAGTTTCCTGGCCCTAAACCCAAAGGGCTTAGGGTATGACTGGCGTCTCTCGGCGGCATAGGCACCATCGAGATCAGCTGCGGATGCAGTGAGAGCTGTTGGCGACTGGGGGAGGCGCCGGGCTCGCGCGTACAGGCGAGTGATGCACTGCACGCGGCGCAGAGCGAGTGGCATCTCCCCAGCATCGACCAACAGGCTCTCAATGGGGGAAGTGCGGAAGGCACCGGTCGCAAGGCGAAGGCCGGTGTGGTGGATCGAATCCACCTTCCGCAATAAACGCTCGGCTGCGGATGCATAAAACTCGCATCCGTAGTCGAGCTTCGAGCGAACAAAGGATCGATAAAAAAGTAAGGCGGTAGCCCTATCAGCGCCCCAAGCGCTGAACGTCACGGAACGGAGAATGTCCATGGCGCGGGTACAAGAGACCCTAAGGCTGCGAATGTGAGCCTCCCAGGTGAGGCGTCGGTCGAATACAAGACCAAGGAAACGGTGCGACTCAACCACATCCAGGCGCACCCCATTAAGAAACAAATCTGGGTCGGGGTGAAGCCGTGGATGGCGGCAGAAGTGCACCACCTTAGTCTTGGCCAAAGAAAACCGAAACCTGTGCGCTTCGGCATAGCGAGAGACGCGGTTCAATGCCTGTTGGAGTCGGCGCTCCAGAGTTGGCATCTGGGCCGCGCCAAAAGAGATCGAAAGGTCGTCCACGTAGAGCGTAGCGAGAACATCTTCCGGCAGCACCGAGGTGATGCCGTTGATGCTCAGGGCAAAGAGTGTGACACTGAGGACACTTCCCTGCGGGACACCCTCTTCCTGCTCCTTTGGGCCGGAGAGGGCTCCCCCCACCCGTACGCGGAATCGACGATCTCGCAAAAATTCAGATATAAACATTGGGAGGCGTCCCCTCGCCCCCATCGTGTGGAGAGTCTCCATGATACCGTATCGCCATGCGGTATCATAGGCTTTCTCCAGATCAAAAAACACCGTGGCGTAGTGCTGTCTACGAAGGAAAGCCTCGCAGACGGCATTTTCCAGTCGGAGCAGAGCATCCGACGTGGAGTGGAACTTACGGAAGCCGCACTGTGCAGAAGACAGATGGCCTCCGCTGTCCAGGAAATAGGCTAATCTAACATTTACCAATTTCTCCATCAACTTGCACACGCAAGAGGTTAGAGAGATTGGGCGGAAACCGGTCGGAGTAGAGTGATCTCTCCCCGGCTTGCGAAAGGCGAGCACAGTAGCGATTCGCCAGGAGTCTGGGAGGAGACCTTCCACCCAGATCCTGTTGAACAAATCTAATAGAAAGGCCATGCCTCGCTCACCCAGGTGTCGAAGCATGGCGTACGGGACATCGTCCGGACCATGGGCGGTGTCCGCGCACGAAGCGAGAGCGGAACGCAACTCACTCACAGTAAACTTGTCGTTGAAGGGTTCTCCGCCTCTGGAGGTAAAGTCCAGCCGGCGGCCTTCCGCGACATCACGACGTGCATTGAATGCTGGCGGAGCAGCATCACGGCTAGAGAATGCGGAAAAAGCGGTCGCTAAGGATTCCGCCACGGACGCGGGGTCCGAGATTGCGGTCCCATTCTCCTGGAGAACGGGAGGGGGGTCCTGCGAGAACTTGCCCCGAATCCTTTTGACTCGCTTCCACACCTCAGCTAAAGGGGTCTTCCCGTTAAGTGAAGACACGTATGCCCGCCAAGAAGAGCGGCGGGCGTGCTTCGAAATATACCGGAACCTAGCCCTAGCCCGACGAAATTCAGCGACGGTGAAATCGTTCGGGCGGCGCTTATAGCGCATGTAGGCATAACGCTTCTGTTTGAGGGCCGTCTCACACTCGGCCGACCACCATGGGAGTGGTCGGCGTGCAAAACGGCCAGACGTCCTAGGAATAGTAGTCAGGCCCACGGCGATGAGGTTGCCGGAGAAGAACTCGACGGCCTCATCTACCGACCTAAACTCCTTGACTGAGATAGAGAATTCAGTCATTTCCTGAAATGCAGGCCACCGCGCCCGCGCCAAGCACCACCGAGGTGGTCTCTCAGGCGGCAGTTGCCCTGAAAAAGATATTTGAATGGGAAAGTGATCACTACCATGGAGGTCATCGACCACCCCCCAATCAAAATCAGGCTGTGCATCCGAAGAGCACAAAGATAGGTCAAGGCAAGAAAATGAAGCGGTTCTCGGACAGTGATGCGTAAACTCATCCACGTTTAGGACACCCATCTCAAGCTCTTCGATCAGATCGGCAAGGACTTGTCCCCTGGGATTTATGGTGTAATCTCCCCAGAGAGGATGCCTGCCGTTCAGATCTCCAAGCAAGAGATAGGGCCTCGGCAACCGTGCCACGACGCGGCGAAAGTCCCCCGCGTCGAAGTCAGCTGACGGTGGAATGTACGCATAAATGATAGTATACCTCCTATCCAGGTGCAGCTGCACAGCCACTGCCTGAAAGGAGGTATCTAAAGAGAAAGGAAGAACGGAGACATCATGCCGGGTGTAAACCGCGCATCCCCCAGCCCGGCCGTCCCGCGGTGGTTGGGTCGCAAGACCCTTATACCCCGGGAGGGCAGGCAGGGGGCACGCGCCTAGCATGGTCTCCTGCAAAAAAATAGCTAACGGGGAACGGGATGAGGCGAGCCTCCGCAGCTCCTCCCAGTTGGCCCGGAGTCCACGGCAATTCCATTGAAGGAATATGCCCTCCAGGCCTAGCTCGGAGGAGACGCGGGGGCCCTCCTCGAATTGAAGACCCTCACGGGAATGGCCGTACGCTTCCCGGGGGCAGAACCCCGGGCGCTGTTGGCCGGACAAAGCGCTGAAGGCGCTGTCGCCTTCGAGGACTTATTGGGGGAGGTTGGGCTCGCCATGCGAATCTTTTCCTCCCTCCGCCTCGAAACTTTAGGCGGGCGTTGCGGCTTCGGAGGCGGGGGGCCCTCTTTTCGAGGAACCACCGTCTCCGAGCCACTCGCTCCACCTCGGGGCGTGGGCAAAGGGGCCGAAGCTCCTTTGTTGCTGTCCTCCTTTCGGGGAACAGCTTTAGGAACCCCGGAAGATGGCCTAGCGACCATCTTCAGGGGTGTTGCCTCCTGTGAGTCTAACGACTCGGTGGAGGCGCGTGGCCGTTTCGCTTTACGCGAAACGGTCACGCTGGGGGAAGAGGGGGGAGCCCTGGTTTTAGCCGGGGCAGGGTATGAACCCTTTTTGCCGCCAGCTTTACCAGGGGAGCGCCCAGGTTGGGTAGAGCCCACAGAAGGGCTCCGAATGGGCGCGGAAACAACCGTGCTCGTTGGCCTGGATGGGCCAGGAGCAGAGGGTGCCTTTCTAACTATTGAGGCATATGACGTCCCAGGCAGAGCCGGGCGCGCCAGGACCAAGTCCTTTGCCTCGCGGAATGAGAGTCGATCCTGGGCCTGAACGGCCAGGATTTCTTTCTCAAGGAGATATGCACCACATTGCTTCGAAGAAGCAGGGTGCGGCTCTCCGCAATTGACACACTTGGCCACACACGATTTGGACTTATCGTGTGCGACCTTGGAGCAATTTACACAGACTTCGGGTGACCCCGATTTTGCACGTCTACATGATCGATTCGTATGGCCGAAGCGGTGGCAGTAATAGCACCGCCGCGGCAGTGGCACGAATGCCTTCACGCGGTAGCGGTACCAACCGGCACGCACCGACTCAGGGAGCTTGTCACAGTCGAACGTGACGAAGAGTGTAGGGGTGGGTCTCGAGGCCCCTCCCTGTTTTCTCATCACACGTTCGACCTTGACCGCCCCATGGACGGCCAGCTCTAGGGTGATGTCCTCAATGGAGTAGTCAACGAGTTCCCTCGCATAAACTACTCCTTTCACAAAGTTCATGGTAGAGTGCGGCGTCACACTCACCGGGGTGCCATGAAGTGTCCGAAGAGCACTTATCTTGGCCGCCTCGGCGGGATTCGCCGCATTCGCCAGAAGGCTCCCGTCCGAGAAACGGGTTACCTTCGGCTCTCTACCAATTGCACTAGCTAATCCTCTCCTCTGATGGATCATGTTGCCCTTGGACAACATGGTGCCATCAGTGGAGCGAATAACGAGGAAGCGTTTGAAGCCAGCGGGCTCGAAAACGCCAGGTAACCTCTGAATCAGGGGCCCCGATGTCATCGAGGCTCCGCCCTGTGCATTCTTGGTCTTAGTCGTAGTCAGGGGCTCCGCACACGAGGGGGTAGAGGGGCCGGATGTGCCGATCTTGGCTTGGTCGCCTACCAAAGTGGCAGCAGACCCATCCGTCCCCGCAGCCCCCGCGGATGGAGAGGAGCCCCGAGTCTTCTTCGTCTTTTGAGTCTTTTTAGTCTTTTTCTTTTTAGGAGAGGAGGGCGGGGAATGAACCCGCTTTTCACCTCCGCCGGCAGAAGTCCCCAGGCCAGATTGACCAGCCTCAGCCAGGTCCCTCTCCGAAATGGAGAAGGTCCTGGTTGTCGTAGGGGCACCTGTCGGAGGAGATCCCTCCCCTCCTTCTACTGCCTCGGAGCCCTCAGCCATTTGAGGAGGACCTTGCATAGGGGCGGATTCGGGTTCGGTGCTTGGCGCCGAGCCCGAATTCCCCCCCATGGAAGGCCCTACCGTCTGGGGCTGGGTCTCCTCAAGGACCATGTCTATCACAGGAGGGGCCTCCAGTTGGCCATCCCCTCCCAGGACATCGCAGGTCCCCTTGGCAGTATTGTCACTAGTCAGGTGGTGTGGGGAGGCACAGGCCTTGACCCCAGCAAGGTTCAAAATTCTTGCCAGCAGGTCTTTTGAGGGAAGCGACCGAAGGGGCCTGGCTTCCCTCTCCCCCCTAAGGGGGTTTGCCCTACCGAGCCGCTTGCACGAGGGGCGGTCGGCAATGGGCTGCCTGCTGGCTTTCTTGGCAGTCCCCTTAGAAAGCAAAGGAGGGACTGCCGCTGGAGATAGGGAGGTGCCCGAAAGCACCTCCAGAGAAGGGGGTGAGGGGGAGTCCCCTACACCCGTAGGCGTAGGAGAGGAGTAAGCCTCCTCTCCGGTTAAAGAATTATGGAGGGTCCCTTGCGCAAGCACAAGGGGGGGGACCTCCATTTTCTCGGTGGAGCTGCCCGAGGGCGGCTCCGTAGATGTTTTTGGGGAAGTTGGGGGTTGGGGTTTTTGTTTTTTTTCATACATGGGCATGGTGACCCTCTTTTGATTACGGGACGCAATAGCTCATCACCTCTCGCAGTTGCCCGCACTGCGAGAGGTGCTTACAAGCCCGGCAGAGCCAGGCGCCGCCATTCGGGACCACCCCTCCCGCCTGGTGGCCTGGCAGTCCTTCGGCATGGCGGCTCCACCTTGGACACGGCGTAAAAAATATAGGTTGTGAAGAGGAGAGGAAAAGGGATGTGAGGAAGATGTGGGTGGGGATGAAGCAGGTTGTTAAAAAAACCCCATCCCGAACCGGAGCTGAGGGGTTAGGGAACAATGTCCCCTCCCCCCCTCAGCCCCGATCCGGGGTGGTTGGCTTGAGAAGAAGGTCAGCATTCTACCCTGTGAAATTAGAGGCTGACCAGAGAAAGTTGTGGGAGAGGTTGTATGAAAAGCGACGAGGTAGGGGAGAAATCGGGCTATCTGAAGGAAGGAAGAGAGGCTAAGCTGGGGCCGGACGGAGCGCTGGATCCCGTCAGCACGGCGGCCAGGATGGCAAATCACCGCGCCCCTTACGGGGCGGTCGAATACAAGACCAAGGAAACGGTGCGACTCAACCACATCCAGGCGCACCCCATTAAGAAACAAATCTGGGTCGGGGTGAAGCCGTGGATGGCGGCAAAAGTGCACCACCTTAGTCTTGGCCAAAGAAAACCGAAACCTGTGCGCTTCGGCATAGCGAGAGACGCGGTTCAATGCCTGTTGGAGTCGGCGCTCCAGAGTTGGCATCTGGGCCGCGCCAAAAGAGATCGAAAGGTCGTCCACGTAGAGCGTAGCGAGAACATCTTCCGGCAGCACCGAGGTGATGCCGTTGATGCTCAGGGCAAAGAGTGTGACACTGAGGACACTTCCCTGCGGGACACCCTCTTCCTGCTCCTTTGGGCCGGAGAGGGCTTCCCCCACCCGTACGCGGAATCGACGATCTCGCAAAAATTCAGATATAAACATTGGGAGGCGTCCCCTCGCCCCCATCGTGTGGAGAGTCTCCATGATACCGTATCGCCATGCGGTATCATAGGCTTTCTCCAGATCAAAAAACACCGTGGCGTAGTGCTGTCTACGAAGGAAAGCCTCGCAGACGGCATTTTCCAGTCGGAGCAGAGCATCCGACGTGGAGTGGAACTTACGGAAGCCGCACTGTGCAGAAGACAGATGGCCTCCGCTGTCCAGGAAATAGGCTAATCTAACATTTACCAATTTCTCCATCAACTTGCACACGCAAGAGGTTAGAGAGATTGGGCGGAAACCGGTCGGAGTAGAGTGATCTCTCCCCGGCTTGCGAAAGGCGAGCACAGTAGCGATTCGCCAGGAGTCTGGGAGGAGACCTTCCACCCAGATCCTGTTGAACAAATCTAATAGAAAGGCCATGCCTCGCTCACCCAGGTGTCGAAGCATGGCGTACGGGACATCGTCCGGACCATGGGCGGTGTCCGCGCACGAAGCGAGAGCGGAACGCAACTCACTCACAGTAAACTTGTCGTTGAAGGGTTCTCCGCCTCTGGAGGTAAAGTCCAGCCGGCGGCCTTCCGCGACATCACGACGTGCATTGAATGCTGGCGGAGCAGCATCACGGCTAGAGAATGCGGAAAAAGCGGTCGCTAAGGATTCCGCCACGGACGCGGGGTCCGAGATTGCGGTCCCATTCTCCTGGAGAACGGGAGGGGGGTCCTGCGAGAACTTGCCCCGAATCCTTTTGACTCGCTTCCACACCTCAGCTAAAGGGGTCTTCCCGTTAAGTGAAGACACGTATGCCCGCCAAGAAGAGCGGCGGGCGTGCTTCGAAATATACCGGAACCTAGCCCTAGCCCGACGAAATTCAGCGACGGTGAAATCGTTCGGGCGGCGCTTATAGCGCATGTAGGCATAACGCTTCTGTTTGAGGGCCGTCTCACACTCGGCCGACCACCATGGGAGTGGTCGGCGTGCAAAACGGCCAGACGTCCTAGGAATAGTAGTCAGGCCCACGGCGATGAGGTTGCCGGAGAAGAACTCGACGGCCTCATCTACCGACCTAAACTCCTTGACTGAGATAGAGAATTCAGTCATTTCCTGAAATTACAGGCCACCGCGCCCGCGCCAAGCACCACCGAGGTGGTCTCTCAGGCGGCAGTTGCCCTGAAAATGATATTTGAATGGGAAAGTGATCACTACCATGGAGGTCATCGACCACCCCCCAATCAAAATCAGGCTGTGCATCCGAAGAGCACAAAGATAGGTCAAGGCAAGAAAATGAAGCGGTTCTCGGACAGTGATGCGTAAACTCATCCACGTTTAGGACACCCATCTCAAGCTCTTCGATCAGATCGGCAAGGACTTGTCCCCTGGGATTTATGGTGTAATCTCCCCAGAGAGGATGCCTGCCGTTCAGATCTCCAAGCAAGAGATAGGGCCTCGGCAACCGTGCCACGACGCGGCGAAAGTCCCCCGCGTCGAAGTCAGCTGACGGTGGAATGTACGCATAAATGATAGTATACCTCCTATCCAGGTGCAGCTGCACAGCCACTGCCTGAAAGGAGGTATCTAAAGAGAAAGGAAGAACGGAGACATCATGCCGGGTGTAAACCGCGCATCCCCCAGCCCGGCCGTCCCGCGGTGGTTGGGTCGCAAGACCCTTATACCCCGGGAGGGCAGGCAGGGGGCACGCGCCTAGCATGGTCTCCTGCAAAAAAATAGCTAACGGGGAACGGGATGAGGCGAGCCTCCGCAGCTCCTCCCAGTTGGCCCGGAGTCCACGGCAATTCCATTGAAGGAATATGCCCTCCAGGCCTAGCTCGGAGGAGACGCGGGGGCCCTCCTCGAATTGAAGACCCTCACGGGAATGGCCGTACGCTTCCCGGGGGCAGAACCCCGGGCGCTGTTGGCCGGACAAAGCGCTGAAGGCGCTGTCGCCTTCGAGGACTTATTGGGGGAGGTTGGGCTCGCCATGCGAGTCTTTTCCTCCCTCCGCCTCGAAACTTTAGGCGGGCGTTGCGGCTTCGGAGGCGGGGGGCCCTCTTTTCGAGGAACCACCGTCTCCGAGCCACTCGCTCCACCTCGGGGCGTGGGCAAAGGGGCCGAAGCTCCTTTGTTGCTGTCCTCCTTTCGGGGAACAGCTTTAGGACCCCGGAAGATGGCCTAGCGACCATCTTCAGGGGTGTTGCCTCCTGTGAGTCTAACGACTCGGTGGAGGCGCGTGGCCGTTTCGCTTTACGCGAAACGGTCACGCTGGGGGAAGAGAGGGGAGCCCTGGTTTTAGCCGGGGCAGGGTATGAACCCTTTTTGCCGCCAGCTTTACCAGGGGAGCGCCCAGGTTGGGTAGAGCCCACAGAAGGGCTCCGAATGGGCGCGGAAACAACCGTGCTCGTTGGCCTGGATGGGCCAGGAGCAGAGGGTGCCTTTCTAACTATTGAGGCATATGACGTCCCAGGCAGAGCCGGGCGCGCCAGGACCAAGTCCTTTGCCTCGCGGAATGAGAGTCGATCCTGGGCCTGAACGGCCAGGATTTCTTTCTCAAGGAGATATGCACCACATTGCTTCGAAGAAGCAGGGTGCGGCTCTCCGCAATTGACACACTTGGCCACACACGATTTGGACTTATCGTGTGCGACCTTGGAGCAATTTACACAGACTTCGGGTGACCCCGATTTTGCACGTCTACATGATCGATTCGTATGGCCGAAGCGGTGGCAGTAATAGCACCGCCGCGGCAGTGGCACGAATGCCTTCACGCGGTAGCGGTACCAACCGGCACGCACCGACTCAGGGAGCTTGTCACAGTCGAACGTGACGAAGAGTGTAGGGGTGGGTCTCGAGGCCCCTCCCTGTTTTCTCATCACACGTTCGACCTTGACCGCCCCATGGTCGGCCAGCTCTAGGGTGATGTCCTCAATGGAGTAGTCAACGAGTTCCCTCGCATAAACTACTCCTTTCACAAAGTTCATGGTAGAGTGCGGCGTCACACTCACCGGGGTGCCATGAAGTGTCCGAAGAGCACTTATCTTGGCCGCCTCGGCGGGATTCGCCGCATTCGCCAGAAGGCTCCCGTCCGAGAAACGGGTTACCTTCGGCTCTCTACCAATTGCACTAGCTAATCCTCTCCTCTGATGGATCATGTTGCCCTTGGACAACATGGTGCCATCAGTGGAGCGAATAACGAGGAAGCGTTTGAAGCCAGCGGGCTCGAAAACGCCAGGTAACCTCTGGATCAGGGGCCCCGATGTCATCGAGGCTCCGCCCTGTGCATTCTTGGTCTTAGTCGTAGTCAGGGGCTCCGCACACGAGGGGGTAGAGGGGCCGGATGTGCCGATCTTGGCTTGGTCGCCTACCAAAGTGGCAGCAGACCCATCCGTCCCCGCAGCCCCCGCGGATGGAGAGGAGCCCCGAGTCTTCTTCGTCTTTTGAGTCTTTTTCTTTTTAGGAGAGGAGGGCGGGGAATGAACCCGCTTTTCACCTCCGCCGGCAGAAGTCCCCAGGCCAGATGGACCAGCCTCAGCCAGGTCCCTCTCCGAAATGGAGAAGGTCCTGGTTGTCGTAGGGGCACCTGTCGGAGGAGATCCCTCCCCTCCTTCTACTGCCTCGCAGCCCTCAGCCATTTGAGGAGGACCTTGCATAGGGGCGGATTCGGGTTCGGTGCTTGGCGCCGAGCCCGAATTCCCCCCCATGGAAGGCCCTACCGTCTGGGGCTGGGTCTCCTCAAGGACCATGTCTATCACAGGAGGGGCCTCCAGTTGGCCATCCCCTCCCAGGACATCGCAGGTCCCCTTGGCAGTATTGTCACTAGTCAGGTGGTGTGGGGAGGCACAGGCCTTGACCCCAGCAAGGTTCAAAATTCTTGCCAGCAGGTCTTTTGAGGGAAGCGACCGAAGGGGCCTGGCTTCCCTCTCCCCCCTAAGGGGGTTTGCTCTACCGAGCCGCTTGCACGAGGGGCGGTCGGCAATGGGCTGCCTGCTGGCTTTCTTGGCAGTCCCCTTAGAAAGCAAAGGAGGGACTGCCACTGGAGATAGGGAGGTGCCCGAAAGCACCTCCAGAGAAGGGGGTGAGGGGGAGTCCCCTACACCCGTAGGCGTAGGAGAGGAGTAAGCCTCCTCTCCGGTTAAAGAATTATGGAGGGTCCCTTGCGCAAGCACAAGGGGGGGGACCTCCATTTTCTCGGTGGAGCTGCCCGAGGGCGGCTCCGTAGATGTTTTTGGGGAAGTTGGGGGTTGGGGTTTTTGTTTTTTTTCATACATGGGCATGGTGACCCTCTTTTGATTACGGGACGCAATAGCTCATCACCTCTCGCAGTTGCCCGCACTGCGAGAGGTGCTTACAAGCCCGGCAGAGCCAGGCGCCGCCATTCGGGACCACCCCTCCCGCCTGGTGGCCTGGCAGTCCTTCGGCATGGCGGCTCCACCTTGGACACGGCGTAAAAAATATAGGTTGTGAAGAGGAGAGGAAAAGGGATGTGAGGAAGATGTGGGTGGGGATGAAGCAGGTTGTTAAAAAAAAACCCTCCCGAACCGGAGCTGAGGGGTTAGGGAACAATGTCCCCTCCCCCCCGATCCGGGGTGGTTGGCTTGAGAAGAAGGTCAGCATTCTACCCTGTGAAATTAGAGGCTGACCAGAGAAAGTTGTGGGAGAGGTTGTATGAAAAGCGACGAGGTAGGGGAGAAATCGGGCTATCTGAAGGAAGGAAGAGAGGCTAAGCTGGGGCCGGACGGAGCGCTGGATCCCGTCAGCACGGCGGCCAGGATGGCAAATCGCCGCGCCCCTTACGGGAAGGAGAGGAGTAAGCCTCCTCTCCGGTTAGAGAAATATGGAGGGTCCCCTGTGCAAGCACAGGGGGAGGGACCTCCATTTTTTTTGCTGGATCTGCCCGAGGGCGGCTCCGTTGTTCTTGGGGAAGTTGGGGGTTGGGTTTTTTTGGTGTGATTTTCATCATTGGGCATGGTGACCCTTCTTTTAATACGGGATGCAATAGCGCACACCTCTCGTAGTAGCCCGCACTGCGAGAGGTGCTTACAGGCGCCGCCATTTGGGACCACCCCTCCCGCCTGGTGGCCTGGCAGTCCATCGGCATGGCGGCTCCACCTTGGACACGGCGTATAAATGATAGATTTTGAAGACGAGAGGAAAAGGGATGTGAGGAAGGTATGGGTGGGGATGAAGCAGGTAGTTAAAAACCAGCCACCCCAGACCGGAGCTCAGGGGTTAGGGAACATTGTCCCCCACCCCCTCAGCCCCGATGCGGGACGGTTGGCTGAAAGGAAGGTCAGCATCTACCCTGTGAAATTAGAGGCTGACCAGAGAAAGTTGTGGGAGAGGTTCTGTGAAAAGAGAGGAAACAAGTGTTTTGAAGGAAGGAAGAGAGGCTAGGCTGGGGCCGGACGGGGTGCTGAGTCCCGTCAGCACGGCGGCCAGAATGGCAAATCGTCGCGCCCCTTACGGGGCGCAGAAATGATAGTATGCCTCCTATACAGGTGCAGCTGCACAGCCACTGCCTGTAAGGAGGTATCTAAAGAGAAAGGAAGAACGGAGACATCATGCCGGGTGTAAACCGCGCATCCCCCAGCACGGCCGTCCCGCGGTGGTGGGGTTGCAAGACCCTTATACCCCGGGAGGGCAGGCAGTGGGCACGCGCCTAGCATGGTCTCCTGCAAAAAAATAGCTAACGGGGAACGGGACGAGGCGAGCCTCCGCAGCTCCTCCCAGTTGGCCCGGAGTCCACGGCAATTCCAAAGAAGGAATATGCCCTCCAGGCCTAGCTCGGAGGAGACGCGGGGGCCCTCCTCGAATTGAAGACCCTCACGGGAATGGCCGTACGCTTCCCGGGGGCAGAACCCCGGGCGCTGTTGGCCGGACAAAGCGCTGGAGGCGCTGTCGCCTTCGAGGACTTATTGGGGGAGGTTGGGCTCGCCATGCGAGTCTTTTCCTCCCTCCGCCTCGAAACCTTAGGCGGGCGCTGCGGCTTCGGAGGCGGGGGGCCCTCTTTTCGAGGAACCACCGTCTCCGAGCAACTCGCTCCACCTCGTGGCGTGGGCGAAGGAGCCGAAGCTCCTTTGTTGCTGTCCTCCTTTCGGGGGACAGCTTTAGGAACCCCCGAAGATGGCCTAGCGACCATCTTCAGGGGTGTTGCCTCCTGTGAGTCTAACGACTCGGTGGAGGCGCGTGGCCGTTTCGCCTTACGGGAAACGGTCACGCTGGGGGAAGAGGGGGGAGCCCTGGTTTTAGCCGGGGCTGGGTGTGAACCCTTTTTGCCGCCAGCTCTACCAGGGGAGCGCCCGGGTGTAGTAGAGCCCGCAGAAGGGCTCCGAATGGGCGCGGAAACAACCGTGCTCGTTGGCCTGGATGGGCCAGGAGCAGAGGGTGCCTGTCGAACTACTGAGGCATATGACGTCCCAGGCAGAGCTGGGCGCGCCAGGACCAAGTCCTTAGCCTCGCGGAATGAGAGTCTATCCTGGGCCTGAACGGCCAGGATTTCTTTCTCCAGGAGATATGCACCACATTGCTTCGAAGAAGCAGGGTGCGGCTCTCCGCAATTGACACACTTGGCCACACACGATTTGGACTTATCGTGTGCGACCTTGGAGCAATTTACACAGACTTCGGGTGACCCCGATTTTGCACGTCTACATGATCGATTCGTGTGGCCGAAGCGGTGACAGTAATAGCACCGCCGCGGCAGTGGCACGAATGCCTTCACGCGGTAGCGGTACCAACCGGCACGCACCGACTCAGGGAGCTTGTCACAGTCGAACGTGACGAAGAGTGTAGGGGTGGGTCTCGAGGCCCCTCCCTGTTTTCTCATCACACGTTCGACCTTGACCGCCCCATGGTCGGCCAGCTCTATTTTTTTTTTTTTTTTTTTAATTAAGGGGCTATCTGGCGACTGCCGACTAAGGCATAAGTTGCCGTAAACAAACAGCCTAATTTAGGCTACTTTAAAAAATTAAACAGAAAACAATAAAAAGGAATAACAATAACAATAACAATAACAATAACAATAACAAAGCAATAACAAAACAATTACAAAAACAACAACAACAATTAAATCGAGTTAAATAAAAGGGAGAAGGCCGGCCTCCCCCAAAAAGTCAATAAGTCCCCCAGTCAAAGTACACGCACTCATCCCGAGAACAAGGGACAGGCGGTAGCGACCCCGCCCATCCCGGTACCGGGACAGGTGTCGTGCGCGAAGATCACCCAGACTGGGACATTCGACAAGAATGTGCCGAACAGTCTGGGGGACAATGCAGTCGTTGCAATAGGGCGCAGGCGAGCGCTCCATCAGATAGCGATGCGTCACACGAGTGTGTCCGATTCGGAGACGACAGAAAGCAACCTGAAGCCGCCGCGGCATTGGGGGATAGGTCCATGGGAACAGTCGCGGCGCAATGGCACGCAACTTTAAGTTCCCTTCGACCGTCTCCCATCTTCTTTGCCAAGCAGTCCGAAGAGCTGCCCGTATTCCTGCCATGTAGTCGGTGTGAGGAAGAGCGAAACGCTGGTCCGGTCGCAGAGTCCTCGCGGACTCTTTGGCGCCCTCATCGGCGCGCTCATTCCCCGCAATTCCTACATGTCCAGGAACCCAGCAGAAGATAATCTCGACATCTGCCCGGCTCGCCAAAACCGTGGCGTCACGGATATCGCGAACCAGGGGATGCGGAGATTCCAATGCCCCGAGAGCACTCAGGGCGCTTTGTGAGTCGCTATAGATCACAATCCGGTCTCCGAACCGGGCACGTCGCGTAATCTCCCGTACCGAGTGGTGTATTGCCACCAGCTCGGCCGTGAAGACAGACGCAGCGCCTGGTAGAGCCCCGCTGACTTCAAACAGAGGGGATACGGCGTGGAAGCCGACCCCCTCTTGGGACTTGGAGCCATCCGTATACACTGGCACGGTACCAGCGTGACACGATGTGTGCTCCAAAAAGGTCGAACGCAATACTCCCGGCGCAGTACAAGCTTTGGGAGCAGAGGCGTGGCGACAAATAGCCAAATGTGGTACCCTCCAGGGTGGCGTCCTGGGCAGAACCAGGGGCGCCACCGGCCCGAGAGCTATATCTACCTCTCGAAGGAGTTTCCTGGCCCTAAACCCAAAGGGCTTAGGGTATGACTGGCGTCTCTCGGCGGCATAGGCACCATCGAGATCAGCTGCGGATGCAGTGAGAGCTGTTGGCGACTGAGGGAGGCGCCGGGCTCGCGCGTACAGGCGAGTGATGCACTGCACGCGGCGCAGAGCGAGTGGCATCTCCCCAGCATCGACCAACAGGCTCTCAATGGGGGAAGTGCGGAAGGCACCGGTCGCAAGGCGAAGGCCGGTGTGGTGGATCGAATCCACCTTGCGCAATAAACGCTCGGCTGCGGATGCATAAAACTCGCAACCGTAGTCGAGCTTCGAGCGAACAAAGGATCGATAAAAAAGTAAGGCGGTAGCCCTATCAGCGCCCCAAGCGCTGAACGTCACGGAACGGAGAATGTCCATGGCGCGGGTACAAGAGACCCTAAGGCTGCGAATATGAGCCTCCCAGGTGAGGCGTCGGTCGAATACAAGACCAAGGAAACGGTGCGACTCAACCACATCCAGGCGCACCCCATTAAGAAACAAATCTGGGTCGGGGTGAAGCCGTGGATGGCGGCAGAAGTGCACCACCTTAGTCTTGGCCAAACAAAACCGAAACCTGTGCGCTTCGGCATAGTGAGAGACGCGGTTCAATGCCTGTTGGAGTCGACGCTCCAGAGTTGGCATCTGGGCCGCGCCAAAAGAGATCGAAAGGTCGTCCACGTAGAGCGTAGCGAGAACATCTTCCGGCAGCACCGAGGTGATGCCGTTGATGCTCAGGGCAAAGAGTGTGACACTGAGGACACTTCCCTGCGGGACACCCTCTTCCTGCTCCTTTGGGCCGGAGAGGGCTCCCCCCACCCGTACGCGGAATCGACGATCTCGCAAAAATTCAGATATAAAAATTGGGAGGCGTCCCCTCGCCCCCATCGTGTGGAGAGTCTCCATGATACCGTATCGCCATGCGGTATCATAGGCCTTCTCCAGATCAAAAAACACCGTGGCGTAGTGCTGTCTACGAAGGAAAGCCTCGCAGACGGCACTTTCCAGTCGGAGCAGAGCATCCGACGTGGAGTGGAACTTACGGAAGCCGCACTGTGCAGAAGACAGATGGCCTCCGCTGTCCAGGAAATAGGCTAATCTAACATTTACCAATTTCTCCATCAACTTGCACACGCAAGAGGTTAGAGAGATTGGGCGGAAACCGGTCGGAGTAGAGTGATCTCTCCCCGGCTTGCGAAAGGCGAGCACAGTAGCGATTCGCCAGGAGTCTGGGAGAAGACCTTCCACCCAGATCCTGTTGAACAAATCTAACAGAAAGGCCATGCCTCGCTCACCCAGGTGTCGAAGCATGGCGTACGGGACATCGTCCGGACCATGGGCGGTGTCCGCGCACGAAGCGAGAGCGGAACGCAACTCACTCACAGTAAACTTGTCGTTGAAGGGTTCTCCGCCTCTGGAGGTAAAGTCCAGCCGGCGGCCTTCCGCGACATCACGACGTGCATTGAATGCTGGCGGAGCAGCATCACGGCTAGAGAATGCGGAAAAAGCGGTCGCTAAGGATTCCGCCACGGACGCGGGGTCCGAGATTGCGGTCCCATTCTCCTGGAGAACGGGAGGGGGGTCCTGCGAGAACTTGCCCCGAATCCTTTTGACTCGCTTCCACACCTCAGCTAAAGGGGTCTTCCCGTTAAGTGAAGACACGTATGCCCGCCAAGAAGAGCGGCGGGCGTGCTTCGAAATATACCGGAACCTAGCCCTAGCCCGACGAAATTCAGCGACAGTGAAATCGTTCGGGCGGCGCTTATAGCGCATGTAGGCATAACGCTTCTGTTTGAGGGCCGTCTCACACTCGGCCGACCACCATGGGAGTGGTCGGCGTGCAAAACGGCCAGACGTCCTAGGAATAGTAGTCAGGCCTACGGCGATGAGGTTGCCGGAGAAGAACTCAACGGCCTCATCTACCGACCTAAACTCCTCGACTGAGATAGAGAATTCAGTCATTTCCTGAAATGCAGGCCACCGCGCCCGCGCCAAGCACCACCGAGGTGGTCTCTCAGGCGGCAGTTGCCCTGAAAATGATATTTGAATGGGAAAGTGATCACTACCATGGAGGTCATCGACCACCCCCCAATCAAAATCAGGCTGTGCATCTGAAGAGCACAAAGATAGGTCAAGGCAAGAAAATGAAGCGGTTCTCGGACAGTGATGCGTAAACTCATCCACGTTTAGGACACCCATCTCAAGCTCTTCGATCAGATCGGCAAGGACTTGTCCCCTGGGATTTATGGAGTAATCTCCCCAGAGAGGATGCCTGCCGTTCAGATCTCCAAGCAAGAGATAGGGCCTCGGCAACCGTGCCACGACGCGGCGAAAGTCCCCCGCGTCGAAGTCAGCTGACGGTGGAATGTACGCAGAAATGATAGTATACCTCCTATCCAGGTGCAGCTGCACAGCCACTGCCTGAAAGGAGGTATCTAAAGAGAAAGGAAGAACGGAGACATCATGCCGGGTGTAAACCGCGCATCCCCCAGCCCGGCCATCCCGCGGTGGTGGGGTCGCAAGACCCTTATACCCCGGGAGGGCAGGCAGCGGGCACGCGCCTAGCATGGTCTCCTGCAAAAAAATAGCTAACGGGGAACGGGACGAGACGAGCCTCCGCAGCTCCTCCCAGTTGGCCCGGAGTCCACGGCAATTCCATTGAAGGAATATGCCCTCCAGGCCTAGCTCGGAGGAGACGCGGGGGCCCTCCTCGAATTGAAGACCCTCACGGGAATGGCCGTACGCTTCCCGGGGGCAGAACCCCGGGCGCTGTTGGCCGGACAAAGCGCTGAAGGCGCTGTCGCCTTCGAGGACCGGCCAGCTCTAGGGTGATGTCTTCTATGGAGTAGTCAACGAGTTCCCTCGCATAAACTACTCCTTTTACAAAGTTCATGGTAGAGTGCGGCGTCACACTCACCGGGGTGCCATGAAGTGTCCGAAGAGCACTTATCTTGGCCGCGTCGGCGGGATTCGCCGCATTCGCCAGAAGGCTCCCGTCCGAAAAACGGGTTACCTTCGGCTCTCTACCAATTGCACTAGCTAATCCTCTCCTCTGATGGATCATGTTGCCCTTGGACAACATGGTGCCATCAGTGGAGCGAATAACGAGGAAGCGTTTGAAGCCAGCGGGCTCGAAAACGCCAGGTAACCTCTGAATGAGGGGCCCCGATGTCATCGAGGCTCCGCCCTGTGCATTCTTGGTCTTAGTCGTAGTCAGGGGCTCCGCACACGAGGGGGTAGAGGGGCCGGATGTGCCGATCTTGGCTTGGTCGCCTACCAAAGTGGCAGCAGACCCATCCGTCCCCGCAGCCCCCGCGGATGGAGAGGAGCCCCGAGTCTTCTTCGTCTTTTGAGTCTTTTTAGTCTTTTTCTTTTTAGGAGAGGAGGGCGGGGAATGAACCCGCTTTTCACCTCCGCCGGCAGAAGTCCCCAGGCCAGATGGACCAGCCTCAGCCAGGTCCCTCTCCGAAATGGAGAAGGTCCTGGTTGTCGTAGGGGCACCTGTCGGAGGAGATCCCTCCCCTCCTTCTACTGCCTCGCAGCCCTCAGCCATTTGAGGAGGACCTTGCATAGGGGCGGATTCGGGTTCGGTGCTTGGCGCCGAGCCCGAATTCCCCCCCATGGAAGGCCCTACCGTCTGGGGCTGGGTCTCCTCAAGGACCATGTCTATCACAGGAGGGGCCTCCAGTTGGCCATCCCCTCCCAGGACATCGCAGGTCCCCTTGGCAGTATTGTCACTAGTCAGGTGGTGTGGGGAGGCACAGGCCTTGACCCCAGCAAGGTTCAAAATTCTTGCCAGCAGGTCTTTTGAGGGAAGCGACCGAAGGGGCCTGGCTTCCCTCTCCCCCCTAAGGGGGTTTGCTCTACCGAGCCGCTTGCACGAGGGGCGGTCGGCAATGGGCTGCCTGCTGGCTTTCTTGGCAGTCCCCTTAGAAAGCAAAGGAGGGACTGCCACTGGAGATAGGGAGGTGCCCGAAAGCACCTCCAGAGAAGGGGGTGAGGGGGAGTCCCCTACACCCGTAGGCGTAGGAGAGGAGTAAGCCTCCTCTCCGGTTAAAGAATTATGGAGGGTCCCTTGCGCAAGCACAAGGGGGGGGGACCTCCATTTTCTCGGTGGAGCTGCCCGAGGGCGGCTCCGTAGATGTTTTTGGGGAAGTTGGGGGTTGGGGTTTTTGTTTTTTTTCATACATGGGCATGGTGACCCTCTTTTGATTACGGGACGCAATAGCTCATCACCTCTCGCAGTTGCCCGCACTGCGAGAGGTGCTTACAAGCCCGGCAGAGCCAGGCGCCGCCATTCGGGACCACCCCTCCCGCCTGGTGGCCTGGCAGTCCTTCGGCATGGCGGCTCCACCTTGGACACGGCGTAAAAAATATAGGTTGTGAAGAGGAGAGGAAAAGGGATGTGAGGAAGATGTGGGTGGGGATGAAGCAGGTTGTTAAAAAAAAACCCTCCCGAACCGGAGCTGAGGGGTTAGGGAACAATGTCCCCTCCCCCCTCAGCCCCGATCCGGGGTGGTTGGCTTGAGAAGAAGGTCAGCATTCTACCCTGTGAAATTAGAGGCTGACCAGAGAAAGTTGTGGGAGAGGTTGTATGAAAAGCGACGAGGTAGGGGAGAAATCGGGCTATCTGAAGGAAGGAAGAGAGGCTAAGCTGGGGCCGGACGGAGCGCTGGATCCCGTCAGCACGGCGGCCAGGATGGCAAATCGCCGCGCCCCTTACGGAGAGGAGAGGAGTAAGCCTCCTCTCCGGTTAGAGAAATATGGAGGGTCCCCTGTGCAAGCACAGGGGGAGGGACCTCCATTTTTTTTGCTGGAGCTGCCCGAGGGCGGCTCCGTTGTTCTTGGGGAAGTTGGGGGTTGGGTTTTTTTGGTGTGATTTTCATCATTGGGCATGGTGACCCTTCTTTTAATACGGGATGCAATAGCGCACACCTCTCGTAGTAGCCCGCACTGCGAGAGGTGCTTACAGGCCCAGCAGAGCCAGGCGCCGCCATTTGGGACCACCCCTCCCGCCTGGTGGCCTGGCAGTCCATCGGCATGGCGGCTCCACCTTGGACACGGCGTATAAATGATAGATTTTGAAGACGAGAGGAAAAGGGATGTGAGGAAGGTATGGGTGGGGATGAAGCAGGTAGTTAAAAACCAGCCACCCCAGACCGGAGCTCAGGGGTTAGGGAACATTGTCCCCCACCCCCTCAGCCCCGATGCGGGACGGTTGGCTGAAAGGAAGGTCAGCATCTACCCTGTGAAATTAGAGGCTGACCAGAGAAAGTTGTGGGAGAGGTTCTGTGAAAAGAGAGGAAACAAGTGTTTTGAAGGAAGGAAGAGAGGCTAGGCTGGGGCCGGACGGGGTGCTGAGTCCCGTCAGCACGGCGGCCAGAATGGCAAATCGTCGCGCCCCTTACGGGGCGCAGAAATGATAGTATGCCTCCTATACAGGTGCAGCTGCACAGCCACTGCCTGTAAGGAGGTATCTAAAGAGAAAGGAAGAACGGAGACATCATGCCGGGTGTAAACCGCGCATCCCCCAGCACGGCCGTCCCGCGGTGGTGGGGTTGCAAGACCCTTATACCCCGGGAGGGCAGGCAGTGGGCACGCGCCTAGCATGGTCTCCTGCAAAAAAATAGCTAACGGGGAACGGGACGAGGCGAGCCTCCGCAGCTCCTCCCAGTTGGCCCGGAGTCCACGGCAATTCCAAAGAAGGAATATGCCCTCCAGGCCTAGCTCGGAGGAGACGCGGGGGCCCTCCTCGAATTGAAGACCCTCACGGGAATGGCCGTACGCTTCCCGGGGGCAGAACCCCGGGCGCTGTTGGCCGGACAAAGCGCTGGAGGCGCTGTCGCCTTCGAGGACTTATTGGGGGAGGTTGGGCTCGCCATGCGAGTCTTTTCCTCCCTCCGCCTCGAAACCTTAGGCGGGCGCTGCGGCTTCGGAGGCGGGGGGCCCTCTTTTCGAGGAACCACCGTCTCCGAGCAACTCGCTCCACCTCGTGGCGTGGGCGAAGGAGCCGAAGCTCCTTTGTTGCTGTCCTCCTTTCGGGGGACAGCTTTAGGAACCCCCGAAGATGGCCTAGCGACCATCTTCAGGGGTGTTGCCTCCTGTGAGTCTAACGACTCGGTGGAGGCGCGTGGCCGTTTCGCCTTACGGGAAACGGTCACGCTGGGGGAAGAGGGGGGAGCCCTGGTTTTAGCCGGGGCTGGGTGTGAACCCTTTTTGCCGCCAGCTCTACCAGGGGAGCGCCCGGGTGTAGTAGAGCCCGCAGAAGGGCTCCGAATGGGCGCGGAAACAACCGTGCTCGTTGGCCTGGATGGGCCAGGAGCAGAGGGTGCCTGTCGAACTACTGAGGCATATGACGTCCCAGGCAGAGCTGGGCGCGCCAGGACCAAGTCCTTAGCCTCGCGGAATGAGAGTCTATCCTGGGCCTGAACGGCCAGGATTTCTTTCTCCAGGAGATATGCACCACATTGCTTCGAAGAAGCAGGGTGCGGCTCTCCGCAATTGACACACTTGGCCACACACGATTTGGACTTATCGTGTGCGACCTTGGAGCAATTTACACAGACTTCGGGTGACCCCGATTTTGCACGTCTACATGATCGATTCGTGTGGCCGAAGCGGTGACAGTAATAGCACCGCCGCGGCAGTGGCACGAATGCCTTCACGCGGTAGCGGTACCAACCGGCACGCACCGACTCAGGGAGCTTGTCACAGTCGAACGTGACGAAGAGTGTAGGGGTGGGTCTCGAGGCCCCTCCCTGTTTTCTCATCACACGTTCGACCTTGACCGCCCCATGGTCGGCCAGCTCTAGGGTGATGTCTTCTATGGAGTAGTCAACGAGTTCCCTCGCATAAACTACTCCTTTTACAAAGTTCATGGTAGAGTGCGGCGTCACACTCACCGGGGTGCCATGAAGTGTCCGAAGAGCACTTATCTTGGCCGCGTCGGCGGGATTCGCCGCATTCGCCAGAAGGCTCCCGTCCGAAAAACGGGTTACCTTCGGCTCTCTACCAATTGCACTAGCTAATCCTCTCCTCTGATGGATCATGTTGCCCTTGGACAACATGGTGCCATCAGTGGAGCGAATAACGAGGAAGCGTTTGAAGCCAGCGGGCTCGAAAACGCCAGGTAACCTCTGAATGAGGGGCCCCGATGTCATCGAGGCTCCGCCCTGTGCACTTTTGGTCTTTGTCATCGTCAGGAGCTCCGTACCCGGGGAAGCAGAGGGCCCGGATGTGCCGATCTTGGCTTGGTCGCTTGCCAAAGTGGCAGCAGACCCATCCGTCCCCGTAGCCCCGAGTCTTCTTCGTCTTTTTGGTCCTTTTCTTTTTTGGAGAGGAGGGCAGGGAATGAACCCGCTTCTCACCCCCGCCGGTAGAAGCCCCCAGGCCAGATTTACCGGCCTCAGCCAGGTCCTTCTCCGAAATGGAGAAGGTCCTGGTGGTCGCAGGGGCATCATCCGGAGGAGATCCCTCCTCTCCTTGTACTGCCTGAGAATCTACAGCCGTTTGATGAGGACCTTGCATAGGGGCGGATTCGGGTTCGGTGCTTGGCGCCGAGCCCGGATTCCCCCCCATGGAAGGCCCTACCTTCTGAGTCTGGTTTTCCTCAAGGACCATGTCTATCACAGGAGGGGCCTCCAGTTGGCCATCCCCTCCCAGGACATCGCAGGTCCCCTTGGCAGCGTCATAAGTCTTTAGTGGGGAGGCACAGGCCTTGACCCCGGCAAGGTTTAATATTTTTGCCAGCAGGTCTTTTGAGGGAAGCGACCGAAGGGGCCTGGCTTCCCTCTCCCCCCTAAGGGGGTTTGCCCTACCGAGACGCTTGTACGAGGGGCGGTCGGCAATGGGCTGCCTGCTGGCTTTCTTGGCAGTCCCCTTAGAAAGCAAAGGAGGGACTGCCGCTGGAGATAGGGAGGTGCCCGAAAGCACCTCCAGAGAAGGGGGTGAGAGGGAGTCCCCTACACCCGTAGGTGTAGGAGAGGAGTAAGCCTCCTCTCCGGTTAAAGAGGTATGGAGGGTCCCCTGCGCAAGCACAGGGGGGGGACCTCCATCTTTTCTGTGGAGCTGCACGAGGGCGGCTCCGTTGTTTTAGGGGGAATTAAGGGGAGATGTTTTTTTTTTCATCATTGGGCATGGTGACCCTCTTTGTTTTACGGGACGCAATCGCTCACCACCTCTTGCAGTAGCCCGCCCTGCAAGAGGTGCTTACAGGCCCGGCAGAGCCAGGCGCCGCCATTTGGGACCACCCCTCCCGCCTGGTGGCCTGGCAGTCCTTCAGCATGGCGGCTCCACCTTAGACACGGCGTAAAACAGATAGAATGTGAAGAGGAGAGGAAAAGGGATGTGAGGAAGGTATGGGTGGGGATGAAGCAGGTTGTTAAAAAACCCCCATCCCGAACCGGAGCTGAGGGGTTAGGAACAATGTCCCCTCCCCCCTCAGCCCCCATCCGGGGTGGTTGACTTGAGAAGAAGGTCAGCATTCTACCCTGTGAAATTAGAGGCTGACCAGAGAAAGTTGTGGGAGGTTGTATGAAAAGCGACGAGGTAGGGGAGAAATCGGGCTAGCTGAAGGAAGAAAGAGAGGCTAAGCTGGGGCCGGACGGAGCGCTGGATCCCGTCAGCACGGCGGCCAGGATGGCAAATCGCCGCGCCCCTTACGGGGGGCAGTCCCCTTGGAAAGAAAAGAGGGGACTGCCGCTGGTAAAAGGGAGGTGCCCATAAGCACCTCCAGAAGAGGGGGTGAGGGGGAGTTCCCCTTCACCCGTAGGCGTAGGAGAGGAGTAAGCCTCCTCTCCGGTTGAAGAGATATGGAGGGTCCCCTGCGCAAGCACAGGGGGGGGGGGACCACCATTTTTTTGCTGGAGCTGCCCGAGGGCGGCTCCGTCGCTGTTATAGGGGAAGTTGGGGGTTGGGTTTTTATTTGTTTTACATACATGGGCATGGTGACCCTCTTTTTAATACGCACTGCGAGAGGTGCTTATAAGCCCGACAGAGCCAGGTGCCGCCATTCGGGACCACCCCTCCTGCCTGGTGGCCTGGCAGTCCATCGGCATGGTGGCTCCACCTTGAACACGGCATAAAATTAATAGAATGTGGAGAGGAGAGGAAAGGGGATGTGAGAAAGGTATGGGTGGTGATGAAGCAGGTTGTTAAAAAAAACCCATCCCGAACCGGAGCTCAGGGGTTAGGGAACAATGTCCCCTCCCCCCTCAGCCCCGATCCGGGGTGGTTTGCTTGAGAAGGAGGTCAGCATCTACCCTGTGAAATTAGAGGCTGACCAGAGAAAGTTGTGGGAGAGGTTGTATGAAAAGCGATGAGGTAGGGAAGAAATCGGGCTAGCTGAAGGAAGGAAGAGATGCTAAGCTGGGGCCGGATGGAGCGCTGGATCCCATCAGCATGGCAGCCAGGATGGCAAATCGCTGCGCCCCTTACGGGGTAAACAGACTAACAAATCAAGTCTACTTATTACCATATATGAATAAAAAATATTAAAAAAACTCACCTGAAAATATTGCTCTAGGAACTTGACAACTACATTTTTTACTTCATCAGAATGAAAAAATGAAGGTTGAATCGGTGGAAGTTTTCCATCATCTTCGACCTCAAACCCAATTGGTGGAGGTAAATCATTTCCATCCTTCAAGACAAATAAATTTTCAACATATGTATGTATATATATATATATATATATATATATATATATATATATAGCAATTAGTGACATCCCCTCCGCCCCAAAAATTGAAACCCCACCCCAATAAAATTGAACTGCTAATAAAGCACTTTACATAAATTCAATCTAAAATCTTAACCCTTATAATCTAACTTTGGTATTATTAGTTTTTAATTTTTCTCAGAAATTTAGACCATGAACTTTATTTAAATATTGGATAATGAGATGGGCAACAGGCCAATGTCACACTGTAAATAAGTGAAAAAAGAAAAAATGGAATCAAAGGAATTATCAACTTGTTTTAGGTTGGAGATAACTATTTTTTATCATGTGAATGAAAAGCTTGGCAAGAAAGTAAAAGTGGCATACACTCATGGAATTCAGTAGAGCAATGCCCCAAATAGTATCTGTGAAATAGGTAAAGTGCAGTAACCTTACAGTGGAATTTGAGTCCAAGTTTGCTGTGCTGCCCAGTCCCAAAGGACTTTGGCTGGTGGCAATTAAGACATAAAAAAGGATTATGCATTTAAATCAGGTTGCAAATAAAAAAGCTAGAACTAGTGTGGAATTACAAAAGATGAAGCATTCCAGACTAAGATGATAAAATAAGGGAGGAAGCATGAATGGACTCTTTTGCCAAAAGTCTAAGCAGGCGGATAGGGTGAGGTATGTTTGATAAAGCTGGGAAGCATGATGTATGAAGACTTGTGAGGAAGGGTCCATCAAGTAATATATGGGTGACAGTACAATTTCCATTACAGTAAGAGCACTTTGTAATGGCAAGTGGTCTCTCTCCTTGGATCAGCAGAGTATGGCCAATTTGTAGGTGACAAGTTATAAAATAGAGCAATGTGGGAAAATTCATCTTTATAACAGAAAATAGGACCAAATCAAACAATATCCAGAGAAATATAGACAAATTTAAAATTGTAACTTACCAGGCGCAAAACCTTTGGTAAAATGTCTCTCACAGCACTATGGGGAGAAAAGCAATCAAAATATGTCAAGAATCTCTGAAAATCTTAAAATGAGATCATTTTTAATAAAAAGAAATGAATAGATATATGTAGAATAGAAAAGCAAAAATATCAAAATATAAAAGAGGAGGGGGGGATGGGATAATCATTACCTTGCCACTAAAATTTATGATTAGAACATGAACCATTCATATAAATTAGATAGTCATAATTTATTTTGATTGAAGGCCCAGATAATTTCTATTTTAATGGAAGAATTTGAGAATATTCATGTACATATATAAAGTGTTTTCCAAAAATGATAAAGACTACATATACATGTCAAATGTATATTAAAATACTCATAACTCCAAATATTAATGCAGAAGAAAACTATGACATATAATTGATGGATCAAATGTCATGAAAACTGGGATGAAAAGGCTCTTTTACATAATTAGGGACTATGGACAGAATATAATTAATGTGAGCCACAAGAATAAAAAGTAAATAAAATCCTAATGTTTTCCAGTACCAGGTAGGTAGTTTAGAAATGAGATATCAATTATATCGAGAATATAGCTTGGAGAGAACTTGATAACCTGACTAGCAGTGTACAAAAATTATAGCAATGAAGCAAGAATACAGAAGGGCTTGGGTGGATGCAAGGAAAGATGAAATGAGTAGTTGTAGAGATGTGAAAATTTTTTTTTAAAGTCACTGGGGTGGAGGGCAACTGTCATTTTCAGGAATAAATAGGGAATATAAAAATATTTGAGAATGACAATCTTGGATCAAAATGGTAATTGAAATTTGAATAAAAACATTAAATCTTCAAATATATATATATATATATATATATATATATATATATATATATATATATATATATATATATATATATATATATAATTCAAGATAAACGGTTCAAGTTGGGGTTATTTTTTGGTTTATACCCAACCTCAAATTTCATTGGCGCTTTGTTATAAATATATATTTAAGAAAAAAAAGAAGCTATATAGTGTATATCTATGATATGCACTATATAGCCATCTTCCAATTGAAAGAATCTAGTTAGTTCTCTAAAGAATCAATTATATAGGTGTTTATATAGTTTAGTTTTTTATTTTTGTAAAACACTTTAAATATTTCTTTTTTAATTAAGATGCTATAATTGTGTACAAATGGTAATTAAAATTTGAATCAAGAGATTAAATGATTGGAAATATAAAAAAAAATACAGATAAATGTTTCAGAATAGTAATTAAAATTTGAATCATGACATTAAATCAATAGAAATATTAAAATAAAAAATATATAGATAAATCGTTCAAGATGATAAGTTTTTAAAACTAACTTTATAATTTAAGAAGGGGATTTTTTTGAGTATTTGAATAATAATTTCATCTTAGTTTGGTTATGACATGTTTTTTATCAAAGTTATTTCTAGTAATTCTTTTATAATATCAAAAAAAAAATGGTGAAGTTCAGAAATAAATATGAGTATCAATTTTTTTAAAAATTTTTAAAACTCAGATTACAAATAGTGAAGTTCAGAAAATTTATTTTTATATATCTTCTTCTATAACTTTATATTTTAGCACATGATATTTCGAAAGGGGCGAAATTTAGTTTAGAATTCCTTTTTAAAATTATTATAATTAGCGAAGTTCAGAAAATTTAGAAAAATTTAACCATGGCTGTTTTTTTAGATTTTAAATTTTAATCTTAATAGAGAAGTGCAAGCTCTCTCTGTAGATGGGCGGGGGAGGACGGGGCAAAGCCATTGCCTTATTGGAAATATACAAAAATAGATAAATGGCTCAGAATGGTAATTAAAATTTGAATAGACATTAAATCATTGGAAATATTATTATTAAAAAAATCAAGATAAATAGTTAAAAATGGTAATTAAAACTTTAATTAAGACATTAGATCATTGGAAATATTTAAAAAAAAAATAAATGGTAATTAAAACTTTAATTGAGACATTAGATCACTTGAAATATTAAAAAAAAGATAAATAGCTCAGAATGGTAATTAAAATTTGAATCAAGACAAAAAAATACAGATAAATGTTTTATACAAAGTGGCTATACCTATAAAGTGGCTATACCATGCAGCCGGGAGGAACCCATCATATTAACCGGGTCAGTCCATAGATTTTTCAGCAATATGGCTTTTTGTTCGTTTTTAATATTATTTAAATATAAAAGAATAATCTAGTGGCAAGTCTGGATTATAAATAAACTTGGAATTAGCATATTAGATCATTGTAAATATTGAAAAGAATTATTACCCAACACAAAAGAATTAAGAATATATATATATATATATATATATATATATATAATATATATAATTGATAAAAACTATACCCATTTTGACAAGTGTCATTTTTTTTTAAAGAGCTCATCTGGCGACTGCCTACTTGGGCATTAGTCGCCTTATTAAAAACTGGCGTAGTACTATGATACTTTAAAATAAAATTTAGAAAAGACAAAAAAACAACCCCCCTCCCCCCCGGCGCACAAGTGTGCGACCTATAAGGGAAAAAAACCCAAAAGTTGACAAGTGGCAAAGATTCAAATTCTTCCAGTAAAGTTTGACTTTATAACATATCTAAGTAGTTGTTCTATCAAGCTCAGTAGTTAGTATATTTCCAATAACATATAGTGAGTTTCAGAGAGGGGCAATTTACTTTTGACCATCCTGATATGCCTTTTTCACTGCCAAATTAGCTTACTTAAAATTTCTTCATGACAGCAGCTTTGTAACTTTGGCAAAGTGGTGTCTCCTTTCTATCAAATCATAGGGTATATAAGTTTACAAAGTATAATTGATAATCAAAATCTAGTCAAGTTGATGCCATATAGGTTCAGGATCTTTAAAGATTGTTAAGATGATGGCTTTCAAGCCTGGTGATTTTCCACTTATTTAAATCATTGGCAAGCTTGAGGGCATCAGAGGCCAGTGCTCATTTAGGAGGGCAGGGTGTAGTGCTTTTAATACCTCAAATAAATTTATTCATTAGATAAAACTTTGTATACTTTCTGATATATATTCTTTGAAAATTCACAGTACATTTGTATATACATTCATATAAATGCAACTTTCCAAACACTCAGTATATATAAAAGAATAACATCTACAACAAAGTAAATAAAAATTAAATTTAGATATACAACAGTAATTAGTAAAAAAAATAAGGAAAACAAAATAGTTCAGGTGATTTTTTTTTTAACGCTCTTAACTCTTAATAAGCCAACAATGAGAATTGCAAAATAGCCTGATATCATCACAAAGTAATGAATGAAGTTCCCAGTGACCAGCAAGAATTCAGGGCAAAATTGGTAATGAGAGAAACGTTAAATGTTCTCATAAGGATCCAGAGGGAGAATTTTTTGCTACTCTATCATATCAATGAAGACTGCAATGCTTTAGCTCTCAAAAGTGGTGCATATGGCTATGAACCTATTACTTTGAAGTAACAGTGCACCAGACACAAAATACACAAGCTGAATAGAGAATGACTGCTGGAGGATTGGCTCAATCTCCATGAACAGTAGTGCAAGGCTGTTGCACTTGGTCATTCTAAAAGAAGGATAAGAAGGATTAGGAAAACAGAAATGCTTACTTAATAGGAAACATTTAAAATGAGAAGGGATGAAATGGGAAGTAATCAGAAGAGGAGAATGGTGAATATAAGCTCAGTATCTGAAGTGTCATTAAGAGCATGTAAATGAAGGCTGGCCATTAAAATGCCTCGCAGTCTAAAGAGTGCAAAAGTTGTAGATATAGGAAGGAAAAAGGAAAAGTTGTGGAAATGCCAGTCACGTTGAGAGTTCATTTCTTATAATAGATTAGATGATAACCAAGGGTGCAAAACAGTTGGCCAAACACTAGTATAAGGCAAAAATCAAAATCCTTAAACAGAGCAAAATTCGACATAATAAGTACTTTCAAATAAGATGATCCAAAAATTTTTTGGTAATAAAAGAAATAAAATTAAAATATTCATTCTTGAGATTTTAGCTTAATGCCACCACGATTATTTGGTTATAAACTTGATCAGTGAGTGATGAAGTAACAATGAAAATTACTTATAAAATTATTTTTGAAATTCTTTTTTTTTCGACTGGAGCAGTGATAAGTAGATTAAATTTTCTATAAAACTAAAATTGATCTATCTGCCATAACTATTTGTATCCAGTACATATATTATATTTAAAGGAAGGATTAATAAAAAAATATTAAGAAAATAAATAATGGGCCATAAACTTATTCCAAAATATTGATTTTCAAGATGTTTCTCAATCAAAGGAGGTCATTGGAAGCAATCTTGCTCATCTTTTCCATTACTAGCAAACCTTTTTTCTTCTTATAGAGCAACCTAGTACAAAGGTGACCAAATAGTAAAAAACTTCATACAATTCTGCACATTAAAGTAAATTCAAGTTGGCCTTTTGTTTTTACTTTGGACTACCTACTTTTTTTAAATTATTTACAATCTACTTTTATATATCTAATCATTGGTAAATGCTTATATTAAATATAGGAACCTCAAAGTATTGTGTAAGGGGTGCAATAAATCAAAATAAATTACTACTAATGATAAGTCAATTCCAAGTACTTATGAACTTTATTCAGTTCATTCTCAATTGACTTTGTTTATCATTCATATATAGATAATGATTTCTTATAAAATTTCCAATTTTTTCTTGAGAATGAACTAAATAATGTTCCAAAGTACTTGAAATTTTGTTTTTACCATTTCTGTGGATTTTAGATATTATACATATAGAGACAAGGGCCCTCTAAAAGGTTTTTAAAAAATACAAATTAAACCAACTCTTAAAGAGCTAAAGGTTTTGAGTTTTCAACTTCTTTCAAATTTATAAACAAGTGAAAAACAATGTTTATCCTTTTGTAAATTGTGCTCATAAATGTGAGCATTGATGATTTCCCAAACTTCCAAAACTAAATATTTGTTATTGTTTAAATAAATGGGCTATCTTTTTATAGTTTGGGTTTTTTCTGTTCTTTGTTTAACTAACAAAATTATTCATCTTCTTAGATATATTAACCATCATAATCTGGATTTGTCTTGCTATGATAAGAATTGAAATATATATATATATATATATATATATATATATATATATATATATATATATATATATATATATATATATATTATATATATATATATATATATATATATATATATATATATATATATATATATATATATATATATATATATATATATATATATATATATATATATATATATATATATTATATATATATAAATATGAATATATATGATAGTGAAAGCACTGTATAGGCTAAAAGTTTCAGTATATAGTTTATCATACTGAAACTAGTCTCATAAATTAAACTTTTGGCTCCTATACAGTGGTTTCACTATCATATACCATAACTCGCCATTGAGTTCTTTTACTTATATAAAGATAAGAAAAAATATTACAACTGAAACTATAATTTCAAAGAGTCATTAAATTTGATAAAATATAACATTCTAAATAAATATCAGGGGTAACTCCTAAGCATATATCAAACTTATTTTAAACATTAATGTATAATAACTTTTAAACTAGAAACTAAATGATACAAAACTAAACCCATATAAAAAATATTTCAGATATTACTAATATGCTGATGTAATGAAATTAATTTCACATTCATTTTAGGGCTTATATATATATTTACAAGATATGTAAAATAACAAACCTATAAATAGTATTCATATAAAACTAATTAACTTTCTAAAACAATCAGGATTTGGGTCTCATCAAGATTAACATTAATTAACAGCATAAAAGACAATACCCAAGTAGTAACTTTGAAAGCAAATACTTTTATATTAGAAAGAAATAATTTTGTACATTTGTTCTCCTTTCTTGTTTCTGATGGTGTTTTTCAACCTTGGAGTATCATCTTTCACTTGTGCTATAATCCTATCTTTATCATGCACAATCGTTGATACAGTTGTACAGCTCATCCCAAATGATCATGCATGGCTACAATCTTTTCAAATTGTTTTGTCATATCCACTTTATATTGAACTTCAACGGCCATCAACTGCACGTGGCGAAACTGCTTTCAATGGAGAATGATCTACGAGAGGCAAGGTACCAGGTACATCTCAGAAGCTTTTGGCTCATGGAGGAGCACTTGATGCGTCAATGTGCCAACGGGAGGTGAACATCAGAGTTAATTTGATGGCCACTGTGGAAAATTCCCAATGGCGGAGTGAACGGATGAACATACTGAATTTGGTCAATGGTCACAAAGGCGGACGAGGCTTACAATCAGATCAACAGTTGTCGTCTCAATCTTTCACAAAAATTTTATAGCACTGTTGATGTGAACAATTTTAAAATCCCATGGCTGGAGCACGAATGCCACCTATCAGAAAACATCTGATCTAGCACACTTGTTCTGATTGAAATTACTGTTAACCTGTAACTTTAAATGTTTATGTTTTTAAATCAATTTAATTCTTTATGATGTAAACTATATTAAAATTAATTTTAATATGCTTTACAGATTATATGTTGGATTTCTTTTTTATTTAATTCCCAGAGATGAAACTGAATGTAAACAATTGATACAACCCAGAATTAACAGTACAGTACAGTATGCATATTATTACTGCTTTGCCAGGCAACAATATTAATATTTTATTTAATATTTTAGAAAAACTGAAGTAACATAAAAAATGACCTAATCAAAAGAGCTTAATTAGAGGTATGACTGTATAAACTTAATAATTAGAACAGTGGGCAATATAAGCTTTCCCAAGGTAGTTATAAATTTTGGATAATTCCTACAATGTTGCTTTAAAACAAGGTAAATATAAAAAAAATACTAATATATAAAAAAGCTATTTTAGACAGTTAATTTCATCACTCATCCCTTTTCATTCATGGACAAGGTCACCTCCCCAACTGGATAGTGAAATTCACATTAGGAGTTGTGTAAGAAAACAGAAGAAGGAAGAGACAGCAATGTTGCAATTGGATAGTTGTGATGATGTGTAGATGGAAAGCTGGCCATACCCTTATCTCATATTTGCTATGCTACCAATAGGCAACTATCTGTCTATACGTGTTGCAATTTTTCTTTGTGTGCCATCTTGAGAGTGAAATCCAATTCATTATATATCATTTAGTAATCAATGAAGAGAAGTGGTAGAGAAGTCAATTTTAAATTTATTCCCAAATACTTCCAGAAAAAAAATTAAAGACATAATAAATATAGTATAAATGCCAAACTCAGAACAATGAAGAGTTAAATGGCAATGAGCCACAATGAAGGGCAAGAAAGAATGAATGGAATAAAAATAAATTGAGCAGGAGTATTGATTGAGTAAACTTTCATAAATTAAATGGGGGAAAAGAGGGTAGAGCAGAAATTGAAACCTGTCCAATGGGGCATCAAAACACCTTCTCTCTTCTTGACAAACTTGAGTCAAATCCAATCTGAAAAAGTAAACTCTCGGAAACAATTATAAATTCAGTTATGCTTTCATTAATCGCCAAATATAATATTAAGTTCCCCTCAATGTAAACTTAGCAATTAAGGAATAATTAGTTCAGAACAAGACTATTTTCATGCCCTTCTAAAATAGAAATCAATGAAAATTTGCCAAACCATAAAAAACTAGTTACATAATTGCTTATTATGATTCAATAACTTGCCCAATATATTTTTCTGGGTCCTTCAAATGGTTACAAAGTGGATTTCCTTCAAGTGTCAGTTCAATGATTGGAAGACCTTTGAGGTTCTCCAGGAAATTCAAGTTATTTATCTGCAAAAATAGAAAATACATTTATAATTGAAGCATAAAATAGGTGGAGGTATGTGTCAAAGACATTTCAAAGGAATGGTACGAGATGGGCGGTGGGATAAAAAAAAATGCAGTTGATATAGGTAACAATTCAAAATTTTACATCACCTACATTTTACTTCCTTAATTGTTTCTAATAAGAAACCTGCTAAGATCGAAAGACAAAGCCTCTTATAAGAATTATATATAATGCTTTTCAATTTGATTAGATGCAAAAAAAATCATTTCATTGTCATCAGGTTTTTGAACCACTGGTAGGGAAAGCATCCCCAAAAGGTTTACAGTAATTACAATTTAATTTTATGCATTTTGTTTGTTTCTGGTAGCACCTATCTCCTTTTTGCTGCAAACATCACTTATGTTTCTATCCTCTTCTTTTTATAGTCTTAGTATTTATTCCTAGCACAATTTTTCCTATTTCTTTCCTTTTGGTATTAAAATTGGTAAAAACATTTTAAGCATAAAGGCATATTATTGTTTCTGAACATCCAGTTCAGCTTTACTAGTTCCTCCTAAACTAATTTTCTATTATTGCTTTTTATGTTGCAAAAGCCAGAAGGATTCAAAGGAAACAAGGACAATCACGGCAACCAAACTAATGGGTTTTTGCAACAAATGAAAAATGAAATAACTTAAAAAAACTATCTAAAAGAGCCCAGCCCAGCCACAAAATGGGAAATTTCAAAAGGCAATAAGTGGAAAAAGAAGTAAAGGGTAAAAACAATCAGCAACCCCAAATCTTTTAGATTTAATGGACATTCAACAAGAATGTGTTGCATACTAGAGCAAAAGTTGCCATAATCACTTTAATGCCTGATGATGGGTTAGATTAAAAAAAAAACAAGAACAAATATACAAAAGACTACCCCCTCTCCCAGACACACACACCAAAGCAAACAAAATGAATCAAAGAAGCAAAAGAAGTACATTTTTTTTTTTAATTTTATAGAGCCCATCTGGCAACTGCCCACTTGGGCATAAGTCGGCGAAAAACACAACAGGCTAGAACTAGGCTACTTTAAAATGAAAATATGAAAACTTAACAATGATATAAATTGGAAAAACTTAACAATCAGGAAGCAATCTCTGGCAGCGGGATGAGGTCCCCCTCACCCCAGTGCAGGAGAGTGCAACCTACAAACAAAACAATAACAAACAAAAATCAAAAGAGAACCTTGAATAAAGGGGAGAAGCCCGCCTCCCCCCAAAAGTCAACAAGTCCACAAGTCAATGTGCACGAATCCATCCAGAGTACAAGGGACAGGCGGTAGCGCCCCCGCCCATCCCGGTACCGGTACAGGTAACGTTCGCAAAGATCACCCAGACTGGGACATTCGACAAGAATGTGCCGAACAGTCTGGGGGACAACTCAGTCGTCGCAATAGGGCGCAGGCGAGCGCTCCATCAAATAGCGATGCGTTTCACGAGTGTGTCCGATTCGGAGACGACAGAAAGCAACCTGAAGCCACCACACCATTGGGGGATAGGTCCATGGGAACAGTCGCGGCGCAATGGCACGCAACTTTAAGTTCCCTTTGACCGTCTCCCATCTTCTTTGCCAAGCAGTCCGAAGAGCTGCCCGTATTCCTGCCATGTAGTCGGTGTGAGGAAGAGAGAAACGCTGGTCCGGTCGAAGAGACCTCGCGGACACTTTCGCACCCTCATCGGCGCGCTCATTCCCTGCAATTCCTACATGTCCAGGAACCCAGCAGAAGATAATCTCGACATCTGCCCGGCTCGCCAAAACCGTGGCGTCATGGATATCGCGAACCAGGGGATGCGGAGATTCCAATGCCCCGAGAGCACTCAGGGCGCTTTGTGAGTCGCTATAGATCACAATCCGGTCTCCGAACCGGGCACGTCGCGTAATCTCCCGTACCGAGTGGTGTATTGCCACCAGCTCGGCCGTGAAGACAGACGCAGCGCCTGGTAGAGCCCCGCTGACTTCAAACAGAGGGGATACGGCGTGGAAGCCGACCCCCTCTTGGGACTTGGAGCCATCCATATACACTGGCACGGTTACAGCGTGACACGAGGTGTGCTCCCAAAAGGTCAAACGCATTACTCCCAGCGCCATACAAGCTTTGGGAGCAGAGGCGTGGCGACAAATAGCCAAATGTGGTACCCTCCAGGGTGGCGTCCTGGGCAGGAAAGGGGCGCCCCCGGCCCGAGAGCTATATCTACCTCTCGGAGTTTCCTGGCCCTAAACCAAGAGCTTAGGGTATGACTGGCGTCTCTCGGCGGCATAGGCACCATCGAGATCAGCTGCGGATGCAGTGAGAGCTGTTGGCGACTGAGGGAGGCGCCGGGCTCGCGCGTACAGGCGAGTGATGCACTGCACGCGGCGCAGAGCGAGTGGCATCACCCCAGCATCGACCAACAGGTTCTCAATGGGGAAAGTGCGGAAGGCACCGATCGCAAGGCGAAGGCCGGTGTGGTGGATCGAATCCACCTTCCACAATAAACGCTCAGCTGCGGATTCATAAAACTCGCATCCGTAGTCGAGCTTCGAGCGAACAAAGGATCGATAAAAGAGTATGGCAGTAGCCCTATCAGCGCCCCAAGCGCTGAACGTCACGGAACGAACAATGTCCATGGCGCGGGTACAAGAGACCCTAAGGCTGTGAATATGAGCCTCCCAGGTGAGGTGTCGGTCAAATACAAGACCGAGGAAATGGTGCGACTCAACCACATCCAGGCGCACCTCATTAAGAAACAAATCTGGTTTGGGGTGAAGCCGTGGATGGCGGCAGAAGTGCAGCACCTTAGTCTTGGCCAAAGTAAACCGAAACCTGTGCGCTTCGGCATCGCGAGAGACGCGGTTCAATGCCTGTTGGAGCCGACGCTCCAGAGTTGGCATCTGGGCCGCGCCAAAAGAGATCGAAAGGTCGTCCACATAGAGCAGAGCGAGAATATCTTCTGGCAGCACTGAGGTGATGCCGTTGATGCTCAGGGCAAAGAGTGTGACACTGAGGACACTTCCCTGCGGGACACCCTCTTCCTGCTCCTTTGGGCCGGAGAGGGCTCCCCCCACCCGTACGCGGAATCGATGATCTCGCAAAAATTCAGATATAAACATTGGGAGGCGTCCCCTCGCCCCCATCGTGTGGATAGTCTCCATGATACCGTATCGCCATGCGGTATCATAGGACTTCTCCAGATCGAAAAAGACCGTGGCGTAGTGCTGTCTACGAAGGAAAGCCTCGCAAGATGGCATTTTCCAGTCGGAGCAGAGCATCCGACGTGGAGTGATACTTGCGGAAGCTGCACTGTGCAGAAGACAGATGGCCTCCGCTGTCCAGGAAAAAGGCCTAATCTAACAGTTAGCAATTTCTCCATCAACTTGCACACGCAAGAGGTTAGAGAGATTGGGCGGAAACCGGTCGGAGTGGAGTGATCTCTCCCCGGTTTGCGAAAGGCGAGCACAGTAGCGATTCGCCAGGAGTCTGGGAGAAGACCCTCCACCCAGATTCTGTTGAACAAATCTAACAGAAAGGCCATGCCTCGCTTACCCAGGTGTCGAAGCATGGCGTAAGGGGACATCGTCTGGACCATGGGCGGTGTCCGGGCATGAAGCGAGAGCGGAACGCAATTAACTCAGAGTAAACCTGTCATCGAATGGTTCTCGGCCTCTGGAGGTAAAGTCCAGCCAGCAGCCTTCCGTGCTATCATGACGTGCAGTGAATACTGGCAGAGCAGCATCCCGGCTAGAAAAAGTGGAGAAAGCTGTCACAAAGAATTCCGCCACGGGCGCGGGGTCCAAGATTGTGGTCCTATCCTCTTGGAAAACAGGAGGAGGGGTCTTGCAAGAACTTGCCCTGAATCCTTTGGACTTGCTTCCACGCCTCTACTAGAGAGGTCTTCCAGTTAAGTGAAGATACGTAGGCTCGCCAAGAAGAGTGGCAGGTGTGCTTCAAAATATAGTAGGAACCTAGCCCAACAGAATTCATCGACACTGAAATCGTTCCTGTGGCCAGTAACAAATTGAAGAATTTCCACCTAGAAATCTTTCTGCTGCCTCTTATAAGTGTATGCTCGTGATTTGGTTGATACCAGAGGCTTTGTGTTGGAACGAGAAGATAGCCAGCCACAATTCTGCATTTTGTAAGGTATAAGCCTGATCTTTTTTCCATGGAGGTGGTCCGTCAAACTTTGAATCCATGGCAAAGTATATCTATCTCCTTTCTCTCCATATTTTCTTCAACATGTTTATGTGGAATACCTCATCTCCAGTGGGGGTTCGAATAAGGTAATCCATGGGACCTTTGGCCTCGAGGATGGGAAAGGGGCCCTTCCACTGACTAAGAAGCTTGTTGTTCTCCGTAGGAAGTAGCAACAGCACCTCATCACCAGGCTTAAATTTTCTTTTCTTTGATTTTAGGTCAAAATAGGTTCTATATTTCTCCAGGTTCGCATCTGCATTCTTGTAAGCAATGTCTGAGCAGGTCTCCAGACGTTTCCTATGGTCTAGGAGGTAGGAATAAGAGGACTGAATTTCTCTATCCAGTTGATGGTTAGCAAAAGGGTCTTTTAAGATGCAGAGGGGGCCTGGCACATTACGGCCATACAATAATTCAAAGGGGGCGAAACAGAGGATCCTGTGGGGGATCTCCCTGTATGCAAAAAGTACTACAGGCAAGTAACGGTGCCATTCTCAGGGCTGTTCAAGACAAACCTTCTTCAGAGTGGTCTTCAGGGTCAATTCAATTTCTTGCAAATACCATTTGCAGCTGGGTGGAAAGAAGTGGTAAACAGGGGCTTTACCATTCAGAGTTTTCCGACATACTCCATAAGCTTGAAAGTAAACTGTCAGCCTCTGTCAGACAACACTTCCTTGGGGATGCCTACTCAGGAAAAAATGGATATTAGGGCCTCAGCACAGGTGACACTATCAATCCTTTTAAGGAGGACTGCTTCACGGAAACAAGTGGCAAAATCTACGACAGTAAGGATGTACATGTGTCCTTCACTGGATGGGGGGTGGGTGAATCGGGACAATAATGGACACTCAGGAAAAGGGCTCTTATAATGGGGCTTTTCTGGAGGGGGGCTAGCTTAAAGTGCCCTTTGGCAGATGTCTTTTGACAGATATAGCACGATTTGCAGTAATCTGCTATATCCTTGGCTGCACCTGGCCAAAAGAAATTCTTAAAACCCTTTGGGAGGTTTTGTTATGACTGAAGTGTCTGGAGAAGAGGCTATCATGCATGAGCCTAAGAACTTGGAGGGACATATAAGGACTGGGATACGGGGTCAGTTCCTTCACAACAGGAGTGGTACAGAAGATCATCCCTTATGATATAGGATACCTGCTTATCTCCGTGGGTGCAATCTTGTGCCTGATTCTGTGCTTTCTACCAAAGAGGTAGAAGAGTTGTGCACCCCTTCTGTGCGCTGGCAAATTTTCACTCTGAGGAACATCAAACTCTGGATCAAGAGGGTTTCCAAGGAAATGGGAGCCTAGGCTTCTTTTGCGGCCAGAGCCTGCATAATAACGGGCTGTGCCATAGGTTCTCGGGTGACTTGGTGGCTCCTACCAATGAGAACTGAGAACTTGATCGGGGCCGCAATCCTGTGGCTCAACCAGTCATGTATGGACACTCAATGTGGCATTTAACAATGGGGAAGCAATTCGCTCACCCCAGATAATCGCGGAACACTGCAAATTTTGGTGATCGGGACCAACAAATATGACAATGCAGGTGCAGCCGGTGTCCTGAACAAGGGTGGGCGCGCAACATCCATTGACAGTTCCATTCTCGAACTTTAAACTCCCGGGGGAGCTCTTATTGAAAAGAAAATTAACTTGGTGACTGAGGGTGCTGGTGGAGGTGAAAGGAGCGGGGGTTTCCAGGAGAGGCGATGGGCAAGCAAGAGTGGTGTGGCACTAATTTGGTGCAACAGGTGAGAAGTGGCACTTCTGAATTGTAAATTCTGGGGACAGTTTGTATGCACATGCCCTTCAATTCCACAGTAGAAACAAATTATTGGCATTCGGGTATACAATGATGAAGGGGGCATTGTAATCAGGGGGTTGATATCCCTGGATTCCGATGGAGGGAGATTTCTGGGCTTCAAGGGTCCAGGGATCTTTACAAATTTGGGGGTATTCCATGGAGGGAGTCTGGACTTGGGGGATGCTTTTTGTTGTCATTAGGGTATAAGGTATGGCTAGAGGCGCACACGTCTGCTTCTTCCAAGCACTGTTTGAATTTGGAAAAGCACTTGTCTTTCACAAACAAGCATATTTTGGGGGTCAAGGAAGCTAAAGGTTGGTCTTTTAATACAAAGTCCAGAAGGTACTCGTATTCTGGGGAGACTTTACATGACTCAAGCCAAAATTGGAGGTTCTTTTGAAGGATAAAACCAAACTGGCAGAAGGTTTGTCCAGGGTGGATTCTCTCTTGCCAGAAACAACCACGGTAAAAGTCTGGTCCCATATTTACGGGGCTAGGAGTTTAGAGTTGAGGGTGGAATAATCCATGGTGGCTTCAGACAGGAGGGAAATAAAGATACCGTGCAATGGGGTACTAAGAAGGGCAAGTAATCTGGCAATACTATCTGACTCTATATCCCAATTATTAATTTTGAAGATCTTTTTGAAATGTGTGAGATAGGACCCAAAGTCCTCTCTTCCTTGAAAACTGTGAGCTTAACCGATGGGGTGTGTGGAACCTCAGTCAGGGAGCTGACTAACATTGTCTCCAATCGATTTTGTCTTAGTTCGAGCTCATGTGGTCTGATCCTCTCTCATTGTTCCATTTCGAGTCATTCTCTCTCTCTTTGGGCCTTCCTTTCTTCTATCTCTGCTCTGCTCTTTTCCATCTCATCCTTTTTCTAATGTTCTTCTTTCCTCTCTCTTCTTCCTGTATATAAGGTAGGAGGTCCTTTCCAGTGAGGCCTAATGACTCACCTTGGCTTTTGAATCATTCAAACGAAGACATCGTCTTAAGGAATTAGCTGGGAAAATGTGGCATGCGAGCGAGTTGGTCTATGTCCACGCAAAAAAAGGTTTTGGTAATATTCAGAGAGGCTAACTTGTACACCTCCCCACAAAATAACCACACAAATAACTAAATTGAGGTTCACTTTAGAATAAACCATCCTTCATGACTGAGACAGTTTTAAAACCCTTAATCCGCACCAAGATCGCCCAGACTGGGACATTCAACAAGAATGTGCCAAACAGTCTTCCCAGTAGGGCAGAGTTGAGCACTCCATCAAATGGCAGTTCATTCTGCAAGTGTGCCCAATTCGGAGATGACAAAAAGAGCCCTGAAGCCTTCTCTGCATTTGGGGGTAGCTACATTTGTGGCGCAATGTGACACTACTTTAAGTTCCATTCGACAGCCTCCCATCTTTGTCAAGCAGATTGAAGAACTGCCCATATTCCTGCCATGTAGTCCGTGTGAGGAAGAGCAAACGCTGGTCCAATTGCCCAGTCCTGGCAGACTCTTTAGTGCCCTAATTCCCTGCAATTCCTACATGTCCAGGAACCCAGCAAAAGATAATCTCAACAACCGCCCAGCTTGCCAAAACCGTGGCATCACGGATATCGTGAACCAAGAGATGCGGAGATTCCAATGCCCCGAGAGCACTCAGGGCACTTTGTGAGTCGCTATAGATCAAAATCCGGTCTCTGAATTGGGCACATCGCGTAATCTCCCGTACCGAGTGGTGTAGTGACACCAGCTCAGCCATTAAGACAGATGCAGCGGCTTGCAGAGCCCCACTGACTTAAAACAGAGGCGATACGGCATGAAAGCCGGCCTCCTATTGGGAATTGGAGCCATCAGTATACATTGGGACGATGCCAATGTGACACAAGTAATGCTCCAAAAAGATCAAATGCAATACTCCAGGCACTGTAAAAAGCTTTGGTAGCAGAGGCGTGGTGACAAATATCCAAATGTGGTACCGTCCAGGGAGGCATCTTGGGCAGAACCAGTGGGGCCACCAGCCTAAGATTTATACCTAGCTCTCGAAGGAGTTTCCTAGCCCTAAACCCAAAGGGCTTAGGGTATGACTGGCGTCTCTCAGCGGCATAGGCACCGTCGAAATCAGTTGATGATGCAGTGAGAGCTGTTGGTGACTAAGGGAGGTGCCGGGATCATGTGTACAGGCGAATAATGCACTGTGCACAGTGTTGAGCGAGTGGCATCTCCTCAGCATCAACAAGTAGGCTCTCAATGGGGAAAGTGCGGAAAGCACCGGGCAGCAGGCGAAGGCCGGTGTGGTGGATCAAGTCTACCTTCCACAATAGACGCTCAGCTGCGGATGCATAAAACTCCCATCCATAGTTGAGCTTCAAACGAACAAACGATCGATAAAAAAGTAAGGTAGTAGCCCTATCACCGATGAACATCACAGAATGAAGAATATCCATTGTGCGGGTACAAGAGACCATAAAGCTGCGAATATGAGCCTCCCAGGTGCAGCATCGGTCAAATACAAGACCAATGAAATGGTGTGATTCAACCACTTGAGTGATCTCTCCCTGGTTTGTGAAAGGCGAGCACAGTAGTGATTCGCCAGGAATCTAACAGAAGGCCATGCCTCGCTCACCCAGGTGTTGAAGCATGGAGTACAGGAAATTGTCCGGACCATGGGCAGTGACCACTCACAAAGTAAGAGCAGAGCGCAATTTACTCAGAGTAAACAGGTTGTTGAAGGGTTCTCCACCTCTAGAGGTAAAGTCCAGCCAGCAGCCTTCCGCAACATCATGATGTGCATTGAATGCTGGTGGAGCAGCATCCTGGCTAGGGAATGTGGAGAAAGTGGTAGTGAAGGATTCCGCCACAGATGCAGGGTCCGGAATTGCATCCTCATTCTCCTGGACAATGGGATGGGGGTCCTGTGAGAACTTGCCTCAAATCCTTTTAACTAGCTTCCCCTCCTCTGCTAAAGGGGTCTTCCCAGTAAGAAGAGCGGCGGGCGTGCTTCGAAATATACCTGTACCTAGCCCTAGCCCAATGAAATTTACCAACAGTGAAATCGTTCAGGCGGCACTTATAGCGAATATAGGCATAACGCTTCTCCTTGAGGGCCTTCTCACACTCGGCTGAACACCACAGGAGTGGTTGCCGTGCAAAATGGCCAGACCTTCTAGGAATATTAGTTAGGCCTGCAGCGATAAGGTTGCCAGAGAACTCAACAGCCTCATCTACTGACCTAAACTCCTCGACTGAGATAGAGAAGTGATGCGTAAACTCATCCACATTTAAGACACCCATCTCAAGCTCATCAATCAGGTCAGCAAGGACTTGACCCCGGGGATTAATAGAGTAGCCTCCCCAGAAGGGGTTGTCTACCATTTAGATCTCCGAACAAGAGAAAGGTCCTCGGCAACTGTGCCATGATGCGGCGGAAGTCCCCCTCGTCGAAGTCAGCTGACAGTGGAATGTACGTGGAAATAACAGTATACCTCCTATCAAGGTGCAGCTGCACAGCTACTGCCTGGAAGGAGGTATCTAAAGTGAAGAGAAGAACGGAGACATCATGCTGGGTGTAAATCGGACATCCTCCCACCAGGCCCCCATCTCATGGTGGTGTGGTCACAAAACTCTTATACCCTGGGAGGTTAGGCAGGGAACATGCGCCCAGCATGGTCTCCTGCAAAAAGATAGCTAACAGGGAATGGGAGGAGACAAGCCTCAGCAACTCCTCCCAGTTGGCCCGGAGTCTGCAGAAATTCCATTGAATGAATATGCCCTCCAGGCCTAGTTCGGAGGAGATGCGGGGACCCTCTTTGAAGGGAAGACCCTCAGGGGAATGGCTGTACGCTTAATGGAGGCAGAACTTCGGGCATTGTCACCTTCAGGGACTTATTGGGGAAGGTTGGGTTCACCATGCAATTCTTTTCCTCCCTCTGCCTCGAAACCTTAGGGGTATTGCCTCCTGTAATGACTCTGTTTTGCCTTACGGGAAACGGTCCCGCTGGGGTAAGGGAGGGGATCCCTGGTTTTAACCAGGGCTGGGTATGAACCCTTTGTGTCGCCAGCTTTACTAGAGGAGCACCCAAGGTGGGTAGAACCTGCAGAAGGGTTCCGAATGGGCGCAGAAATGACCGTGCTCATAGACCTGGAGCAGTATGTGTCTTTCTTAACATTGAGGCATAAGACGTCCCAACAGCGCCGGGCGCGCCAGGACCAAGTCCTTAGCCTCGCAAAATGAGAGACGATCCTGAGCCTGAACGGCCAGGATTTCCTTCTCAATGAGATACGCACCACATTGCTTCGAAGAAGCGGGGTGCGGCTCTCCACAATTTTGACTTATTTGCAGCCTTGGAACAACTTACACAGACTCCGGGTACCCCGACTTTGCAGATATACACGAGCGATTGATGTTGATGAAGCGGTGACAGTAGTAACACCTCCGAGGCAGTGGCACAAATGCCTTCATGTGGTAGAGATATCAACCGGCACACACCAACTCAGTGAGCTTGTCAGTCAAACATGACAAAGAGTGTGGGGTGCCTCGATCAGTGGACCGAGTAACAAGGAAGCTTTTGAAGCCACCAGGCACAAAAATGCCAGGAAGCCTCTGAATGAAAGACCTGACATAATCGTGTTTCAGTTCTGTGCAGTTCTGTTCTTTGTCTTGGACTCCCCACCCGGGGAAGCAACCTGTCCAGATGTGCTGATCTTGGCTTGGTCGCTTGCCAAACTGGCAGCAGGCCCATCTGTCCTCATGGAGAGAGAGGAGACCCTTCTTCCCCTTTTTCTTTTTAGGAGACAAGGGTGGGGAATGAACCCGCTTCTAACCAGAAATGGCTTCAGCAAGATCCTTCTCCAAGATGGAGAAGGTCTTGGCTGTCACAGGAGCATCAGCCGGAGAAGAAGATCCCTCCTCTCCTTGTAAAGCCTTGGATACCTGAGCTGTCTGAGGAGCACCTTTCACAGGGGTGGACTCGGGTGCAGTGCTTGGCACTGAGCCCAGGTTCGTCCCCATGGAAGGTCCTACTGTCTGAGGCTGGGTTGCCTCAGGGACCATTTCCATCTCAGAGGGCCATCCCTCCCCCCAGGACATCACAGGTCCCATTTTGCAAAAAATGGGAGAGGGGAGGAGGGAAGGGAAAGGATTTTGTTTCAATACAAACTAACTAGAAAACTAATAAAGAATATTTGGTTGGTCTGTTGGCTGGTTGATTGGTTATACAGTGAGTCAGTTAAGTTCAGGTGTAATTATTTAAACTAGGGTTTAATTTTTTTATCAAGAAAGAAAAGGATTAACTCTAACAATGTTGAGTGATAAGATGCCAAACAATTCTGAATTAAAAGGATATTGGTGATTTGTAGTGTTACCTAATGGAGGAAAGTTCTGGGTTGGAAATAGGAATGCCAGTCCTGTAACACAAACCTAAGTTCTTAGTGATTCTAAATTTTAGTTGCAAGCCAGTATGGCCCACAAAATTACTATGGTAGCTTGTGTATGTATAATTGTAAACTACATAGGATTGCAAACCCATAAGAATGGTCTCATGGTAAAAAAACGAATGTAAGGAAACAGGGTTGGAATTAATAAAGGAAAATTGGCATTATGCTAAGTGGTTTTTGAGGGTAGAGAAGAAGTTCAAGATATATAAATATCTAGTAGTAACAGCGTTATGCAAGATCTGACCCAGAGGTAGTCAATTTATACATTCATTCAACCAAGCTAAGAGATGAGGAGAATAGAATTTAAACTTACTTTATTTTTGCTTAGATGCAATCTTTTCAAATTTGGTAAAGTCTTCAGGTCTGAGAAAGAATTAGTAGACAACAAACTATTCTCCTGAAGATCAATTTCTTCCACTTGGAAACAATTTGTTGTAATAATAGCCATGACATCATGGGCGCCATGAAATGTAAAGAGCGGTACATACATCTTCTCTTGAATCAGAGCTATAAAGAGAAGTCCCATGTAATTTTATTTTGTATATAATCTATTTACAAATAATTTTAAATGTGACAAAAACATCCTTGAATATTACTTTTGTCATTGTGAAAGTTCTTCAAATCTAATCGCTTCATTTCTATACTGTATCTTTCACTCAGCACAAACTGGAGAATTTTTTTCTGAAAGAATATCAATGATTAAACACTGCCATTTTTTTTCTAATTGTATATAAAAATCTCATTATTTCAGATAAGTCCAATTCTAATGCAGTGGGGGGAGGGAGGATAAGATACTTTAACAGATTTTGGTAAGCCTAGACTCATGGCTACATTCCCTTGTTCATCACTATGGCCAAATATTAGATTAGAGATACATGACTAGAGCCAATAAATACACTTGGCATACAACATAATGATAGGTAGAGTTTTTAGGAAAAGAAAATAAAGATAACTTGGCCACCATTATTTGAATTAAATAGATCCCATCTGGCAAATGCATACAAGGGCACAAGTCATGACAATAAATTTCAGCTTAATACTAAGGCTACATTTAAAATCAATGAAATAGTTAAAAAACAAAACGAGGGAGGAGTATGTAGCCAACACCAGAGAGAAATAAAATGTAAGGCAGCCTCAGTCCATAAGTCTGTGTGCAGGCACCCATCAACAGTACAAGGGACAAGCAGTAGAGGTCCCACATATAACTCTATGAAGATCACCAAGACTGGGACATTCAATAAGTGTGTATCAAACAGTCTTGAGGCAATACAGTCATTGCAATAAGGTGAATGGGAGCACCCTAAAGCTGTTGCAGGATTGGGGAGGAGTTGGTCCATGGAAACAGATGATGTGCAATGGCATGCAACTTTAAGTTTCCCTTAGCTGTTCCTATCTTCTTTGCCAGGCAATCTGGAAGACTGACCTGATTCATGCCATGTAGTAGCTGACAGGAAGAGAGAAAAGCTTGTCTGGTTCCCTAGTCCTTGCAGACTTTTGATGCCCTCATTACCCAGATGTCCAGGAACCCAACAGATAATAAAATAAACATACAGCCAGCTTGCAGCAACCGAGGCATCATAGATAATGGAAACCAGGGGGTGTGAAGATTAAAATGCTTCCAAAGTACTCAGGTCACTTTGTGTCACTAAAGATCACAATCTGGTATTTGAACAGGGCACAATGCAACCAGCATGGTGAGGGGGACAAATAGCTAATGGTGCTACCATCCTTGTTGCTGTCCTAGGTAGAATCAGAGGCACCACCAGCCTCAGCTCTCCAAGGAGTTTCCTAACCCTAAACCCAAAGGGGTTAGGGTATGACTTGTGTCACTCAGCAGCATAGGAGCAACCCAGATGGGCATGGATGCAGTGAGAGCCATTGGCAACTGAGGGAGATGCCAGGCCCTCGCATACAAGCGCAGAATGTATTGTGTATGGTGCAGAGCAAGTGGCAGCTCCCCTGCATTGACAAGTAGGCTCTCAATAGGGATGCGCAGAAAGCACCAGTTGCCAGATAGACTGATCCAGTCCACCTTCCACAATACAGACTTGGCTGCAGATGCATAAAACTTACATCAATAGTCAAGCTTCAAATAAAGGATCTGTAGAAAAGACAGTAGTCCTATCAGTACCCCAAGTGCTGAATATCATGGAATGAAGAAAGTTCATGGCACAGGTGATAAATAAGTTATCCACATAGGTGGACTAATAATGATTCTAATTGACACTGCAATGAGAGGCATGGCTAGGACACTGCCCTGGGGAGCACCCTCTTCCTGGGGAAAGAGTGAGAAATGGAAAAACTGATGTGTAAAAAAAAAAGATTGCTCAGGAAGTTCTTAATGAAGAGTGGTAGGTGTCTGTGCATGCTCATTTTGTGAAGGGTCTTAGTGATTCCATATTGCCAGCATGTGTCATAAGCCTTCTCCAAGTCTAAAAAGATGTTACAAGTTGGCCTCCAAAAACCATGCTAGGTGGATAATGCACATCATTCCTCTTAACTTACTCATGCAAGGTGTCAAAGCTATATAGCGATAGTTTTAGGGAATGGATGGGTCCTTGCCATTCTCACAGAACGCTAGGACTGTTGCCTTCCCCCCATCAGGAAATGAGTTCTCTGGCCATTCTTTATTGAATATTTGTAACGGGAATATTTTACTCCTCTGCCAAGGTAATGAAACATGTAGAGGATTTGGTCTGGTCCTGGAGCTCTTTTTACAGGCATAAAGTTCAGTGTCTAGTCCTTGCATGAAGAAATCTACATTATAGGCCTCTTCACACAAAGTGAAGTTCAAGGTGGTAGCATCTTTTGTTTTCCTGCAGATTTTTCATTGTTCTGACTCACATGCTCGGCAAGAGATGTTAGTGAAGCATCCCCCTAGAATTTCTGGTTTAAGAACATTTGTCCTTATTGGAGTACAGGTGGGGTGGATCTAAAAAGGTCCCACCTCACTCTCTTCTGACACTTTTTCAGGTCTTATTCATGGGCATCCCTGCAGTGGTTGAAGACACATGCCCTCCATGATGCATAGCAAGTTAATTTGAAGAGGCATCAGTAGCTGGCACACTTTTTATTGCGCTTGTAGTCCATGAAGGCTTTCCTTCGATTTTAAGGGTTCCACCATGGTACTGTTTGACAATGGGAATGTCCTGAGCACAAAGGGAAGGATTCTTGTCCAACTTAGGGTAGAACAGTGGTGAAGAAGAGGACTATGTCGTTGATTGTGTCAAAGTCAGTGACTTCAATGTTATTGGAAGTCCATTAAGTGGCAGAACTTCCACCAATTCATTGTGTCAAATCTCCAGTGAGAGTTGCTGAAAAAGGGTTGCCACCCAAGGATGAGAGGATGATGGGGAAATGATCGCTGCCCCTTAGGTCATCTAGAATAGACCAATTAAAGTCTGCCGCAATATCTGAAGAGCATAGGGCAGATCAACCAACAAAAGTGTATGTGATATTTCTGATATGGTAGAGATGGGGATATTTTATTTTGTAGTTATACTCTCCTTGGGTTCAGGTGCATATTCTAGATTGACTTGATCCTATGGTGTTTTAAGTTGGATCATCGCTTCTTGCGAGTTAGCAGCAGCAGAAGGCTGCAGTAACTCTTTACTGCCGCATGTACCATCTTTCCTAATGGTACACACCTCTGGGGTGAGGTTGTTCTCCTTGAAGGGGCTGGAGTGCAGGGGGCCTCCATCTTTTTCGTAAGTCATTGCTCCCTTAGTTTTGTGCCTAGAATAGTTTCAACTATGGAGGTATGTATAGGACATGCCTCTGTATCTGACAGAGGGTTGTACTTTTTCTCTTGCTTCACTAAAATTGATTCTTTCTTTCTCAAATTTATATACGAGTATGTTACATTTTTGGCTAGATGCAGGGTACAGTTCTCTGCATTATTCCAAGTGCAGATTATACTGTCCTCAATGTAAGAAGCATTGGTACACACTACACATGTGGGTGAGAAACCTTGCTACTTTGGGGGGGGGGGGAGATCTTGATGGAGTGGCAGGCAGTAGTAACATCTTCTTGATGATGTTTGTTGGTATTCTAGCACCATAAATCACTCAATGTATCCTTTGGACGAGCATGACTAAAAATTCACCAAATTCCTCTGTTAATTCTTGCTGTGTAATGGGAGAAGTCTGGTTCAATTACAACTCCCTAATGTTGAATGAAAGGCGTGGGCATAATGTAACCACCTCATTGGGTACTTTGTACTTGTTAATAGTTTTTCTGTCTGGCTTTTGGTCTTTTTACTTCTACGAGGATGCTGCCATCTCGCTGGGGAGATAATGAGGGGGGGGATTCATTCCTGGGAGTCCAAAGATCTTCCGAGTTTTCCCCCACTACACCATGTAACCTTTTACTAGGTTCATCACTTTTATTATGTTGAATTTTCTCTAAGATCTACCAATAAAGTATCCTGATGAACCTCTTCTGCGAGAAGATCTGGGAGGGTCTTCATAGAGCATTAGCTAGTGTTTTTTTGTTTTTTTGCTCCTAGTGAAGTTTTGATAGTAGATTTCCACGAGGCTTATAGTACCTTGTCCTTTGTAGTTTCTCTATTTTCATCAATTGTGGTTCTCTTTGTTCCTCTTAACAAGGTAGTGTCAATATTTAGTAAACAGGAGGTGCAGGGAGGAAGGTTGGAGAGAGAGGAGGGAATGTGTTGCTTTTATGTTTATGTTTACTTGGGGGAGTTGTTTTGAAGGAGAAAAAAAAAGGGAATTTATCAGGACAAAAACAGAGCTGACTCCATCCATGAACATGCTATTTAGCTGGTTTTCAACAGCAAAGCAAGAAGAAACCTGAGAAAGGCACCATGAGTCTGGTTTCCAGTAACCACTGTGGAGGACTGTTGGTGAAGACAATGGGCCAGTTCTAAACAAAACAGTCGGCGTGTAGGGCCAGGCACTGAGCTATATGTAGAAGGGCCATGGTGCAGGATGTATCTTGGTGGGTCATTATCCTTTGACCTCATTGTTTACACTTGCAAAAGTTTGTGATTTGCTAGATATACTAAGATTATAATAAGAGGCAACAGCAATTAGAGAATTTCCTAAACCTGCACAAATGGATGATTGATTAAAACAATTTATCTAATTCTTTTGTAAATTAAAATAAATCCAAGAAGGGAGGATAAAAACAATTAAAATATGTATTTTATGGCTACAAATTTTCTGTCTTTGAACAAAGTATTACTATCACCATTTAGTTCAGAACTAGATGGAGTGCAAGATTGAAACTTCTTTTTAGGACTATTAAATTGGTCAATTTGTTATAGATATTTGGATGGCGAGTCCCCTGGGTGTGCCTGATGTAGCAATATTTGCATTAATAAAGATGAAAAAATATAAATGCTATTATCTGATTCAAGAAGGGTAGCGAGACAAAAGGAAGGCATGGTCAAAGGACCAGAGAAGCGGATTGGAAGGGTTTTTATCAACCTTTTCCCCCCCACCCACCCCCAAGACATTACCTGTTCAATTGAGAGTGTTCTGTAGACTGGAGCTTGATTTATAAGACTAATTTTGACTCTTTCATTGATTCCAAGAACCAGCCTTCCTGATAAATTGCTGATGGCTTTGGCAACCCCATAATTATTTTCTAAATAAAACACACAATCTGAGCCTTCACTTTCCATCTAAAATAAAGAAAAAAATATGTTAAATTCCATTTCCTGAGTATTTTGAAAATATAATAGAATATAATAAAAACTCAGTTACCTTAATAGGGATAAAGTCATCCTGGACATATCTTCTAAGTGCTTCAATTATGTCTTCATGGTTATATGCAGCAGCTTTCCTTATCTGTGGTGGAAAAAGTAAGCACAAGGGTCAGGTTAAAAAGACAGATGACCCCTCCCCCCTACAGTAGTGCAATCACAAACATTCTTCAAAGGTCTTTTATTTTAATTAAGTGTGGCTAGGCTTAGGAATTCTTCCCCTGGGACAGCTAAGATCATAAACTCCACAGATGGGGTTTTCACAAAGATCTAACCTAAGTTGCAAGTGTTGGACACATTGTGAATACGAATTGAGCTTGTATTTTTATTTTAAGAGCTCATCTAGCAACTGCCTACTTGGGCATTAGTCGCCGTATTAAAAGCTGCCTAGTACTAGGCTACTTTAAAATAAGATTAAAAAAAATAAAAAAAACCCAACACTAAAAATAAAAAAGGAAAAAGGCAACGAGCAGGAAGCAAGCTCCGGCATCGGGGAAATGTCTCCCCCCCCCTCGCCGCAGGAACGTGCGACCTACTAAAATAACCAAAACTGAACTAGTTAAATAAAGGGGAGAAGGACAGCCTCCTCCAAAAAGTATAAAAGTCCACAGATCCGTGCACACAAATCCATCGCGAGTACAAGGGACAGGCGGTAGCGACCCTGCCCAACCCGGTACCAGAACAGGTAATGTGTGTGAAGATCACCCATTCAACAAAATTGAGCTTGTAGTAGTCCGTATATTTGCCTCCCGTCACCCTTTCCCATGCCTAATCTCTTTCTTCTTTTCCCGGCTGTGGTTGGGGGGCTCAGTGGATCTCCGCATGTGGACATCCATTGTGCCCCACATTCATGATCTTGTTTTCTCCATAGAAGAGGTAAGAACTTATTTAGTAGAGAAATAGATTGTGAAGTGAGAGAGAACTAGTGTGATCAAGGTGGAGCTGGATAAGTAACAAGGTAAGAATTAGTCTGAGTAGGTATGATTGCATGTATTTTATTGGTAGGGATGTTTGATTGCGGCGGCGAATCAATGATTGAAATGCCTTCTCTTTTTCAGCTCCTTGGAACTAGTGAGTAGGGTCAAGACAAGTAAGAGTGAGTGAGGACAGAAGTCAGAGGCTATCATATTCTCAGTCCATTGGGTGCAAAGAACTGACATTATCCCTAAGCAGTAGTAGGGAACAGTTGCGCCTCCCAGTTCCCCGTAAGCTTGGAGCACTCTACTGAGCCCCCCAACTGCACAGAATAACACCAGTTATAGCCAGTTCTGTTTAATTGTTTGCTGTATTGTCGGTACAGATTATTGTACAATAAGTCAAGAATTAAATATATATATATATGATCGTTTTATGTAGTAGTTTTGGTGGGAATTTAGAGTTGGTTTGCATTTCATCAATATTGTTTGAGGTTTCATCATTTTTTTTCCTGGTAAATAAAGTTAGAATTAGCTCCCCCTCCCCTCATTGCCCTTTTGAATACCCCGGCAGCTCTAGTTGAGTGGCAGGTGTGAAAGCATAAATTCTAGAGCCTGCCGCCACAAACTCTGTCAAGTTCTAAGTGGTGGCAAATGCCGATGTCAGTGATGTTCAACAGATGCAGTACCAGTAATTGTTGAGTTTTGAAAAATTCCCAAATCAGAGTTTTGTTGGGCAAACTGGTGAGGAATAGGAGGGATGCTTCTTACGAGTTGATCTCTGGTTGGACACTATTTATGAGATGTTTTGGATGCAAAGATGTGGTGGCTTGCCGTGTCATGTGCCTGTGAATTGTTTTGTGTATTATGAGGAACATGGTTTTGCAGTGGTGGGATACCTGGAATACCTCATAGGAATATAAACTTGAAATCTTTCATGTAGTATCAAGGGGGAGGGGGAAGTCTGAGATACCTGTATAGCTTAACCCATGCCTTCAGCCAGTAGGGATACCAGGGATCCCGTCATAATTGAACGAATGGGAGTAGGGGTGGGTCTTGAGGTATCCACCCATGCTGTTTTCTCATAACTCATTCAACCTTGACTGCTCTTTGGTCAGCCAGCTCTTAAGTGATGTCTTCTAAGTAATCCATGACTTCCCTCTCATAAAACATCTCTTTAATGAAATTTATGGTAGAGTGCAGTGTCACATTCACCAAGAAGCCAATGAGTATCTAAAGAGCACTAATCATGGCCCCCTTGAAGGACTTACCACATTTGCCATAAGGCTCTCTCATCTGAGAAATGGGCCACTTTCTGCTCTTTATTAGTCAACCTAGCTAATACTATCCTCTGATCAAAAATGTGGCCTTTGGCTAATTTGTTGCCACCAGTGGAGCAAAGAGCTATGGAGCCATCAAGCTCAAAAATACCATGTGGTCTTTCAATGAGGGGCCCATACATAATTGATGCTCCACTCACCACACTTTTGGTCTTTTTCTGGGCTTCCACACCCGAGAGTGCCTCAGGGCCAGATATGCTAGTCTTAACCTGGCCACTTGCCAAACAGCAGCAGACCCATCCATCCCTAGAGGCCCTGTGGAGTAAGAGGAAGCCCTAATCTTAGATTTTTTTCTTCTTCTTTGGAGGTGTGAAATGAACCTGCTTATCTCCATCCTCAGAAGGGGACCAGGCTCAACCAGATCTTTCTCAGTTTCTGGCACCAAGCCAAGGTTCGCTCCCAAGAGACTGCCTTCTGGTGAGGAGCATCTCCACGTTAGGAGCAGCCTCAAACTGGCCATCCTCCAACCATACACCAAGGTGTTGGGTATCCCAGCTTGAGACTCATAGGGCCTATGGCCCATCATATATGTCACTGGAGCATGGATGCACACCTGCGTATTGGGAAAAAGGTAGAGTGAGCATATGAGCTCCCATCATCATCACAAATCTCAGGTCTACAAAGTCTCTTGATTAGGCCCAAGGGACAATGCCACCTCTTACCCCTCTAAGAGGGTATAAATGGGTGACCAGACAACAATGGGAAGGGTGGGAACTGAAGTGGCACATCTTCTGTCTCCCTGTGGTTTTGGCTTTACCCTGAGAAAGCAAAGGGGGACACACCGCAAATGGAGAATTGCCAGAGGCAACTCTACAAAAGAGGACCCAGTCAATAATGGACAGGGAGAAACACCTCAACTAATGGCATTGTATTGTAACCAGACAGGGCCTAGTAGAGTACATGAATTGTTCTCCAAAAAGGTCAAAAGCAATATGCCCAGTACTGTGGCAACTTTAGGAGCAGTGACAGTGAAAAATAGTCAAAGGCGGTACTGTCCTGGGAATTATCCTGGGTATAAACAGAGGCACCCCTGGTTGGTAGCTGCCAAAATTCTGCAGCAATAAATGAGGCCAAATCCAGAGGGAGTAGCTCTATCTAGTTGAACCAAATGCTTTGAGTGATACGCTTATTTTCTACTAGGCCCTCTCAGGAAACACATTATGCTTTGCATGGCTTTTTTTTTTATTGTTCAGTTTGTCTTGCATGACACTGATTAACTTTTATTATACCTATATGTATTCTTGCTAATAGTTTTTATTAGGTAGAGATGAAAACACTTTTTTTTCTTTTTTTTTTAGGGCAATGAAAGTTTAGCCCAAGGAAACTTTAGCTCTGAGGATAATTGAACAACAATCATCACTTTCACTGATTCCAGAAATTTGAAAATTGTACGCAGCTACGAGAGGCAATCAATAAGTATTGCAATTTGGATATAAGGAAACGAGATATGAGGAAAAGTGTTTTATTACTTTTCAATATAACTACCCTCGACTTCAATGCACTTACACCACTTGTCCCCGAGGCTTCGAATTCCAAACCACCAGAAATCTCCCGACTGCGGTTCAATCCACTCCTAGACGGTGAGCTGGACATCTACATCATCATCCCCAAACCAGTGTCCACGCAGTGCAGCCTTGAGCTGGCGGAATAAAAAGTAGTCACTAGGGGCCAGATCTGGACAGGAGGGGGAATGGTTGAGCTCCTCGAATCCGCACTCACACAGGGCAGCTTGTGCAACTCTGGCCTTGTGGAAAGGGATATTGTTGTGGAGGAGCAGGACACCGCATGTCAACTTGCCGCGCCACTTCTGACAGATGCACTTCTTCAACCCAGCCAGTTCCTCGGAGTAATATTGGCCTGTGATGGTCCTTCCACGAGGCGCATAGTCAACCATCAACACTCCCTCAGAATCCCAGAAGATGGTGGCCATGATCTTCCCGGCTGAGAGTTGGGTCTGGAACTTGATGGGGGTCGGAGAGCCCCTGTGCTTCCAGACGATGCTTTCAAGCTTGGTCTCGGGATCCTAGTGATGGACCCACATTTCAGCACCTCTCACTATGCGTGACTCGAATTCCGCCGGGTCTTGGTTGTACAGGAGCAGCAGCTCCTCCAAACGTTGACGACGTTGAAGTCGATCATGGGGCGTGAGGTTTCTAGGGACCCAACGGGCAGAGACCTTGGTCATGGCCAAATTGTCGTGGATAATGTTGATAACACTTCCATGTGATATTCCAAGTTCTTGCTCGATTTCTTCGACCTTCACCCGTCGATTTTCGAGGATCATCCTCTCCACACACGCCACATTGTTCTCATTCGTCACGTCTGATGGGCGTCCTGGACGGGGGTCATCTGCAAGGGACTCACGACCATGGCAGAACTCCCTATTCCAGCGAGCAATGGTTGCATAGGAAGGGGCGGTGTCGGTGTACACTGCAACCATGCGTTCATGGATCTCTTTTGTATTCTTGCCTTCCTTGGTCAAAAATTTGATCACTGCACGGTGCTCAACCTTCTCCATTATAGAAAATTTGTGACTGACGATCTGCGATCAGCTACTGCTTGTTAAATAGATGAGGCAAGAGCGTGCGGCTGCAGGTCCTGACTTGTCATAACTTGTCCTAACACCCCTACAAACAGCCATCCCCCTTCCTCTGTTTTGCCCTACCGATTCGCAAAACTTATTGACCGCCCCTCGTATGTATTATCTCTCATCATGATTGTAATGCGTGTAGGGAAACTGTGTAGTGTCAATTTTCTTATGCACAATTGATACCAGTTGAGAAAACAAGTGTCCTGGAGTTTTGCAAGTGACTTCAATAAGCTAGATTTCATAACTTATTTGCACTCATCTTATTCTTGAAACTAGTCTTGGGACTGTGTTCACTATGTTGTGCTACAGTGGGCTTGGGTCTTGTTAGGCTGGAAGAAAGCAGAGCACTATTGTAATAATTGTGCTGTTACTGATTCTTGGAAAGCAACCCGATATCCCTCTATATAATTTGGGATTTATGGCATTTTGATCACACACTCTCCTGACTCCTTTCTCTTCATGAGTAATAGTTACTAACCAGTTGTAATCCCTCCTGACTTTCTCCTTTGCTTATTCTGGTTCCTAGTGTGTGTGTGGATCAAAACTGAAATATATATGAATATTTGTTCTGATTTCTAAATGAAATAATTGGAATTGTATATATGTATTAGAGTAAATTAAGGGGGGGAGGGGTCATTAAATTTAAGCTTAAGGATCCTATTCTTTTCTCTATCAAATGTTAGGGACCTGGAAGAAAGAAGGGACTAAGCATGGACTGATTTGGTTGCCTTCATGCCAGAATATGAAGGTGGTGCCCAGAGGATAAGTGGCAGATTACCAACCAAGATCTTTGGATTGAGTTGGGGCTTATGTGGAAGGTTGTGCTGAGTAACGAGCGGAAAATTCTACAGGGCTACCCAGGAGTCCTAGTGGGCTTGGAGATAAACTTAGGGGGGAGGGTCATATTTGGAGTACTCAATGATCATCTCAGGAGCCCAATCTGGTGCAGGGTTTGATAGACTAGGCACCACCTCTCCTGCTCAGTGGTCAAACATTCTGTGCTACTGGGATTTTGTAATAAAAAGACAGGTGCATTTCCATGTCTATTGCTGCCATGACAGTCGTGTAGTGGAGTGTGGGCTTACTGAAGCCTTCTTATGTGAGCTGGATGATGTTGGTGAATACTGTGCTAAAACCAGTTTTGAGGGTTGTGCAGAGTTAGAAGATTGAGTACTATAAGAAGGCATCCATGAATGATTGTTTTTTACTTAATGATGAGCATTATATGTGAATATTTTAAGATGGTGTTGGGTTGTTTCAAGAGACTAGAAGTATTTTTCCCTCAAGGACCAACTCGCTACAGATATATTTTATTTCTAGTGATCAAGGAATAAAATTTGTAAGCTTCCATGATATTTAACTTACAATTATTTTATTCCAAGGGGAATGGTGTATTCTTTTTTTCTTATTAAACTTTCTTGAACCTCTTGTCTGCTCATAATACTGCTGGTGGCGGCTGAAAAATTAAATTCACTTATTTAGAACATGAATCATCCTTATATCAAAGTGGCCCAAAAGACTCCTAACAGGAAAAAAATTAACTATTTAAAAATCATCTTTTATATTATAATTTTCTAGTAAACAAAATGGAGTTGTCTATCCTATTCAAGCTGAATTTATGTTGGCACATCAGGTCTTATGTGGTTAATTGCACCTTAAATGTATTATTTTCCTGGTATATCATGATGGGATTGATTTCACTATGTTGTCATTGTGTTAAAGCTATTCCTAAAGTCTGTCAACTAAAAGATTTTACCTTTTACCACAAAGTCAGGCATGGTAACTGATCAGGTAAAAGAAAAATGATTTCAATTTACCTACCAATATATATAGGAAATGGTATACTAAAAATTGTCAAATTATTTGATTGAAAATCCATTAAGGAGAAAAGTAAAATTATTGAATAGCTACCCACTTTTCCTTTCATCTTCACTTTATTTTAATAATTGACAGTACAAAAAAAAATGCCATTAAAATGTCTTACTTTACTATTTTACCAATGATGTAAAAGTGAACAACTTTTTAAGAATTATATTGCACAATTGTTGTATTCCAATCAATTGACAAGATTTAATTGCAATGACATTATAACATTGAGCTAAAAATTAGACTAATTACACTGCCCAACAATGATTTTGCTACAGAAATGAGGAAGTAGTTTTCTATTGTAGTTTTTTGCGTAGATTACAAAAATGACCTTTATTTTTCATTAAATGACTTTAGTTTTTTGTAAGCTGCACATTTAATTTTTTATTAATATTAGATTATTCATTATATAGAGGTATGAAATATTTATTATTTATATTTTATTTGACACAGAGTACAAAGATGAGTGGAAACAAAAAGCTTATTCATCAAAAGAAATTAATAAGTCCTTTTAATACATTTCAGAGTGTGGTATTATAAAAATATATTTAAAAAAATAATGAAGATTTAAGATTTTTTCAAAATTACTTAAATCTATACAATAATCATAAATTTTTAGAATATTTAGGCTTCTTTTTATGTACAACATCTTGTCTGTCTCTGTAAAGGGTCCAGCAGAAGTCAGCAAGTATTGCAGGACTCCATTTTCCTTTATAACGATTTTCTATAGTAGCAATATCTTGGTGGAATCTTTCACCATGCTCATCGCTGACATCTGCTGGATTCTCTGGGAATGCAAAAAATGCACCTTTAGTGACATACTACATCCCAACTCATTATAAGACTTAAGCAAATTCTGAACAAGAATGTGGTAATTTTCTGATTTGTGCCTTCCAAGGAGACCATTACATACACCTTTGAAACTATGCCAGGCATCAAATTCTGGCTTGCTCAATTTTGGATCAAACTCATAATCTACCATAAGTTGTTGAATCTGAGGCCCAACAGATTCCTTCTTTAATTTTAGCATCACTAATCTTAGGAAATTTTGTTTTTAAATATAAGAAGGATGGCTGGTCATGTTTTAAGGCTTTCACAAATTGTTTCATTAAACCTAATTTTATGTGAAGTGGTGGCAAAATTATGTTTTCCTTAGGAACCAATCCACTTATCCGTAATTTCATAGGCTTTTGTTCACTAGATCTAAACTCATCGTATCCTCTCATTCACTAATGACACTTGCGCTCCAATATCAATCAAATCACAGAAGAACCTTTAACCAACTTTCATTCTCGCTTCCATCATATCAGGTCCTCCATATTCACAATACACAGAAGGAACAAGCACACCAACATCAGCACTGACATCTACACCATCCTCAACTTCCACATCATCACTCACCACACACTCATCTTCATCCAGACAATCATTCTTCTCTCTCATATATGAACACTTTTCAATCACCCAATTGTGGTGCACACTGCTCAAGCACTGCAGATGCACTACACTAGCATTCAAACCACTCATCTTCTCATTTTTGTACACAATCGGCTTCTCACCACCAAAGTGCACATAAACAATCACTCCATACAAACGACTCACTACAATCAACACTTGCTGAAACGGTGGGACTCCTGGCATACACATCGCTCTCAATTCTTTCATAAAGTTCTGTATCCTCACCATACCAATACTTTCAGGCTTCCTACATACTTCACTCATTACCTCCTTCCTTAAGTCATCTACACTATCAGGCACTCTCACATCTACTCCATCACTCTTCAAATCTTGCAAACCATTTTTTATGGTCTCAAAAAAGTATTCACCACCACCCTTACTCTCCTTTCCATTCATAATCCCTTTCGGCAAATACTCAGGATGACTCACTCCACACACATTTTCATCATTCATACCAGGATACCTTGACATCAAATCAGCCATTCCAATCCGTTCACCAGGTAAGTACTCAATCACATAGTCAAAATCACTCAAATCTTTCAAAGTCCTCGCAATTCTACTATCAGCCCATTTCATACATTGCAAATACACAAGAGGTTGGTGATCTGTTTTAATCACGAACCTCACACCATACAAAAATGGATTCAAAGCTTTCTAACAATACCTTATTGAAGCCAACTCTCGCTCTACAGTTGAATACTTTCACTCTGCCGCATTCATAGCCTTGGATACATACACAATTATTCGCCTGACATTTTCTCCATTCAAACACTGTTCTTGCATAAGAAAACCTCCCATACAGTACCCACTCGCATCCATATACAATTCAAGCATATTAGCATTCACGCTATAGTCTGGATATACCAATTCAACATCTTCAGCTGCAGCCTCTTTCAGTCTCTCATACACTTCACTCATCTTATCATTCCACCTGACAATCGTACTACCTTTCTTGCCCATCCACTCAGCCAGAGGCTTCCTCACACCCGAATAATCACATATACTTTCGTTGAAACTCAATCAAACCCAGAAACAACTTCAGCTGCTTCACAATCACCGGTTTCAGAAACATTCGCACCTAAGCATATTTCAGCAACTTTCATAAGCCATTCTCACTCACCATATGCCCAAGGAATTCCACTTCTTTTGCAAACCATTCATACTTCACTACTTTCACCTTCACACCAACACTCTCCAACGTTCTCAACATATCATTCACCAATCTCATATGCTCCTCAAAACTCTCAGTCATAATCAAAATCACACCATACTCACTACTCACTTTATCAATCAGAGATAATTCACACTTATTCATCAACATACCATGCATTCAAACAGCTAACCTTATCATTCCAATCACAGGTACTTTCATACCACCAATTCCTACCAAAACTACCTTTACACTCAGACCAGGACAGGAGGGCTTTTTCACTTAACTTGTCATACACATCCTTATATACCAAACTCTTCTTGCATCCAGAATCTATCAATGCAAAGTACTCAACCCCGTTTAATTCAATCTTCACACTCAGACACTCATAATTCCTACCAGACAGAACTTTCACACTAGACAAACCTACCAACACATTACCTGCACTCATGCACCCAGAGGATACTTCACCAGGTACCCTCTTACAATTTAGTTTCCCGCTTCTGACTTTCCATTCACACTTTGGGCCCTCAGTCTAATCCAACACCTTTCACTTAAATGTCCTTCGATCACACAATAGCTACATACATTCCTCTGGTCACAATATATCCTTGCATAAGGACTAGCCTTTCTGCAATTACCACATGAGTATCCTCCACTCCATCCAGCATTTGCTCCTCCATTCAACTTCGGACAATCTCTCTTCAAATGGCCTCTTTCTTTACATTTGAAACACACTTTCCTGGCAATCCTTTATCATATGCCCCTTCTTACCACACCCAAAACATGCACCAAACATCCACCTACATTTCGCCAACATATGTCCCTTCTTTCAACACCTACAGCATTCCACAATCCTTTTCACCCCATTCGGCCTCTTATTCACTGGGACATACCTTGGTTGCTCCCTCATATACCCATTCATGCGCTTACCAGTCATTTGCCCATCCAGTCTGCTTGCCAAGGAAGCCCAACATCACCCCAGCTGGCGCAGCCCTCAGAGCATCCTGATAGCTGACAAACTGCTGGGGTGGAAGAAAGCTCCTAGGCTTCCTACCACCAACATTCACACTATACCATCCATCCTCATCTGTCACTTTCTACATCAAATCATACGTCTTCCAGCAGTTCCAACACATCCTCACACAACAACCGTTCACCTGTCAGTCTCATCCTCTCCTTTCTCTTCGCATTCAACCATTCACTCACTTTTCACGGGATAGTGTCCAGAAACTTCAACAGTTGTTTACACTCATTTACTCCATTATCATACCTCTTTCTCGCCAGTCTCAAGCCTATGTGCATACACATTCACACTTTCCCACTTCCCCATACGAGCTTACTCAAATTCATTCACACATTTGTATTTTACATACTTTTATTTGTTTCACTTGCCCAATCAATCGCTTTTTCACCACCTCATACCTTGGCTCACCCACTCGAGATCATGCGGAGAACTCTAGCACCTTTCCTTCCAAGCACTCACCTAATACATTCACCCAATATCCCTTATTCTCCGGGTACTTGAGCTTACAATAACGCTCATATTCCCCGAAGAATTCATCCACACTCTTCCTACCATACAACCTAAACTTATCAACCTTTGGCACTTCCCTTATCAAAATACCTTTCCCCACATCCAATTCGCTCATGCCAATCATACATTCACTCTCTTCATCCGAATATGAGTCCACACTCTTTCCTCTCACTTTCCTATCCTTCCCCTTTGACCCAGTCTTCCTTCCTCTCTTGCATTCCACTCTCTTCCATTCTCCGTCCTTCCTATCACTCACAATGATCCTGTCCTCTCTAGACTCGCACATACTCCCATTGATCCCATTAGTCTTATCCCCTTCAGTCAGAGCAAGGGTGAGGGTCTAGGGTCCTGACCCTCATGTCATAGAGATCCTGCATTTTTTGGTCAACCTGCTTCTGTCTCTCATCCTCTTAACCTTCATCCAATCAGTCTTTTCAGTCATACTCTCCATATCACTCCTCAATCATGCTCCTTAACATCGTACATTCCTCCTCTTTCTGTCTCAGCTCCAGCCTCAGTCTCACAATCCCATCATGGAGGCCCTGTTCCACAGAAACTATCCTCCCAGGTTAGTAATAAAGGACAGAAGAGAAAAAACAATCACTATGTCCAATCCGATGATGGACTGCAAATCAATCCTGTTACATTCCCGGTTTGGAGATCTCACATCTCTATTCAGGCGCAAAATATAGCGGTCACCGAACCTACACTCCAAGCCCAATCGTTCCAACCCACTTCCTACACTAATCCGGATGTGAGAAATGAAATGGATTGTATGTATAGTCCTTTATTTACAAAAAAATATGGGGTAATTATATTTATATAGAAAGAAAAACAATCCATGCAGATACTACCAATCAAAAAGCAATTCTTATTTAAAATCTAAACAACAAAAAAATATATACAAAATACAAACAAACAAGCAATAAATGAGCAAACCAAAAAAAACTATACAATCAAATTCAAAGGGGCCTAAAAAACATACAATCAAAATCAAGCATATAAAAAAAAAGCTCTCGCACTTATGTGTTTCCCCCCGGGGGAAAGTCCTGCCCGCTGCCACTCATGTGGGCACAATTGTTGCATACATCTTTTTTTTAAAGGCCTTGGCTTCTGAGCTCATACAGTACATGATCTGGTCACGTCTCAAGGTTACTAAAGCCCTCTTTTATTCAATTTAAATTATTTCAAATTTTGTAAAATCAGCCACTCTTTACAAAAGGAATACCTTCCTAAAATTTTAACAAAATAATAGTGGCTTTTTGGTAAAAGAATTTTACCAAAGAAACACTGCAGAGATAAAAACATTTTAAACAAAATGAAAAATTTATATATATATATTATATATATATATATATATATATATATATATATATATATATATATATATATATATATATATATATATATATATATATATATATATATATATATATATATATATATATATATATATATATATATATATATATATATATATATATATATATATATATATATATATATATTATATATATATATATATATATATATATATATATATATATATATATATACATATATATATATATATATATATATATATATATATATATATATATATATATATATATATATATATATATATATATATATATGTAAAAAAACATCTCCCCATTCACACTCACATTCGCTCCACCATAACATTATGACAACCTACTTTTATCTCTTTTCTTAAAGGCCATTTTAAGCATATGTAATGTTCTCTCTGAGCTCTACTGTCTCACTGGCACAAAAAATACATGAATTTTGTATAGCCTGACTGCAAACCATTTAAAATGGCTACTACCTTAAAGTCAGCACAAATCAACCATTTATATTCACTGTATTTAATGCTTTTTAAAATGAAATCTAAATTCAAATAAGTTTCTTTCAAAACAACAGAGTGAGCTACTGGTATCGATGGTAGTTTATTTCCATTTGCCCATCCACTACTATATAAAGAAGCATCAATGAAAAGTCTCCATTTGACTGGGTTCATAATGTATATCTAATTCTTCAAAGAGACACGGAATATTATTACAGTAGCATAAATTGTTGTGAAATGAAAATTTGTCTTGTAAATTGTTTGATCGAATATGAAACTTAGTAATTCGAACATCTTCTGCTAATAAATTTCTTTCTTTCAGTCTCAAAGCCAGTAATTCAGTTCTGTTGCTTTGTTAAGTTTAGATCTCTTACAAGATCATCTAGATAAAGTTGTGAGAAAGGTTTTGGAGTAGTATCAACAATTTCAGGAACATAAATTTCAGTCTCTGGTTCACATGATTCTATATCCGATTCATCAGAGTTAGACAAAACACTTTCTGCAGGTGGTTCAGGTACTGGGAATGTCTTTTAGGTGAGGTATAGGCCGAATAGCAGATCTAAGGTTGGGATATACCACAGCTGAAGCACACTTTGTTGTTTTACCTAAAAGTATGGAAATTATATGCATAAAATTTAATTTATAGTTATGTACATGTGTGATTACAATAAAGTGGTTCTAAACTTAATTAATTTAAAAAAATATATATTACAGTATACTACTTCAAAATATAGGGTAGGGGACAATAAACAATTACTTACTTTGTATGTCTACCAAACAGAAATAGCAGTCAGTGGCATGATCTTGGGGCTCTCGCCATACCATTGGAATAACAAATTGGGGGCTTTTTATTTTTCCTTTTGACCATGTTGATAAAGAATTAAAACATGTTGTGCAAAAGATATGTGGTGCCCATGGTTTATCTTGGTCACCAATTTTACATTAAAAATACTACTTTTACTACTATTGGAAACTAATTTCCCAACATTTTTTATCTCAAAAGGGCATTACAATAAGAATGAATACAAGACACATGGGGGAAAATAATGCATTAGGAGAAAGTTGACTGTGCAAAGTTATTAACAAAACCATACACATTTTTGTTTCTTATTGATAAAATGGAAAGTGGTGTAATCCAATGTGGGTATACTCTGTAAAGAAAAAGTTAGGTGGAGAGAAGAGCAAATTTAGAGAAATGAAAAAAACATATAGACAAAGGACTTCAATAGCCAACCTTAAATAGCAAAAGCCTCTAGAAACAAATTTCCACTAAGAATACATGTACTCATGGATAGAAATGTGAAAAAAAGAAGATAAATGGAACAAGCATTAACTGCAAGCTTAATACGGAAAGAAAATTAAAGCTCTCATGAGAGCATTTTAAAGAGATGAGATCCGAAAAAATTAAAACTAAAAAAAAAAATAATAAAATTTTACTTAAGATTTTCATCTTTCATTTGAACATCGCCATCTTGAAAACCCACTCCTTTTCCTCTTGACTGGAACTGCAAATGAGAAGTAGCTATATTGTGTGTCATGAGTTAGGAACCATTTCAAAAATTAAATATTACTTTGTACCCATAGCATTTGCATTAATTAAAAAGATATCCTATTATGGCTTAAATAAAAATTCAACCACCATACAATTTCTATAATTATGTAGCCCTCAGTCAAAGAATGCTTTTAACAGGTTCGATGCAAAATACCAGAAAACTCTTTAAAATATGAAAGCTATAAATATAAAAGAGTAAAATAAAACAGTTAAGTACATTTTCAATGGGTTACAACAATATAATTTTAATATAAATGTTAATAGATTAAATCAACTTACTTTGTGTCCCCCAAAATCCTTCTTCGAATATTTATTCCTGGTTGAGTGAAATTGATTTTTTCGGTTATTCTGTGAATTTCTATTGGCATTTCCTGAGTATCCTCTATCATCATGTTCTGTAAATAAATTAATATGTAAATTCAATCTGACCAAGGCTGAAAATAAGTGAATAATGAGACAATTCAACCATAAGGATCTTTAACTTAGGCCACTAGTGGAAGGAGCAAAATCAAGATTGACAAAATCAGATTGATTACTTCCTGGCAGAATGATTTCAGGAGGATTTTTTTAAATAGTTTTTACTCAGTCCTTATTTAGGCTCTGTGCTGAAAGAAAGAAGGAGAAGAGGCTAAGCTAAGGCCGGACAGGGCGCTGAGTCCTGTCGGCATGGCAGCCAGGGGATTTCAAGAGAGGAAAGGTGTCAGTTGACAATGTATTTGTAATAAAGGAAGCAATAGATCTATGCCAGAAAAGAAAAATCCCAATATATGCATACCTTTTAGACATGAAGAGAGTAATTGACAGGGGAGAGAGGAAAACTATGGAAAGGATGAAGAATAATATAGGAGTGAGGCTGGGATGTACCGTGCCATATTAGGTCTTGGTCTATTCAGAGGAAATATAAAAAAAAAGGCTTGGAGGAGTTAAATTATTTCAGATTGCAGATGAGACTAAGTCGATTTTTCGAAATCACTGACTTTGAGGCCTCATAAAACATGCAGTTTGAAAGATATGTCTGAAAAGTTCAGGTCCTACAGAATCAGGGCCTTAGATTAAAAAAAGCAATCAAAACCAGTCTCTCTCTAACCTTCAAAGAGTTATAAGCTAACAAAAACTGAAATATTGAACAAATCATCACATCTGAACCCACTTCCGATTCAAAATATTCAGTTAGAATCAATACTAAAAGTTATAACTGATAGGATATGATGATATAGGTCTTTCATTGTATTTAAAACCTTTTCTGGCAGTTCAACATACATAGCAGCTGAGAAATAGTGTTTCAAATATAGTCAATTTTCATGATTTTTAGAAAATGACCTTGATCTTTTGACCTTTTTGACTCTGTGGAAAAATGAGGACCCCCTTAAAATTTTTTGTGCTTGAAGGGGAAGGTCTATACACTAGCTGTACTAAATATCTTATTTGTTCCATTATTCCTTCCTTTATTTTCACAATGCTGAATTCAGGACACTATCAGCATTACAGCAGGGTCCCTTTATATCATGAATTCTGTATAACATGGTTTCTATTTGAAACCTCTGATATTTTTGGCTTCTAATGTATTGGACTGATAGTTAGGGATGCTTGTAATGATACTTCAATGTTAGCATTGAAATTCCAATTTGCTTAGCAGGATGGCTGATGCAAAAGCTGAGTCTACCAATAAGGGAAAGGAAGTTCCCCAATTTTAAGATTGGTATATCAAAGTTCTTTGAGCTTCAGCCCAAATGGTGTGTACATGTGAGGAGTAAGAGCTCTCACTCTGTTTGTGTGTGTGAGAAACACCAGAATGCCAAGTTGTTACTCAATGGGTTACCCACTGCAGCCATCAACGGTACTGATTACAAAGATATTTTGTCAATGGCTTTTTGTGACATATCTAAGCGGCACTGTATGTTGAGAATCTGTGAAAAATGTCCTGGTGTTCAGAAAATTAGAGAACATTTGATGTCTGTGTTTACTGCTAATGAGCAAGAGCTTGATGATAACATATCATAGAAACAGTGGGTTAGGAATGAATCAGGTAAAACAACTCTGGAAACATTGTCTTGTACAGTTGAGAATTTTATTGACAAGTTCTGTTCAGTGTATGAAGCACTGCTTTCTAACCAGTTCATCACAAAAGCCCAAGCACAGCATCAAAGCAGCCTGAAAGAAACCATTTCTGAAAGTACTGGGCTTTTATTGTTAGACTTTGCTGAAAATTACAGTTTTGTTGTTCAAGATGCAGTTCAAAGCCACCACTGGGATAACAGTCAAGCCACACTGCACTCAATGTCCTCTACTACATTATAGATGACAAGCTGAATATTTCAAATATGTGTGTGATATCAGATTGTATGAATCATGAAACTAATACTGTTCATGCTTTTCTAGAGGTTGTTATCAAACATATCAAAACGGTGATGCCCACTTTGACAGATATACAGTACTTCAGTGATGGTGCTGCTTCCCAGAGTAAGAATTACAAAAACCTTGTGAATCTTTGCTGCCACAAAGATGATTTTGGAATACCTGCAAGGTGGAATTTCTTTGCCACTAGTCACGGTAAGAGTCGCTGTGATGGCATAGGTGGCACTGTCAAACATCTAGTTGCATGTGCTAGTTTGCAGGCCAGTATCTCTGGACAAATTCTAATCCCTTAGAAATGCATGATTGGTGTGTCATCAATAGTTGTGAACGGTTCAAGTTAGAGGAAAGGTATAGTCATGTGGCTAGTCCCAGGCACACGTTCCCATCATAGTTTTGTGCCAGTTGGGCACATGAAACTTGAGATTAGGCGAATTTCAGTAGACACCATCTTTAAAACAGTTCAGATGGGAGGCTTGCAGGGTATCAAGCCACAAGATGATAGTGCTTTTGAGGTAGGAAAGTATGTAGCTTGCATGTATGACAAAGACTGGTATATTGGGATTGTAGAAGATCACTCTGACAAGCAGCACGACCTGCTTGTCAACTTTATGCAGAAGGGTGCAACAGAGCAGTCACTTTTCATGGCCACAAAAACATGACATCTGCTAGATTCCTTTCCAAGATGTAATCTGCACAATTGATGTCACTAGTGCCCAAGGAGCAGGTGGCAGGCAGTATTTCTTGTTGAATTCCAATTTGCAAAGAGTCCTGCAATAGTGTGAGAAATCATAGATATCTGATTGATCAATCTGTTTAGAAAGGAACTACCTGCATGATGATATAATTATACTGTTAGTGTTTTTGTTCATTTTATGGTTATAACATAGATATATTTTGTGGCACATACAATATCATACTTTCCATTAGTCTGTACAGTGAGGTGTGTAAATACGATAAGTAAATTATCTAAATCAATGGTGAAATGGTCTGTCCTAATATGCATGAATAAAGGATAGAACAAATAAGATATTTAATATAGCTAGTGTATAGACCCACTTCAAGCACAAAAAATTTGAAGGGAGTCCTCATGTTTCTATGGGGTCAAAAAGGTCAAGGTTATTTTCTGAAAATCATGAAAATTGACTATATTTGAAACACTATTTCTCAGCTGCTATGTATGTTTCTCTGCCAGAAATGGTTTTAAATACAATGAAAGACATATATTATATCTTTATCAGTTATAACTTTTAGTATTGTTTCTAGGTATGAATATTTTGAATCGGAAGTTGGTTCAGATGTGATGGATTTGTTCAATATTTCAGTTTTTGTTAGCTTATAACTCTTTGATGGTTAAAAATAGACTGGTTTTGATGGCATTTTTGGAATCTATGGTCCTGATTCTGTAGGACCTGAACTTTTCAGACCTATATCTTTCAAACTGCATGTTTTGTGAGGCGTCAAAGTTGGCAATTTTTTAAAATTGACTTGGTCTCTAAAAAGCCCCCCAAATTACGTGGGCCATATCTCCAGAACTGTTTGAGGTACAGAGCTATAATTTTGCATGTGAAGTTCTTTTATGACATATATCAACATACCCCCAAAATGAAGAAAATCCAAGATGGTCACCGGTTTGGCATTGCCTGATTTCATGCGGAATGATTGAAGAACAAAACCTAACAGACTAAAGACCAAAAAAAATACAACTAAACCCAATTATTATTTTGGGATTCAAAACAAGCGATCACTAACAAAATGGATATTTTTCTTTATAGCAGCATAAATAGAAATTTATGTGTGGCTTTAACACTGATCTGCAGTGAAGTAAGATTCTTTATTTCTCAGTGGAAATCAAATGATTAATAGGTATCTACAACGTATTGCAGCCACTGGGAAAGCAACCCAAACTAAGACTCCATCCAGCCAACTAACCAGACCCACTGTGGCTTCACTTTGCTAAAATTGGAAGCAGTTTTTGCAATAGGTTAAGTCATAGTCCTATATATAATATCTACAAGATATAGAAATTGATTTTTGTTTCTCGAAATAGAATTAATAGCAAAGCACCATCATTGTGGAGTCATTAATCTGTAGAATTGCCCAACTTTCTTTATGGATCCCTCCTTACAAATTTTATGATACTTTTTTTTTTTTACATTTAAGGAAAAATCGTCATATTAAGTTGGAATTAATTATGAAATTGAAGCAGCTAGAACTTACATCAAATTGACCAATATTGCAATATGAACTTCTAGGTAATAATATTCAATAAGATACTCACGAAAAAAATCTCTTTGACCATCACTTCTGGTTTGTATAAAAAAGTTCTTGCTATTTCGACTTCCACCCATTTTCTGGCAGAAATATTTGTTTTAACAAATATCAGAATAAATAAAATTATAGGTTTATGATCAAACAGAAAAAATACACCTTGTGGCAGCCTAGATTTTAGTGTAATTTTGTTGATATGCCAGCTTGTAACAGGGTATAGCGTTTATTTCTGTGGAAAGAAATCTCTTTATAGCTACAACTGTTTTTATTCCCATATCTATTATATTTTCTCTATATTTAAACCCTAGAACCACAATGAGTCTGTGGCTCACTCTTACTTTTCACCTACTGCAATTTTTTATACCCTAATAGTGTTGCCAGCTCTTCTTTCTCTCTGGACATTATGTTTTTCACATTCTACCACTTATCTCTGGTGCCAAAGGCACCACTCGCAAGTCATCTCCCCCATTCCATCTAGTTATAGCCAAAAGTTTTTAGACTTTTTTTTTATATAAGAAAATTGAAAGAACTAATCAAATGTTACATTTTGTTTTAGCATGTTTGCATTATAATTTGAAGGTGAAATAAAGAAAAATTTATATCCTAAACCTATTTTATTAATAAATTCTGTCATAATACAGGCAGTCATTATTTACGCTGATATCCCTTGTTCTTCAGGACTGTCTCAATTCATTTTGGTATGCTGGAGACCAAATTTGTGTAATGTTGACTGATATTGCTTTATTTTTGTTCAATAAGCACCCACAACTGCTCACAATTGGATAACTTCTGTTTATCAAAGTGCCAGTTTGATTATCTCCCACAAATTCTCTATTGAGTTAAAATCTGATGAACTTTGTGACAAGGGAGCCATCATGCTAAAAAATAGTTATCTCCAAATTGGTCCTGATAAAGCATGTTTTGGTACTATTTTTAGTTCATGGAAGTGTTCAGTGCTACTTTAGTATGCGATCTCAATAGGTTAGATTCTATTTTGTTATGCGAATGCGATCTCAACATTTAAATTCAATTTATATATTTAAGGTAAATAAAATATCACAAAAATGAAATGATTTATTTATCGATTAATGGAATATCAGATAAAAAAGCAAGAAAAAGATCATCAGCCAATAAAAATAATCAAGATGTGATTGGAAGGGCTTTGCATCGATACCTCTCATTTTTTTTTAATATGTATTAAAATTTTGGAATCCAACCATGTTCTTTCAATAGCCTGAGTATGAGCTCCAGTAGCTGGGTCCACATAATTTACTTGGTGATTAACTGTTTGGTGAATGTAATTCAAACAATTTAAGTCTGAGTATACGTGCCATTCATCCGAGTGAATGACTGAATTTTACTCAACTTCTCACTGAATTATGGGTATTAGCATTGCTCTATTTCTCTTCTTTACATAAAAATATCTCATCATCCCCTTTCTTTCATCTGAACACCATGGACCATCAATGCATCTTCCATGGTTTCAGGTGTTTTGCACTTTCGGCCTCGCTATCAGTTAAATCTGGTGCCTGATCTCCCTGCACCATCCATCCTTAACTAACCTCATGAAGGGGTATATTTCTCACAAAAAAGTAGTGACATTAAATATGCAACACATCTATTTTCAATATGTCCAAGAAAGCGATTAATTTACATGCAAAAAATGTCTGGGTTAAATACATGTTTTGGATCACAAATGGTATAAATTGGACATACCTATCTATTATATATGTTAATAAAAAGAATTAGAATGCATTGGTAATTAAGATAAGGGTGGTATCAATTTTACAATTAGGTCAGATCATATACCAAAGTAGCTTTAAGACGCTGAGATCCAGGGTTGGCAAAAAACCCAGCCCACATGGGTTTTATTGGGGAAAATACAGGTTTGGGAGGAAAATACAGGTTTTCTACAATTTACTAATTTCATATATATATTTTATTTCCTTATTGATTCTTTACCTGTATTTTCCCCCATTTGTATTTTAGCTAGCTACTTATAATCCTTGGAAAATGAAATCAAAAATATAAAAATAAGATGAGGAAAACAGGCTGATTGGCATACATATTGAAACTTGTAACATAGACAGTATATAAGTACTGCATTGAGAGAAGAGCATTTAGTTTACTATGTGGCACTGTAGGATCAAGCTAATTCTATAGCACAGTAAGTCCATCATGACAAGCAATGAAAGATACAAAGGAACTGCATGGAAGGAATTTGAGGAAACAACAGATGATAAAGGAAATAAAAACAAAAGTGTGTACGAGAGACTTAGAAAACACCTGAAACGGTGTAATGAATATGCTAAAAATGTCCACAGACAGCTTGTCCATCATGACAAGCAAAGGAAGATACAAAGGAACTGCATAGAAGGAATTTTAGGAAACAACAGATGATAAAGAAAAAAAACAACCAAAGTGTGTACATTGTGATCAGAAAATGTTAAAAAATTGAGAGAATGGAAAAAACCTGAAACGGTGTACTGAATATGCTAAAAATGTGCACGCAAAGTCAGACCCTGATGATTTACCAACTGAAATAATTAATCTAGAAGAGACATCTACAGTTGCTCCAACTTCACCACCTTTCGAAAGAAGTGCAAGCTCAATATCAAATACTTCTACAAAATCAATTAAGAGTCACAGTAAGGTGTCTTCTTGTCCTATGGTCCAAAGGATTGACAAATTATATGAAAAAACTGATAACAATGCTCAGGGGAGGTACATACAAACCCCCTAACAGAAGTGATCTTGATATATATTTGCTCAATGAGAAGGGATTAGCAACTGAATTAGAAGGAAAGAATGTGATGCTTATACAAGATGGCTGGTCAAATGTACATAATCAACCAATCATTGCAACATGTTTTTACACCGGTACTAAAGCTTTCTTCATACGCTCAGTGGACACAGGTTCCAAAAAGAAAACCGCTGAGTATTGCAGTACCATTGCCAAAAAAAGAGATTAATTTTTGCAAGGAAACCTATAAATGTTGAATTACTTACTATTCAGCAATACTTCCTTGTAGAAGTATTTAAAAAATTGTGACAGTTAGGCTGCGCTTTCACCTAATGCATCGTGTCACTGGAGTCGCATCAAGTCAAGTTAGTGCCTTGCCAAGTTACAAGGCAGCATTCTGTCTGGCGGAGCATCATGAGAATCTCTTTAGATTAGCAGAAAAAACACGGTTGGGGGTGGTAGCAAATAAATTATATATTTCATAAGAATTATTATTTATTCCACATATGCTGCTGCATTTGCAACACATTTCTTAAACAAATTGGTATGTTTACTACTGCCGTTTACAACACATTCACTTGAATGAATGTCACTTTATTTCAATAAAAATGGTTATAAAGAAATATTTATTACTGTAACATCTTTTTTCTGCTAACCTAACAGATTCTCATGGCACAATTCAATGCACCAATGCCATGCCGAGTTTATTTGTCTGTAGGACTATAGTATTCAATGTACCAATGCCAAGTTTGTCTGTAGGCCTTACAGTATTCAATGAAGCTAGTTTTGTATAATTAATTACAATACTTTTGTACATACTGCATATTATACAGTACAGTAATACCCTGTTGCAGTCAGAAACTTGGGACTTCAGTTTACTTATGTATCAAGTTAAAATATACACAATAGTACAATAATAATGGATTATAGAAGCAGAAAACAGCTAAAATATTTTAAAAACCCGGCCCAGGCAGGTAAGCGGATATCTACCCATGCCAACCCTGCTGAGATTGCATACCAAAGTAGCACCCAGTGTTCTTTGGCAAAATATTTAGGTAGTGTTAAACTTCCCTTAGATCACAAGCAGCCCCAGACATAGGAGTGTCTGGATGCTTAACTGTTGGTAGAACACATTCTTGTGAAAGTGCTCCCCTTTTCTCCTCCTAATGAGGGATCTTCCACAAGCTCCAAACAAGTGGAAGAGAGCTTCATCAGAGAATTTATCAGTTTGCCCAGTCTTCATATTTCATACAAAAGTGGAGCCTGTCCGTAAAATTCTTCTTGGTGAGATGATGCTTCTTTGCAGCCATTCTCAACTTGAGATATTTGTTAAAAAGTTTTTGCCTCACTATGCATACTGAAACATTAACACTTACTTCTTTCCAATTGTGAGCAAGCTTGACACTGGAGGCAACCCAAGCCTTGAGCTGGGACTTTACCAGGAGATGATCTTGGCAATCATTTAAAGCCTTTGGGCATCCCAGAACACTTCTTCACAGTCTTTTAAAACTCATAACTATCATACCTTCATAACTATCTCAGCATTTCAGTCTTTCAGAGCACTTTTCTTTGGAAAAAAACCTTTATGGAATTGAAAAAGATTCAAACCTTTATTTTTACAAAAAATATTATAATTACATGTTATCATTCATTTAACCCCTATTTATCAACATTTTACCCTTTTAATTGAATAGCAAAGCTCTAGGGACTGAAACTCACCTCCTACAGGAACAGGATGAGTGCAATTTTTGATTCAGTAAAGGAAAGCTTTTTTCTTATTTATGAAATGCTGACTCTTTAATAAACCTAGAATAATAATTAAAGGAATTTTTTTAATCAATCAATAAAAATATTTAGGTATTAGTTCTCATTTGTGCTTTGAAAAAAATTTGGCTCCCTTCCTACATTTCTTTCATACAAGGGTCTTTTTTACACCTGTAAATATTCAGACTTTTATCATTTAGCTCCCACCCCTTATTTAGTATTTTGTGCTTGTTTTCTCTTTGCTCCCAATTCATATTTCATATACACTCATCTCATCCTTCTATACCAGGGACGTCCAATGCGCGACCCACTGCTTACTCACTTTATTTTTACAGGGTATTTTTTAGGTATATTTTCATTTACTTTAAAACCAGATATTGAGAATCTCATTAAAGGAAGGCAATCTCCAAAATCACATTGATTTTATTTTATTTTGTATGTCTAATTTATTTTTTTACTGTTAATATACAGTATTTTATTTGTAATTATATATATCTTTGAACTTTTTAAAATTTATATATAAGAACCTCTGTGGCCCAGTGAATATACTTAAATTTCTAATTTGGCCTGTTGGGAAAAATCGTTGGACCACCCTGCTCTATACCAATGTGATGCATTATTGACAGCAAAGACATAGCCAACCCAAGTCTCCAGACCTATCTCTTACAGCTTATAGAGAATATTAAGATAGACTGAGGGCATAAAATGTTCACATTTGAAAGATGTGTGATGGGAGATATGATTGAGCATTTTAAAATCTGTTCTGGGATGGATAAGTTGGATTTTATTTGAGTTGGAAGGTAGAAATAAGATTTGGGGTCACCACTTGGAAATGAAAAAAACAGAGGTGCAGGTTGGATGCTAGAAAATATTTGGGGGGAATAATTGGGGCCCGAAACAAAAGATAGTCCGAACTTGAATGTTTTCAATCGCAGATTGGATTATTATATGAAGAGGGAAGGTTAACTTTTGGGGAGAGGGTGTTCTGGACTCATTCCTGTGGATAGTATTTATTATTGTATATTATGGGTGATTTGGATTTTGACATGCCTTGATGATGATGCTTTTTGTTTTTGAGGCATTCCTGTGAAAGGTTTAAATTGTATATTGTACGAGGGGCAGTCAATAAGTTTTGCAATTCGGATATAAGGAAACGAGATATGAGGAAAAGTGTTATATTATTTTTCAATATAACTACCCTCAACTTCAATGCACTCACGCCACTTGTCCGAGAGGCTTCAAATTCCCGACAACCAGAAATCTCCCAACTGCTGTTCAATCCACTCCTGGACATCTTCATCGTCCCGAAACTGGCAGCCACGCAGTGCAGCCTTGAGCTGGCAGAATAAAAAGTAGTCGCTAGAGGCCAGATATGGACTGTAGGGGGGATGGTTGCGCTCCTCGAATCCACACTCACCCAGGGCAGCTTGTGCAACTCTGGCCTTGTGGACTTTGATGACAAAGTCGATCATGGGGCGTGAGGTTTCTAGGGACCGAACGGGCAGAGACCTCGGTCATGGCCAAATTGTTGTGGATGATGTTGATAACACTTCCATGTGATATTCCAAGTTCTCCCTCGATTTCTTCCACCTTCAACCGTTGATTTTCGAGGATTATCCTCTCCACACGAGCCACATTGTCCTCATTGCTCATGTCTGACAGGCGTCCTGGACGGGGATCATCTTCAAGGGACTCACGACCATGGTGGAACTCCCTATTCCAGTGAACAATGGTTGCATAGGAAGGGGCGGTGTCGGTGTACACTGCAACCATGCGTTCATGGATCTCTTTTGCATTCTTGCCTTCCTTGGTCAAAAATTTGATCACTGCGCGGTGCTCAACCTTCTCCATTATTGAAAAATTTGTGAATGACGATCTGCGATCAGCTACTGCTTCTTAAATAGACGAGGGAGGAGCCTGCGGCTGCAGGTCCTGACTTGTCATAACTTGTCCTAACACCCTCACAAACAGCCATCTCCCTTCCTCTGTTTTGCTCTACCGATTCGCAAAACTTATTGACTGCCCCTCATAGATGCATGATCTGACACAATCGTGTGGATAATATAAATTGTATATTGTAAATGCATGATGATACAATCCTATGGATGCATTTTGTGGGTAGGTTTTGACAGATGCGGACAACCTTTGATAGGCCCTTATGGCTTTTGTTTGCAACTCTCTCTTCATACTTACTCCATCCAATTTCTCCCCTTAACCCTTAAACAAATATGCTTGAAATCACCATTGCTGAATTTATCCTTGCTATATCATTCGAGAAAAATAATAAAATAAAATATTCAAATCCTTTTTTATAACTTTTTTATTAACATATTTATTCACTTTTCAAAAATATATTGAATCTTTCTGTAATCATTTTTGGCCTCATTCTTTCAACTTTTGATAAGACTATTTTAGGTCTGGAGGCGATCTGTACATGCATGTGTCTTTTTGGCGATATTCAACCAATACCAGGCCTTTTGGTAATTGTATAGAGTATGGCCGGATGCGATTCTTAGCTTATTTTGGGGGCTATTTTCCTGTGTTTTTCTGCTATCCCACTGGCCAATCACAGATCTGTATTCAGTTCCATCATTGACCAATCAGAAAGCTCTATTTGTTTCAATGTTTTTTGTGCTTTTAATATTGTTCAAAAGTAGGGGGTTTTTTTTTCATTTCTTTTCTATATATTCTACCTACTCTATGACTGACATTATTTAGTCTTTTTAATTAATTTTCCATTGCTTATTGTTCGATAAAACCATATTTTTTGGTTGTTAATAAAGCCTGACTTCCAAACTCTGACTTGATTTCTCTTCTTTGATTTGTTAAAAAGGTTTTCTTTTTCCGACCTTCATTTTGATTTTTGTTCCAAAAGGATTCATTCAGTATTAATGTTTTTATTACTATGCCTAGTTCAAGAAACACAAATTCTCAAATTCAGTAAAAAAAAAATGAGCTACCTTTCCAGCAAACTCAATGGTATTTAAGCTCCCACCCACGTGGTTTCGCGCCATCAGTCAAAATGTCTTTTTCATGCAGTGTGTGTTCTTTGAATGTTCACCATTTAGCTGCCGTTTTATCCGACAACGATAAATGTGTTGATTTTCTCCATGGCCTTTTAAAATCTAAACACAAGTGTCCCACTTGTAAAGCAGAACTTACAATGAACAGAAAGTGGGCCTTCAGGTGTGACAAATCTTATATTGGTGCTGAGGGAAAAAGTGAGCGCTGTAAGTACAAATCAACCGCTCAAAATGGAACTTTTTCCGCAGGGTTATGCCTCTCCTTCAAGAACATTGTAATGGTTGTGTTTTGGTTCATCGTGAATCGGGTACCTATGACCATAATAACTGCAATGCGAGCATTTGTTGATTGATTTAGCTTTTGGCAGGAAGTTCTTTTACATTATTTCAAAACATTTTCTTCACCACTTGGAGGTCCCAGCAAAAAAGTCAAATATAACCGCAGTCGTGTAGTGGAAGGGCAGTGGAGTTTTGGATGGTTCAAACATGAATTGAAGAAAAGTTTCCTTGTTTCGGTCAAAAATTGAAATTGCAAAGCCTTCCTGGCAGCGATAAAATAGTGGATTTTATCGCTGGGTTATAGGGGAAATCGTCCTGCAATGACCCTGAGATTTCAATCATTTAGGGGGGGGGGGCGCAGTCCTCAGTATATAATCGGAAATCGCCATAAACTTCATCCCAATAGATTTCAGCTGAAAAGAATAAACATATATTCCAGGAAAACTAGCTCCAAAATAAGCTAAGACTCGGATCCGGCCATACTCTACACAATTAATTACCCAAATAGGATGGTAGGATTTTTAATTAAAATTAGGAATATTACAAGGGGTTTTATAAGTTGCGGGGGTGTAACCCTTAAGTGGAGGGTATGTGGGGTGAAACCCTCCCTTTTTGAGAGTACCTAAAAAGGGGGTATGTGGGGTGAAACCCTCCCTTTTTGAAAGTACCTAAAGAAATGTTATTGCCGGAAATAGCCTAAAGTAGACCGTGCTACCTTCATCTTAAAATACCAGGTTAGATTTGGTCTGGTTCTAGATCTTTTAAAGGATTTTGATATGTTTTTCTTATGCATTTTTATGTGTAGTCTTCAGATAGGAAACTCATTTTCGCTGGAAATACATAATTTGCTATTATGGACCTTATCTGGGAAAAACGAGTGTCAAAGCTGAAAAGTACATCTAAAATTGCATAGGAAAAACGCATTTTAAAATCACTGTGCACATTTGTGTTAAAACAAATCTTTACCTAGCATTTTAATTGAAAAGAATTATTTGTGATCTAACTTTAAAATTATGGTAAACTGAAAATCCATATACCACTTGCATTCCCATAATATTTCGTCCATTTCCCATTTGGTAGTGAAGATCAGAAATATCAAGTGATGAGGAAAGCTAGGAATCTCAGGTTGAAGCATGGTTGGAAAAATTTCTTTATTAAACCCGATAGGACTAAAGCAGAGAGAGAGCATGGCTACAACCTATTGAAAGAACTTCAGTAAAGAAGGAACCAGGATGAAAAAAACTTGATCATTCAAAATGGGAAAATAGCAACAATAAATGTAGAGAACCACCTGAGACCCAAAAGGGAAACAAACTAACAACTGAACAAGAAGATTTTGCTAATAATGTAAATAGTTCTATCTACATGTGTTATAGGGGGATTTCCGGGGTGTTTATTAAGTGTTTAATGTTCAATGCAAGAAGTTTAATTAACAAGTTACCAGACCTAGAAGCTTTGGCTTCTGAAAAGGACCTGCACTTAATTCTTATCCCTGAGTCATGGACAACAGATAAAATTAAGGATGCAGAACTTAACCTCAAAAGTTACAACCTATTTAGGAAGGACAGAAAAAACCAAAGAGGTGGTGGATGTCTAATCTACTGTAAATCTTGGATCAAGCCCACACTAGATGAGTTGACACATAAATCAGAAGCTGAGAGTGTCTGGTGCAAGTTCAATACAGCAATAGGTGACATACTGATAGGTGCCTGTTACCTAGCCCCAAACACCACACACAGAAATGAAAATGCCATGTACAGTACTATTGGTGAGGCCTGTGACACTAATAATCTGGTTATTGTCTGCAGAGACTTTAACCATGGTGATATAACCTGGGATACACTACACAGTACAAGTGGGGATGAGGAGCTGATAAACCTAACAATAGATAAATTTTTAAGAGCATGTTACCAAGCCTACACAAGGCCAACGAATATTGGACATTATACTCACATCCAATCCTGGTTTAGTAGACAATGTATCCGTCTCACCACCACTTTCAACAAGTGATCATAATATTGTAGAATTCTATCTTAATGAGCAATCTAAGGAACAGAACTGGAAAACTGAAGTACTGAAATACAGGGAAGCCAGGTACTCAAAAAATGAGGAGAGCGATGAAGCACATCATTTGGAAAGATATGCTTGAAGGAAAGTGCGTCATAGACCAGTGGGACGCATTTGTTGAGGTCTACACCAACCTTGTAAACCAAATTTGTTCCTAGAAGAACAAGGAAAAACAGTAATCCAAAACCTTTATGGTGGAACCACCAAATACAGAAGGCGCCAAAGAATAAAAGATGGTGGAAGAGATTTCAAGAGCACCAAAGGCAGCAGGACTATGAGAAGTATAAATGTGCAATTAGACAAACTAGGAGAGAAATCAGACATGCCATAAGGAAATATGAAGCACATCTAGCCAAGAATATCAAGAATGACCCCAAGGCCTATTATAAATATGCCAGGATTTTTTTTTTTTTATTTAAGGGGCTATCTGGCGACTGCCGACTTAGGCATAAGTCTCCGTAAACAGACAGCCTAGTTCTAAGCTACTTTAAAAAATTGAACAGGAAACAAAAATAAAAAGAAATAACAAAACAATAACAAAAACAACAATTAAACCTGGTTAAATGAAAGGGAGAAGGCCGGCCTCCCCCCAAAAGTCAATGTGCACGAATCTGTCCCGAGTACAAAGGACAGGCGGTAGCGACCCCGCCCATCCTGGTACCGGGACAGGTATCGTGCGCGAAGATCACCCAGACTGGGACATCCGACAAGAATGTGCCCAACAGTCTAGGGGACGACGCAGTCATTGCAATAGGGCGCAGGCGAGCGCTCCATCAAATAACGATGCATCACACGAGTGTGTCCGATTCGGAGATGGCAGAAAGCAACCTGAAGCCGCCGCGGCATTGGGGGATAGGTCCATGGGAACAGTAGCAGCACAATGGCACGCAACTTTAAGTTCCCTTCGACCGTCTCCCATCTTCTTTGCCAAGCAGTCCGAAGAGCTGCCCGTATTCCTGCCATGTAGTCGGTGTGAGGAAGAGCGAAACGCTGGTACGGTCGCAGACTCTTTGGCGCCCTCATTCCCCGCGATTTCTACATGTCCAGGAACCCAGCAGAAGATAATCTCGACATCCGCCGGGCTCGCCAAAACCGTGGCGTCACGGATATTGCGAACCAGGGGATGGGGAGATTCCAATGCCCCGAGAGCACTCAGGGCGCTTTGTGAGTCGCTATAGATCACAATCCGGTCTCCGAACCGGGCGCGTCGCGTAATCTCCCGTACCGAGTGGTGTATTGCCACCAGCTCGGCCGTGAAGACAGACGCAGCGCCTAGACCCCCGCTGACTTCAAACAGAGGGGATACGGTGTGGAAGCCGACCCCCTCTTGGGACTTCGAGCCATCCGTATACACTGGCACGGTTCCAGCGTGACACGATGTGTGCTCCAAAAAGGTCGAACGCAATACTCCCGGCGCAGTATAAGCTTTGGGAGCAGAGGCGTAGTGACAAATAGCCAAATGTGGTACCCTCCAGGGTGGCGTCCTGGGTAGAACCAGGGGCGCCACCAGCCCGAGAGCTATATCTACCTCTCGAAGGAGTTTCCTGGCCCTGGCCCTAAACCCTTTGGGTTTAGGGTATGACTGGCGTCTCTCGGCGGCATAGGCACCATCGAGATCACCTGCGGATGCAGTGAGAGCTGTTGACGACTGAGGGAGGCGCCAGGCTCGCGCGTACAGGTGAGTGATGCACTGCACGCGACGCAGAGCGAGTGGCATCTCCCCAGCATCGACCAACAGGCTCTCAATGGGGGAAGTGCGGAAGGCACCGGTCGCAAGGTGAACATCATCCTTATTCTTCTGTTTACCTCTCTCCTCCTCTTTTCATAGCTATATCTTTCATACCACCTTGGTATTATTGGGACTACAGCTATCTTTACTCCAGGGTGCCTAGCCTTCACCTCTTTTATGAGTCCCCCCGATAGCTTTCATGTAGCCTGTAGCATTCCAATCCCCTTCTGCCATTTCTCTGCATGCCTTTTCAGCTTCTTTCGTTATATCTACTATGTCTTTCCCTGGCATAGCAATGACATCTACCTCCTTAGAGACCCCCTCAAACCATGTGTGTAGGTTCTTCACTATTTGCTGACTTGTCCTCTCTTCTTCATGGCTGACCTTCAGGACTGACCTTCGAACAGGTAGCACGTGTTTCGTAGAGCTCTCAGAATATTTTGATTATTTGATATACTTTGGTGTGTGACATAAACATAAATATTAAGTTATAAGATCATATATTTGGTTAATATAACAAAGTTAAATTGTGGTTATTTTGTATAAATTGTGGTTATTTTGTTTTGGTGAGAAAGTGACTTTTGTTTACTTCGGGGCCATCTTGATTAGCAGGTTTTAAACTTGCGCGCACAAATTGGGGTCAAATTCTTGTTGTTTGTAAGTTTTTGTTTCTATTATTGTTCTTGTTTAAGTATGGCTGACTGTTTGGATGTAGAGAGTATGCCTTTTGAAAGTAGTGTGTATGTAGTGTGCGATGTCTGTGGTGTAGAGAGGAGAGTGAATGTGTCTGAGTGCCGTGTATGTGCTTGGACTGAGGAGGTGAGTCGATTACGTGCGGAATGCTTGAGACTGAACGATTTAGTGTCTGAAGTGAGAAGAGATGCAAGTGTACGTTTGAAGAGTCAGATTGGGACCAGGAGGGAGGAAGTTAGGCCTAGAACAGGGACTGGAGAGAAAGCAGTAAGTGAAGTAAGTGATGATGAGTGGTGGGTGAAAGTGAACAGAATAGATAAGTTAGGACAGGTTAGGTGTGTGAATGAGAGGGACATGGAACCTGTTAGGCTAACTAACAGATTTGATGCCCTGAGAGAGAAAGAATTTGAAAGAGATTTGTCTGGTGTGGCCGTGCCTGAAAGTAGAATAGGAGGTCGAATGAGTGAGAGCAGGAGGGAGGGTAATACTAGGCCTAGAGAGAATAGGAGAATGACTGAGGTGATTGTGATGGGTGACTCTCAGATTAGGTATTTAGATAGGAAGTTGAATGAAAGTAAATGGAAGGGAGTGAGAGTTTGTCTGCCGGGTGCTGGTGTAAATGATGTGTGTGAGAGGTATGATAGGTTGGTGTCTGGGTGTGAGAGGGAAGCAGTTGTGATTACACATGTCGGAGTAAACGATGTAAAGAAGGTGGGTACTTGTGAGTTACGACAGCGGTATAAAAGGCTGATTGAAAGGATGTGTGAAAGTAGAGTAAAAGGCGTTGTTTCAGGTGTGCTTCCCAGAATGGATGTGGGGATGGAATGGTTGTCTCGTGCAATGGGCTTGAATGAATATGTGAAAGGTTTGTGCGAGGAGTCAGGATTGGTATTTGTAGATGTTTGGAGTGGGTTTTATGGGAATAAGGGTTTGTATGCGATGGATGGACTCCATCTGAGCCGAGATGGGGTTGAGGTTTTGTGGCGGGAATTAGATAGTGTTATTAGGTCTTTAGAGGCGGGAAACTAGGTTTTGATAGTGGTCAGGGAAATTTAATGGCTCAAAGTGAGGCAGGGAAAGGAAGCAAACACAGATTTGTAGAAGGTAGGCAGGCTAATGGAAGTGCTTTAGGGTTAAACTACTTGAGTAGTGATAGTGGTCAGGGAAATACAAGAGTACAGGGTCGGGGAAAGAGAGAAAGGAGATGCAGAGGAGATAGGCCCTCAGGTGCTTCAGGGATAGGTGGGCTGAGTTGTCTTTACACAAATGCTCGTAGTCTTAGAAATAAGAAGGATGAATTATTTAGTTATATCATTCATGAAGATATAGATATAATATGTATAGTTGAATCATGGGTTAATGAAAATATATTTAATGATAATGTCAGTGAATTTGAACTAGAGGGTTATACTATGTACATTAGTCAAAGGAGAGATAGGACTGGTGGTGGGTTGATTATTTATATCAGAAATAGCATTTCTTCAAATCTAAATAACTCTATAAAGCAAGGAGAAGGTGAATCATTATGGATAGATATTAAGGTTGGTAAAAATAGGAAAATACACTTGGGAGCTTTTTATAGACCACCAGGACAGACTGATTGTATCGATGAGTTAATGATTAGGGAAATAAGTAAAGGATGCAAAGAAGATACAGTTATTCTTGGTGACTTTAATTTAACTTCTGTAGACTGGGAAAATATGATAGGAAGAGATAGAGCAAGTTGTAAGTTTATGGAGTGTTTTGAGGATAACTTTTTGATCCAATTTGTTAATAAGCCAACAAGGGGTGCCAATATATTAGATCTAATTCTTTCAAATGATGATCACTTAGTTCAAGGATTGAGTGTAGGGGAATCATTGGGAAACAGTGATCATCAGATGGTTCGGTTTAATTTGCAAATAGTTAAGGGTAGAACAACGACAAACTCCACGAAAATTCCAAATTTTTATAGGGGAGATTACGATAAATTACGCAGCATGCTAAATCAGATTAGGTGGGATATAGAATTCCATGGAAAGAATTCTTATGAGATGTGGGATATTTTTAAGACTATATTAAACAGGGTTCAGGAACAGTGTATTCCAATGAAGTCTATTAGGAAGAAATGTAGGAAACCATTATGGTGGAACCAAGAAATAGCTAATAAAGTTTCAGAGAAAAAAAGGGCATACCAGAGATTACAAAGTGAGAGTAGTTTAGATAATTTAAACCATTATAGGTCAACCAGAAATGAACTAAATAAGATTATTAAGAAGACCAAAAGGACAGCAGAAATTAATTTAGCTAAAAATAATAATAAAGATCCTAAAAAATTCTTTATCTATTATAGAATCAATAATAAATCTAACAGTGATAAAATAGGGCCTATTAAATATGAAGGGGTTTTGAAAGAATCTGATGAGGAAATAGTAGAGGTCCTTAATGATCATTTTGCTTCAGTATTCACAGAAGAGAAACCAGTTAGATTAATTGATGATAATTCTAGGTCAAGGGAAGTAGTGATAAATTCTATTAATATAGACAGAGAAGAAATTAAAGGGCTTATAATTCAGTTAAATACTAGTAAGGCATCTGGCCCTGACAACATTCATTCTATGATACTCAAAGAAGGTGTAGAAAGTATTGCAGTAGCTCTCGAGAAGATATTTATTAGATCACTAGAGTCTGGAGAAATACCAAATGATTGGAAATTGGCAAATGTAGTGCCAATTTTTAAAAAGGGAAGCAAAGAGGACCCAAATAACTTTAGACCAGTAAGCTTAACTTCTATAGTCTGTAAAATTCTTGAGAAGATGGTTAAGAAGGGAATTTCTGATCATCTAGAGAGTAGCAGGTTAATTAATGATGCTCAGCATGGTTTTAGAAAAGATAGATCGTGTTTAACTAATTTACTGGATTTTATGGATTATGTAACTAAAGAATTAGATAGGGGGGAGAAAGTTGATGTGATCTACTTAGATTTCAGCAAAGCTTTTGATAAGGTTCCACATAGAAGACTAGTTCATAAATTAAAGCTGCATGGGATATGTGGGAACGTTTTAAATTGGATAACTGAATGGCTGAAAAATAGGAAACAGAGAGTTGTACTGAATGGAGTGAGGTCAGAGTGGAGGAATGTTATTAGTGGCGTACCTCAGGGATCAGTTTTAGGCCCTTTATTATTTATAATCTATGTAAATGATCTTGGGCAAGGTGTAAATAGCAAAGTGTCAATTTTTGCTGATGACACTAAATTGGCAGCTGTAGTCAAAGAGGTTGAGGGTAGCTTTAAAGTGCAGGGTGACTTAGATAAGCTGTTAGCTTGGGCTCAGAAGTGGCAGATGACTTTTAACCTTAATAAATGCAAAGTTATTAACATGGGGAGAGATAATAGGGAATTTAGCTATGAGATGGATGGATATTGGCTTAATTCAGTTGAAGATGAGAAAGACTTAGGAGTGGTAGTAGATAGGTCACTGAAATTTTCAAAGCAGTGTATTGAGGCAAAAAATAGAGCAAATAGGGTGCTAGGTTACATTAAAAGAAATGTTAGCTACAAGAGTAAGGAGGTCATCCTTAAACTATACAACTCTTATGTCAGGCCACATTTAGAGTACTGTATACAGGCATGGTCACCACATTTTAGACATGATATAAACTTATTAGAGTCAGTACAAAGGAGGGCAACAAAAATAATACCATCCCTGAAGCACCTTCAATATGAAGATAGACTGAGGGTATTAAATATGTTTTCATTTGAAAGAAGGTGTGTGAGGGGAGATATGATTGAGCTTTTTAAAATCTTTTCTGGGATGGATAAATTAGATTTCAGCAAGTTATTTGAGTTAGAAGGTAGTAATAGAACTAGAGGCCACCACTTAAAGATTAAAAAACAGAGGTGCAGACTGGATGTTAGAAAATATTTTTTCACTAACAGAGTGGTGGATTATTGGAATAGTTTGCCACCTGAGACTGTAGACAGCCCAAACTTGAATGTTTTCAAGCGCAGATTGGATGATTATATGGGGATGGAGGGTTAATTTCTTACTTTTTGGTATGTGGATATGTTTCTTGACTCATTCCTGTGGATGCAGTTTCTTTTTATTGTATATTTTGGGGGACTTTGATTTTGTTTTTGACAGACTCCTATGGAGGCTTTAAATTATATATTGTAGATGCATGGTTGGACATTCTTGTGGATTGTTGAATTGTATATTGTAGCTGCATGATCTGACAAAATCCTATGGATGCATTATATGGGTGGGATTTGATGGATACGGATGACCTTTGATAGGCCCTTGTGGCTTTTGTCATCCGTTAAATTATGTTATGTTATGTTATGTTCTCTCACTTCAGCCATAACATCTGGCCTTTCTCTGTCCCTTAACCCTTCAGTTGCTACCGCCTCTTGTTCTCCTCTCTTACTTTCCACCTCTTCTCCCTTTCTTTTCACTTCTCACTCATTTCTCCTCTGTCCCTCCTGTCTGGCCATCCTCTTTTCTTTATCTTTCCCCCCATTCATTTGTTCTTCTCATCCTTCTTCCTCCTCTGTCCTTTCTCTCTTCCTCCTGTCCTGTCCCTCCCCCTGATCGCTCACTGTTTTTCTATTTTTTCCACCTTTGCCTGGCTCACTTTTTTCACTATCTATGCTTTTCTCTCCCTGTGCTCTCACATAAGCATGCTCCTCCTCTATCCGTGCTTTATCTAGCTCCAGCATCATCCTTTCACTCTCATCCATTCAGATACGAGATGGATGGGCATTGGCTTAATTTAGTTGAAGATGAGAAGGACTTAGGAGTAGTTGTAGATAGGTCACTGAAGTTTTCAAAGCAGTGTATTAAGGCAAAAAATAGAGCAAATAGGGTACTAGGATACATTAGATGGAATGTTAGCTACAAGAGTAAGGAGGTTATCCTTAAACTATACAACTCTTATGTCAGGCCACATTTAGAGTACTGTATACAAGCATGGTCACCACATTTTAGACATGATATCAACCTGTTAGGGTCAGTACAAAGAAGGGCAACAAAAATAACATAACATAACATAACATAATTTAACGGATGACAAAAGCCACAAGGGCCTATCAAAGGTCATCCGTATCCATTAAATCCCACCCATATAATGCATCCATAGGATTTTGTCAGATCATGCATCTACAATATACAATTTAACAATCCATAGGAATGTCCAACCATGCATCTACAATATATAATTTAAAGCCTCCATAGGAGTCTGTCAAAAACAAAATCAAAGTCCCCCAAAATATACAATAAAAAAAAACTGCATCCACAGGTATGAGTCAAGAAACATATCCACATACCAAAAAGTAAGAAATTAACCCTCCATCCCCATATAATCATCCAATCTGCGCTTGAAAACATTCAAGTTTGGGCTGTCTACAGTCTCAGGTGGCAAACTATTCCAATAATCCACCACTCTGTTAGTGAAAAAATATTTTCTAACATCCAGTCTGTACCTCTGTTTTTTAATCTTTAAGTGGTGGCCTCTAGTTCTATTACTACCTTCTAACTCAAATAACTTGCTGAAATCCAATTTATCCACCCCAGAAAAGATTTTAAAAAGCTCAATCATATCTCCCCTCACACACCTTCTTTCAAATGAAAACATATTTAATACCCTCAGTCTATCTTCATATTCAAGGTGCTTCAGGGATGGTATTATTTTTGTTGCCCTCCTTTGTACTGACTCTAATAAGTTTATATCATGTCTAAAATGTGGTGACCATGCCTGTATACAGTACTCTAAATGTGGCCTGACATAAGAGTTGTATAGTTTAAGTATGACCTCCTTACTGTTGTAGCCAACATTTCTTTTAATGTAACCTAGCACCCTATTTGCTCTATTTTTTGCCTCAATACACTGCTTTGAAAATTTCAGTGACCTATCTACTACCACTCCTAAGTCCTTCTCATCTTCAACTGAATTAAGCCAATATCCATCCATCTCATAGCTAAATTCCCTATTATCTCTCCCCATATTAATAACTTTGCATTTATTTAAGGTTAAAAGTCATCTGCCACTTCTGAGCCCAAGCTAACAGCTTATCTAAGTCACCCTGCACTTTAAAGCTACCCTCAACTTCTTTGACTACAGCTGCCAATTTAGTGTCATCAGCAAAAATTGACACTTTGCTATTTACACCTTGCCCAAGATCATTTACATAGATTATAAATAATAAAGGGCCTAAAACTGATCCCTGAGGTACGCCACTAATAACATTCCTCCAATCTGACCTCACTCCATTCAGTACAACTCTTTGTTTCCTATTTTTCAGCCATTCAGTTATCCAATTTAAAACGTTCCCACATATCCCATGCAGCTTTAATTTATGAACTAGTCTTCTATGTGGAACCTTATCAAAAGCTTTGCTAAAATCTAAGTAGATCACATCAACTTTCTCCCCCCTATCTAATTCTTTAATTACATAATCCATAAAATCCAGTAAATTAGTTAAACACAATCTACCTTTTCTAAAACCATGCTGAGCATCATTAATTAACCTGCTACTCTCTAGATGATGAGAAATTCCCTTCTTAACCATCTTCTCAAGAATTTTAGACTATAGAAGTTAAGCTTACCGGTCTAAAGTTATTTGGATCATCTTTGCTACCCTTTTTAAAAATTGGCACTACATTTGCCAATTTCCAATCATTTGGTATTTCTCCAGACTCTAGTGATCTAATAAATATCTTCTCAAGAGCTACTGCAATACTTTCTACACCTTCTTTGAGTATCCTAGAATGAATGCTGTCAGGGCCAGATGCCTTACTAGTATTTAACTGCATTATAAGCCCTTTAATTTCTTCTCTGTCTATATTAATAGAATTTATCACTACTTCCCTTGACCTAGAATTATCATCAATTAGTCTAACTGGTTTCTCTTCTGTGAACACTGAAGCAAAATGATCATTAAGGACCTCTACTATTTCCTCATCAGATTCTTTCAAAACCCCTTCATATTTAATAGGCCCTATTTTAGCACTATTAGATTTATTATTGATTCTATAATAGATAAAGAATTTTTTAGGATCTTTATTATTATTTTTAGCTAAATTAATTTCGGCTGTCCTTTTGGTCTTCTTAATAATCTTATTTAGTTCATTTCTGGTTGACCTATAATGGTTTAAATTATCTAAACTACTCTCACTTTGTAATCTCTGGTATGCCCTTTTTTTCTCTGAAACTTTATTAGCTATTTCTTGATTCCACCATAATGGTTTCCTACATTTCTTCCTAATAGACTTCATCGGAATACATTGTTCCTGAACCATGTTTAATATAGTCTTAAAAATATCCCACATCTCATAAGTACTCTTTCCATGGAATTCTATATCCCACCTAATCTGATTTAGCATGCTGCGTAATTTATCGTAATCTCCCCTATAAAAATTTGGAATTTTTGTATAGTTTGTTGTTGTTCTACCCTTAACTATTTGCAAATTAAACCGAATCATCTGATGATCACTGTTTCCCAATGATTCCCCTACACTCAATCCTTGAACTAAGTGATCATCATTTGAAAGAATTAGATCTAATATATTGGCACCCCGTGTTGGCTTATTAACAAATTGGGTAAAAAAGTTATCCTCAAAACACTCCATAAACTTACAACTTGCTCTATCTCTTCCTATCATATTTTCCCAGTCTACAGAAGTTAAATTAAAGTCACCAAGAATAACTGTATCTTCTTTGCATCCTTTACTTATTTCCCTAATCATTAACTCATCGATACAATCAGTCTGTCCTGGTGGTCTATAAAAAGCTCCCAAGTGTATTTTCCTATTTTTACCAACCTTAATATCTATCCATAATGATTCACCTTCTCCTTGCTTTATAGTTATTTAGATTTGAAGAAATGCTATTTCTGATATAAATAATCAACCCACCACCAGTCCTATCTCTCCATGGACTAATGTACATAGTATAACCTTCTAGTTCAAATTCACTGACATTATCATTAAATATATTTTCATTAACCCATGATTCAACTATACATATTATATCTATATCTTCATGAATGATATAACTAAATAATTCATCCTTCTTATTTCTAAGACTATGAGCATTTGTGTAAAGACAACTCAGCCCACCTATCCTTGAAGCAGCTGAGGGCCTATCTCCTCTGCATCTCCTTTCTCTCTTTCCCCGACCCTGTACTCTTGTATTTTCCTGACCACTATCACTACTCAAGTAGTTTAACCCTAAAGCACTTCCATTAGCCTGCCTAACTTCTACAAATCTGTGTTTGCTTGCTTTCCCTGCCTCACTTTGAGCCATTAAATTTCCCTGACCACTATCAAAACCTAGTTTCCCACCTCTAAAGACCTAATAACACTATCTAATTCCCGCCACAAAACCTCAACCCCATCTCGGGCTCAGATGGAGTCCATCCATCGCATACAAACCCTTATTCCCATAAAACCCACTCCAAACATCTACAAATACCAATCCTGACTCCTCGCACAAACCTTTCACATATTCATTCAAGCCCATTGCACGAGACAACCATTCCATCCCCACAGCCATTCTCGGAAGCACACCTGAAACAACGCCTTTTACTCTACTTTCACACATCTTTTCAATCAGCCTTTTATACCGCTGTCGTAACTCACAAGTACCCACCTTCTTTACATCGTTTACTCCAACATGTGTAATCACAACTGCTTCCCTCTCACACCCAGACACCAACCTATCATACCTCTCAAACACATCATTTACACCAGCACACGGCAGACAAACTCTCACTCCCTTCCATTTACTTTCACTCAACTTCCAATCTAAATACCTAATCTGAGAGTCACCCATCACAATCACCTCAGTCATTCTCCTATTCTCTCTAGGCCTAGTATTACCCTCCCTCCTGCTCTCACTCACTCGACCTCCTATTCTACTTTCAGGCACTGCCACATCAGACAAATCTCTTTCAAATTCTTCTTCTCTGAGGGCATCAAATCTGTTAGTTAGCCTAACAGGTTCCATGTCCCTCTCATTCACACACCTAACCTGTCCTAACTTATCTATTCTGTTCACTTTCACCCACCACTCATCATCACTCACTTCACTTACTGCTTTCTCTCCAGTCCCTGTTCTAGGCCTAACTTCCTCCCTCCTGGTCCCAATCTGACTCTTCAAACGTACACTTGCATCTTTTCTCACTTCAGACACTAAATCGTTCAGTCTCAAGCATTCAGCATGTAATCAACTCACCTCCTCAGTCAAAGCACATACACGGCACTCAGACACATTCACTCTCCTCTCTATACCACAGACATCGCACACTACATACACACTACTTTCAAAAGGCATACTCTCTACATCCAAACACTCAGCCATACTTAAACAAGAACAATAATAGAAACAAAAACTTACAAACAACAAGAATTTGACCCCAATTTGTGCGCGCAAGTTTAAAACCTGCTAATCAAGATGGCCACTGAAGTAAACAAAAGTCACTTTCTCACCAAAACAAAATAACCACAATTTATACAAAATAACCACAATTTAACTTTGTTATATTAACCAAATATATGATCTAATAACTTAATATTTATGTCACACACCAAAGTATATCAAATAATCAAAATATTCTGAGAGCTCTACGAAACACGTGCTAAATATATTCTCATTTGAAAGAAGATGTGTAAGGGGAGATATGATTGAGCTTTTTAAAATCTTTTGTAGGATAGATAAATTGGATTTCAGCAAGTTTGAGTTAGAAGGTAGTAATAGAACTAGGGGTCACCACTTAAAGATTAAAAAACAGAAGTGCAGACTGACTGTTAGAAAATATTTTTTCACCAATAGAGTGGTAGATTATGGGAATAGTTTGCAGCCTGAGACAGTTAACTTCTTACTTTTTGGTGTGCGGGTGGGTCTCTCGACTCATTCCTGCCGATGCAGTTTCTTTTATTGTATATTTTGATTTTGTCTTGCCCTGATGATGATGTTTTTTGTTCTTGACCCTCTTTTATGGGTGGTTTAGATTGTATACTGTAGATGTATGATCTGACACAATCCTATGGATTGTTTAAATTGTACATTGTAGATGCATGATCTGACTTAATCCTATAGATGAATTCTGTGGGTGGGTTTTGATGGATGCGGATGACCTTTGATAGGCCCTTGTGGCTTTTGTCATCCATGAAATTATGTTATGTTATCTAACTCTTCTGCCAGTCGTATATTTGCTCTTCCTACCACCTCCACTCTGTTCTTCCATGTCTGGTTTTCCTCTAAGTTTTCCATAGTTCTATTAGTTCCTCTTATATTTTCTTATATTCTTTGCACCTCTTGCATGTGAATATGTTCTCCTCTAGTTCCTTCATTCTAACTTTATCCTTGGTGTAGACGCACATTTCACAGTCCCAACACATTATAGACCGCTCTCCCAGTTCATACACTATCACTAGATTCCTATCCTTCACTTGACTGTAGTTTCTCCACTGTGATCCTTCGTATCTTTCCTCCCCTATCTAATTCCTCTCTCTCCAATGCAGGGTCACAATCTGCAGTCATCTCTCTTGCCACTTCTACATTCTTTAGTCTCTCCACTAGTACTGCCTTAGGTAAATGTTGCAGGTATGGCTGGATGCAATTCTAGCTTATTTGGGGGGCTATTTTTGAGTGTTTTTCTGCTATCGCACTGGCCAATCACAGATTTGTATTCAGTTTCGTCAATGACCAATCAGAAAGCTCTATTTGTTTCAAGGCTTTTTATGCTTTTTATATTCATCAAAACTAGGTTTTTCTTTTATTTTAGATATTTTTTCCCCTTATTTCTTTTCTATATATCCTACCTACCCTATGCCTGACATTATTTAGTCTTTTTAATTACTTGTTACTTAATTTTCCATTGTTTAATGTTAGCGAAGCCTCACTTCTTAATTCTGACAAAAAAGTGACTTTTTCATTTTTTTGCTTCTGTATTGATTTCTCTTCTTTGATTTTTCTAGGATCTTCATTTTTATTATTGTTCCAAAAGGATGCTGTGGTGGGGCGAATGTGAGTGTGTGTAAAAGGGCCATTCTCCCACCCCTTTTCTCAGTACCCTCTCCCTCCCTCTGTAAGAATGTGTGTGAATGGGAATGGGTTTGTTTTATTTTTGTTTAATTCATGTATAAAATGATTACCATGTTTTTCTTTCTTTCCAGGCGTTATTCTGGAAAGATAATAGCTAATTTTGAGATATCACTATAATAAGATATTACTTTGTATTAAGTAAATTTAACGAAGCGTTATTCTGGAAAGAGGTAAGCTAGTCGATGTATTTTCGGGTAATGCCCACTTATTAGTTTCGCCATCCATGTATAAATAAATGGGTCACTGAAGGAGGATATATCTCTTCTTCAGAGAGTGGAAGTGTGGACTGGCAGCAAGAGGGGTTCTATAGACGAGTGCTCCACCCAGCCCTGAGAGGAGGGCTTTCGTGTCTCTAACCACCTGAACCGCCATACCTGCCTTCGTTGACAATCCTGCCTCCTTCTAGTTAGCCAACTACCACCCACCTCCAGCAAGTGATAGCGAGTGTCCCCTTTTCGTTCGGTTGTGGTTGTGTTTTTTTTTGTTTTGTGTAGAATATACGCAAATTGTTGTATCCGCCGGTTATAAGATTCTCGTTTGTATCGTTATTTTGATTGGGGAATTTAGCCTCATTTTGAAGTGTGCACACTTCCCTAGTAAATATAAAATTTTTTAAATATAAACTGTAACTATCATTATATTTTTTTTGTAAGTAAAGGGACTGTATATACAATCCGTTTTATTCTCCCTCGATTTCTCACGTCCGGACAGTGTAGGAAGCGGGTTGGATCGATTATCGATTGGGATTAGAGATCTATTTTCAGCCCGCTACAGTGTGTTCATTAAATTTTCAACATTTAGGTGCTGTTTTAACTGATAATGATAAATGCATTGCATTTCTCGAAGCCCATGGGCTATTAAAATCTACACACAAGTATCCTAATTGTAAGGCCAGAATGAACAAAAGTTGGGCGTTTTGGTGTGATAAATCGTGTATTGACGCTGACATCAAAAGCCAACCCTGTAAATACAAATTGACGGCTCGGAAAGGCAATATTTTCACTGGGTTGTGCCTTTCAATAGAGAACATTGTCACAGTCGTCTTTTGGTTCATTCTGAATAGGGTACCTATGGCAGTAGTAATTTCACATATGGGTGTTTGTTGTAAGTATTACCGATTGTTTTGAGCGTTGGCTCTTGTTGGGGATGGCTCATCGCGGGGTTATACCTACGATGACCCTGAGTTTCAATCCTTTGGGGAGGTCTGGGGTGGCACAGCCCCCAGTATAGAAGCGAAAATCGCCATATTCATTGATTTCATCTCAGAAAAAGTAGCTAGGAAAAATAGCCAAAATAGCCCAAAATAAGCTAGGCCTCAGATCCGGCCGTACTCTACACAATTACCCTGCCTTAGTCTCCCTCGGGCTGATCCCTCTCTCCTCACATAGTATCCTCAGCTCATCCATCTTCATTTCATTTAAACTTTTTCTCAGCAATCTTTCAATCAATTACTTTCCTAATATAGTATAAGTTCAACAATCTTCTATTCTTAAATAGGTAAATATGTAGACGCGCTGCCCGGTCGATAAGATGTACTATTTCATCTGTGTTCCAAAATGTTTCACGTTTTTGGAGTACATTTATAGGGGACGGCTCGTGAGGGGGCTAAACACGATGCGTGGACTGCACGACGATGATCCTGAGTTTCCTTAAATTAGGGGGAGAGGGTCTGGGGGGCACAGCCCCCAGTATATAATCCTAATTTTTATAATGTTCTGACGTTTAGAGGTGAATGCTTGGTAAACGTGTAGACGAGCGGCCCGGCCGGAAAAAAATATTGTGTAAATATTATCGTTCTCCCGTGTCATTTCTGACGTCATACCCCACCCCCAACCCCTATTATAATTCGCGACTCTAGTTTATTTTTTGGGCTACTTTTCATTGTTTTTCTGCTATCGCACTGGCCAATCACATCTCTGGATTCAGTTTCATAAATGACCAATCAGAAAGCTGTATTTGTTTCAAGGCTTTTTGTACTTTTTATATTAATCAAAACTTGTTTTTTCTTATATTTTAGATGTTTTTCCCCCTTATTTCTTTTCTATATATCCTACCTACCCTATGCCTGCCATTATTTAGTCTTTTTATTTACTTGTTACTTAATTTCCCATTGTTTAATGCTTGATTAAACCATATTTCAGTGTTGTTAATAAAGTCTCACGTCTTAATTCTGACGAAAACAGTACTTTTTCATTTTTTCTGTTCCGTATTTATTTCTCTTCATTTTGATTATTGTTCCAAATAGATGGGTTCAGTATTAGTGTTTTTATTACTATATATGTGTAGTTCAAGAAACACAAATGGTCAATTTCAGTACAAAAAAAGTAACGAAGTTTCCGTGAACAATGAAGTACTTTTTCGTCTGCGCGCCTCATATTTAAATGACCAACCACGCCGTTTCCCGCTCATTTGTCAAAATTGCATTTTCGTGTGAAGTTTGTTCATTACCTATTCAACGTTTTGGTGCTATTTTAACCGACAATGAGAAATATGTTGCGTTTCTCGAAGCTCATGGGCCGTGTAGTGGAAGGGCAGTGGGTTTTCGGAGGGTTCGAAGGTAAAAACAAGCTTTAGGAAGGTAAAAACAAGCTTGAGGAAGGTAAAAACAAGCTTGTCATAGGACTATTATACAGACCACCAAATCTTAGTAAGGAAGCTTCAAATCTTCTGTGGCAGGAGATTGAACGGCAGAAGTAGAAGTAAGCATGTGTGTATAATGGGCGATTTTAATTACAGAAATATAGACTGGGAAGCTCTTGTGGGTGATCAGGAGGCTGAGGAATATTTGAATGTTGTCCAAGATAATTTTCTGAGGCGGATTATTAACGAACCCACTAGAGGTAATAATATACTGGATTTAGTTCTGACAAATAGGAAAGAAGTTATTAAGGATACTGAGATTGGAGGAAATTTGGGTAATAGTGACCATTGTGAAATTAGATTCAAGATGAAATGGAATGGTATTGATAGTAGCATGAACAATGTTAAAATTCCTGACTTTAGAAGAGCAAATTATAATGGGCTAAGGACTTACCTGGAGGCAGTTGTACAGAAACCAGGCAATGAAATCAAATCAGGAATAGATTCAATGATATCAGTTAGTGGAGACAATAATCACCAGGAGGAAGAGATTACAATTGAAGAGGAGTATGAAAGAATAATTGAGCAATTAATTACAGGTCAGATGATTAACATTCCATATAAGGAGATTAGGACTAAAAATAATAACCCAAAATGGATGACAGATAAAATTAAGCATTATATTGGCATTAAAAAGGGCATTTATAGGAAAATAAAAAATGGAGAGGATCACTTAAGGCAGAGATATAATGAACTAGCAAGAGATGTTAAAAAGTTAGTTAGAGTAGCAAGGAGAAATTATGAAATTAAAGTGGCAAATAGGGCAAAGGAAGATCCTAAAAGTTTTTATCAATTATACAAAACTAAGGTTAGAGATAAAATAGGCCCACTTATAGATTCCAATGGAGAATTAGTGAGTGATAGGGACTCAATGGCTGGAATGCTAAATGACTTTTTTCTCTCAGTATTTACACAGGAGGATACTCTAAATATACCTGAGGTGTCAATGATCTTTCGGGGTAATGATGAAGAGAAATTAAAGGATACCTTGATCACAAAGGAGATAGTGACAAAGGAAATTGATAAAATCAAAAGTAGTAAAGCACCCAGTCCTGATGAGGTCTTTCCTAGAATTTTGAAAGAATGTAAGGATGTGTTAAGTGAGCCCTTAACATGCATCTTTAGAAAATCATTGCAGAGTGGCATTGTGCCAGTGGCATGGAAGAAAGCCAATGTGATACCTATATTTAAGAAAGGAGATAAAACAAATATGTCTAATTACAGACCAGTAAGTTTGACATCAGTGGTAGGGAAAATGATGGAATCTATTATAGCAAGGAATATTAGAGATCACTTGGATAAGCATAAGTTGATAAAAGAATCACAGCATGGCTTTAGTAAGGGTAAATCCTGTCTGACTAATTTGCTGTCTTTTTATAGTAAGGTGTATGAAGCAGCAGATAATGATGAAAACTATGATATTTTATACTTAGACTTTAGTAAGGCTTTTGATCGAGTGCCACACTTACGGCTTCTGAGCAAAGTTAAAGCACACGGGATCGATGGCAGTATATTTAGGTGGATTCAGTCATGGCTTGGTGACAGACAGCAAAGAGTTAGTATAGATGGAGTTAAATCTGAGTGGGGGTGTGTTAGCAGTGGAGTTCCGCAAGGATCTGTTTTGGGTCCCTTGCTATTTTTAATTTATATTAATGATCTTGACATAGGTATAAGTAGTGACCTGAGTAAATTTGCTGATGATACTAAGCTAGGTAGGGCCATTAGGGCTGATTCTGAGGCTGTTGTAATGCAGGAGGAATTGACCATTCTGTCCAATTGGGCCGAGAAATGGCAAATAAAGTTTAACATAGACAAATGTAGTGTACTTAGTATAGGTAGAAATAATCCATTTAATAGTTATAAATTAAATGGGAGAATTTTAGGGAGGACTGATTGCGAGAGGGACTTGGGTATTTTGGTAAGTTCAGACCTTCGTCCTAGAAAGCAATGCCTAAATGCTAAGAATAAAGCTAATAGGATATTGGGATTCATTAGGAGTGTAAGCAATAAGAGTGCTGAAGTCATTCTAAAACTGTATCTGGCGCTAGTTAGGCCTCATCTAGACTATGCAGTACAATTTTGGTCACCATATTATAGGAAGGATATTGATTTGCTGGAGTCTGTGCAGAGAAGGATGACAAAGATGATTGGTGGGCTAAGGAACTTACCTTATGGTGAAAGGCTCAGAAAACTAAATCTACATACATTGGAAAGGAGAAGAGTCAGAGGGGAATTGATTGAAGTCTTCAAATGGGTAAAAGGATATAATAAAGGGGATCTGGGTAAGGTTCTTATACTTAGTGAACATGACAGGACACGTAGCAATGGGTTTAAGCTTGATAAGTATAGGTTTAGGAAGGAGATTGGGAGGAATTGGTTTACAAATCGTGTGGTAGATGAATGGAATAGGCTCACTAGACATGTGATAGAAGCCTCCTCTCTGGGTAGTTTTAAGAATAGATTAGATAAATATATGGATGAAGCTGCTAGATGGGACTGACTTTTTTATGTACATATGTATATATTTTTCTAAGGAGTGGGGAGATTATATTTTGCGGTTGCATGAATGGACATAATCCTCTGGATGCATTTTATGTATATTGTAGATTAGATCTGACGAACTCCTGTAAAGGGTGACAATGTTGATGACTTTTCTCTGGTAAGAAATCTTTTGTGTGTTGAATGGAACAGGAGCTGCCAAGTGTAGGCCATGAATGGTCTTTTGCAGTCTCCTTCTTTTCTTATGTTCTTAAGTATAGGTTTAGGAACGAGATTGGGAGGAATTGGTTTACAAATCGTGTGGTAGATGAATGGAATAGGCTCACTAGACATGTGATAGAAGCCTCCTCTCTGGGTAGTTTTAAGAATAGATTAGATAAATATATGGATGAAGCTGCTAGATGGGACTGACTTTTTTTATGTACATATGTATATATTTTCTAAGGAGTGGGGAGATTATATTTTGCGGTTGCATGAATGGACATAATCCTCTGGATGCATTTTATGTATATTGTAGATTAGATCTGACAAACTCCTGTAAAGGGTGACAATGTTGATGACTTTTCTCTGGTAAGAAATCTTTTGTGTGTTGACTGGAACAGGAGCTGCCAAGTGGAGGCCATGAATGGTCTTTTGAAAGTCTCCTTCTTTTCTTATGTTCTTATGTTCATTGTTTCAGTGGCAAATCAAAATCGAGAAACCCTGCTCGCAGCGATAAAAAAGTGGATTTTGCCGGGCACGACAGTCGTATCTGACAAATGGGCAGCCTATTCAAATTTGTCATCTGAAGGATACGAACATCTTACCGAATTCTGGCTTGCTGCCGGTAAACTCTACCCACCCGTCTGACGTAAGTATTAACGATTATTTTGAGCGTCAGCTCGTTGTTGGATACGGCTCACCGCGGGGATAACACTGCGATGTCCCTGAGTTTCAATCCTTTAGGGGGGGGTCTGGGGGGCAAGCCCCCCAGTATAAAAACGAATATCACCATTAAATTCTTCCATTTCATCTCTAAAGAAGTCACAACGAAAAGTAGCCCAAAATAGCCCGAAAAAAACTAGGCCTACGATCCGCCCATCGTCTTCACAATTACCAACTATTGTCCACCCCTTCTTTTTGCCCTTCCTCAATCATATCAGTGTTCCTGCAATTCCTTTGGTATATTTAACATAATTTAACATAATTTCACGGATGAAAAAAGTCACAAGGGCCTATCAAGACTTATAAGTTAATTCTTGTGGCTTTTGTCATGTTATATTATATTGTGGGGGACTTTGATTTTGTCTTCCCCTGGTGATGGTGCTTTTTTGTGGGTGGGTTTTGACGGATGCGGATGACCTTTGATAGGCCCTTGTGGCTTTAGTCATCCATAAAATTATGTTATGTTATGTTAGTCCATGTTTGTACTCTCTCTCCAACTCTTCACTCCAAATCTCCTTATATTTCAGTTCCACACTTTCCCCTCAGATCAGATCAGATCAAATGGTTCGGTATTACCTTTACATCGGCACCTGATATATAGTCATATTTATTAGAAAGTATTAAAATATTCAGATTATTATCTTTGTCCACAATATTATTTTTCAGGCTCTTTACCTATTTATAGTTGCCTTTGTCTTGTATTTACATTAAGATTATGTACAGAGTTTCAGAATATATATACATATATCTAAATAAAATATGTCATATGTTTCAATTTAAATTATCACATAAAATAGGGCAAATGTCTCAATTCAAACTACTTACAAATTTTTCTCTCATTTTCCACATTCTTGATAAAATCATCTTATGTTTTTCTTGTTCATTCTTATTCATATTACTGCTAAACAATAGAATTGCAGCTATAAATGATTTTTTATCAGTGTAAAATTTACTCTCCTGTCTAATGTTTATCAATCTTGGACATTCGTATAAAAAATGATCTATATTTTCTATTTTTTTCATGTTGCAAAGGAGACATTGGTCTGTTTGATTTTTATCCAATTTTTCATTCCTCCAGTTCAGTTTGAGTGTATTGGTTCTTGCCAAAAATAAGATTCTTGAGTACTGGTCATTGTAATAAATTCCATCTTCTTTAATTTTCTTTTTATATTCACAATATATTGCAAGACTACTTCTTTCTGCTAGCTCTCTCTTCCATTTGTCTGTATCTATGTTATTTATAATGTTTTTCAGTTCAGTTTTATTTTTGTATTTAATATTGTCCAACGATAAATTATGGGCATTCATGTAGGATTGTATACTTTTTATCCATTTGTTAGATTTATTATTGTATAATACAATAAATATCTTACTTAGCAATTCATTTTCATTATTGCTGATTAGATATTTTATATACATGATCACCTTTAGGGCCAACCTATTTTCAAAAGTAGAGGATCCAATTTCTCCTCTAAGGGCAGCAACAGGAGTATATTTTGGAGCTCCAAGAATATGTCTATATGCCCTATTTTCAGCCTTCTGGTATTCATTTATTTCATTTTTTGTAAAATACATAATTTCCGCTGAGTATATTGCACTTGGTAATATGATGTTTTTCCAATAGGCTTTACCAATAAGCACCTTATTTGTGCTTTTACTAATTACTGAGGGCAGCATATGACTCATTGATTGAATAAATTTAAGCTTCTCTTCTTTATGTATTTTGAAATAATTCCTAGAGTTATTAAATTCAACTCCAAGGTATTTTAAATGGCTAACCACTTGAATATCATTTATTTGAACAATATTTTTTATTTCACAGTAGCTTTTATTATATATGATAATTTTACTTTTATTATAATTTATTGATAGACCGAATATGTGTGAGTCAGAGGGACACAGAACCTATTAGCTTGACTAATAGATTCAGTGCCCTAAGAGAGGAAGTAACTGGAAGTGATTCGACTGATGGGGGTGGGGGTGGAGTTCGAGTGACTGGTAGTTTGAATGAGAATAGGAGTGGGGATGGAGTTAGGTCTGTGGGGGTTAGGAATAGGAGTCTGACTGAAGTGCTTGTGATGGGTGATTCGCGAGTTAGATATTTAGATAGGAAGTTGAATGCAAGTAGATTGAATGGTTTGAGGGTGTGTTTGCCGGGTGCTGGAGTGAGAGATCTGTCTGATAGGTATGAGGAACTGGTGTCTGGCTGTGCAAGGGATGCAGTTGTGATTACACATGTAGGAGTGAATGATGTGAAGAAAGTGGGTGCATGTGAGTTACGTGAGAGGTACAAGAGGTTGATTGAAAAGGTGAAAGAAAGTAGAATGAAAGGTGTTGTGACAGGTGTGCTTCCAAGAATGGATGTTGGGGTAGAATGGATGTCTCGTGCAATTGGGCTGAATGATTATGTGAGGAGGATGTGTGAGATGGAAGGTGTCATGTTTGTGGATGTGTGGGATAGGTTTGTTGGAATGAAAGAAATGTATGCGATGGATGGACTGCATTTGAGTAGGAGGGGGGTAGATGTGTTGTGGGAGGAGTATGATCGTGTTATTAGGTCTTTGCGGGCGGGAAACTAGATACTAATAGTGGTCAGGGAATTATGAGAGGACATTATAGTACTGAAAGTAGAATGGACTTGGCAGATTACAGAAATAGGTTCCAAGGCGATAGAGGTGAGGTCATTCAAGTTTCAAGAGGTGCTTCAGGGATAGGGGGGTTAAATTGTTTCTATACAAATGCTCGTAGTCTTAGAAACAAGAAGGATGAGCTATTTAGTTATATTAGCAATGAGGATATAGATATATTATGCGTTACTGAATCATGGGTTAATGAAATAGAATTTAGTGACACTATAAGTGAATTTGATTTTCAGGGCTATAATATGTACATTAGTCAAAGGACAGGTAGGATTGGTGGAGGAATAATTATCTATATAAAAAACAACATTGTTTCAAGTTTAAATACTTCAATAAAGCAGGATGGAGTTGAGTCACTTTGGATAGATATTAGGTTCAGTAAAAATAGAATGGTGCATTTGGGAGCTTTTTACAGGCCACCTGGGCAGACTGATGATATAGATGAACTAATGATAAGGGAAATAAGTAAGGGATGTGAAACAGATGCAGTTATTATTGGGGACTTCAACTTAAACTCTGTGGACTGGGAAAATATGATAGGTAGGGATAGAACAAGTGGCAGGTTCATAGAATGCTTTGAGGATAATTTTTTGAATCAATTTGTTAATGAGCCAACGAGGGGGGACAATATATTAGATTTAGTATTTTCTAACAGTGATCATTTAGTTCAAGAATTGACTGTTGGGGAAGCATTGGGAAATAGTGACCATCAGATAGTTCGTTTTAACTTGGGAATTGAGAAGGGTAAAATAACTGAGAATGCTGAAAAAGTTCCAAATTTTCATAAGGGAGATTATGTAAAACTTCGAAGCTTGCTAAATTTGGTAGACTGGGATATAGAATTCAGAGGTAAAAATGCTTATGGGATGTGGGATACTTTCAAGCATATAATAAATGTAGTCCAAGAACAATGTATCCCAATGAAGGCCATTAGGAACAAAAGTAGGAAACCATTATGGTGGAATCAGGAGATAGCTAGAAAAATTTCAGAGAAGAAAAGGGCATATAAAAAATTACAAGTAGAAAATAATATTCAAAATTTAAGTGATTATAGAATGGCTAGGAATGAGTTAAATAAGATTATAAAGAAGAACAAAAGGGTGTCAGAAATTAAATTAGCTCAGGATAGCAACAAAGATCCTAGAAAGTTCTTTAGTTACTATAAAACTAATAACAAGTCTGGCAGAGTTAAAATAGGACCTATCAAATATGAAGGGTTTGTGAGAGAAACTGATGAGGAAATAGTTGAGGTACTAAATGGTCATTTTGCATCAGTATTTACAAAAGAGAAACTAAATAGTCCTATGTATAGTACTCATAGGTCAGGAAAAGAGGTGTTCACTAACATTTGTGTGGATCGGAGGATGATAAAAGGACTAATAGGTGATTTAGATACTACCAAGGCCTCCGGCCCTGATAATATTCATTCTAGGATACTTAAGGAAGGGGTAGAAAGTATCTCAATAGCTCTGGACAAGTTATATACTAGGTCATTGGAATATGGAGAAATACCCGATGATTGGAAGAGAGCGAATGTAGTCCCCATTTTCAAGAAGGGTAGTAAAGAGGATCCAAATAACTTTAGACCGGTTAGCCTAACTCCTGTAGTCTGTAAAATTCTTGAGAAAATAGTTAAAAAAGGGATTTGCCAACATCTAGAGAGGGAGGGGTTAATCAGCGATGCTCAGCATGGGTTTAGATCAGGTAGATCATGTTTGACTAACTTACTAGACTTTCTGGAGTTTGTAACAGATCAAGTAGATAAAGGAGAGAATGTAGATATAATTTACTTAGATTTTAGTAAAGCATTTGATAAGGTACCACACAGGAGACTAGTTCATAAATTAAAAATGATTGGGATATGTGGGGGTGTTTCAAATTGGATAGCTGAGTGGCTGAAAGACAGGAAGCAAAGGGTAGTGCTAAATGGTGTAAAGTCAGAGTGGAGGGATGTTATCAGTGGGGTTCCTCAGGGATCAGTTCTCGGTCCATTATTATTTGTCATCTATATAAACAATCTTGGGGAGGCAGTTAATAATAAAGTGTCAATTTTTGCGGATGATACCAAATTAGCAGCTGTAGTTAAAGATATTGATGATAATTTTAAAGTGCAGGGGGATTTAAATAAATTGTTATCCTGGGCACATAAGTGGCAAATGACTTTCAACCTTGATAAGTGCAAAGTTATTAACATGGGAAAAGATAATAGAGAATTTAACTATGAAATGGATGGGCATTGGCTGAGCTCAGTAGAGGATGAGAAAGATCTAGGAGTAGTAATAGATAAGTCATTAAGGTTTTCTAAGCAGTGTATTGAAGCAAGAAATAGGGCAAATAGAGTGCTGGGTTTTATTAAGAGAAATGTCAGTTACAAAAGTAAGGAGGTTATTCTTAAACTCTATAACTCTTATGTTAGGCCACATCTAGAGTACTGTATACAGGCATGGTCCCCACATTTTAGACACGATATTAACCTTCTTGAGTCAGTGCAACGGAGGGCAACAAAGATTATTCCTTCCCTGAGGCACCTTGAATATGAAGATAGACTGAGGGTATTAAATATGTTCTCGTTCGAAAGGAGGTGTGTGAGAGGGGATATGATTGAGCTCTTTAAAATTTTTTCCGGGATAGATAAATTGGATGTTAGCAAGTTTTTTGAGTTATATGATGGAAATCGGACTAGGGGTCACCACTTGAAAATTAAAAAGCAAGGGTGTAGGTTGGATTTAAGAAAGTATTTTTTCACCAATAGAGTGGTAGACTTCTGGAACAAATTGCCGCAGAGGGTAGTAGGTAGTCCAAATCTAAATGTATTTAAGAGTAGGTTGGATGAGTTTATGGGAAGGGAAGGTTGTGATGGTTCCTAAGTTTTGTATATATTAATATTGTTTGTATATATCTATAGCTGCATGATATAGTTCTTGACAAGCCTTGATTGGTGATACCCTTGTTTCTGGATGCAATCCTCTGGATGTAGTTTTCCTGGGAGTTTGGGTGCCTTGAAAAAGAGGCCGCTTGACTCGGATGACCTATGATGAGCCCTTGTGGCTTTTGTCATCTGTTATATTATATTGTGGGGGACTTTGATTTTGTCTTCCCCTGGTGATGGTGCTTTTTGTGGGTGGGTTTTGACGGAGGCGGATGACCTTTGATAGGCCCTTGTGGCTTTTGTCATCCATGTAATTATGTTATGTTATGTTAAGGTTTTTATTAGGAATGTTGTTTCTATAAGTGAATTAGATATCAAAAGGCCATCATCAGCATAAAACAGGGCCGGGATATAGAAATCTTTAGATTTGAATCCATATTTACTGTCTATTATCTTACTAAGTATAATATACGTTATTAATACAAATAAAGTGGTTGAACCATTGCATCCTTGTTTGATGCCACTACTTATATCAATTTTAACTTTATGTTTGTTTAAGCAGAGAAAAGTATAATCACTTGTATATAGAGCTGCTATAGTATTAATTATTTCTGGACATATTCTATATTTTTTTAGGGTTTCTATTATTTTACCTCTTTTTATTGAATCAAATGCTTTTTTGAAGTCTATTGATACCACATATAGTGGTTTTTTATTTTGATAACTATAATCAATACAGTAGGATAACATTAACATATTATCTAATGATAAGGGAAATAAGTAAGGGATGTGAAACAGATGCAGTTATTATTGGGGACTTCAACTTAAACTCTGTGGACTGGGAAAATATGATAGGTAGGGATAGAACAAGTGGCAGGTTCATAGAATGCTTTGAGGATAATTTTTTGAATCAATTTGTTAATGAGCCAACGAGGGGGGACAATATATTAGATTTAGTACTTTCTAACAGTGATCATTTAGTTCAAGAATTGACTGTTGGGGAAGCATTGGGAAATAGTGACCATCAGATAGTTCGTTTTAACTTGGGAATTGAGAAGGGTAAAATAACTGAGAATGCTGAAAAAGTTCCAAATTTTCATAAGGGAGATTATGTAAAACTTCGAAGCTTGCTAAATTTGGTAGACTGGGATATAGAATTCAGAGGTAAAAATGCTTATGGGATGTAGGATACTTTCAAGCATATAATAAATGTAGTCCAAGAACAATGTATCCCAATGAAGGCCATTAGGAACAAAAGTAGGAAACCATTATGGTGGAATCAGGAGATAGCTAGAAAAATTTCAGAGAAGAAAAGGGCATATAAAAAATTACAGGTAGAAAATAATATTCAAAATTTAAGTGATTATAGAATGGCTAGGAATGAGTTAAATAAGATTATAAAGAAGAACAAAAGGGTGTCAGAAATTAAATTAGCTCAGGATAGCAACAAAGATCCTAGAAAGTTCTTTAGTTACTATAAAACTAATAACAAGTGTGGCAGAGTTAAAATAGGACCTATCAAATATGAAGGGTTTGTGAGAGAAACTGATGAGGAAATAGTTGAGGTACTAAATGGTCATTTTGCATCAGTATTTACAAAAGAGAAACTAAATAGTCCTATGTATAGTACTCATAGGTCAGGAAAAGAGGTGTTTACTAACATTTGTGTGGATCGGAGGATGATAAAAGGACTAATAGGTGATTTAGATACTACCAAGGCCTCCGGCCCTGATAATATTCATTCTAGGATACTTAAGGAAGGGGTAGAAAGTATCTCAATAGCTCTGGACAAGTTATATACTAGGTCATTGGAATATGGAGAAATACCCGATGATTGGAAGAGAGCGAATGTAGTCCCCATTTTCAAGAAGGGTAGTAAAGAGGATCCAAATAACTTTAGACCGGTTAGCCTAACTCCTGTAGTCTGTAAAATTCTTGAGAAAATAGTTAAAAAAGGGATTTGCCAACATCTAGAGAGGGAGGGGTTAATCAGCGATGCTCAGCATGGGTTTAGATCAGGTAGATCATGTTTGACTAACTTACTAGACTTTCTGGAGTTTGTAACAGATCAAGTAGATAAGGGAGAGAATGTAGATATAATTTACTTAGATTTTAGTAAAGCATTTGATAAGGTACCACACAGGAGACTAGTTCATAAATTAAAAATGATTGGGATATGTGGGGGTGTTTCAAATTGGATAGCTGAGTGGCTGAAAGACAGGAAGCAAAGGGTAGTGCTAAATGGTGTAAAGTCAGAGTGGAGGGATGTTATCAGTGGGGTTCCTCAGGGATCAGTTCTCGGTCCATTATTATTTGTCATCTATATAAACGATCTTGGGGAGGCAGTTAATAATAAAGTGTCAATTTTTGCGGATGATACCAAATTAGCAGCTGTAGTTAAAGATATTGATGATAATTTTAAAGTGCAGGGGGACTTAAATAAATTGTTATCCTGGGCACATAAGTGGCAAATGACTTTCAACCTTGATAAGTGCAAAGTTATTAACATGGGAAAAGATAATAGAGAATTTAACTATGAAATGGATGGGCATTGGCTGAGCTCAGTAGAGGATGAGAAAGATCTAGGAGTAGTAATAGATAAGTCATTAAGGTTTTCTAAGCAGTGTATTGAAGCAAGAAATAGGGCAAATAGAGTGCTGGGTTTTATTAAGAGAAATGTCAGTTACAAAAGTAAGGAGGTTATTCTTAAACTCTATAACTCTTATGTTAGGCCACATCTAGAGTACTGTATACAGGCATGGTCCCCACATTTTAGACACGATATTAACCTTCTTGAGTCAGTGCAACGGAGGGCAACAAAGATTATTCCTTCCCTGAGGCACCTTGAATATGAAGATAGACTGAGGGTATTAAATATGTTCTCGTTCGAAAGGAGGTGTGTGAGAGGGGATATGATTGAGCTCTTTAAAATTTTTTCCGGGATAGATAAATTGGATGTTAGCAAGTTTTTTGAGTTAGATGATGGAAATCGGACTAGAGGTCACCACTTGAAAATTAAAAAGCAAGGGTGTAGGTTGGATTTAAGAAAGTATTTTTTCACCAATAGAGTGGTAGACTTCTGGAACAAATTGCCGCAGAGGGTAGTAGGTAGTCCAAATCTAAATGTATTTAAGAGTAGGTTGGATGAGTTTATGGGAAGGGAAGGTTGTGATGGTTCCTAAGTTTTGTATATATTAATATTGTTTGTATATATCTATAGCTGCATGATTTAGTTCTTGACAAGCCTTGATTGGTGATACCCTTGTTTCTGGATGCAATCCTCTGGATGTAGTTTTCCTGGGAGTTTGGGTGCCTTGAAAAAGAGGCCGCTTGACTCGGATGACCTATGATGAGCCCTTGTGGCTTTTGTCATCCGTTATATTATATTGTGGGGGACTTTGATTTTGTCTTCCCCTGGTGATGGTGCTTTTTGTGGGTGGGTTTTGACGGAGGCGGATGACCTTTGATAGGCCCTTGTGGCTTTTGTCATCCGTGTAATTATGTTATGTTATGTTATGTTATGTTATCTTCAATACGTCTTTTTTTGGTAAACCCTTGTTGATATTCAAGCTGGCACAAGTTTTCACGTAAATGGACTTCAATTTTTTCTTTTATAATTGCCATATATATTTTATATGTAATATTGGTTAGGGCTATAGGTCTAAAATCTGATGTTGTTGGTCTTTTTGTTTTTGGTATCAATTTTGTGAGGGATGATTTCCAATTTTCTGGTATATTATTTCCCTTTACATCATTTAGTGCTTCCAAAATCTTCTTTAGGAATTTTTTACTATTCTCTAGTACCTTTATAAATTCACATTTTAATCCATCTGGTCCTGAGGCTTTTTTGTTTTTCAACCTGCTTATTGCTGCCTTAACTTCTTCTTCTGTTATCAATGGACATTTCATGCTATTGCATGGATTTGATGGTAATTTGGCCACATAATAAAAACTCCCTGCATCGCTTTTAACAATCAAACATGGCGTCAGATCAGATAAGATGATGGCGTTAGATATAGCTTGTGTATCAACACCGGACTAATCGTATTTTATTCTTCAGTCCTCATGTATTTTCAGAATTATCGCCTTTGTATCGGCGACAGTTTTCGAAAGACTAGAATCATAGGTAAAAGACTGTAGAATCAGCGAAAGAAGGAAAATTACAAGGGAATGTTTGAGATATGAATTAATTGTAAACAGGTAGGGTATTTTTAGATTCTTACCAGTTTAAATAACATACCAGAGATATACGGATGAACGTAGATAATAAGAAGTGAGAACATTGACAGAGCAAGGATCGAGGCCTGCAGATTTTAATTGATTACCCCTTAATTTGTTTTTCTTTTTTTTATTGTAAAATTAGAAGGCAAATATGTCTCTGAGTAATTCTGGAATGTGCAAGAGTGGTGTGACGAACAGGAGTGGCGTGTGATCGGTGTGAAAGGTGGTTCAATATGGCGTGTGTGGCTATGAGGTCGGACACCAAGGTGCTCGACCTCAGCAATATAATATACCTGTGTGACCCATGCCTAGAACGATCGAGAAGGGAGTGGGTGAGGGAGGTAGAAGTAAGAGAGAAGTATGTACAGACGGAGAAAGAAGGCCGGGAAGATAAGAGCACCCAGGTATCCCCGAAGATGGTAACAACAAGGAGTAACAACAAGGAAAAAAGGTACCCTAGGAGACCTTACGGTCCATTCAAAGAGGGTACCATTGGACTTGCAATCGAGCACAAGGCTGCTCAATTGTTTTGCGTCCCTAAACGGCCACTTTTCAAGACCTTGTCTAGTCTTGACTTGAACTGGTCAACAGATTCACTGTTGACAACTTCCACTGGAAGTGCGTTCCACTTACCGCAGATACTGTAGGTGAAAAAATTTCCACACAGATTGCGGTTGTAACGCTTCAGTTCAAGTTTGAAGCCGTGATTGCGCGTTCTGTTCTCACTCAGTGTGAAAATATCCCGGTAGTCAACATTGTCGAACCCTCGAAGTATTTTGAAAACTTCGATGAGCTGACCACGCAGTCTACGGGTTTCCAGCGAGAACAGATCTAATTCCCTTAGTCTATCCTCATAACTTTTATGTCGGATAGAGGGAATCAGCTTGGTTGCCCTGGCTTGTACGCGTTCCAATCTCGCGATGTCCTTTCGCAATGAAGGACTCCAAAATTGTACGGCATACTCCAGGTGCGGTCGGACAAGTGAGTTGTACAGGCACAGTACAATCTCCTGGTTCCGATAACCAAACTGGCGCTTAATATAGCCTAGCATCCTTTGGGCCTTTTTCTCCGCCTCAATGCACTGTTTCGAGAACTTGAGGTCACTAGTGATTGTTACACCCAAGTCCTTCTCAGTGTCACTCGATTCAAGAGCAGTGCCCTTAAGGATATACTGAGATTGGGGGTTTTTGTGGCCGATATGCATCACTCTGCATTTCCCCACGTTAAAAGGCATTTGCCACGTGTCCGACCACTCCCCAATCTTTCCAAGATCTTCCTGCAGGCGGGCAGTATTTCCATCCTTTGCGACGTTCATACCAAGCTTGGTATCGTCGGCAAATTTGGAAATCTTGGCAACCATGTCACCGTCCATGTCGTTGACGTAGATGATGAATAGTAGTGGTCCCAGGACAGAACCTTGAGGCACCCCGCTAGTAACGGGCACCCACTCAGAAGACTGTCCATTTACCACCACCCGTTGCCGTCTGCCACTTAGCCAGTTCTCGATCCAGCCGGCTACCTTTCCGTCTATGCCAAGCGCTCGCACTTTCCGGAGAAGGCGGCGGTGTGGTACCTTATCAAAGGCTTTCTGAAAGTCTAGGTAGACCACATCCACCGCCTTGTCCCGATCGTGCTCACTGAAAACGAAGTGGAAGAATTCCACAAGGTTCGTCAGGCATGACCGTTGCCTTCGGAAGCCGTGCTGGGAACTCCTCAGTAGCAGGTTTGACTCTAAATACGACGTCACTTTGTCCACCATGATGCTTTCCATGAGTTTACCGACTATCGAAGTCAGACTGATAGGTCGGTAGTTCGACGGTTGGTCTCGGTCTCCTTTCTTGAAGATAGGAGTCACCTCCGTCTCACGCCAGTCTCTAGGAACGCATCCGGTCCGGATTGACATGTTAAAGATAGCGCACAGATGTCGTGATACTTCATCGCACACTTCCTTCAACACTTTAGGTAGAAACCCGTCCGGTCCAGGGGACTTATTCGTCTTTAGGTCAGCGATCTTTTTCTTTATTTCTCCTTCGGTGAAGTCCATTGCCTCCAGCTTTTCCCCCGAGTGGGAATCAGTCGGCTGGGGAATGGGACCACACTCTTCAGTAAACACTGAAGAGAAGTAGTCGTTGAGGAGGTTAGCATTTTCTGCATCTGAATGCTTTAATGTCCCCTCCTCATTCCTCAAAGGGCCAATCGTTCGACGGATTGGTTTACGGCTGTTCACATATCCAAAGAACTCCTTGGGATTCTCTTTACAGAGTCTCGCCACTCGGAGTTCCTCAGACCGCTTAGCCGCCCTTATGCTGGACTTCACTCTCCTGGCTAGCCTCCGGTATTCGTCAAAGTCACCCGAGATCTTCGATTGCCGGTACACATTTCTCTTCTCCCTAAGCAGTTGGCCGATTTCTCGATTAAACCACTTAGGTTGAACAGAAGACAGACGAGGGCATTTCAGAGGGATGAAACGCGATTGAAGACTCATGAATGTGGTTTTGAAACTATTCCACGAGTCTTCAACGGCATCGCACACTTCCAGCCTCACGTCAGTCAGTCCAGCTCGAAGGCTTGCAAAGTCTGCTCTTCTCAAGTCAAGTTTCTTTGATTGACTGGCAACAGACCTTACCTTCGGGATCTTGACGCTAAATCTAACTAGCTGGTGATCACTGCCACCGAGCTCTTTGCCTACAGAGATATCCTCAACGATATCATCCTCAGATGTGAAGACCAAGTCGAGGATATTGTCTCCTCTCGTCGGTTCTCTGACCCATTGAGTGAGGAACTCGTTGTTGGCGAACTCCAGGAGTAGTGCGCTCTCGCCACAGGCTGCTCTGGTTTCCCAGTCAACTTGGCTGTTGAAATCGCCCATAACGATGCACACTCTGCCTTGAACCAGCTCACCCAGCAGCTGGTACAGTTCCCTGTCCTTCTCAACAGGTTGGGAAGGGGGTCTGTAAAGCAGCAGGGTCCTGTATTTGGCAGGACCGATCTCTAGGTCAACGCCTAGGAGCTCGTGGTCGGATATAACGTTGGAGTTCGTAGATTTGATTGTATCCTTGACATGCAACATTACACCGCCACCCTCTCTGTCTGGCCTATCTTTGTGGAAGAGTTGGTAGCCAGGAACCGTGAATTCGCCTTCAAAGTCTCGGTTTGACGTTTTTATCCACGATTCTGTTATGGCTACCATTTCGGGTTCTTCCGTCGCTACGAGGCCACGGAGCTCAGGAAACTTGTTCCTGATTGACCTCGCATTGAACAGAAGAACTTTCAGGGAGTCCCCTAATGTAGGACTCCCTATACTCTTCCGTTTCCCGGCTTCTTGTTTGTCGTGGTGGCACCATTTTTGACAACCTCCGAGAAGGTTGTTTGGGGAGTGACTCGGGCGTACTGGCGTACGTCCGCCTTCCCAATGGGCCGGACACTCCTTTGGGTGCGCTCCACGACATCCTGGATGAGGTTGGCTAGGAACGCCTTGCCCTTAAAGGAGAGGTGCACCCCGTCCCTTTGGTAGAGGTCTTTTCTACCATAGAACACGGCGTACGGGTCCACAAAAAAGACACCCTCAGCTGTACAGAGGTCTGCAAGGCGCCTGTTTAGCGACATGTTCCTCAAGTGGGCAGTCCGGCTTGGACCCCACCTCGGGAGCATCCCCACCACGACGCGTCTGCGGGTTTTCAGTCCACAGTCGTCGACAGCGCCCATAACTGTCCTCATAATTTCACCTGTAGGGCCTACCCTACCTCCTCTGAGGTAGAGGTCGTTGCCACTTACCATAAAGGCAACGACTGAAGTCTCTGAAATCTGAGACTTCTCGGCCTCAGCTCTTACCTGCTTATTTCCACAACCTGGGATGCAGCTCACCTTAACGCTTGTGCGAAGGCGGGCCGCTAGCAGGGGCTTCAGACCCCGCGCTTGAGAATCACCAATAAGGGTGACTCTCGCACATTTGACGGCGGACTTAGTCTTTCCTTTCGGAGGCGACTTGCCGCTTTCCTCTTGTATCTCTAATTTTTTTTTCTTCTTATTCTTCCTCTTATTCTTCTTCTTGACTTCCTTTGCTATCTCTTCGTTTGTTTTCCGTTTCTCTTCTTCTGCTTCTACTTTCTCTTCTTCTGTTTCCAGTTTCTTTTCTTCTCTTTCTACTTTCTCTTCTTCTCCTTTTACTTTCTCTTCTTCTCTTTCTACTTTCTCTTCTTCTATTTCTACTTTCTCTTCTTTCTTCTTTCTTTTCTTCTTTTTGGCTCGTTGAGGAAGCCCTTCAGCAGAAGAAATCGGCTGTTGGACGTCGAGAGCCTTCTCGCCTGAGCATCTGCATCTCTCTGTTTTTAAGAGTTGAACTTCCCTTTTAAGGAGGGAGTTCTCCTCTCTCAGTTGAGTGATGCTCTCGCCCAGGCGCTTCTCGAGTTCGCAGAAGTCACAGACACTGACGCCATCTGTGAGTTCCTTGCAACTCCTTCCCCCGAAGTCTTCACTCCATCTATAGACTTTGCATATTTTGCAGGTTAGCTTTCGAAACGGAGGACCATTCTTCTTCGCCATGTTACAAAAATCTCGGACCATACGCATTAAAAAAGGGGTTTTTGGTTGTGATTTTCTCTCGCACTAATCACATCCGCCTATTTCCAGGAGGTTTTCGGTCGTTCGGCGAACAGAAACCCTTTGATCAAGCACACCAACCCTAAGGTCTCCCCTGGGCCGGACGTCCCCAATCGTGCCGCAGCTCCCAACTGAGCAGCACGAGAGCCCCAGTGAACTGGTTCTCTGATTTTTCGACAGGGGTGCTTGAGGTGTAACTGTCTTCCTACTAAGCCCTACTAATCAACTAAAAACGGCCAGACTTGAGGCAAATAGTAAAGCTAAGTGCCCACGACTTCATCCGAGATCTTTAGCTGATCTGGCAACCAGCAAGGCACAAAAGCTCTCTCTCCAAAGATCAGTTGAGCCTTTATTCACCAAGTAGCGGTCACAGGGAGCTGGTCAGGCAATTACACGTTAGGAGAAAGCTTTTAAGGGGTACCTAGCATTTCTCCATTAATCGTACCCCAAACGCCTAAGATTCCTTCAATCTCAGTCTCTTGTAACCTATGAGTGCTCCAAGGCGTTATTTAAAGAGGTTCCAAAGCCTCTCTTCTCACGCGGCATAAGGTAGCTGGTGATGCCCTTATTAATAAACAACTTATGTGTAATAGAGATGAAGGTTTTTTTTTTGTTATTGGATTTTTGTTTTGATTTTTTGACAGTTGAAGAGAGTTGGTGAAACTTAGTACTAACAGAATCGAAGAGGTTGGGTAGGTGGATGCAAGGAGACGCATCAAAGAAGTGGTAGAGAAGTTTGACAACCATTAGTCTGGATCCTACTACAGCTACCTTACTGGCATGGGTGACCCTACCGGACTAAAAGTCCCCCAGCTTAGCTAGCTTAACTCAGGCAGATCACGCAAGCTCTCTCACCGACGACAAGGTGGTTGTGAGAGAGAGGGACACCCGGAGTGACCGGCCCCTAACTGATAGAAGTCCAGGGATACCCAGGTAAGAGAAAATGGTGAAGAAGAAGGTACCAGTAATGATAATTGGAGGTAGCGTGGTGAAAAGAGTGGGTGCCTACGTGAAGCTCAGGATGGAGGGGGTGGATGCACCAGCTTGAGTGGGGCAAAAATCAAAAACATAAGGAAGAAGGTAGAACAGGAATCAGATACGATGAAGTATGGCATGCTTGGCATCCAAGGTGGTAGAAATAACCTGGGGGAAGTTGGAGAATAAGAGACTGTGAAAGAAGTAGTGGCATCAGTGAAGGCAGTGGAAGGGAAGAGCATGAAAGTGGCGGCCGTAGGAGTGCTTAGAAGGCCACGTGCAGGACAGCAGTATGAGAGAGTGAGGGGGAGAACTAATAAGAGAATATTTGAGGAGTTAATGAAGATTAAGGTGGCTTGGATGAGACAGAAGAAAAGGAACGTCAGCTTTATTGACACGGATGGTCCACTGGGAGATGACCGAATGTTTGCGGTAGACGGAATGCACCTGAGTGAGGCCGGGAATCAGAGGTTGGAACGATGACTGTGTGAGTGGTTGAGAGCAGGTGCACTGTCTCATGAACGAATGACTACCCAGGCCAAACAAGATGAGAGAGGAAAGAGTAGACACCAAACAGGCGAGTACTTGCATGAAGATAGAATGCATAAATATTAGATGATGGGGTGTAGGAAAGTATGAGGATGTTTGTAAAGAGTTAAATTAGTGGAAATTTGATGCTCTGGGTCTGACAGAGACACATCTGAGGGATAAAGTACGAATGGATGTAAATGAATATGTGATGATTGGTAAAGGACGAAAGAACCAAGAAAAATTATAAGGGGGCAAAGCCTTCCTAGACAGAAAAGAAGGGAATCTGAAAGTGAAGAAATAGAGGTCGGAAGCAATAACAGTAGTGAAGATGTGTTGGCTATAAAAGTAGAATGCCAGAATGAACAGCAAAAGCATGAGAAAGTGGTAATGATAGTAGTATACGTGACTGTGGTAGGTGAGGGAGCAAGGGGAGAAAATGGTGAGAAGTACAGTATTTTAAAGAAGATTGTAAGAGATCGTGCGCAGGAAAGAATAATACAGGGGAAGAATTTTAATCACATTTTCTGGTGACTTAGATTTATCGGCCAATTTGAATTCATATTTTTAATGCTGATTTCAAATATATAATCCATTTTTACCTACATGCTATAGTTATTCTGTAATTTCTATTTTCTCGTTTCCCCGAAAACTGCCCTCCGGACGGACACAGAGGGTGCTTGTAGAAAGCAAATACTTCACAGCACATAGTAGTAAGATAGTAATAAGTGTTATTGTGCAAAATATTGATATTATTATTTCTTTTTTCAAGTCTCATGTTAGAGTGATGGCTTCGTCAAGAGAAAATTGCGGTAATGTTCCAGACACCTTCTGCTACATATGTTGCTGTTACATCAAACTTTGTGAACCGCACTAAAAAGGCATATTTTAATGTTCCTTTTGGCGATCAAGATAAGAAGTGGGCCCCACATGTTGTTTGCCATAGTTGTGTGGAACTACTTCGTGACTCGACGAAAGGAAATAGAAATGGTCTTCCTTTTGGAATCCCCATGGTGTGGCGAGAGCCAAAGGATCATGTATCGGACTGTTATTTCTGTCTCGTGAATACTAAAGGGATTGGCAAGAAAAATAGGCATAAAATTGACTACCCCAACATTCTCTTGGCGATCCGGCCAGTACCTCATCCTGAGTCTTTACCAGTTTTTCAGTGGATATGCTTCCGCCGAGGATGAAAATGATGTACCTGATATGGATGTCCACGAAATAGATTCAGAGTCTGCAGATTCATCATTAGATACGGAACAGTCATTAGCTCCTCACTATTTCAATAAAGAGGATTTGTATGCCTTGATACGTGATTTGGCGCTATCCAAGAAAGCTGCAGAACCTTTAGCCTCCAGGTTGAGTGAAAGGCATATGCCTGACAGGTCGGTACGGGTATTATATTATCGAACAAGGGAGAGTACATTTTTTAAGTATTTCTCTGAGGACAAACAATTTGTATACTGCTACGATTTTCCTGGTCTGTTTACCGAGTTGGGACTTGGCACCTATAGCCCTGCTGAGTGGAGACTGTTTTTGGATAGCTCCAATCGTAGCCTCAAGTGTGTCCTTTTGTATAATGGCAATGACTTTGGTGCAGTTCCTCTCGGTCACTCTGTCCATTTGCGAGAAACTTACGATGACATAAGAATGGTCATGGTTTTACCTAAGTACCATGAACACAATTGGATCATATGTGTAGACCTTAAGATGGTCAACTTCCTCCTTGGCCAGCAGAAGAGATATACAAAGTTTTCATGCTATATCTAAACGTGGGACAGTCGAGCCCGTGACAAACACTGGTCCCCAAAAGATTGGCCAGTTCGGGAAACTTTGGAAGCAGGAATGCCAAACATTGTTAATAAGCCATTCGTAAATCGAGAGAAGATCGTTTTCCCTCCACTTCATCTCAAACTGGGGTTGATGAAGCAGAATGTCAAGGCGTTGAGCACTGACAATGATTGTTTTCAGTACATAGTATTGGCGTTTCCTGGTTGTCATAATAAAAAATAAAAGCAAGAGTATTTGATGGTCCCCAAATCCGAAGACTTCTGAGTGATTCTAGATTCATAAACACCATGAATGAAAAAGAGAAGGCAGCCTGGCTCTCATTTTCTGCTGTTGTTCGTAACTTTTTGGGAAACAAAAAAGCACATAAGTACGAGGATCTGGTTACTAATATGCTTTTAGCATATCGTGATCTGGGATGCAACATGAGTGTGAAGCTGCATTTCCTAAATAGTCACCTCGACCAATTCAAAGAGAGTCTGGGAGCCTGAACGACGAACAAGGGGAACGCTTCCATCAGGATTTGATGACGATGGAAGAGCGCTACCAAGGTCACTGGGATAGATACATGATGGCGGAATACTGCTGGACGATTAAAAGAGATCAGCCAGAGAAGACTTACAAGAGAAAGAGTTACAAAAGCAAATTTTTTCCCGATTGAAATCAAGAAGAAGTCTTCCAGCCTGATGTATGATCATTAATAAATTAGCATCTATTTGATTACAGTATTTGTAATCCTTATGTGTAATTCAAGTTTCTTCTCAAATGTAATCAAATGTTTGTGCAAAAAAAAACCTGCTTTACTATAAATAACGCAAAAAGATGATTCAAAATTACTTGAGGGGATGATGATAGGCGTGATAAAATGAAAATTATTGTATAATATTAGTTATTGATATTACGAAAAATCTGTAGTATTTAGAAAGAGTCTGATTTCAGATTTAAATTCAGTATGCTCGAATTATGTAGGAACATAGGTGGGCGCTATAACAAAAAAATGTATCACGATAACCGATAAATAGATAACGATAACCTTATTGGCGATAACCAATAATCCATAACTGGCGATAAATTCATTGCCCCATAATCCAAAATTATAATACAATAATGATTATTGACTATAGATAGAACGGAAGAAGCACTGGAACATAGGAAAAAAATCATCAAAGAACGCGTAAAACCGGTAGTGCGCAGGAGCAACACCTCGTGACCTCTCGTCCGACAGTTGGTTCCCAGCTCGGACCTACCTATTTCTTCCTCCAAGGCACGCGCGGCTCGCCCCTGTGCTAAACTGGAACCAAAAACTGAAATGATCAATTATCACTAGTTTGAAACCAAAAGTATCAGCGATAACGATGAATCAATAACGCGGAAAAAATATCGGATAACCGATAACCCGATATCGTTATCGCCATAACGCCCAACTATGGGTATGAAAATGTACTTTTGTTAATTCACCAAATACATTGTTCCCCAATGTAATCATTATGGGGGATATGAATGCACACACTGGAATGCTAGAACCAGTGAACAGGAATGGTGAAATGCTTGCTGTGTTTATAAATGATGTGGATATGGAAAACATGAATGAAACCTTAGCGGAAGGGCGCGTGACGTGGAGTGCAGGGAATCTGGAGTCGGCAATCGACTACATGTTGGTAAATGAAGAATGCGAGAAATGGTATTCCGTATGTGGATAGAGGAAGATGGAATGATTGACATTGTATCTGACCGCAATGGTCGAGTGGATACGCCGCTGGCTAACAGTGGCCCAGCGGCGGATCCAATCGACCATCCTGAGTCTCAAAAAGGACTCATTCAAGCGAAGCTTTTAAGCCGCTCGCTTGCACTTCTCGTATGCTACATTTGTTCGAGTTTTAATCTGTGGGAGTTGAAAGAGTGTGTGACCTTTAACGGATGGGTCGGTGGGGAGGGTATTCTGATCTCGGTGTTTAGGAATGTTACGAAGCAGTGAGGAAAAGTTTGACTAAGACGTGAGTTATAGCCCTCTCGACTAGTCTTTTTGGAATGTCATTCAGAATTTTGAGTGAAATTATCTATTCATGAGACTTTCGAAAACATCATTAAGTTTTATCTCCTTCGGAAGCGGAGTCTTTTCGGCAATATACACTACCGAGCAAAATACAAGAACGATTTTCCTTTATTAAAATATTTTCAAAAATAGAATTAGTAGGTAAATGAAATTTCCATGGTAGATAAGGGCATGCGTTTAATATATTCATGAAGAGATCATATGATACAATCACATATTCAAGAAATTATACTAAATAAACTAACAAAATAAAATATTGACACGTACAAAATAAGAGAACGACCATCACAGAATTGCTTAGCAACAAATGTACTAGAACAAGGAAAGATTTAACGATGAAAAATAAAAACATTTAATATGAGGTGCTGAAGAACTTTGTTTTCTATTACTTCAGCGCAAAGATTACTACAGGACCTCACAAATTACTTGCAAAAGGCTGGTGTTATTTTGTTAAATTCTTGATTATTTTTTGTCCATAAATCCGTCACATTTGAAGGCTGTTGGTCTCGAACTCTATCTCTAATAATCTTACAGAGGTTCTCACTTGGGTTTAGGTCGTGGCTCTGAGCAGGCAACTTCACTACTTCGATATCTCCTTGTTCGAAATAGTATTTTACTCGCGTTGAAGTATGGCATGGCGCATTGTCCTGCATAAATACTGCTGGCTAGTTCAGAGATGCTCGGAGTAGAGATATAACATGTCGTTGTACGAGGGTTAGGTACACATTCGCATTTACCCTTACAATTATTCGCTGTAACGGACCAAATTAATCAGACAAAAACATCCCCCCCTATTAGGCGGTCTCCTCCATGCTTGGCAAACTTTTAAACACATTTACGGTATTGTCTGGAATCTGCAGCGAGTCTAACAAAGCTTCTGCCTTCAGAATCAAAAAATTAAAGTTACTTTCGTCTCTGAGATGAATTCTCTCCCAATCTTCATCGCTACTGTAGGGTTCTCCACCCCTACATGTTTATAAAAATTCCCTCCCAAAACAATACATGTATATATAGGGTATTCACCAGTAAAATTCGGCTGGCAAAATTTTCATTTTTCCTATGCGCGATAACACCCACGTTTCTTTTTCACTTGATTCCTGTGTTCATCGAGAAAGGTCAGTTCAAAAATTTAAGTCTATTTTCTTAGCTTGTTGCCCCCCTTTGTATCAAACTCAAATTAATTATGGCATCTTTCATTTCCAGACACATTAATCACGCTAACCATCCCTTCCAATTAATAACGATCATTATTAACCATCAATTCCCAATAACTTCAAATATATTTACTCCTAAATAATTATTTATTTATCGACAAAATTTCTAATTTTTGTAATAACAAACAATCATAATCGAATGTGATATTTCTTTGTTTTACTTTGCTGCCATTTTCTTAAATTTTATTGTCGTATATTCAGTAATTCATGGTTTCACCAAAACTGCAAATCGTCGTACAAAGACTCCTTGATTTTGAAAATTAACGCCATTTAAACCTAAACTCTCCCATTTATCAATTCAATCAATTAAGTTCTCATCAAATACTATATTCCTATTAAAATATCTCATTTAGATTTGTAAATAAACTTATTTTTGTAACCTTGAATTCATATCCTACTTTTCATTCAAGCATCCTTCTTCAAATTCTTTCATTGCTAAGATATTTAGGATCTTAACTGGTGTCCTTAGTTATCTAGGCTCAATATAATTCAACTTAGTTCTTCTTACTGATAATTGGTTTGGTCGCTGGCGATGAGCCTTTAAATCCGATGCATTTAGGGAACGTGACACTGTGAAACTGCTCACTTCTTTGCTACTATTAGTCTTAATTTTTCAAGCAATTCCTGCTGCACTTGCGAAACGATCCTCATCGAGAAGCGCCTAAATGCTATGTCTTTCGGACGATGCATATGCGTAGTCGACCGATGTTTGCGGGAGATTCATAGGTTTCGTTTTCATTGCATAACTTCAGAAACGCCAGAAATCACCCTTTTAGAACCTCTTAGCTCTGTTGAAATCGGAGAAAGAGTCCTCCCTGCAGTCTTCATGCAGATAATTGTTTGACGGAGCTCAAGAGTCACTTTCACGTGAAGTAGCATCTTTGCAGAGTGAGTACAACAACAATGGCTGCTGTACAATTCTTACCTACTGAGCAAAATGTTCCAGATGATTTCAAGAAAAATAGAGAATGTTCCTGAAAAATCGTTCTTATTTTTCACGTGTCATTATTTTATTTTGTTAGTTTTTTAGTATAATTTCTTTCGTTCGGCGTCTACACCCCTCCCCTCTCTACACATTCAAAAGGCGCTTGAAATCTTATCTCCAGAAACCCCCGTTGAAAAACTCGCTACTGCTGCCGCAGGAGCTTAAACTCGCCGTGCGAATACAAGGGTGACTTTGATTGCAAAGAATTCTTGCCAACAGTTCCGTGAACAGGTGGAAATATCATTTACCCCCATCAGATATGAGCTTGCAACTCTCTCACAAAGATTGGTCACATGTGAGAAGTCGAGAAATTACTCTAGAGGACATTCCGCATTTTGCTCGTGCAGCTCTTCCACTAGATCACACAACTCTCCCACGCTTCAGGATAAAAATTGCTGGCACCATCGACAAAATGGTAGCCACGCACACCGTTATGCACCTGGTTGGAAAGAGAATCATACCTCGGGAAACCTCTAAGGAAAACAGAAATGAAGCACGTCGCGTCTCTGTTTCCTAAGTCCCCATGCTTGAATGTAATCGACCCAATCACCGGAAGGATCCTGGTCGACACAGGATCCGTCATATCAATTATCCATGCTACATATGATGGCATTCAACAAGAATAAACCAACATTCCTCTTCAAATGGCAACAAGATCCTCTATTCGTAATTTCGGTGGGAGTAACCTTCATTTAAACTTGGGATTAAGTGGACTTTTACCTGGAACTTTTTAATTTGTAATGTGCAATGTGGAATCCTTGATGTTGATTTTCCTTAGAAAATTATATTCTTTTAGTGTATTTTAAGCATTCAGATTACTGGATGGCACCCCCATCTATCAGTTAATGCTATCAAACGAAGTGTGATTCTCCATTGCTCTCTTTTGCAATTTCAGCTAACTCTGCAATAGATCAACTACTTCTTAAATACAGGGAGGTTTATAAACCCCATAACAAACACGATAAAAGTAAGGAAGCTCCTAATATTCCCTCTTCATATTTTCACGATTTTCTGACGCATGGACCACCAGTTGGAGACCACCAGTGACGTCTATCCCCAGTGTAGTTTGGGGTTTTATAGAACAAAATTTAAATATTATTAAAATAAAATAATATTACATAGACCAAACAGATCAATTCACCTTGTAAAAAAGTCCGATAATTGTTACTATGTCACTTGTGATTACCGTCGTTTAATGCTGTTACGATTAAAATTACACTGATTTTACCATAACTTTGCAAAATTGTTCGGTGTTCTCCCAAATAGATTTGAAGCGGGCGTTTTCCCAAATACCAATGGAACCAGTATTCAAGGAAAACGACTATGATCTCGCCACTTGGTATTTATGAGTTTCTCGTTTTTTCTTAGGGTGTGTCCAACTCTTCTCAGAAATCTAGGGTGTGTCCAACTCTTCTCAGAAATCTCAACAGTACATTATTGATGTTTTATGTGATCTGAACTTCGTATTTGTATATGTTGATGATCTGTTCAATGTAAGTGAAAAAAAAGGCAAAGTCTGCATCATTTGGAGCAACTCTTTACAATATTGAGATTGCATATCTTCCGAATCAATATTGCAAACTGCACATTTTCAGTAAAATCACTTAATTTCTTAGTATATAAAGTTAAATTTCAAGGTACATAACAACAAGAGGATAAGATAACCGCTATTACGGATTATCGTAGACCTAAGACGTTGCAATTGCTACCATTGATTTAGGGGTTTAGTCAATTCTCTTCGTAAATATATTAAAAATGTTGCCACCACTCTCATTACTCTGACTAAATTGTTAAAGAACTCAAATAAGCATCGCCAATGACCATGCAGAATTCGCTTTTAACGCTACAAATGACGATATAGTATAGACCGCACTTTTACTGCACCAAAGAAGATGGTTACGAATTTGTCTGATTACGGACGACAGTAATTTGGCGGTCGGAAGAGTTTTGAAACAATATTTTGCGGGAGAATGGGAGACATTAGGATTTTTTACTAAGGCTTTCAATGGTCCAGAATTGAAACAATCCACGTCTACTAAAGAATTAATGCTTATAGCTCTTTAAATAAAACACTTTAAACACCCAATTGAAGGCACAAATTATTTGTCCTCAGTAATGCAAGGCGAACATTCGTGCTGCCAAATCTCTCACGACAAGGCACTCCACAAGAGAAGCCTAAGCATTTGAGTTCATTAGTCAGTATACTAATAACATTCGTCACATAGCCGGAAGAGATAATCCTAGTGATGTTCTTATGGGTACCCATCAATGATTGCAAGACGCAACCCATTATATCGAGTAGAGCATCTACGTTAAAAATAGACAATCTAATCCCTCATATATTTAATTCTATTAACTTGCAGTGTACAAAAACTGCACACACAAGAGAGAGAGAGAGAGAGAGAGAGAGAGGAGAGAGAGAGAAAGAAGGACAAATACACATTTTGCCAGGTTGAAGTATCAAAGATGGAATGGTAGGAGCAATAAAATAACGTCGTTTTGAGGCAGTTTGTGAACCAGCAAAATCTGATTAGAATGTCTGGATTGAAACCCGACCACAATTTAAGGCTATTGCACCCGAGTGAGAGAGCAGATATGCAAATAGAGTAGTTATAGCTGTCTAGAATGGGGAACAGAATCGGCGACAGGTAGCTAAGCACCGCCTCAGCAACCCAAGGAAGGCGGAGCTACGCGTCGCTACTAAAATGCTGCCTGGTATAAATAAGACAACATTTCATTTGAATCATGATTATTAACACATTATTGATTGATTAATTTAGTTATTCATTGATCAATTATTGGACTCTTAATTCACCGCTCTGCGAATCTCCATTATTCTTGCTCTTGCCATTATAACTCGATTTAGCAGATTCCGTTGCGCAAATTAAATATTTACCGTAAGTGTAAACATTTCAAAGTGATATAAAGAATACAAGTGTTTTATTCCTTCACAAAAGAGCCTTTTACTTACAAACCTTGATCGGTTAATACCCCTCGGACTGTACGTCAAGAAACCTGTAAGCAAACCACTTAACCAAACCCTTATAGGATTGCCTTGCAATCCAAACAAGGCCTACTTACGCCGACCCCATAATAAGTGACCCTATAATTGGCGATCTTTTGCCTTTGAACCTCTATAACTGGCTTGCAACCTTAGCCGCCGAAATCAAACACAGAAGAGCGAACGAAGAAGAAAGAAGATGGAAAGCACAGACAACCAGCAAGCGAGGCAAGAAGGATTTTTAGCGAATGCGGTGACCCTAAAGCTACCTATGCTTAACGAATTAGCGGTCACTGACTGGTTCCGTATAAATTTAGCTCAATTCCACAACTCCGGAATAAAAAAGAACGAGGCAAAATTTTATCAAGTCTTAGCCTCACTGCCCCTAGAGACTGTCAATCGACTGCCAGAGGATATTTTTGAAGGACAAAACTACATTGACCTGAAGACGGAAGTCATTGGGCTTTTCGAAAAGAGCAAGCCAGAACTTTTCGTCAAACTCATAGCGCCTCCCCCACTCTCCGGCCGGCCCTCACTGAATTTGGAAGAACTAAGGAGGACCGCACTTCAGGTAGGTATCGGTGAAGATTTTGTGCGACATAAATTTGTTCAGTCCTTGCCGCCGAGCATAGCGCCTGTAATCGCGGCTCAAAAGGACCTATCGGTGGCCCAGCTAGGTAAATTAGCGGATGAACTGATTATGTTCGACAAAGCGAAATACCTGACTGTAAACGTGAGCGAGAAATTGATGGAATGCAGTGTAGTGTCCGCATCTGATTCATCTGTGCTAATCAATAGTGCATATGATAATCGTGATTTTAATAACAGTGCATTTAGTAATCGTGAATCTAATAATTATGCATTTAAGGATCGTGCAGTTAATAATTGTGGATATAGAGATTTTGTGAATAACACCGCGAATTCGTCGTGGTCAGGGCATAATAACAGTGGCTATAAGCATAATATCCCGGTGGGCTTACGGCCATTTAGAAAGGAGCAAAAAACTATGTTGTGCCGCGCTCATATTTATTTTGGTGAAAAGGGAAAAACTTGTAAACCCTGGTGCAGGTGGTCAAAGAGAGATGAGACTTTGCAAATACAGCCTTCCTTTAGGCCATCTTGGCCGCTTCCGGCGGAAAACTAGCCAGGCATGACATATCTAGCGCGGCCGCTGGCGTGCCATCTGTTTTCACGATCGCTGCAAAAGTATACAATGAAAAATGCGAACTTTTAATAGATACGGGGGAGAGTTTGTCTATCGTACCGGCAAAAACTGGTGTGATTAGGCGAAGTGCGGGAATCAGGAGTCAACATTTCCACGGCAAAGGGCGGAAAAATTAAGGTACACGCGGATATTGCTATCCCAAGTCTCCGGCGATCATTTAGGTGGCCGTTCGTAGTCGCCGATACCACCTCTCCAATTTTGGGGAATCGATTTCCTGAGGCATTTTGATCTTTTGGTAGATTGTGGGCGCAGCAAAATACTGGACCGGCAAAAGAAGCTTGCAACAGCCACGAAGATCTCCGAGAAGCCTTCAGTTGCACTGATAACTGGTGACCTCCTTAACATACCCTCCCCCCTCCCCCGTGCCGTCCGATCGTGGAAAAGTTTGGGGCTCTGTATGGGCCCGCTTCCGCTCAGCCATCGCTATTCCTGCCGCAGTCAGTAGAACACACCATTGACACTGACAGTGCCCCACCGACGTTTGCACGACCAAGATCTTTGTCGGCAGAAAAACTTAAAGTCGTAAAGGTCAGAATTGAGGAATTATCAAAGGAAGGGATCATTTATCCCTCGAAATCATACTCGCAAACATTGGTCACCTCATATTCGTCAAAACAGAACGAAAATTCATCAAGGAACTAGCATCAACGATGGCTCAAATCGATTTCGGTCAGGTAGCGGAGGGCAACCTTCACTCGGTGCCAAAACATTTCATGTCACAATCTCTGCAAGACGCGTCACATGTGTGGGTAAGAATAGATCGCGTTCGAAAGCCTTTGGAGGTGCCCTATGTGGGCCCCTTTCTAGTGATCGAACGCGGTCCCAAGGTCTTCAAACTAGAGTTCCTGAGCGGCAGGAGGGACCCTGTCTCCATTGACAGGTTGAAACCGGCAAAATTGCCAGCAACCAACGATGGCAGGCCTTCCGCCGCCCAGCGTCCCCAAAGTCACGGGTCTGTTATGAGTAACTCGGCCGCGAAGCACATAAGGAAGAAAAGGCAACAGAAGAAAGGAACACCAAATCCGAACCATGTAACGCTTCATCGAAAGCGAAGGAATCCCCGAGAAAAATTGTAAAAACACGATCAG